>OX451735.1:628792405-629492917 GCA_948472305.1 Vicia faba | reverse complement strand
ATATATATATATATAATATATATATATATATATATATATAATATATATATATATATATATTATATATATATATATATATATATATATATATATACTTTATTTTATTAAAAAAACATAGAATAAAAATACAAAAATAATACACTTTTATTTTTATTGTCATTTTATATTAAAAAAACATTTTTTATAAAATATTTTTACTTTTGCACATATTAATATATTTTTGTGTATAAATAATATAATTTATTTTCTTTAAAGAAAATTAGGGTTTACCCCTTTATCAAATAAGAAAATCAATTCTTTTTTATTATGTATTATTTTATTTCTTTACACCCTTTTTGCATTAAAAATACTTTGCATACATAAAAACTTTTTTTTGCATAATACATTTTTATTTAATATTTTTTCATTTTATTTAAATATTGTACATTTAAATATTGATTGCATTTGACATTCAATTTGGATGTAATAGTAATTAGGTTTTTTTTTTATATTTCTTGCAAAATAATCCCCTATTCAAAATTGTACCCCCTCCCTATATCAAAGTTGTAATAGCTTAGATTTATTTTTTACGCACTTAATGCTTTCAATTATGCCATGATTAGAGAATTAAGGTTTGTATGCAAAATCAAAACCAACAAATAGTTTGACCTAATCAAAGATAAAAATGCATGAAAAACAAACACAATACACACTTGCACCCCTAGGGTTACAATCCACTTGCTGCCTTCAAAAATGGGCCATGGTATGCATGTTAAGTACTTTGGTAAAACAAAAACAAAACAAAAACAAAACAAAGATAATAGTCCCTCGATAACGCTATCTGGGTCGCCTAAACAAAATGATCAAGTCCCTTAAGAAAATTGCCAAAAATACTTGACACAATTGCTATCATGGTCTATACGATGACCCGCGCCTGTCCCGTTAAACATCCTAACACAAGGTTTTTCACCAAATGCAATGGTGAAACAACAATGTTAAAAGGGTTAAAAACATAAGAAAGATCTTTGAGTAAAATAGGGTAGATAACTCTTAGTTACTTGATCAAAAGCTTGCAAAAACGTCCTTGCTATTTTCAAACACACTTCACAACACAATTTCAAAACCCTACTTTCAAACATTGGAAACTTTTCAAAAGACAAAAACACCTTTGTATACATTCAAACAAGAATCATTACAAAGGTTGCCACAACGATGGCCTCTTTTCAAAACATCTTTCAAAACCGCACACAAAGTACCATTTCAAACAATTGAAGAGCACCATTTCAAACAATTGAAAAGTAAAGCAAGTGATCTAAACAAGTAACTAAGAGCCCATGGATAACCATGGATAGAAATGGTGCTAATACCTTCCCTTTCTATAATCTACTCCCCGAATCCAAGAAAACATCTCAAAGGTCTTTCCTGTGCTTTTTGACCTTTCCTTAGGATAAAATAAAAAGTCGATGGCGACTCTTGCTAAATCGAAACATTTGCGAATACAAACGCAAAATCCCAAGTCAGTTCTCCCACCGTATCACAATGATCTTGAGAACATATTAGGACAATGGTGAGCATTTGGGACCATTTGGATCCAAACATCTTGATGCAAACTGAAACCCTAATTTGAGGTAGACTGCCTTAGGATAGAGTTTGTCTGATCAACCCTTGGACTTCCTTGAGCAATTTGAAGACCTCACTTGAAATGTACTGCGAAATATGGGAGGGAAAATTTTGGGGTACAACAACATCATTTAGGGGAGGGGTGTACAAGTTTACAAATGGGGAATTTGCAAGAAAATTAAATCTAAACAATTATTACAACCATATTGAATATTGTACAAAAAAATGAATAAATAAAAATGCAAAAAATTAAATGTAAAAAGAAATGTGATTTTGTTTGGTTTTCATGAAAAGGGGTTTTTGACCTAATTAACTAAAATAAAATAATTAACTAAAAAAGAAAATTAAGATTAAGTTAATAAAAAAATTAACTTGTTAAAGAAAAACAATTTTTTAGGGTTTTTGTGAATTTAATTAAACTAGCAAATAAAATAAAAGTCCTAAGTTCTAAATTGATTTTAGTTTACAAGAAAATAATATAATAATAATTATGACTAATTATCTAAGTATTTAAAAAAAAGGGAATTAATTTATTAAAGGAAATGTTTTTGTTCTTTTAGTTTTATGAAGAAAAATAAACTAAATAAATATAAATAATAAATATAAATATTTTTGGATTTTTCATTAAATAACAATAAAAATAATATTAATAATAATAATATAATAAAGAAAATAAAAATATAAAAGAAAGAAAATGAGCCAGGGGGTGCTGAAATGAGACAGATGTCAGCAAGTTAGAAAAAAAACATGAAGGCCCAATATTTGGGGCCCAGGCGCTGCAAAAACCAAAGAAAGTGTAAAAATGTGGAAAAAAATAACAAAAAGGCAGCGCTGAGATTCGAACCCATGACCTCTACCAATAACGCGCGTTGCCTTACCACTGGGGTGGTTGTACATCCGTTAACTTAACTGAAATGATAAATACATAATACAAAACAAGTCTTGAATATGGAACTTCATCTTCAACCTCCATCCAGATCATCTGTAACTTCACCATTTCTCAATAAAAATGAAATATGCAAACATGAAAGTTGCTCCATTTTTCCATACGAATCCAACCATATAAATATCATAAGCTATAAATCAAAGATGAATGAGAATTTCTAAAAGTACCAAATTTTGACCTAGATATTTTCAGAGATTCAATCCTAAAATTCTCTTAGCTCAATCAAAATAAATGAAATCTATGGACATGTACAGCTTCAGGGAAATGATGTCTACATTTTATCTTCACAAAGGCAAGCCTGACAATGCCTAAATAATGAGATGGAAATTCAGAAAATATACCTCAAAGCTGGAAATCGTGAAATGAGTTTGAGCTTGATTCAAGGTGTTGCAATGATCAGGTTAGCTTCCTCAAGTTCCCAGGAAGCTAATGCAATGATTAGCTTGAGCAATGGATGGCTGAAATGGCTTAGAGAAGTCAATGTGCAGACTCTGTTTTTTGGTTATGGAGGTTATGGTAAATGGTGTTACAGTTCTGGAATGAGGATAGGGATGAGTAGTATTTGATGTAAGGAAGCTTTAGGAACCAAAAGGCCAAGAAACGCACGAGGGAAATATGAGTTTGGTGTTCAAGGTCAAAAACTGTGCAACAATGGATTTTTTAGGAAATTTATGATTTGAGGAGTTTGGGTGTGTTTCAGGGTTTTAATGCTCGTGTTCTAGCTCAAAAATAGTGCCTCTATTTATAAGCAACAAGTTTGGAAGCTTGTTGTTGATCAGAATTCAAAATCACAAGTTTGTGCATAACATATGATTTTTGAGAATTCCAAGTTTCAAAGCCTTGTGTACTTGCTAAGATAGAGTGGTTATGCTTTAAACACACTTGCTTCTGACTTTGTAGATGGAGTGTGATAAGAGGGAACAAGTTAGAGGCTCAAGAATTGACTTTGTGCATAAAGCTTGCTTTTCAAGAATGGTATTCTTCACTTTCTTCCCAAAATGGCAATGTGAATTGGATAAAGCTTAAACAACTTGGATTATAGCTCAAAAGTTTGTGTATCCATTAATTATGGATAGATACACAATTTAGAAGTCCTGCAAAGCAATATTATGTAGCCTAACATTGAAATTTCATTTTGTTCATCATGACAATGACCTATAATTTTAGTTTGAAACCCTAACTTCCTCTCTTCGATTCTACTTGCTCAAGAATGATCTCAAGGATTTATTGGACATTTTGGAAAGCTTGTAATGTTCTATATAATCCATATTTGAATCACTTTTGCAAAATCCAAGTGGAACTATGTGAAACTTGGCCAAGAAGTTAGGTCAAAATCCTGACCAAAAAAGCTCAAAATTTCATTAAGTGTTTTAGTTTCATGACCATGACTTCATGGATTAAGAACTTGAGATACAAGCATTTCTAGGATAAGTTGTGTAAATAAATGTTTTATATCTCATGGAGATCTACAACTTTCATGTTGAAAGTTTCTTTTGAATCATCTTGCATCATGGTGAAAAATTGGCTCAAAGTTGTGAAAAAATATGAAGTTTTCAACACTTAGAAAATTTCTAAGTTTGGAAATTTTGACTTTTCAAAATGAAATCTTGACTTTTTTGATTTCTTGATGAACAAGTTTCATATTTTGACATATTTTGATGAATTGTGATCTTTGACACTTGATTTTGACCAAAAAGTCAAGTTTGACTTTTCAGTATACAATTGACTTTTGATCAGTTGACTAAAAAATCAACTTTCAATCAAAGGACCTTGAGCAATGTTTTGAGTCATGCCATTAGGTTCAAATGATGCAATTTAACTCTTAAGATCATGCCTCAAACCAATTAACAATTTTCTAGGTCAAAAATCAGAAATTGCCCTTTCTCTATAAAAACCCTAATTTTGACCATTTTGCCCTCTTGATTATCTGATCAAATTTCTTGAGGAGTTGTGGTCCAAACTTGATAAAATGATACATATGAGTTTAAAATGTTGATATGGATAACAAATTATGAAGTTTGACTGTAAATTGGCCACAATTGACTTTTCCTCCAATACAACTGATTTTTAGGTCAACTACTCAATTGACTGAGCAAAAATGTAATCCAAGACTTGAAACTTGACATGAGAAATCTTGGGGGTCCATAATGATCCATGAAAGTCATATGATGCATTAAAAGTTTAGTTATCCTTGTGCCATCTCAAACCCTAATTTCAGTCATCAGTGCTTAAGGAGGTGTCTTGAGCTGATCAAACCTTGTGCAGTCTTGAACCAAAGGAGATTTTGTGAGAAAATGTTTGATAAATGAGAGGGAAAATATTGGGGTACAACAACAGCTATACCATAATATAATGAAGAAAGATTTTGATAAGAAAGTCAAGCCTCGTGAATCCAGAGAAGGCGACCTCGTGCTTAAAAATATCGTGTCTTTCAACGCTGATTCTAGGGGCAAGTGGACTCTGAATTTTGAAGGCATATATGATGTCAAGAAAGCCTTCTATAGAGGTGCATTGAATCTTGAAACAATGGATGGCGAGGATTTCCCACGTTTTGTGAATGCTGATCCAGTCAAGAAATACTTCGCCTAGAAAAATAAAAAGAACAACTCGCTAAGAAAAAAACACGAAAGGGTGGCTTAGGCAAAAAAAAGCGTCTCAGTAGGCTAAAAACCCAAAAGGGAGGTCTAGGAAAAAATTAGAGACATAAAAAGAATAAATTTTTCTGTTAGGTTGAAAACCCGCAAGGGCAACCTAGGCAAAAGTTAGGGATTTCTTTGCAAGTAACTGCATCAGACAAGACTCGATCATTTGAAGCAACAATCTTCTTGAATCTTCACCACTCTTCAACCAAAGTCGTTTCTTAGGAATTAAAAGGTATTAGGGATAAAAGTGGTCATTGTATTTCAATGTATCTTTTCCAATATATATTACCATTTTCTAAACTTTGTAATCATTTATGGAGTCTCGCCATTCGCAGACTACCATTCTATTAATAAAGTTTGAGCTTTTGTCCAATTCTTTGCAATTCTTATTTTATTTAGCTTACAAAGACTTCATTTATTATTGATAGTAATTTTCAAATCAAACAAATTAAATAACAAAATTATTTTTTGAAAAGAGTTTACAAATTACTTATTATATTAGATTTTATGACTCAAGAAGAACAAAAATAGTGACTCTAGGAATGGACGGACTCAGAAATTTTGGAAGTCTGATCTCCCCAGAAAGTTTCTTCCAAGGCACTTTTGTTGGATTGAGTATGTTCTTCATGTTCTTCTCAGATAGTTAAAGATGATACCAATTGATGTATGGTGCGGTGTTGGGTTTGTGATCCCGTTTTCCCCAGTGAGGCAACCAGACAAGGGAAATTTCTTTTCTAAGAAATGTTAAAATAGTTGTCAACTTTTTGGGTTTTCTCCCTCCAAGTGCTGGATTTGATTTAAAATCCCCATAATTTTGATTTCTTTCTGTAATATTTGACTTCTTAAATCCCTGGATAAGGCTATCCCCGTGAAGTTTCATAAGTTATCCCTAGAAAAGTTGGTGCAATACTCGCTCTCAATATTGAAGAATGTATCTTGGTTTCCCCTCGGTAGTGTGTTATTTCCCTCCCCAATGAAGTCAGTACAATATCCACAGTTGATGTCTTAACAATATGGTATTGTTTCCCCCATTGAAATCAGTATCACAATCCCCAGTAGAAATACAGACCGTGAAACATTTGTTTTCCCCATTGATGTCTGTGTGATATTCCCCGGTGAAGCCTGGAGGAGGATGTTATACCCCGGTATTTGTGCTAATTTATTGCTATGATTTGTTTATTTTCGGATTATGTTCCTTCCCAGTGGAGTTAAGCCATGAAGTATGGATTTGTTTCCTTAGTCGGTGCTTACTTTCTCTTAAAATTTTCATCTTGGATGTGTTTTAGCCGAGTATTGACTGTACCCAAGTTGGTTTTGTCTTGTTATCCCCAGTATTATATGTCTATTTTATCAGGATATACATGATAATATTCATACATTCATACGTACATCGTGCATAGTTGAATTTAGCAAATCACTGTTCATTTCCATTCCTTAATATTTTGTTGACATATCATTCCATTTTATAGAGTTGTGTTATCCTCTCTCCAATAAAGTGTCAACCTTAAGCAAAAAGTGTATTTCCTTTCAATTTCCCCATTGAGTTATCCCTCATGGAAGAATTTTTCTTTAACCTTCTTGTTCAATTCATCGTGTGGAGGGAATGTGGTTCCCTCTTGAGTTTATTTCTTATGAGGTGTTATTTTGGTTGGCTGTTTATTCCGGTTTATTTCTGGTCCAAATGGGTGGTCCCTAGTAGTATTATTATTTTGATTTTGGCAAGCTTTGAGCCTCGGTTTAAGAATGTGCATTTATTTTGCACGTGAAGATTTTTATCTCTTCAACATGAATATATTGGAATTTCCCCAGGAAGTCCTATTACTTTCCCCAAGAAATCATTATTGCAATTCCTCCTCATAACAACAAGTAGCAGGTCTCTATATTTGAGCAACCTGTACTTCCCCAATAAGTCTGACAGTTCCCAGAGAAGATTCAGATTTGTTACTCCAATGAATGGTAGCCTTGTCATTATGGAAGGTAGTTTGTTGTTCATATTTTTACTCTAATGAATGGTAGCCTTGTCATTATGGAAGGTAGTTCGTTGTTCATATTTTTACTACAATGAATGGTAGCCTTGTCATTATGGAAGGTAGTTTGTTGCTGAGATTTTTTTACTCTAATGAATGGTAGCCTTGTCATTATGGAAGGTAATTCGCTGCTGAGATTTTTTTACTCCAATGAATGGTAGCCTTGTCATTATGGAAGGTAGTTCATTGCTTAGATTTTTTACTCCAATGAATGGTAGCCTTGTCATTATGGAAGGTAATTCGTTGTTGATATTTGTTACTCCAATGAATGGTAGCCTTGCCATTATAGAAGGTAGTTCGTTGTTCAGATTTTTACTCCAATGAATGGTAGCCTTGTCATTATGGAAGGTAGTTTGTTGCTGAGATTTTTTTTACTCCAATGAATGGTAGCCTTGTCATTATGGAAGGTAGTTCGTTGCTGAGATTTTTTTACTCCAATGAATGGTAGCCTTGTCATTATGGAAGGTAGTTTGTTGTTCAGATTTTTACTCCAATGAATGGTAGCCTTGTCATTATGGAAGGTAGTTCATTGTTCAGATTTTTACTCTAATGAATGGTAGCCTTGTAATTATGGAAGATAGTTCGTTGTTGAGATCTTTTTCCGGTGAATGGTAGCCTTGTCATTATGGAAGGTAGTTCGTCATTGAGATTATATTGTTCTGAAGGGATTCACTTGCTTCTAGTTGTAAGTACTATCCGCTTACCCTAATATTAATTTTCACTGGTATTATCTTACCGCTTCTTTCCCCAATAGGGTCGGTTCTCTTGTTCACCCATGATTTATTTTCCTGGTTGGTTTTTTTCTATTGATCCCTGTTTTTATTTACTATATCCCCAGTGAGGTCTTGCGTCTTTTTTTTTTGTATTTGTTCATTTGCATTCATAATCATAAGCACTGGATGGCATCTTAGGGCCAAAAATAGGGCTTATTTTATATTTAAGTATCTTCAATCGCGTCGACACAAATTTTTTTTAACCTTCGCATCTCCGGATAGAAGAAACTTAAATAAGGGAAGCTGTTGTACCCCAATTTTTCCTCTAAGATTCATCTATCATCTCATACCATCACAATGCAACAAGATCACACACTAGGGTTTGGTTCTTCTCCTTATCTTTAGCTTTGCTCATGGGGAATCACCAAGCACCTTGACTTGTATATTGTGATCATATATGTTTTATATTGATTAACTTTTAACTAATAAGTACAATGAATATTTTCTCTAATTGTTGGTATCATAGGTGAAAGCACAATACATTCCATCAAGTTGATTCATAGGTTCATGAGTTTATTTCCATGCCTTCTTCAACAAAGCTTCATTAAGAATCAAGCTTCGTCATTGAAGTTATTTTGAAACAATATCATGACAAATTCTATTATGATTCATCATGCCTCAAGTTATCAAAAATAGTTCAAAGGTACAAGGTTTGATTGAAGAAGTTTTACCTAGTTGGACAAGTCTTTGGTTTCATTGATCACAAGTGCATATCTCCCTCAATTCTCAAAATTTGGAAGTGGTTTTGGTTTCTATGGTTTATACTTATCATCCTAAACAACTTCTATTTACATGACCAAAGTATTTGTGAAAGAAAGTTGATCAAAATTGAAAAGGTTTCCCAAGGCATTTTGTTACTCTAGGAGTTAGGGTTTTGAACTTCAAAGGGGTATAGCTTGCTCATATTTTGGTATTTTTGAGTTATTCCAAATACATCCTTCTCTTTAAAGGGATATAAACAAATCACTTCAAAAGTTTCAAGGAAATTTTGTGAGGAAGATACCTAATGATGAAGAAAGATTACAAGTCCTCTAAACATACCATCAAATTCCCATATATGACTTCAAAAGACCATAACTTGGTCAATTTTTATCACCTTGAGCCCATTATTTTTCCATATTGATCATAAAGATGTAAACTTCAACCTGTCTTTTAAGTGCAAAGTGTGAAAATGAATGGAAGATGCCCTAAGGATGCAAAAGATTATAGGTCATTTTATGAATTTTTGCCAATTTCAATAAGTCGTAACTTTCTCATTTTTTGGAGATTTTAAATGTCTCAAGTCTCAAAATGTCATTCAAGAGATCTACTTCATTCCATCTTTTTTGGTCAAGAGCAAATTTCAAATGGAAGGCCATGTTTGGATGCAATACATTATAAGTCATTTTTGAAGAAAAAACATAGAATTTTTCTAAGTACAAAAGTCAAGCTCTTTTTCTCAACTTTGACTCATCAAAATTTTCAGCTCAAGCATCCATTTGATTCCATTCTTTGCACATTGTAAAGCTTGTGATCTTATCTTTCTAAAGCTTCAAGAATCATGTCCTAAGACCCCTTGAGCTAAGAATGCCATTGATTTGAACTTGGTAACTTGAGACTGAAGTTTCTTGAAAAGACATAATTTGAAATCCTTGATTTAGCTTCTAAACACATTTTTTCTGCGTGCTTTTACTTCTAAACATGTTTAGTGAACCTCCAGGAGTGATTAACATATTAAAATGCAAAGTTTGGATGAGTTTTGATCAAATTATAAGTCACACTTTTCTTGTTTGCAACTTCACATGATTTCTCTCCAAACTTCATCATTTCACATGCTTGAGCACTCAATCAACTTCCCTATAAATAGAGGATCATTCCTCATTCATTTTCTCAATCTTAGAGAGCCAAAATCACCCTGCCAAACTTCCAATTGAACTCAATTTTCTGCAACTTCGAATTTGCTCTTACAACCTTTCTCAATCGTTTTTCTTTGTCAATTCACCTTCCTTGAACCTCACTGAATCTAATAGAAGATGAGTTAAGCTCTAAGACTTCCTAAATCGTACTAGCCAAGTCCAGTTTCAGAGCTCTGCAACTTAAATTCAATAGGTAGATTCCTTCACAAATTCTCTCAAACTTTAATACTGTTATGAAGCTCTCACCATCTTGATTCTAGTCGCAACACTTGTTTTCAACTGGAAGTACATTTTGGCCATGAAATTTCAAACCCCTTTTCATAATTTCTTTTCAAAAACGATTGAGCTATAGTTTATATAAATTTTTCACGAAGGTACCATTGGAATCGTCTTGAAGAGACGAAGCGAATGGTATCGGTCTTGTGTCCTAATTTTACAGTTTCTAGAACCTGCAAATCCGTTGGCTGGAGGTTAAAGATGACAAACGTGTCATCTATCAACCAATGAAGGCGTGCCACGCATTTTTCAAAAATCTGATTTAATTGTTGATCTAATGCATTATTCACTAAAGACTATGATATACACAACACGTCTGATCCATTGGATTAGCTTACTAATGTGTTTTGACTCTTATCTATTGGTTCATATTTTTTGACTTTATTTTATTTTCTGATTTTTATATTTAAATTGTTTTAAACTTCAAAAAATTATAGAAAATTCATTTTAACTTCAAAAAAACTGAAAATATTATGAAAAATACTTTTGATTTTTCTCTTTATGATTATTATTTTTTCACAATTTTATTTTTGTGTTTTGATATTTTTTATAACTTTTCACTTTATTTGAATTATTTTAATTGTTAAAAAATACTTTTCTTAATTTTTAAATTATGAAAAAAAATATGGAAGGATCCAATGACCTTTTGACAAATATTGGTGACCTCATTTTATTTTTATTTCCGACTTTACTATTTTTCACAATTTTTGGTTTGTTTTGCCTATTTTTTTAATTTTAAAAATAGTTTCTGACTTTAAAAAATTTCCAAAACTTTTATATAAATATTTGAGCTCATTTCTGTTTTTTCTATGGACTTAGTTGATTTTTCTTGGATGATTTGAGTATAATTTCTATTTTCCCCCTTTATTTTCATTTAAAAAATCATTTTAGAAATCATTTTCTTTATTTTAAAATACTATTTATTTTGTATTATATTATGGCTGATCTTGGCCTATGAAATTTTGATCATAAGCTTTATTAACATCATTGGATCCATGGTGTTGAGTTTTGACTCCACAAGAAATTGATGAATGATTTTAATAATAGTTTGATTAAATTTTTTTGGTTCAAATGTGGTTTAATTCTTACCCCATCCTTCTTCATCTTATCCCCTTCTTATTGTATTAAATGTTATTGGAGAATGATTTCTATATCATTTCTCAAAACACATGGTACATAGATTGCTATTGATCGGCCTCAAAATAGGCGCGACTTCTACAAACGTCCACTTATGATTACTTAAGATAAAGCTAAATTTTGTCTCAACTTGAGAAAATGATCATTCATGGCCCAAACCCATGTTTGTAAGTCCAAGTATGTTAATTTGAACCCTTTAATCTAATAACCTTGAGATTCATTGTTAGGAGGCTTTGGTTCTACTAATCCTCTAATGAATTTTCATCAACTTTGGTCAAATTGGATCACTTAAACATCATTGACCATTTATTGTTGCCTTGAGACTTAAATGAATTATATACTTGACAAAAAGCAAATGCAACTTGTTGTTGAGAGGCTTTGATTTTATCAATCTTCTAATGAGTTCCAAATGCAAGTTTTAAGATGGTCATTCAACTAACTTCTAATTTCTAACTCATTAACAATTGACTTTATTTTATGCTTTTATTTTATGCTTTTACTTTAAGCACATTTATTTTGGCATTTACATTTCATGCTATTTTCATCTTTTCTCATTTGAGCATTTACTTTTTATGTCATTTTTATTTTGCTCATTTGAGCTTTCATTTTCTTTTTGAATATACCTAATAATCAACTTGAACCATAAAAAATTTAATATTACTTGGACTACTTGGTTACTATCCTTGGCATTATAGATATTATGGACTTCTTGGACTTATGATTAGAAGTTGTGACCTACTTTGAGACCTTGTGACCTCAATTGTTATTTTGTCTGAAGTTCTTGGGGTTTACGCCAAGACATTGGGTTGTTTGTTTGTTTGCTTTGTGTGCAGGTTCTTGTGATTACATGTTTTGTCTATGATCGAGAATTCATCTGTATACAACCGTTACTCTGCCCAATTTTTTTTTGTGAAGACTTAATTTAATTGAAGCTTGGTTTTCTTAAAAGGTTTATTGTCCTTGCTTGTTTGGTTTCAAATCCAAAAGATGAGAATTCTACATTGAATCATTGTATCAAGTGTTGGCTTCTCGTTGGTTAGATGGTTATTTTCCCTAGCTTTTACCTTATGCTTTAGGATATCCATTCATCTCCTCCTATCTTCTTTTATTTCAAAAATCTTCTCCCTCCTTTTAAAAACTCTTCTTGTTTCAAAATTTGAACCACTTCCATAATAAATTGGGACTTATGTCCATGCATTTTCAAAACATTTTCTTAATCAAGCTTTAATTAACTTAATAAAACTTTGACATTTTTGTGAGAACACTAAAAGTCAATCAATCTCATTCAACACATTTTGCCATTTTGGCTTTTTACTTTAAAATTTTCTCAAAAGATTAGACTCTTGTCAATCCTTATAGTGATGCGAGCTACTATACTTCTACGATATATAATAAAGTGAGATATTTTCCACTTGGGTGTTGAGTGAGGCTTTGTTGATTTTAAAATTCGAGCTATATCCTCCACTTTGAGATGATGCAAATTCTCCTTTCTTATAATTATGGGTAGTAAGTATGTTTTCCACTTGGATAATGACGATGACGTCTCGTCTCTTAAAATTTAACTAACACACTTGTGTTTTTTTAAAATTTTTAAAAGATGAACTACGAGTACCTTGATCCCCTATTGCACGGAAGGTGGTACATAGGCGCTAACAGTTCGCAACCGTGACGGGTGAAAAAATTATAAAATAAATACTTCTTTTCTCATATCCACCATCCATTATTTTATGCAACATTTATAGCCAAAATACACAAATTTACAAAGAGGTTCCTACGGAGTACCGTAGATGTTTAGGGTGATAATACCTTCCCTTTGCATAACTAACCCCCGAACTTAGATTCTCTCCCCTTTTTTTTGGGTTATTCGCTCTTTTCCCATTCCTTTGAAAACAATAAATCACAATGGTGATTTTTATTTTGATCTGTGCGAGTCAAATCAATCCAATGGCTTAGTCTCAACATTTCTACCGCTACACTCCCTATAGGATTTTATCGTTTTCCTTTATTTTTATTGTTGATCGATGAGTCACTCAATTTAGAAATTGATATCATGACTTTGCTCTCATTGCATGTTCCTCATAGGATAGTTTTATTAGATTTTATTTGGCATGTTAGCCTAGATAGGATTTCTCTAGGTGTGCTCTCTTGAGCCTTTGATTGTTGATTGGTTTTCCTACCTTGATCCTCAATATCTTGGTTAGGCGTTTGACTTGGGTTAGTGTGCGCTACTCATGACACATTTTATATGCTCTCTTGAGCTAGCTCTCTTGAGCCTATTAACTTGTTTACTTGATTTCATCTTTGTGTGCATGTTTTTAGATGATTTAACCTCAACATGTTCCCTCAAGATCTCATTCATCTATAGATGATGATTCGAGATAGACATAGTTTTAGGTGATAGACCCTTGCTATTCTCCTTTAGGACTCCTTGATTCATCTATAGATGATGATTTGAGATAGACATTAGGATTGTTATCCATGCATGTTAACATAGGGTGGACATTTCCCTTCAAAACACAAATTTAGGATCAATCATTGTATGATAACATTAGGGATTAGATTTAGATAATATCCTTTAGATATTTTCTGTTCTTTTGCATCCTTTGCATCTATAACAAAAACCTTCTTTTTTCTTGGCAAATGCGTAAAACATCTAAAACTTTTAAATCTTTTTTAAGGCAAAAAACACCAACCAATTCCTTTCTTTTTGCCAATTGGATTTTCTCTTCTAAGAGCATGCTAGCGCCTTTCCTCTATAGGTCGTAAGTCTCCAAAGGTCGTGCCGTGGTGGAATTATTGAATCTAACACTATTCAAATAAAAAACACAAACCCATCAAAACAAGTAAGCCGAACTACAGTTGCTCTGATTCCTTAAAAGGGATACATAGGCATTGGGGTAGGGCCCGAACGAGCACACTTTATTTTCCGTATATTGTTCTCTCTTTTCTTTTATGTGCATTCCCTCTTTCTTTTTACTTTAAACCTTAGACATAGACTTCAAACACACCCATTAGATTAGAACAACAAGAGTGGATATCGTAAAGTACTACAGGCGTGTGGGGTGCTAATACCTTCCCCTCACGTAACAGACTCCCTTACTCGATCTCTCGGTTTTTTGACCTTGATTTCACCCTTCTAAAGTTTACTCGAGGTTTTCCTTTTCCTTCCTATGGGATAAAAAATGTTCGATGGCGACTTTATCGATTTCATTATCAGTTGACGTCCAGCCAATTATTTAAGCTGACGACTTCACCAGGGACAAATTGAGCTATTACTGGTCCATCCCGGAGTCGATCCTAGCTCTTGTTTTCCTTTCTTTGGGCATTTATTTTTATGCTTTCATTTTATTCATTTGTACATGTTTATCTGAGCATATGTTTACATTGCATTTTATCGCTTTCTATATATTGATGATACTGCTGTGCTGGATCTATTTTCATGATTAGTTGGGTGTTACTATGAGGTAAAATGACCAATACCCAGGCCAAGTGACAACTATAGGAACCCTAGGAATATAGTGGAACATGAACGACTAGTTGACTTAGGTTTCACTATTATCGTCATGTCGTTCATGCTCAGATGAGGTACAAATGAGGGGCTATCATTTTCACATAGGTGATACGGCGATAGTTTTTAGGAGTACCCTCGATTCTGAGTTACCTAAAATTACCCTGAACTAGTTTTCACCCGTGAATAGGGAGGGATTTGATTATCACAGGTACAATTGGTGACTATGTTCCGATGGTGACTATGTTCATATGGTTATTATGTTCCGTGGGCGACCACTTTGTTCTAACGGTTCTCAGATTTATTTTCTGAGTTCTGGTCCGTTGACCAAGAAGTTCATCTAGGTTTATGTTCCAGACTTTTGATCCCAGTGCAACCAACATGTTCAAAAAGGGCACAACAGTTAATCAGCATTATGGAACCTTGACCCCACTTTTGTTGCACTTGCATCATGGCATACTTATTTTTCAAAAGAAATGTACAAAAAATATATATGTTTAACCTCTATATGCATGTCATTTCCAGGATTATTCTAAAGTTATCATTAGCATCAAGGATGGTAGAAACATGGAGACAAGCACAAAGCCTCTCAGAAACACTGCTGCTTATTAGTTTTCGTGCTTTGGTGGTCGATTGCGAGAGATAGGAGCTCTTGTGAGATGGCCAAAAGAAAAAGTTTTCAGAGGATAGTATGAAAACTTATTGCCATTGATGAATGATAATTTTGAAGAGTGGGCCGTGAGAACACTTTTTCAGTTTTATGATCTGCAGTTGTGCTATTTTACTTTCTAGGACTATCAGTTAGCACCGACTCTTGAGGAATATGAACACATTATGGATGTCAAGTTGACTAATGGTGTTCCATTTGTTCAAGTACCAGAGACTCCATACTATATGTCGATTGCCATGGCTCTTTATTTGACCCGTGGTGAAGTTGAAAGTAATTGGATTAACAAAAGTGATACGAGCGGTCTTCCGTTGAATTATTTGGTATCAAAGGCCAAGGTTTTTTCAATATGTAAGAATTGAACCGTATTCAATGCGCTTTTGGCAGCAATGATTTATGGTTTGGTTCGCTTTTCGGTTTTCGAGAAGTTGGTGCTTGTATCTGCATTATATGTCTTCATGAATGGTAATCCAATACCAACTCTACTTGCTGACACTTATTACACCATACATTCCCAGCGTAGGAAGAAAGGGGAAGTTATGTGTTGTGCGATTGTGCTTTACAAATGGTTGATGATGCACATGCCTACAAAAGGGCCTTTTCTTCATATTACCGAGTCATCTTTATGGTCTCAGCGTATCATGGGACTTACTTCGTATGATATCATTTGCCAAACGTGATGGGCTTGAAAGAGATCATTATAGGGTGTGGAAAATTCCCTAATGTTCCGCTCATAGGAACAAGGGGATGCATTAACTATAATCCTATCTTGGCACGCCGTTAATTTGGATTCATGATGATGGATAGACCCACTGATCAGAAAGTGATGGAAATCGTTTATTTTGGTAAAGGGGAAGATGCAATTTTGCTTAAAAAGGTGAAAGTGGCTTGGGAACACGTTCTCCGTAAAGGAAAACTTTACTTTAGCCAAAATAGAGGTGTAGCTTACGATACTTATACCATTTGGATTCAGGATCATGTGAAATAGATACTACTACCTTACAAAAAGGGGAGGTTGCTATATCCTCAACCAGATTTTGACCCATTAATTGATAGTCGGGTGGATGATTCTTTATCTCGTGTTGAATCGTCTTCTGTGCAGCCTACGCCAGGTGGATCGAAATTTGTACATATGGTGTGTCTTAAGAATGTTAAGGCTGAAAATATAAAATCCAAGCTAAGCAGGAAAAGATGAGCATGGATCTTGACGCTACCGGCAGAAAACACAGAGCCGCCACCGAACTTTATTTATCCCGAAGGAAGGAGAAATATCCATAAAACCACAAGGGAATAGATAAAATGGTCTTGCGACCAAGAGAAAGTGTAAGGGAGTCAGTTATGCAAGGGGAAGGTATTAGCACCCCTCACATCCGTTGTACTCAACGGGATACATTTTGTTTGTTTGTCTTTAAGGGTGTATTTATCTACAACTATACTTGCTTAAGGGGAAATGAATGATTTTTTTTATTATTGTGTTCGTGAGGGTTTCGTGACCCTTTGCCTACGTATCCAGTGAAGGAATCAGAACACCGTAGTTCCTCCAGAAAATGTTGGTTTGCTTGTGTTTTTTAGTGGGCGATGTTAATGCACATATTCTAGAAATAGGCACAGCCGTATCGCGGTAGAATGTAGATAACATTCCCTTTGGGGGGAGTTTTGATTTGTTGAGTGTTTTGTGAGTTTTAAAATAAATTCAAGTAATGATTAAGGCTGTTTTTGGATTTTTGATTTGTGGATGTTAAGTTTTAATTACAAAAGAAGAAAAGGTTAAGAGGGAGAGTAGAAAAGCCCTAATATTTTCATGCATAGGTTTCATCCTAAGGTCTAATTAGTTTGCATCTTGAAGAAGAGGAAGCTATCATCCTAAGGGAGCATGTTGTAGGTAAATGGAGGCGGTGTATTTGAAGAGTGGTAGTGTGTGGTGACCAAGGCACAAGTGACAAAATATGGAGTATTAGGATATATGTAAATGAAATGCTTGGGGTATGGGAATTGAATCGGGTTATGATTAACCAAGAGGTGTACTTAATTAATCTCGTGAGAGTAGGTGCTCCTACCCTCAACCATGAGACCCTTTGTGTATAGAGACACTTGGTATATGGACCAAAGTGATTGATTCTGGTTATGGTTAACCAAGGGCAAAACTTGATTAACCTCGTGAGAATGTCCATGCCCAAACTCAACTATGAGACCCTTTAAGAAAATGCTTGGTATGTGGACCAAGGGGAAAGAAATTGCTCCAATCGATAAGACGAGAAACCCATACAAGGTGGCTATATGCATGCTCCTAAAATTGGGACTAGCGTGGCGCTAGTATTCTAAACAATCAATTGAAACAATCAATCGAATAGTTGTCACTGTAGAATAGCCTAGGACCAAACCATGAAATGTGTGCGGGTGTGCATTTGGTCGGTGAATACCTGTTTATTGAGGATGAGCCCAAGAAGAGGCCAAGTGTTCTACTTTGGACAATATGTGAATGATTAGAAATTTAAACATACAGAGATAAATAACAAAAGGACAAAATTATAAATTATTATATACCACATGGGGATGGGGGTACAAGTTTGATGAATGTGGATGAATCAGATCAAAAGTTTGATTACAAATCTAGTTAAACAAGCAATATAACCAAATTGAAAATTAACAAACAACTAATTAAACTACTTTAAAATTAACTATTCTAAATAACCAATAATATTTAATAAAAACTTTAGTTTAATAAGTTATTAAAAAAGATAATCATATTTTTTGTATTTTATATTTTTTATGAGTTTTTAAGTAAAGGAAAATATTAGAAAAAATAAAATAAAACTAATTCTAAATATTTTTGATATTTTTGATATATAAAGAAGATTAAAACGTAATTCTATTTTGTGAGTTTTGTATAGAACTAAAGGTGAAATAAAAAATGAAACTTCCTAAAGAAAAAAAGATAGAGTTAGGGATTGAACTCATGCCCATAAGGTTACAGAACTCTTGCTTTATATTTACAATTTTAATTAAAAATAAAACAAAAGAGTTTAGATTAAAAGAAAAAAAACAGAATAATGGTAAAATGTTCCAAGGGAGGCTCGAACCCGGAACATTACGAATCCAAACACACACACTAACCATCGCGCCAGGATGCTTCATTCGTTTATTATACTACTCAAAAACTATATATATATATATATATATATATATATATATATATATATATATATATATATATATATATATATATATATATATATATATATATATATATATATATATAAATCAAACTTGTAAAATGGGTTGGGCTAGGCCCAAACCCGGACCTATCTAAGAGGAGAATGGAAAGAGTTTCAAAACCTTAAAAGTAAAGAAATAGCGCCAGTTTGTGTTTGCTTTGGGAAATAGAGGAAAATTATGGATGAACATGAGAGCAGCGGGAATATTGAAAGGCTGGTCACTAGGAGTTTATATTCAGTGGATACTATGAGAGGACAAGACAGAGGGCACGTAATCCCGAGATGGAGATATATCCGAGGTTTATGGAAACATGGAAGTTGGTCACTGTGATGTATGAGCTTGGTTGAGCATGGAGGTTGAGTGAAGAGATTATGTGTAACAGACATGAGGAAATTATGAAGGAAGTTGATGTGAAGTTAGTACACAAGGTGTTGAATGGGATGAGGAAGATTTGTGGTGGTTGCTGTCGCAGTTGATGGTTCATAACATGATGGTTAAACGGTGAGTGACTGGTGGGTTGTTCGTTGGACAAAGGTTAATGGAGGTGGCTTGAAGCAAGACACATGGGGAATGCATTGGAGGTTTTAATAGAAGGTCGACTTTGTGTGCGGTTAGGATGATAGTATTATGGAGGGTAATCTGGATGGGTAGCAGGGGAGCGATGAAACATAATCACATGACAAAATGATGAAACTTAATTCTGCAAATATATGTGCAAGCTGAAAAGAAAGAAAATGGAGAACAACATACCAAAGCAGCAGTAATGGCACAGATCTGGAGACGGTTTTAGGTACTCTGTTTGGTTCCTTTACTCTTTTCAATTTCGCTTTTTTCCTTGATCTTCTTTGTGTCAGTGTTTTGGTTTGAAAATACTATTCAGTTGTGGCTTTCGTTGCGTTTCTGAGTTGTTGCCAATGTTTGTTGTGATTATTGTTATGTGGTTCTATTAAGTAGAGGCTTTGTGGTAGCTTTGGTTCATGGGTTGATGAAGGCTTGGAGCTCAGGCCAAAGAGTTTCAACATGAAGCTCTAATGGTAATTACTTTAGAGGTATGAGGTACGAGGTTGAAGTTTTGATAGAAAATCCTTTTTTGAGATTTCTTGGTGGTTTTCCTTTGAATTTTCTCTGTATCTTTTAACCGAGAGTTTTTTTTGGTTCTGTGTGTATGTCTTGTTATATAATGATATTAGGGTGGGTTTTAGGGGGGGAGGTTTTGAGAAATTTGAACAGATTTGGATATTGTTTTAACACTTTCTTGCTACAGTTCTATTTTGTTATTTTGGTGTATATCTGGATTGGTATTTGCAAGTTTGAGACAATAGCATTGCTGGTCATGACAGGTTTTTGGATAGTTTTATTCTATGATGCAGGGCTGCACATGACTGCTTTGAAAGCAGGGTGTTTGGGCTGTTTTTGAAGGCTTTTGGGACAAGTTTTGGACTTACATGTTTGGTATACTACATGGTTATTTTGTTTTGTTTTGTACAGGTTCATGGGCTGATTTTTAACATTGTTTTTGGACAGGTTTTGTAGGATGATGCGGGGAGGTTTGGTGGCTTTGAAATATGGTTTGAGGTTTGCAAAACAAGGCAAAGGCAAGACATATGATCCATGTTGGCACAAGATATTTTGAAGGCTTGAATTTAGTGTAGGATTAGGACTTAGGTATCCATGTTCAAAAGACTTGTAATTTTCCTTTCTACTTTTCTTTCAAGAGCATGACAAAAAGAATTGTAACTTTTAATGATTTTAAATGAATGAACCTCGAATCTTGCTTGAATGAGATTAAAACTTGATCTTTTAATGATGAACTTTTTGTATGGAAATTGGATAAATCTTGACTAATAGATGTTAGCATAGGACCATTTTGAATGAGTTTGAACTCATGATGAGCCTTGTAAATCTGAATGGATAATTGTGTGAATACAAGTGGAAATTACTTGAAACTTGAATGATCTTGTAATGAACAATGAACTTGTTTGATGTCTTAGATGAGTAATGGACAATGGTGATGAACTTTGGTACTTGACTATATAACTTCCAAGTCATGAACTCTCTCTCTCTCTCTCTCTAGCATACTTGAGTTGATTTTGAAATTAAGATGTACATTTAGCCTTTAGTACTTGGATCCAAGATGATCCAACTTCAACCTTGTACACCTAGAACGTTGCCAACCTTGAACCAGCCTGAACTCCTAATTTCAAGTGTTCCCGATACGAGTAAACTTGCTTGGCAAGCAACAAGTATTTGAAATAATAATTATGCTTTGTCCATTAGGAATCTTCCACCTTAAATCACCTGTATCACGACTCTACCTTCCAACGATTCAAATCCTCAAATCCTTAGACCCCTGATCATAATTTCATTTCTTGCGTCAAACTTCAAATATTCCTGACTCACAAGGTTCTCCTAAAGTAATTACGGAAATTCTGGTATCAACAACTCAAATTCAACTGAGATGCACATTGAATGAAGAAAACAACTTGAGACGTCTTTAAAGAAGATGAAAGGAGAATTTCACAATAACCAGGGGTCTAAAACCCTAGTATCTTGACAAACAATAGGGAAGTAACCCTAATCCAAGATCTGATGAATTTTGACTGAGAAACTCTCCATGTCTTGATGAGAAAGAAATCCACAATAATGACACCTCAGAACCCTAATTCCACATAATCCACTACTTATGAACCAGTGAGGATGAAGTCTTGGTTATTCCCCTTGATATTTATAGGCTAAGCTTTCATGAAGCAGCCTAAGAGAATCAATAATTAGCCATACTGAATACTTGAAAAGTTCAAAACCCTAGATGAGGCATAATGCTAACAAACCCTGCTTTCTTAATCACCCATAGGGAAATAAACCCTAAGCCAAAATCTTGCTGAATTTTCTTTGTATAGAAACTTGTGACAACCAAACTTCAAAACCTGAGTCCACTTCCTACTGCCAAATGAATCTGCCTATATCTGATGAAGGAAATGTAAACCAAAGTGAAAACCTAAGTCTTGCACAAATACCACTTCTTGAACAAAAGTGCTTTATTCAATGAAATGTATGATATGCAAATGAATTAGTGAAACAATGCAAATGGGACGCAAAGTTCAAAGCCAGACAAAAGTAAAAAGAGGTAGGGAAAATTTGGGGTACGACAGATCTCTCTTTTGCCTTGAAATACAAAAAGAAGCTTATGAAGGAGGTTAGGTTGAAAGACCAGTTGCTAGAAAGATGTTGTTTTCTTGAGAGGTCGAAGAAGCTCGAGGTTGAGGGTTCTGGTATAGCTAGTCGACAAGTTGACAAATTGTTGATTAGTCAGCAGGAGATAGAGAGGCTTTGGTTGGCTAAAGACAAGTTGGAAGTTAAACACTATGAAGAGGTTAAGGCTTTGAAGAAAAAGCTCTGAGAAAAAGATTTCTGGTTGACTCAAGTTGTGAAGGAGTTAACAATGGTCAAAGCCCAGGTAGTAAACCAAGGCAAGATTCCAACAGAGGAAATTGAGATGGGAAACATGGATCCCAAAGATTGGGAGCTCAAGTACCATTGTTTGTTGGCTTTAATGAGGAATAAAGGCTTTGTGACTGAAGATTCATTTTCAAATGATGATTAGCAAAGTGATCAGGCTTCTCGGAGGAGTCTTTTCGGCACTTTCTTTTCAGTTTTACTTGTTGGTAAGATCACCACCAGTCTTGTTGGATGGGATATTTATGATGTTTGACTTTGTTTGTATTAAGAATATTTTGTATGGATGCTTGTTTGATTTTATTATATGAGCAGTTTCTATTCAGATGTTTTGTCTTTAGTTGCTTTGTCTTGTTGTTTATCCTATTGCTTATTGATGCTTGATGAAGGAATGCATGATATTCCTAGAAATGATAAAACATTTCATGCATAATCATTCATCCATGCATATTATATCATGACAGGTGGCTCCGACAGGTTTTCTTATCTGTGATATGGGTTTCTTTTCAGAGATTGCTACCACAAACTCTCATCGTTATAATACTCAGAGCACTTCCAAAAGACAAATGGAACAAATTCAAGCATATGTTATGGCTATGGGTACCAATATGGATACTCGAGTTGACCAATTAAAGGATATCATTCAGAACATGGCTCGTCAGTAAGAGGAAATAAGAGCCATGATTGTGCGACCTGCTGAAATTATGAACAATGGTGGTGAAACTTTGATTGTGAATTCGGAAGGGGTCGTCATCAACAATGCAAATGGTACTCTGGGTACTCAGAATATGGTTGAGAATTCGGGAGGTGCTCGGAATATGAATCTGGATTCGAATGTCAATCTGAATATTCAGAATGGTCAGCCTATAAGTCTCAGCAATACTACGAGTAACCAAGATATCCCTGTGATTCAAGTTGTGGGGAATCCTCCTCCACCTACTATTGTTTGTTAGAGCATTGAACAACCCATGGTACCACCAAGGCCTGTCTGCATTCCTATTAGGCCAGTGGAAGAAGATAACTGGGAAGACTGGATGTCTAATGTTGATGAACCAACATAATCTGACAAGAAGTTACGTATGCTTGAAGAGTGGATGCACAGGTTAGAAAGTCAAGGTGCAGTGGGCTTTGACATGTCTGATTTGGGCTTAGTGCCTGGGGTGAAGATTCCCTCAAAACTCAAGGTGCCTGGTTTCGTGAAATATAAAGGCACTTCCTGTCAAAAGACTCATGTTAAGTCGTTCTACTGGAAGATGTCTTTGTATTCTGATGATGAGAAGCTATTGATGCATTTCTTTCAAGACAGCTTGACGGGTGGCCCACTCGAGTGGTACATGTAGTTGGAAAGTAGTCGCATTCATACATGGAAATATTTGGTTGAGGCTTTTGTTGTGCACTACCAGTATAACACTGATATAAATCCCAGAAGAACCCAATTACATAATTTATCCCAGAAGCGGGATGAGTATTTTAAAGAGTATGCACAAAGGTGGCGAGAGATGTTTATGAAGGTTCAACCGCCAATGCTGGAGGGGAATGGTGGAAATGTTTAGTAGTACATTGCAGGGCCAGTACTACATAACTTGCAGTACATCATGTACTTTTGTCGAGATGGTAACGCATGGTGAGCGAATTAAAATAGGAATTGAGTTAGGAAAGATCCAAGATATTGTTGCTGGAAATAATGTTGGTAACACCAAGAAGTATTTTGGTGGTGACCAAAATAAAAAGGAGGGTGAATCCAGCGCAACTTATTCTCGAAAAGGGAAAGGCATATATCAGGGTCCAGATCATCAAATTGTTGTAGTAACAACACTGACTGCTACACCTCAGAGGCAAGCTTATGTGTCTAAGCAAGGTAATCAACAAGGACAAAGGCGTCCTCCCAGGAAGCTTGACGCACTTCCGATGTCTTGTGCTGAGTTGTTACCTCAGTTTCTTGAGTTGAATCTAGTTGAATTACGCCCTTGGAAGGTTTATCCAGAAAGGTTTCCATACAAATTTGATGCTAATACCCAATGTGATTTCCACTCTGGTGGGCAGGGGAACACTATTTATAATTTTCATGCTTTCAAGCATAAAGTCCAAGACCTATTAGAATCTCATGACATTAACTTTGGACTAGTGTCCAACATTACTAATCAGTCTTTTCCACCTTATGGCGGTGCAACTGTTGGTGCCATCATGGAGGATGAAGGTTTGAATTTGGTTATGGATGCTAATCAGTTAACTAGACCTCTCTCATTTGTGAAAGAACGGTTTTCGAGTAAAGGTGTATTCTTGGGTTGTGGGATGGATTGTTCAGTTTGCTTGAACCATCAAGAGGGTTGTCAATTGTTGAAAGATACGATTCAAAGTCTGATTACCAAGGGGATTCTTCAGTTTAATCACAAGGTTGTTAAGCCCGATATTGATAATGATGAAGTGGATGTGATAACCATTCTAGTCAAGCTGAAGTCTAACTATGCGCCTGTGATGATTCCAGTGCCTGCTAAGAAATCTCCACTACTTGTCATTGTGCCTGGTCCTGTGGCGTATGTTAGTGGCAAGGAAGTTCCTTGGAGTTAAGGCGGTGAATTCTGCTATCAGGGGAAGAAGGTTGTTACTCAGAAGTCTCAGGAAAATAAGTCTGAAGAAGAGAAGCCTGCAGTGCTTGATATTGTCAACGAACGTCGAATTACCCGTAGTGGTCGAATCTTTTCACCACCCGAAAAGCCGGAGAGTAGCGCAAATGCCGCAACTAAGGCTAAGGGGAAAACAAATTATGGCTAATAGTGATAAGCCGGGGCAAAATCCTCCAGTTCTTTCTTTGGACGCTGAAATAGCTAAAGATGTAGCTGACTTGATGAGGTACATCAAGAAAAGTGACTACAAGATCATTGACCAGTTGATTCAGACACCCTCAAAGATATCAATTCTTGCTTTGCTCAGAGATTCTGAATCCCATAGAAATGCATTGATGAAGTTGTTGGGGACTTCTTTCGTTCCTCAGGAGATCTCGGTGAATCAATTTGAAGGGATTATGAATAGTATTTCTGCAAGTAATGGAATTGGCTTTACATACTTTGATTTACCCCCTGAGGGGAGGAAGCACAATAAAGCGCTGCATATCTCCATGGATATTACAAAGACTACTTTGTCTCGTGTGCTAGTTGATACGGGATCCTCTCTCAATGTTTTGCCCAAGTCTGCTCTCATGAAGCTTGATTATGATGGACTTGTGTTGAGGCCAAGCGATTTGATTGTTAAAGCTTTTGATGGGTCGAAAAGGACTGTGTTTAGGGAGGTTGACATGCCAATAAAGATAGGTCCTCAGGTGTTTGAAGTCACTTTCTTTATCATGGATATTAATCCTTCCTATTGTTGTTTGTTGGGCCGTCCATGGATACATGGGGCCGGTGCCGTCACTTCCACTTTGCACCAAAAGTTGAAGTTCATGTTGAATGGGAAGGTGGTCACCGTTTGTGGTGAAGAGGATTATATTGTCAGTCATCTGAGTTCCTTTTTCTATGTTGAGGTGGAAGGAGAAATCCATGAGACCCAGTGCCAAGCTTTTGAGACTGTGCAGGTTGTCAGGACTCCTCGTCAAGAGGTTAAGAAGTCAGAGGTCTCCATGTTATCTTATCGTTAAGCATAAGTAGTTGTTAGATCTGGTCATCCTAAAGGCTGGGGCAGATTGTTGAATCTCCCCACACAGACAGATAAGAAAGGTCTAGGTTTCGTGGCTAGTCGAAGTGTGTCAACTGTTACACCTCTCAAGGTTCAAGGCATCCCTCCGCTAATTAAGTTTGTCAACAATGTGGTTATCAATGCTATGAGCGAGGATGGTAACAATGATTGCAATATGGATAAGTGGGTTCGTCCTACCATGCCGGGTAAAGAGCTTGCTAATTCGCTCGCAAAAGACGTCATTGAAGTCACTCGTTATGAAGAGTAATTTTATTTTATTTGTTATCATGCAATAATCCCTATGTTCTGCCTAAAACATAATGAACATACTGTATGGCCATGATGTTTTTCATTGCAAATTTATCATCAATAAATGGCGTCTTTTTTGCATTCAAACTTTTTACTCCATGTCTTTCGTTTAAAATTTTGGCAAAATGTGAGTTTTTATTTTCTTTTTTAATCTAAAACTAAAATAAAAATAAAAATAATCGTTCAGATTATGTCCCCCATTGATCCCGGAAATTGTCAAAAATGATTATGCTATGGCTCTTTATGACTTTGAAAATCTGATCTATCAAGCTGAAGAACAAGCTGAAGAAGATTGTGAACTTATCGAAGAGTTAGCTAGATTATTGAGGCAAGAAGAAAAGGTCATTCAGCCACACCAAGAGACTACCGAGTTGATCAACTTGGGTACCGAGGAGGTTCGAAGAGAAGTCAAGATTGGGGCCACTTTAGGAGACAATGTCAAGGGACGATTGATTGAAATGCTCTGTGAGTATGCAGATATCTTTGCTTGGTTTTATGAAGACATGCCTGGGCTAGATACAGATATTGTTATGCACAAACTACCTCTTAGAGAAGAGTGTCTTCCTATTAAACAAAAACTTCAAAGAACTCATTCTGAGATGTCTAAGAAGATCAAAGAGGAAGTCTAGAAGAAGTTTGATGCGGGTTTTTTGAAAGTGACTTTTTACCCCCTGTGGATCGCGAATATTGTATCGATGCCTAAGAAGGATGGTAAAGTCAGAATGCGTGTGGGTTATAGGGACTTGAATAGAGAAAGCCCTAAAGAGGATTTTCCGCTCCTTCATATTGATATTCTGGTTGACAATATTGCTCAAGCTAAGGTGTTTTCCTTCATGGATGGTTTTTTTGGATACAATCAGATCAAGATGGCGCTAGAAGACATGGAGAAGACTACTTTTATTACACCTTGGGGGAACATTTTAATACAAAGTGATACCCTTTGGTTTGAAGAATGCAGGGCCAACGCATTAGCATGCAATGGTCACTCTCTTTCATGACATGATACATAAGGAGATTGAAGTATATGTTGATGATATAATTTCCAAGTCCCAGATAGAAGAGGAACATCTTGTCCACTTGTTAAAACTGTTTGAAAGATTAAGGAAGTTTAGACTGAGGCTGAATCCAAATAAATGCACCTTCGGGGTGAGGTCAGGAAAGTTGTTGGGCTTCACCGTAACCGAAAAAGGAATTGAGGTTGATCCTAGCAAGATAAAAGCTATACAAGAAATGCATGTGTCGAAAACAGAGAAAGAGGTTTGTGGTTTTCTCAGGAGATTGAACTACATTGCTAGATTTATCTCTTATCTTATAGCCACTTGTGAACCAATTTTCAAGTTGTTGAAAAAAGATCAGGTGGACAGGTGGAATAACAATTACCAAGTGGCATTTGATATAATTAAAGAATATTTGCTGGAACCTCCAACTCTTTCGTCTCTGGTGGAAGGTAGGCCCTTGATAATGTATTTGACAGTGATGGAAAACTCCATGGGCCATGTACTTGGTCAACATGAAGAGACAGGTAGAAAGGAACATTCCATCTACTACCTGAGTAAGAAATTCAATGATTTTGAGTCGGGGTACTCATTGCTAGAAAAGACTTGTTGCATACTCGCGTGGGCAGCAAAGCGTCTCAGACAGTATATGCTGACTCATACTACTCTCTTGATATCCGAGATGGATCCAATCAAGTACATCTTTGAAAAACCAGCTCTCATGAGAAGAGTAGCCCGTTGGAAGATGATTTTAAAAGAATATGACATCCAATATACCACCCAAAAAGCTATCAAAGGTAGTGTGTCTGCCGATCATCTTGCTCATCAGCCTATGGAAGATGACTATCAGGAGATAAAGTTTGAATTTTAAGATGAAGACATCATATATTTATATGATTGTAATATTCCAGGCCCAGAGGAAGGACCCAAACCAGGATCGCATAGACGATGGTGTTCGAGGGTGCCTCTAATGCATTGGGTAATGGTATCGGTACTGTGATTATTTCTACTAAAGATTTCCATACTCCTCTCATTGCTAGAATTTGCTTTGATTGTACTAATAATATGGTTGAGTATGAAGCTTGTATATTTGGGTTAGAAGCTGTTATTGGTTTGCGAATAAAGGTCTTGGAAGTATATGGGGATTCTGCTTTTGTGATTAGTCAAATCAACGGAGATTAGGAGACTCGTCACTCGAATCTGATTTCGTATCGCGAGCATGTTTTGAGGTTGATCCCGTTCTTCGATGAGATTACTTTCTAGCATATCCAAATGGAGGATAATAACCTGGAAGATGCTTGTTGCGTACTCGTGTGGGCAGCAAAGCGTCTCAGACAGTATATGCTGACTCATACTACTCTCTTGATATCCGAGATGGATCCAATCAAGTACATCTTTGAAAAACCAGCTCTCATGAGAAGAGTAGCCCGTTGGCAGATGATTTTAAAAGAATATGACATCTAGTATACCACCCAAAAAGCTATCAAAGGTAGTGTGTTGTTCGATCATCTTGCTCATCAGCCTATGGAAGATGACTATCAGGCGATAAAGTTTGAATTTTAAGATGAAGACATCATGTATTTATATGATTGTAATATTCCAGGCCCAGAGGAAGGACCCAAACCAGGATCGCATAGACGATGGTGTTCGAGGGTGCCTCTAATGCATTGGGTAATGGTATCGGTACTGTGATTATTTCTACTGAAGATTTCCATACTCCTCTCACTGCTAGAATTTGCTTTGATTGTACTAATAATATGGTTGAGTATGAAGCTTGTATCTTTGGGTTAGAAGCTGTTATTGGTTTGCAAATAAAGGTCTTGGAAGTATATGGGGATTCTTCTTTTGTGATTAGTCAAATCAACGGAGATTAGGAGACTCGTCACTCGAATCTGATTTCGTATCGCGAGCATGTTTTGAGGTTGATCCCGTTCTTCGATGAGATTACTTTCTAGCATATCCAAATGGAGGATAATAACCTGGAAGATGCTTTGGCTACTCTGTCATCCATGTTTAAAGTCAGATGGGCAAATGAAGCCCCCTCTATCACTATTTTGAGGTTGGATGAGCCAGTATTTTGATGAGAACCCATGGTTTTATGATATCAAGAGATATCTAGAAACAAAAGAATATCCATAGGATGCTTCTGTCACTGATAAGAAGACTCAGTGAAAATATGCAACCAAGTTTTTCCTCGATGGGGATGTTTTGTACAAGAGAAACTATGATTATGTTTTGCTAAGATACGTGGATACACACGAAGCAAATAAGATCATAGAAGAAATTCATGAAGGTTCCTTTGGAACGCATTCCAATGGGCAATACTGAAATTCTGGCTGCAGATACTCAATGTCACGTTCAATGTTATGACACCGTATCTGACTTACTATATGACAGTAAATACAAAAGCAGTAAAGAACACAGTCAATTGTTTACCCAGTTCAGTGTGCAACAACACCTACTCTGGGGGCTACTAAGCCAGGGAGGAAATCCAATATAAGAGATGTTAATTCAGGAATAAACCTACCAGTTTATCTCCTTCACTTAAGACCTACCCAATGCAATTCCAATCTAAGTACAACTTAAACCTGAGTTCCTACTCACTCCCCCTCAATCACAGCAGTGATACATAAACCAATTTTGACTTAAGAATTGATGAAGACACTCTTCAAAAACACACACTTGATTAAGCTTCACAGCTTTTTAATCAAGCAACACAATCACTCGTGCTTCACAACTTTGAGTGATGTACACAACTAACTTGACTCTGCTTCACAGCTTTAGTCAAGGAACATTCAAACACTCTTGCTTCAAAGCTTTGAGTGCTACACAACCCTTACAAATAGAAACCTATTCCAAGGCACTTATCACAATGATAATTGCTTGGAGTACAATAAACAAATCTATACAGATTACAAATGATCTTCTAATCAATCAGCAGTGATATCTTGAAAAACAGCAGCTCTGTTGAATATATAGCAGCTGCAACTTCAGTTAGGGTTTCCAAAAACCTAGGGTTAATTCCGTTTGACCTAAAGACCAGGTCACAGGACTTTATTAACCAGGTTAGGGTTGAGCTAGGTTACCCCTCAGAAAACGCAGGATTCTGTTCAGAAAGGACTGAGTTATTTCCTGAAAAAACTCAGACTTATCCAATCCTGCAATCCTGTTAGTTCAGAACAGGATGTCATAACATCTGTTATGACATCTGAGAAAACCTGTCTACTGATTTAGCAAAATGTGATCATTTTGCAAAAATGCTCAGATACACACTTATAAGCATCAGTATTTGAATTACAATATTTTTCTGCAAAGGTACCTAATGAGTTAGTACAACCTGAACTAGAATGTTATGACATCAGTCATGACATTCACACATACACTTGGGATTTACCAAAAATGCAAGCCAATACCTAAACACCTACAAACTCCCCCCTTTGGCAGATTTTTGGCTAAAGACCCTAAACAATCAGAGATAGATAGCAGCAGAAATAAGTGACAGCAGAAAAATAGAATGTCAAGTACTAATTAAGTAAGTACCAAAATATTCTCCCCCTCTTTAGCCACAAATGGGCCAAAGATACATGTTCAGAAAATTATACAGTTATCCAAAACAAACTAGTAAGAGCAGCAGCAGCAAACAATTGAATACACTTCAGCACCAACCAACAACACCACCAAACAGCAATCATCCTTCAAGCACTGTCATCAGATCCAGAGGATTCAGGCTTCCTTCTTTTTTTTGTGAGCAATGTCAGCATTCTTCTCTTTGTTTGATGTCTCAACATTCTTAAAGACATCTGGATTTGTTTCAGCATTTGGGCTTTCTTGGTTCAGAGGAACAGAAATGCCAGGAACTGAGTGGTTCTCGTTCAGAATTCTTGAAACAATTTTTGCTATTGCTTGATTAACATAGGCTGTCCCTTCCCTATTTGCAATTTCAGGGGGAACTGAAGAGGAAGGATGAGATGGATTACCTGCATGTCTTGTTCTCAACTCTTTGACCTTGGTGGGGTTAGTTCCCACTTTTCTATGAGAAGAGATCTCCAAAACGTCAGAGTCCAGACAGGAAGAGATTGTCCCAGAATCTTGATCAGAGGAAGAGGTTAAGATGGTCGTATTGGATGATGATGGTGTTTGAGACATTTTGTCAGTTTTGAAGGACCAACAGCAAATGAGGAGAAATTTCTGATTGAGAGACTGGGTTTTGATGAGGAGACGAGAGAGGAAGGAAGCAAAGGAGTGTCTATTCAACTTCTTAAAAGAATTGTAGGAAATGAGAAAATACAATTTTAAACCAATCAGAACAGGCATAAGTCCTTTGGTCCCTGTTTTAAGCAAAATTAATTGCTACAATTCCTCATGTTGGAAAATACCCAGCTTACCCCTTAGGTTTTCAAATTGACTTGCATCCAGAGCCTTGGTAAAGATGTCAGCCAGCTGTAGCTCAGTGGCAACATGTTCCAATTTGATTGTCTTCTCTTCTACAAGGTCTCTGATAAAGTGATGTCGTATGTCAATATGTTTGGTCCTGCTATGCTGAATGGGATTCTTGGATATGTTGATTGTACTCAGATTGTCACAGTACAATGTCATAACATCTTGTGTGACATTATACTCAGTGAGCATCTGTTTCATCCATATCATTTGAGAGCAGCTACTACCAGCTGCAATGTATTCAGCTTCAGCAGTGGAAAGAGACACACAATTCTGTTTCTTGCTGAACCAGGAAACCAGATTACTTCCCAAAAAGAAACATCCTCCAGAGGTGCTTTTTCTATCATCAGCACTACCAGCCCAATCAGCATCACAGTAGCCAGTCAGAGCTGGTTCACAGCCATGAGTATACAACAATCCATAGTTGTAAGTACCACTTACATACTTCAAAATTCTCTTCACTTGATTGATATGACTGACTTTGGGATCAGCTTGGTATCTAGCACAAACTCCAACTGCAAAGGCAATATCAGGTCTGCTGGCAGTTAAGTACAACAAGCTTCCTATCATGCTTCTGTACAGACTTTGATCCACCTTAACCCCACTTGAATCTTTGGAAAGCTTTAGATGAGTAGGAGCAGGAGTCCTTTTGTGACTTGCATTCTCCATACCAAACTTCTTTACAATATTCTTAGCATACTTGCTTTGAGATAAGAAGATTGAGTCCTCCATCTGTGAGACTTGTAGTCCAAGAAAATAAGTTAGTTCTCCCATGAGACTCATTTCAAATTCAGCCTGCATCTGGTCAGCAAAGTGTTTAACCATATGTTCTGACATTCCTCCAAACACTATGTCATCAACATATATTTGGGCAACCATCAACTTCCCTCCTTCAGTTTTGACAAATAGAGTTTTGTCCAAGCCTCCTTTTCTGTAGCCTTTGTCTGAGAGAAACTTTGTTAACCTGTCATACCATGCTCTAGGAGCTTGTTTCAGCCCATATAGAGCTTTTCTCAATTTGTAGACATGATCAGGATGGGTTGGATCCACAAAACCTTTAGGTTGTTCCACATAAGCTTCCTCATTTAAGTACCCATTTAGAAAGGCACTTTTCACATCCATCTGAAATAACTTGAACTTCAGAAGACAAGCAATTGACAACAAGAGTCTGATTGATTCCAACCTGGCTACAGGTACAAAGGTTTCATCAAAATCAACCCCTTCAACCTAGGTGTATCCTTGAGCAACAAGTCTTGCCTTATTTCTGGTGACAACTCCTTCAGCATCTGACTTGTTCTTGAATATCCATTTTGTCCCAATGATGTTAGTTCCTTCAGGTCTAGGAACTAGTTCCCAAACTTCATGTTGCTTGAATTGGTTCAGTTCATCTTGCATTGCACCAATCCAATATTCATCAGTTAAGGCTTCCTTGACATTTCTTGGTTCCATTTTGGACACAAAACAAGAGTTTGAGATGATTTCTCTAGATCTTGTGATGACTCCACTATTGGGATCTCCTATGATGAGCTCTTTTGGATGATCCTTCTGAATTCTGATGGAAGGAGTCTTGCTGGCTTCCTTTGATTCAGATTCTGTTGTGGTGGAGTTGGGTAGATCATCCTGTTGGGTTGAAGTCTCAAAGAATGTCTCAACAATACAAGGAACATCTATTTCTTCATGATAGTCATCAATTACAACATTTATTGATTCCATCATGGTTTTGGTTCTGGAGTTGAATACTCTATAAGCTCTGCTGTTTGAGGAGTATCCTAGAAATATGCCTTCATCACTTTTGGAGTCCAGTTTTCTTCTTTGTTCACGATCAGACAGGATATAGCATTTGCTGCCAAACACATGGAAGTACTTCACAGTTGGTTTTCTTCCTTTCTAGAGTTCATATATGGTGGATGAGGTTCCCTTTCTCAAGGTGACCCTGTTATGAACATAACAAGCTGTATTCATAGCTTCAGCCCAAAAATACATAGGAAGTCTTTTGGCATGTAACATTGCTCTGGCAGATTCTTGTATGGTCCTGTTTTTTCTTTCCACAACTCCATTTTGCTGAGGTGTTATGGGAGAAGAAAACTCATGACTGATTCCTTCTGAATCACAGAAGTCATCAAACTTGCTGTTTTCAAATTCCTTGCCATGATCACTTCTGATTCTGACAATACATCCTTCCTTCTCTCTTTGAATTCTCTTGCACAGTTCTCTAAAAACTTCAAATGCATCTGATTTTTCCCTAATGAAATTAATCCAGGTGAATCTGGAAAAATCATCCACAACCACATAGGCATATCTTTTACCACCAAGACTCTCTACTTGCATTGGTCCCATCAGATCCATATGGAGGAGTTCTAGAACCTTAGAGGTGGTCAGATGTCTTGACTTTGGATGTGACATCCTAGTCTGCTTACCAACCTGACATTCACCACAAACTCTTCCTTCATCAATTTGCAGTTTTGGAATCCCTCTGACTGCCTCCAAGGAAATAATCCTCTTCATACCCCTTAGATGAAGATGGCCAAGTTTTTGGTGCCACAGTTTCACCTCTTTTTCTTCTTTTGCAATGGAACACACAGATGAGAAATTAGTGTTCTCAGCCTCCCACAAGTAACAGTTGTCTTTGGATCTGACTCCTTTCATTACTATCTCTTGTTTGTCATTGATTACAAGGCATTCAGATCTTGAGAAATTGACCTTGAATCCTAGATCACACAGTTGACTGATACTAATGAGATTAGCGGTCAGTCCTTTCACCAGCAGTACTTCATTCAGACTTGGAACTCCAGGGCAGTCCAAATCACCAACTCCTTTGATTTCACCTTTAGCCCCATCTCCAAAGGTCACAAAACTGGTTGTGTGAGGCTTAACATTATTGAGGAGGTTCTTGATTCCAGTCATATGTCTGGAACATCCACTGTCAAAGTACCAGTCTTCCTTTGCAGAGACCCTCAGGGAAGTGTGAGCTATCAGTGCAGTAGTCTTTTTCTTCCATTGAGGAGCATGTGGTACCTTTTTAGACTTAGGTTTGACACCTGAGTTCTGATTAGGGTATCCATGTAATCTGAAGCAGAAGGGCTTTATGTGGCCATATCTACCACAATGATGACATTTCCATCTTTGGTACCTTTTCCTCATATGTTTCTGTTCCTGATGTCGAGAGTTGTGTTGAGACATCTGTTTTAACATTTGCTTACCAAAACCAGATTTCGTTGCTTCCATAAATCCTAGTCCAGATTTATTTCCCACATTTTGTCCAACCTGAAGGATCTCTTCCAATTTGTCTGTTCCATTGGTCATCATCTTGACAGATTTGGTCATTTGATTCAGTTGTGAGTTCAGCAGTTGAACTTCTCATTCTAGATGACTTATAGTTTCAAGATTTGCCCTTTTTTCAGCCTCCAGCTTTATAATGAGTTTTGATTGTTTCTCATTCTGCACACAGACTTCAGCACTTCTGATACACAATTTCTTGTAAGTATCAGCCAGTTCTTCAAAAGTCACCTCTTCATCACTGATGCCACTTTCAGAGGTACAAACACCAGTTAAAGCAGTAACTCGTTTGGCAGTCTCTTCTTCAGAATTACTTTCTGAATCACAGTCATACCAAGTAACAGTCATTCCTTTTTGTTTCTTAAGAAAGGTAGGACATTCAGCTCGAATATGCCCATATCCTTCACAGCCATGGCATTGAATTCCTCTGCCTTGAATTCCCTTCTCTTCTGACTTTGGTCTTCTGCTGGAACTGTCAATGTTAGAGGGAATGTTATAAACATTAGACCTTGACTTTGGATCTATTCTTTTGATGAGTTTGTTGAACTGTCTTCCAAGCATGGCTACAGCTTCTGAAATGTTTTCTTCAACATCAGTGTTGGACATGAGTGCTATGCTCTTGTTCTTTTTGACACCATTATCAGTGATTCCCATCTCAAAAGTCTGAAGAGACCCAATAAGTTCATCTACTTTCAACTTGATAATGTCCTGGGCTTCCTCTATGGCAGTTACCTTCATTGCAAATCTTTTAGGCAAGGATCTGAGAATCTTCCTCACCAGTTTTTCTTCTGACATTTTTTCTCCCAGTGCTCCTGAGGTGTTGGCAATCTCCAAGATGTTCATGTGAAACTCACGAATGGTTTCATCTTCCATCATTTTTAGATTCTAAAATTTGGTGGTCAACATCTGAAGCCTTGACATTTTTACTTTGGAAGTTCCCTCATGAGTAGTTTTGAGAGTGTCCCAAACTTCCTTGGCCAGTTCATATTGATGTACTAGTCTGAAAATGTTTCTATCAATTCCATTGAACAAGGCATTTAAAGCTTTTGAATTTCCCAGAGCTAACTCATCTTCTTCTTTACTCCAATCTTCCTCAGGCTTCAGACTGATTGTCCCATCTATCTCAGTTATGGTGGGATGAATCCATCCTTTGTCAGCAGCTCTCCAAGCCTTTTTGTCCAGAGATTTTAGGAAGGCAATCATACGAGGTTTCCAGTAGTCATAATTAGTTCCATCCAGAATGGGTGGTCTATTTCCAAAAACTCATTCTTTGTCCATAGTGCCAGAAAGTGATATCCCTAGATCTCACCCAGTAATACAGGCAGGGTGCCTGCTCTGATGCCAATTGAAATTCTGGCTGCAGATACTCAATGTCACGTTCAATGTTATGACACCGTATCTGACTTACTATATGACAGTAAATACAAAAGCAGTAAAGAACACAGTCAATTGTTTACCCAGTTCAGTGTGCAACAACACCTACTCTGGGGGCTACCAAGCCAGGGAGGAAATCCAATATAAGAGATGTTAATTCAGGAATAAACCTACCAGTTTATCTCCTTCACTTAAGGCCTACCCAATGCAATTCCAATCTAAGTACAACTTAAACCTGAGTTCCTACTCACTCCCCCTCAATCACAGCAGTGATACATAAACCAATTTTGACTTAAGAATTGATGAAGACACTCTTCAAAAACACACACTTGATTAAGCTTCACAGCTTTTTAATCAAGCAACACAATCACTCGTGCTTCACAGCTTTGAGTGATGTACACAACTAACTTGACTCTGCTTCACAGCTTTAGTCAAGGAACATTCAAACACTCTTGCTTCAAAGCTTTGAGTGCTACAAAACCCTTACAAATAGAAACCTATTCCAAGGCACTTATCACAATGATAATTGCTTGGAGTACAATAAACAAATCTATACAGATTACAAATGATCTTCTAATCAATCAGCAGTGATATCTTGAAAAACAGCAGCTCTGTTGAATATATAGCAGCTGCAACTTCAGTTAGGGTTTCCAAAAACCTAGGGTTAATTCCGTTTGAACTAAAGACCAGGTCACAGGACTTTATTAACCAGGTTAGGGTTGAGCTAGGTTACGCCTCAGAAAACGCAGGATTCTGTTCAGAAAGGACTGAGTTATTTCCTGAAAAAACTCAGACTTATCCAATCCTGCAATCCTGTTAGTTCAGAACAGGATGTCATAACATCTGTTATGACATCTGAGAAAACCTGTCTACTGATTTAGCAAAATGTGATCATTTTGCAAAAATGCTCAGATACACACTTATAAGCATCAGTATTTGAATTACAATATTTTTCTGCAAAGGTACCTAATGAGTTAGTACAACCTGAACTAGAATGTTATGACATCAGTCATGACATTCACACATACACTTGGGATTTACCAAAAATGCAAGCCAATACCTAAACACCTACAAATACTATGGCTAAAAAAATCTTGAGAGCAGGTTACTATTGGTCAATAATGGAAAACGATTGCTACAATCATTCCAGGATCTGTTACAAATGTCAGATCTATGCTAACAAAATGCATGTGTTGCCCAACCCTCTAAATGTATTGACTTCTCCTTGGCCCTTCGCAATGTAGGGTATTGATATGATTGGCTGGATTGAGCCGACTGCTTACGACGGGCACCAATTCATTCGGGTGGCCATTGACTACTTCACCAAGTGGGTCGAAACAACATCTTATACCAACGTCACTAGGCAGGTGGTTGCTCATTTCATCAAGCATAATATCATTTGTCGGTATGTGGTTCCCAATAAGATTATTACTGAAAACGGGTCGAATCTCAACAATAAGATGATGAAAGAGTTGTGCGAAAGCTTTAATATAAAGCATCATAATTCTTCTTCTTACCATCCTAAGATGAATGACGCAGTTGAGGCAGCTAACAAGAATATTAAGAAGATTGTGCAGAAGATGGTTGTCCCATATAAGGATTAGCATGAGATGTTTCCATTTTCTTTACATGGTTATCGTACCATTGTGCGTACTTCGACTGAGGAAACCCCGTTCTCCCTGGTATACAGCATGGAAGCAGTCCTACCCGTTGAAGTGGAGATTCCTTATTTAAGGATAATGACAGATGTACAACTTGACGAGGCTGAATAGGTTCAGAATAGACTTGATCAGTTGAATCTCATTGACGATAAGAGATTAACGGCTATTTTCCACAAGCAGTTATACCAGAGGAGGATGAAAAAAGCTTTTGACAAGAAGGTGTGTCCTTAGACTTTCCAAGTTGGTGACCTTGTACTGAAGAGGATTTGTCCTCCCAACAACACAGATGCTAGGGGTATATGGGCTCCTAATTATGAAGGACCATATGTTGTAAAGAAAGTTTTTCAGGAGGATCTATGATGCTCACAACTATGGATGGAGAGGATTTCCCTCACCCCATTAACACAGGTGTAGTGAAAAAGTACTTCGCATAAAATGACTGCTGAGTTGACTAGCTCAGGCAAAAAAGGCATCCCGACGAACCTAAAAGAGTGAGCAAAGGTTCAGGCGAAAGTTAGGGACAAAAGAAGGAGTGAATGAGTGAAAAATAATTGTACAACCTCTAAGTTGGACATGTCAAAGGAAATTTAGGCAAAAAAGGGTATCCCAGTGGATTGAAAACCCGAAAGGGCGATCCAGGAAAAAGTTAGGGATTAAAAGCAAATACTACGGCATGTGTTGCATCTGTAATATCAACTTACATTGTTGTTGGGTTGGCTTAGGAGGTATCAGTCCAATCAGTTTATTCAGAAAGAAATATACTAAGGAGCTATGAGGATATAAGAGCTATAGCGTAGTCGGTCTCGATAAATCTGCACTCACATTTCCATCTTTTTTTCCCCTCTGTATGCTTTGTATGAAATTACCTTTTTCTAGGAATTACTTCTTGATATAAATGCATATTTACAGAACAATTAATCAATAAAAATGTTTTTTTTCCAAATCGTGCCAATTTGTTTTTAATTTTACTGTTTTTATTGCAAAAGACGTCCAACATTTTTGATAAACTTTGCATTTAAAACATTAAATATTTACAGCACATGATATCAGTAGTTGAAATTACTTAAAGTTCCAGGTGTCTGACATGACAGATAAGGTAGCCATCCTATACAGGGGCATGTTATTGTGATCTCCGCTTTGTGCAGGTATGGTTGAAGCGTACCAGCAAGTGAATCAAGAAGGGTTCGTATGCGACCAACATAAGGATTTCTATAGAATGGGATTCGATTTCCTCCAGTGAATACACACTTATGCTCAGGACAAAATCATGTATCTCCAACGATGTCGTACCCTCACTTGAGTATGCTATGCCTCTTCATTACAGTGTGTTATTTCTGGGTTTCTTAAAAGATTATTGATGTATCACCCTTGAAGGAGGAATTTTACGGTTTACCCAGTGAGATTAACCCTTGTCTTCCTCATGAAGTACACATGCTACTCCTTAGTGAAATTGACACTCTTTTCCCTAGTGCGATATGCCTATATCGGAGTTTTCTTGAAGAGATTCCTAATTACCCATGGGACATTCTGGTTTGGTTTTCCTACGGAGGCCGTTTTTTTCTCCCCGATTTGAATTGATTTCTTCTTCCTAGTGCAATTCTTTGGTGACGTGAATCTTGCAGGAATGATTGTTTCCAGTGCAGTTGGTGTTATTGATGCCATTATCTGAAGCTTATCTGTTACTTAGTGGAAGAGGTGGATTTATGCCCAGTCGAAGCTAAATTTCAAGGATATCCTAGATTAATTTTCCTGTATCCCCTAGTGAAGCAAGTTTCTCTTCCCAATTAAGCAATTTTGCTTTTCCCATTGGAGCATGTATCATGCCTCCCCAGTGTGGTGTACATGATGGTGCCATTCATAACTCTTACGTCCCCTGTAATAGAAGGTGTTTGAGATATCCCCACTGGAGCTTCTATCCCAAGACGCATGTTTCTTCTCAAGAGAAGATTTCTATCCTGGCGGTGTTATCTCCAGTGAGATTGATTGTTTGACTCCCCGTGAAGTTCAGTTTTCCCTAGGGAATTTCGCCCTATTAAGTTTTCTTGAGGAGGTGATTGATCATCAGGCCTGCTTATTCCCCAGCAGATCAAGTCCCTTGCTTTTTCTGGAGTAATACGCATTGACGTTTGTCATTCAAGGGTTTCTTATCCTCAGTAGGAGAGTATTGATGGAAAGTTCCCCAGTGGAGTTCCAAATTTCAAGTTGTCGTTCAAAGGTTTTCTCTTCCTCCCCAAATGAAGATTAACACCTCTAGTCGTTATCCCTAGTGTGGTATGAATAAAATTCTTTTCATTTAAGAATTTCTATGATCCCTAGTAAAAGTTTCTATTCCCAGTGAATTTTTCCTCATCATAGACAGGAAGGGATTGGATTTGTTCCCCGGGAAGTTATTTCCCGGTGATAGCAATCTTCAGAAGTTGTTGGATCTAAATTGGGTTTCCCCACTGAAGTTCAGATTGATTTCTCTTTTCAGAAGATTAGATGTGCGAAGATAATCGTTCGAGAGTTCATTGTGTCCTCAATAGCCGATTATTTTCGTATGTTCCTAACGCATTGCTAAAACATGCATCATTTCATTGCATCTACCAAAATAGAAAGAAAAATTTAAACATGCATAAGTATAAGCCAATTGTGTTTACCTTCAGTAACCAGGTTACTATGCATGTAGATTTGATTTGTTCCCATACTGGAGTTTAGTTTGGTTTACCACCATTCGGGTATTTGGTATTTTCTATTTCCCTAGTATTTGAGTATCCATAACTTGGTTTGTGGTAATTCAGATAATTTCTACTCTTGAAGAATCATGTCCCGCTTCTGGCATGAGGAATATTGTAGTTCTTGCGCATTCGCAACCTTGTTAAAGCCTAACCTGTGCTGGCAATCCTTATTAGAGTCCCCTTTGGCTGGTCTCTTTGTCTCTTCGAGTTCACCTTTGATCAGTGTCCTCTGAGGGTTCTGCTTAGTCAGTTCTTTGTTTTCGGTTTATCTGTGTTGATCGGTATTTCCTTCTGTTAGCTAAGCTTATATCCCCTGTGAGAGTCTGTTTTGGTTGGTCTCTTTCTTGTGTGTTTCTAATGTTGACCAGACATACATATCTTTATCTCCGATAAGTCCATTTCAGAGTGGCGGTATTTCGTCAAAAGCCTAATCTCGGTTAGTCTCCTTGATGTTTTGAGTTCTCCTTTGATACAAGCGTTATGTGTTCAATCTTATAATTTTTTTTCAAGATTTCTCTATTTGTTGTCCGGTTGAGATTAATTTGACAGATTTATTTTATCCTTGATATCCGGTTGAGATCAATTTGACAGATTTCTTCCATCTTTGATATCCGATTAAGATCAATTTGGCAGATTTCTTCCATTCTTGATATCCGGTTGAGATCAATTTGACATATTTCTTCCATTCTTGATATCCGGCCGAAATCGATTTGATAAAATTCTTCCATTCTTGATATCTGGCTGAAATCGATTTAACAGATTTCTTCCATCCTTGATATCCGATTGAGACCTATTTGATAGATTTCTTCCACCTTTGATATCCGGTTGAGATCGATTTGATAGATTTCTTCCATCTTTGATATCCGATTGAGATCAATTTGATAGATTTCTTCCATCCTTGATATCTGGTTGAGATCGATTTGATAGATTTCTTCCATCCTTGATACCCGGCTGAGATCGATTTGACAAATTTCTTCCATCTTTGATATCCGGTTGAGATCAAATTGACATATTTCTTCCATCTTTGATATTAGGTTGAGATCAATTTGACAGATTTCTTCCATTCTTGATATCCAGTTGAGATCGATTTGACAGATTTCTTCCATTCTTGATATCTGGTCGAAATCGATTTGACAGATTTCTTCCATCCTTGATATTCGGTCGAGATTGATTTGACAAATTTCTTCCATATTTGATATCGGGTTGAGATTATTTGATAGATTTCTTCCATTTTTGATATCCAGTTGAGATCAATTTGATAGATTTCTTCCATTCTTGATATTCGGTTGAGATCGATTTGACAGATTTCTTCCATTCTTGATATCCGGTTGAGATTGATTTGACAAATTTCTTTCGTTCTTGATATTCGGTTGAAATCGATTTGATAGATTTCTTCCATCCTTGATATCCAGTTGAGATCGATTTGACAAATTTCTTCCATCTTTGATATCCAGTTGAGATCGATTTGACAAATTTCTTCCATCTTTGATATCCGGTTGAGACCGATTTGACACATTTCTTCCATCTTTGATATCCAGTTGAGATTGATTTGACAGATTTCTTCCATCTTTGATATCTTGTTGAGATTAATTTGATAGATTTCTTCCATCTTTGATATTCGATTGATATCAATTTGACATATTTCTTCCACCTTTGGTATCCGGTTGAGATCAATTTGGCAGATCTCTTCCATTTCAGATTTCTTCAATCGAGTTCTTGTCGTTAGGTCTCTTTCGTATCTGATATCGCAGTTAGAGTCTGATGTAGTTGGTCTCTTTCTTGAATACCCGATAATTGTCTCGTATGTCTAAACTTGACCTGTCATACATCTTCTAAAAAAAACTCAAAGTTTCATCCTAACCCGACCGGTTTCATAGTGTGGATTTTATGGTTCTAATAAGTATTCAATCCTCTTACACCTTGGTTGTTCAAAAGGCGTCCGCCAATCTCACCCTCTGGTTAAGGAAGATTGAATAGGGGCAGCTGTTGTACCCCAAAATTTTCCCTCTTCAATTTTTTAAACTCTAATTGGCTTGTACTCTTGTTAGCATAGGCATTCATGCATATCATTGGATATGTACACATGGGATCAATGAATATTATCAATGTAACAAATCTCTCATATTTTTCAAATCATGTCGATTTGTGAAAGATTTGGGTGTTTCCGGTAAATTTAAAGCAATGTGAATTGGAAACAGTACTTCAACCAATCTGAGTATAAAAATTTGTATCTCCTATTTGAGAATGGTGTTTTGGGTGGATTCTTAAAGATTTCAAACTGTCTAGATGTCCTTTCCAACTTTCGTGTTCAAACCAAAAGTTAATTCTCGAAGAAAGGTCTCCGAATGTGCAATTCTATTGGAAGTTATACAGTGAAAAGTACAAAGAAAAGTGTGTTGAATCGTGGTTTCGTGTGCATTATAAAATTCACAACTCCTGGATGGAATATCGTATGCACGCGGTTTTAATTGCCAAAATTCCATCTTTATGTCATATTAATGTAGTCTTGGGAAGTCAAAAGATGATTCACTAAGGAAGGACCCGTGAACTTTGAGTTTCTGAAGACATGTTTCTGCTAAATCGGAATTCATTTGTATTCATGTTTGATATGGTAAAATTTTCATCTCATTCTATGTTTATCATATTGAGTTGAGCCCAAAGGTGTTGGTTCACAAATTTCATCTACTATAGTTTTTCTTCAGATGACAAAAGCAAACGGTGACTCAGGCTTTTGTTTTTGGTCTTCTTCGTGTGTGACGTAATAAAATTCTGCATAAGAAATTATTTCTGTCTGACATCGTGTCAATGAAACTTCAAAAATTCATAACTTCCTCTTCGTTTATTGGATTGAGCCCGTTTTTTTGGCAACGCGTCACAAATTTTAGTATCTTAATTTTTCATGTTGAAACTTTTTGAAGATTTCGTACGTATGATGATGTGGCACTTTATGGTCGTGTCAGGCTTACACTTTCAAGTCAAGGCCCAATCCAATTGCACATCCAAGGCCCAATTTGCTCACATTATATAATCTTGAAATCTGAATTTTCAAAGGGAGAGGCTCTCATAATTCACTAATTCTCAAAAACACAAGTCTAACAATTCTCTCAATTCTCAAGGATCAAATCAAAGTTTTATCTACTTTTTGATCAAGAACACAACAATGATTTTATCAAGAATCCAAAGTCAAGATCAAGAGCAATTCTTCTCCAATATTCAATCCGTTCATTGTGATCTCTATACCTAAGCCTCATCTTCATTTCTATCAGTGAGTTTTCTTGAATTAAGCGCTTTTGAAATAAGTGATTATTTGAGAAGCACTTTTTTGATCAAGCATGAATTGAATGTATGTTGAATTTTGAAGTGAGAACTTAGATCTAGTGCTAGAATCATGAATTGATTCGAAGATCATGTGTAAATCTAGAATTGGATAATTGAATCAAGTCTTTATTTGACTTAAGTGATAGTTTCATGAAAGTGCTTAATTGTTAAATCAAATGGTTGATGTTGCATGAAGCCTAATTATTGATCTTATATCAATCATGTGTTATTTGAATCTAAGCCATGGATTATGCAAAATCATGTGTTGAATGTATGGAAACTTTGTGTTTGCTTAAATGTCCAAGCCATTGAAAATACTCAAAAATATTTTAAAACTGCCTCTGACACGAGGGTAACCAGTCACCTGCTTATGGTAACCGGTTACCATCCATTTCATTCACAAAAAATTCAAAACTGTTACATGGTAACCGGTCACCCAAATATGGTAACGGGTTACCATCCATTTCATTCACAAAAAATTTCAAAACTATTATGTGGTAACCAGTCACCCAAATATGGTAACCGGTTACCCCAAGTCAGAAGCAAATAGCCAAAATATTCAAAGTTTTAGGAACCAGTTACCCAAATATGGTAACCGGTTACCTCAAGTCAGTAGCTCTTTTCTCAGATTCGTGAGTTAGTGTAACCGATTAACCAAATCCTGGTAACTGGGTTCCCATGCCAAAAAACAAAAACTTCCTCTTTTTATTTTGCTTCATTTCTCATTATGTTTTCTCTTTTGGTTTAGTTTTTCCTTGTTATTTTTTACATGTGTGTTGGTTGTGCAAGGACTCATACTAAGGGATTCTCATGATGATATTAATTCATGTTCCACTTTATTTGGGGAACATGAATTCAATATCCTATTTGGTTTGTATTTCACTTTATTTGCGAGATACAAATGCGATTTGGACGAGTTTATGCTTTGATCCTCTTGACTTGAGGAATACACATATTTGTTGTGTTTTTATCTGGATTGTATTTTTACGCAGGATGACTTTTGTGATGGTGTCCGATGCACATCATTTTCGTGATTTATTTTCATACTGTTTGCTTCGAGGCTTATGTTGGACATCCAATTTCTGACTTGCTTTATTTGATGATGCTAGCTTACTCGATGTTCTATGGGTTTCTTATTTTTTCTTGCTTGCTACAGATTATTATCCGTTTGATATTGCATTGCTTCCTTTTTATTTCTTTCACTCTTTATAATTTTTTAGATAGTTCTGGGAGCCCCCATGTGGCAAAGTCGCTGTTTAAAGACCTGTAGCAGGCATTCCTCACTTCATTTGCTATATGTGTTGTGCTTGTGTTTTATTCCTTGGTTGTTGATTGACGAGTCACTCAATTTAGAAATTGAGATCACAACTTCACTCTCATTGCATGCACCCTATAGGATTTTATTGTTTTCCTTTATTTGTTGTTGATTGATGAGTCACTCAATTTAGAAATTGAGATCACGAGTTCGCTCTTATTGCATGCTCCTTATATGATTTTATCATTTTCCTTTATTTTTTTGTTGATCGATGAGTCACTCAATTTAGAAATTGAGATCATGACTTTGCTCTCATTGCATATTCCCCATAGGATAGATTTGTTAGATTTTCTTTGGCATGTTAGCCTAAATAGGATTTCCCTAGGTGTGCTCTCTTAAGCCTTTAATTGTTGATTGATTTTCCTACATTTATCCTCAATATCTTGGTTAGGCATTTGACTTAGGTTAGCATGCGCTACTCATGACACATTTTGTGTGCTCTCTTGAGCTAGCTCTCTTGATCCTATTGACTTGTTTACTTGATTTCATCTTTGTGTGCATGTTTTGAGATGATCTATCCTCGACATGTTCCCTCAGGAGCTCTCGATTCATCTATAGATGATGATTCGAGATAAACATAGTTTTAGGTGAGAGACCCTTGCTATGCTCATTTAGGACTCCTTGATTCATCTATAGATGATGATTTGAGATAGACATTAGGATTGCTATCCATGCATGTCAATATAGGACAGAGATTTCCCTTCAAAACTCAACTTTAGGATCAATCATTGTATGATAACATTAGGGATTAGATTTAGATAGTATCCCTTAGATGTTTTCTTTTCTTTTGCATCCTTTACATCTAAAGTAAAAACATTATTTTTTCTTGGCAAATGCGTAAAACATCTAAAACTTTTAAATCCTTTTTTAAGGTAAAAAACAACAACCAATTCCTTTCTTTTTGCCAATCGGCTTTTGTCTTCTAAGAGCATGTTAGCTCCTTTCTGCTATAGGTCGTAAGTCTCCAAAGGTTGAGTTGCGGTGGAAATATTGAATCTAAAATTGTTCAAATAAAAAACACAAACCCATCAAAACAAGTAAGCCGAACTACGGCTACTCTGATTCCTTAAAAGGGATACGTAGGCATTGGGGTAGGGCCTGAACGAGCACAAGTTTATTTTCCCTACATTGTTTTCTCTTTTATTTTGCATGCATTCCCTCTTTCTTTTTACTTTAAACCTTAGACATAGACTTCGAACACACCCATTAGATTAGAACAACTAGAGTGGATACCATAGAGTACTACGGGCGTGTGGGGTGATAATACTTTCCCCTCACGTAACAAACTCCCTTACCCGATCTCTCGGTCGTTTGACCTTGATTTCACCCTTCTCAGGTTTACTCGAGGTTTACCTTTCCTTTCTGTGGGATAAAAAACATTTGATGGTGATTTCATTGATTTAATTATCAGTTGATGTTCATCCGGTTGTTTCAGAAGCTTTCTTCCTTTCTTAGATCATCTTAATCTTATTAGTCGTCTCTTTCACAATCTCAGGTCCGAGCATAACACTCTCGCCTGACTCATACATACACAATGGATTCCTACACCTCATACCGTACAACACTTCATATGGTGCCATTCCAATACTAGTATGGAAACTATTGGTGTATGTAAACTCAATCAACAACAAGTGGCTATCCCTAGATCCTCCATGTTCTAACACACAAGCCATCATAAAATTTTCCAAGGATTAGATAGTACTCTTGGTCTGACCATCCGTCTGTGGATGATATGCAGAACTCAACCTCAATTTAGTACCAAAAGCTTTCTGCAAACCTTCCCAGAACTTCGACGTAAAACTTGGATCTCTATCTGAGACAATGCTCGAAGATATACCATGAAATCTCACAATCTCTTCAATATCCATCTCAGCTAACTTCTGCATGGAATGATTAATCTTCATCGACAAGAAATGAGCTGATTTAGTCAATCTATCAACTATCACCCAAATCAAATTATTACCCTTATCAGTCTTCGGAAAACCCAACACAAAATCCATTGAAATATTATCCCATTTCCACTTCGGGAAACTCAACGTTTGCATCAGAACCATAGGCTTATGATGTTCAATCTTCGACTTCTGACAAGTCAAACAAGCATAAACAAATTCAACAACCTCCTTTTTCATATCGGGCCGCCAAAACAATTTCTTCAAGTCCTGATACATATTTGTAGCACTAGGATGCATACTTAGGCCACTTCGATATTCCTCCTCAAGAATACTCTTCTTAAGTTACGGAACATTCGGAACACAAATTCTATTTCCGAACCTCATTATGCCATTTTTGTCAATTCGAAATTCACCTCCATTACCTTGGTTAATCAACAACAACTGAACTGCCAAACTCGAATCATGTTCCCGACTTTCTCTAATCTCTTCAAGAATAACACTAGTCAACTTCAACATCCCTAACTTCACACTATTAGGAGTTTCTTCACACACTAAGCTCATATCTTTGAATTTTTCGATCAATTCTAACTCGCGCATCATAAGCACCGACATATGCAAGGACTTCATGCTCAAAGCATCAACCACAACATTTGCTTTTATCAGGATGGTAACTCAAATCAAAATCATAATCTTTTAACAAATCATGCCATCTTCTCCGCCTCATATTCAATTCCTTTAATCAAAAAAGTACTTCAGGCTCTTATTATCATTGAACACCTCAAATTTAGAGCCAAACAAATAATATCTCCTATAACACCCTTCTAAATCCTAAGGAATATTCAATTGAATATATCAGAGTATTTCACCAAAAGGGCGTCACATGCCTCATAAATAACATACATACATATCTTACTCTGCAACACGGGTTTTCAAAAATCATTTATGACATATGCTTCATTAAATAACAACCACAATACTTCAACTTACTCGTAGTGGAATTCATAGTTCAAAACATCTTTATTCAAAAATCAACAAAATAACCTTATTAAGTCAGGGTTCATATTCCAACAATTCAATTACCACAAAGGGTAATCCAAAAACATCATAATAAAATCAATTAGCATAATTCAAAATATTCCCAACCCCGATGTTACATATAAGAGCAAGACCTTCTAGAATCAACAAAATTAAATCAACACATTCCAAAGCTATCATTCTAGGCCTTTAAGAACTACTTCTGATCACATGCACGTTACCTACATAGAGGAAACATTCAACAAGAAAGGGTGAGTAAATCATAATCATTATATAAGACATAAGGAATAGACATAGTAGAATAAGCCAACAAATATCACAACATCAACTCAACAATATCATCATTTAGTATAACAACATAATACAACATCATCAAAATAAATCAATTATGCAATGCCACATAAGATGTAGTGTAAGAACATATACTCATGCATATGGTACCATTTCTTTCGATTGGCACTAGGTCATCACCCTCTAAAGATCCCCACCATAGGATCGATCCCCTCTTAGAATCAGAGCACAACATCAACACCATCTATCCACACAATGGGATTGAGACCAACACTAGACCAAAGTCCAAAATCAACATGGGCGGACCAAAGTTGTCCAAACTATCCCATGAATGCATGATGCACATCAACAAATATAAAATGATCACGACTAGTCATACGCATCATCACTCATGAAGTTATCAACATGATCATATCATCATAATAAGAAAACATCGTCATGATAATCACATATAAACATAACGACATCATCACATCATCATAAAAAACAACCATCATCATAATAAATAGATCATCATTGTGATTCGACGTTGGGAACCTATTTATATTCTAACTTAGGTATTGGAAAATGTGATACGGTGGCAGAACCAACTGTTTATACTGGTTTTGAGTTTGTGTTTGCAAATGTTGCGGTAAGCAAGAGTCGCCACCGACTTTTCTTTTATCCAAATTAAGGAAAGGGTGAAAAGAACAGAAAAAGACCTTTTCGAGAATTTTCTGAGTAAGGGGGGTAGATTATGGAAAGGGAAGGTGTTATCACCCTTTCCATCCATAGTTTTCTACGGGTTCTTAGATGCTTAGCTCATTTTTTGAAATACCTTGTGCTTTGTGTGTTTTGAAAAAGTAGTTTGAAAAATGCCTTAGTGCGGAGATTCGCTTTATGATAACTCTTGTATCAGTCCTCAACAGTGTTGATAAAGCGTTTTTTGAAAGTGTTTTTGACATGTTTTTGAAATGTTATGTATAAGTGTGAAAATTAGTTTTGAGCAAGCATCTAACAGCTTTCTACTTTTACTCGAAAAGGGTCGTACTTTTCCTCCTATCCTTTAGATAACACTATCATACTATTAATGAGTAGGTAGCCCTATCGTTGGATGTATGAGGTACATTCGAAGGGACGTACAGTCATAAGGGCAACATATGGAGACGCTTTAGCAATTTTGTTTAAGGGACTAGATCATTTACCGAAAGGAAACACTGTAGGGTCATCGATGGACTATGATCTTTTGATTTACAGGTCTTTGCTAAAGCGTCCCTATTTTCGAGGGACATGACCGTTTTATTTTCTGAAAGGCAACCAAAGTGGGCGTACCCTATAGGTGTATATGTGTAAGTGATTCAATTTAGTTCGTTTATCTTTGTTATTAGGTTTGCTAATGTTTTGTTTTCAGTCTTTCCATACAAGCCTAGTTACTAACAGTTAATATTTTGCAGAAATTTAAAGTGCGGGAATCGTAAATCCTACGCTATTACAAGGCTTTTGGGGAGGGGGTATTTACATGTCCAAAAATTTGGGAGGAAAAATAAAGAAAATCAGTAAAAACCCTAGTTAATTCTATTACATTCTGTCAGCAAATACATTAGTATAAAAAATGCGAAAATAAAATAACGCGTGCGAAATGGAAAGAGTCGTCTAAAACCCTAAAAAAAACTTCTAAGTAAAAGAAAATCTTTTGGTTTTTGTTTATTTTAATAAAATAATTAAACTACTTTAAATTTAAATTTATTTAAATAAATAAATATTAAATGAATTTAAACCTAATTCTAATATTTTTGTTTTTTTATTAAGAAAATATTTGAATTAAATAACCTATTTCTAATTTATTTTAAATTAATTAAAACAAGTCAAAATAATTAAGTTAATTAATTTACAAAATTAAAATTAATTTAAGAAAACCTAAGTCTATTATTATTTTTTTGATTTTATATTATTATAAAAAAGGTTTTAAAAGTGAAATATAAAACAAATAAAAAGCTAAAGAGAAAAAATAAAAAGATAAAACTGGGCCAAGTGCTGATTAGTAAACAGGGGATGTATGTTGAAATTCGTTTGGCCCAAATAAAGAGAAGTCCAGATCTGCTTTGGGATCCAATGTTGCTGGCCCTTGAGGGTGCATGATGGGCTAGTACCCCAGGGGCGCTGGATCTGTATCCGGTTGACATTTGCTAGTCCAGATGTGAAGGTACACAGTAACGCGCGTGGATATGCCTAACACTGAATCTGAAAAGAAAATATGAGAGAAATGTAAAACCTGGGGATCGAACCCAGGTTTATAGGCTTCATACACACATGTTTTACCACTAGGCCAAGTCTGTTCATTCGTTAGTACAAGGTAATGATAATATTATATGTGAAATCAATTATATTTTCATTTTTTCAAACGCGGGCGCGCAATCAAATTTGAATGGACCAATCATAATACAACAAAGTGCCACACACTCCCCTTGCCGGAGTCAACTTATTTCAGAGATGCTGGAGTCAAACTCCGATCATCCTCTCCGACCAAAAAAAAACATGAACCTGCAAAAAAGAGAGATTCGTGGCAAACCAAAGGGTCTATTTCATACAAAATTGCCTCCTGAGTCCAAATCTGGCCTTAGTTTGGCCTGAAAGTTCTGGTATTTTAAATTACGAACAAAAAACCCTAGCACAGTTTGAAAATGGCATATTATGATTCATACGTCATGAACTCCATGTGAGGCTCTTAACCTGTTCTAATGATGCCTAAAAACTTATACATACATGTCAAAGCATTAAAAAACACGCAAAAATAAGGATTTGATTATAGCGGTAGAAATGTTTAAGACTAAGCCATTAGATTGACTAGACTTATACATATCAAAATGAAAACCGCCACCGTGCTTTATTGTTTCCAAAGGAATGGAAAAGAATGAGTAACCCAAAAAGAGGGGGAAAGATTCTAGGTAAGGGGGTTGGTTATGCAAAGGGAAGGTATTAGCACCCTAAACATCTACGGTACTCCGCAGGAACCTCTTTGAAAAATTTATATATTTTGGCTATAAAATGTTGTATGTAAAATAGATGGTGGAGGTGAGAAAAGAAATATATTTTTTTATGATTTTTTGCACCCGCCGCGGTTGCGAACCTTTTGTGCCTACGTACACCTTTATGAGATAAGACATCATCGTCATTATCCATGTGGAAAACATACTTACCACCCACAATCATGAGAAAGGAGAATTTACATCATCTCAAAATGGAGGATATGGCTTGGATTTTAAAATCAACAATGCCTCACTCAACACCCAAGTGGAAAATATCTCTCTTCACTATATATTGTAGAAGTATAGTTGTTTGCATCACTACAAGGATCGACAAGAGTCTAATCTTTTGAGAAAAGTTTTTAAAATAAAAAGCCAAAGTGGAAAAAATGGTTTGAAATGAGATTGATTGACTTTTAGTCTTCTCACAAAAAATGTCAAGGTATTATTAAGTTGATTGAAGTTTATTTATGAAAATGTTTTGAAAATGCATGGACCTAAGTCCAAGTTCATTGTGAAAGTGGTTCAAGTTTAGAAACAAGAAGAGTTTTCAAAATGAGGGAGAAGATTTTTTTGAAATTAAAGAAGATGAGAGAAGAAGAAGAGACTATCCTAAAGCATAAGGTAAAAAGCTAGGGAGAAGAACCATCTAACTGACAAGAAGCTAATACTTGACATTATGAGTCAAGATAGAATTTCCATTCTTTGGATTGAAACCAATCAAACAAAGATACTAGACCTCTTGAGAGAACCAAACTTCCCATGTATTAAGTCTTCACAAAAATTGGGCAGAGTAACGGTTGTATACAGGTGAATTTCAGATTACAAATAAAGTATGTAATCATAATAACCTACACACAAAACAAAAAAACAACCCAATATCTTGAGGTAAACCTCAAGAACTCCAGAAAAAATATCAATCAAGGTCACAAGATCTCCAACATAAGATAAGGTTTCTAATCCTAAGTCTAAGAAGTCCAATATTCCATAATGCCAAGGATAGTAACCAAATAGTCCAAATATCATTAAAGTTTTGTATGATTCATGTTGATTATTAAGTGTCTTAAAAATAAAAAAAAAGCTCAAGTGAGAAAAATAAAAATGACAAGAATATAAAGGGGCTCAAGTGAGCAAAGATGAAAAATAACATGAAATGTAAATGCTAAAAGTAAATGGTGCATAAAATAAAAGATCATAAAATAAAAACACAAAATAAAGTCAATTATTAGTAATTAGTGGTTAGTTGGATGACCATCTTGAAACTTGCATTTGGAACTCATTAGAGGATTAGTACAACCAAAGCCTCCACACAACAAGTTGCATTTGCTTTTTGTCAAGTATATCATCCATTTTGGAATCCTCAAAAGTACCATTTAATGATCAACAATGTTTAAGTGATCCGCGTTGACCAAAAGTGATGTAGATCCATTAGAGGATTGGTAGAACCAAAGCCTCCACACAATGAATCTCAAGGTTATTGGATCAAAGAGATCAAATTAACATACTTGGGATTGCAAACATAGGTTTGGGCCATGAATGATCATTTATTCTAAGCGGGACAAAATTTAGCGCTATGTTAAGCAATCATAAGTGAACTTATATAGAAGTCACACCTATTTTGAGGCCGGTCAATAGCAATCTATGCACCATTTGTTTTGAGACATGATATAGAGATCATACTCCAATAACACTTAGTGCAATAAGAAGGGGATAAGATGAAGAGGGAAGGGAAAAATATATGAACCACATTTGAATTAAAATTTAATCAAACTATTATTAAAATCATTCATCCATATTTATGGAGTTAAACTAAACACCATGGATCCAATGATGTTAATAAAGTTCATCATCAAAATTTCAATCCACGATCAGCCAGAAAATATACAAAAAATTAAATTGTATTTTTGAAATAAAAGAATAAGGGTTTAAAAATGGTTAAAATGAAAATAATAGAGAAAAAAAGGAAACTATGTTCAAATTAATCAAGAAAAAATAAGTAAGACCATAGAAAAATCAGAATGGACTCAAATATTTTTATAAAATTTTTGGTAATTTTTTAAAGTTAGAAACTATTTTTAAAATTAAAAGAAATAAGTAAAATAAACCAAAAATGATAAAAAATAACAAAGTCAGAAATAAAAAATAAATGAGATCACAAATATTTATCACAATATCATTGGGTCATTCCATTTTTTTTTAGATTTTAAAAATGCATAAAAGTATTTTTAAACATTTAAAACAATTCAAATAAAGTGAAAATTTATAAAAAATATCAAACCATAAAATAAAATTGTAAAAAACATAGAAATCAGAAAGAGAAAAATCAAAAATATTTTTTCATAATTTTTTCAGATTTTTTGGACTTCAAATGAATTTTCTATGATTTTTTGAAGTTTAAATCAATTAAATATAAAAATCAGAAAATAAAATAAAAACCAAAAAGATGTGGACCAATGAATGAGAGTCAAAACGCGTTAGTAATCAAATCCAAGGGATCTGGCGCGTTATGCATATCATGATCATTACTGAATAAAACACTGAATCAAATATAAATCAGATTTTAAAAAAAATACAAATGACATGCCATCATTGGTTTGAAGATGACACGTTGGTGATCTTCAACCTTCAGTCAACATGAAATACAAGTCTCTCAAACTGTAAAATCAGAAGCTCAGGCCTAAACTATTCGCTTCATCTTATCAAGACGACGACAACCACACCTTCGCGAAAAATTTATATAAACTCTAACTCAAGCAATTTGGAAGAGAAGTTTTGAAAAGGGATTTAAAATTTCATGGTCAAAACTTGTTTCCAGTTAGAATAAAGTGTTGTGACTAGAACCAGGGAAATGAGAACTTCACAATGATATCAAAGTTTGGAAGAATTGATGGAGAAATCTACCTATTGAAGTTAAGTTGCAGAGCTCTGAAACTGGACTTCTATGGATCAATATAGGTCACGATTCTTGAAGGTAATTGTATGGTTAGCTTTAGGGAAGATCAAGGAAGGTGAATTGATAGAAAAAATGGATTGAAAAAGGCTTGAACAATGATTTCGAAGTTACAGAAAAATGAGACATGGAGTGAGTTTGGCAGGGTGATTTTGGCTGTTCAAGATTGAGAAAATGAATTGGGGATGACCCTCTATTTATAGGAGAATGAATGAGATCCTTAAGCGTGTGAAATGATGAAGTTTTGAGGGAAATTGTGTGGAGTTGCAAACAAGAAAAGCGTGACTTCTATTTTATTCAAAACTCATCCAAACCTTGCGTTTTGATGTGCTAATCACTTCTGGAGGTTCACTAAACATGTTTAGAAGCAAAAGCGCGCAGAAAAAAAAATGTGTTTAAAAGCTAAATCAAGGATTTCAAATTCTGACTTTTGAAGAAACTTCAGTTTCAACTTACCAAGTTTAAATCAATGACATTCTCAGCTCAAGGAGTCTTAGTGTATGGTTCTTGATGCTTTAGAAAGATGAGATTACAAGATTTTCAATGGGAAAAGAATGGAATCAAATGGATGTTTAAGCTAAAAGTTGCAATGAGTCAAAGTTGTGAAAAAGAGGTTGACTTTCTGTACTTAGAAATATTTCAAGTTTTTCTTCAAAAGTGACCTATAATGTTTTGCATCCAAACATGGCCTTCCCCTTGGAATTTGCTCATGACCAAAAAATATGGCATGAAATAGACTTCATGAATTACATTTTGATACTTGAACCATTCAAAAGCTCCAAAAATTGAGAGAGCTCTGACTTGTTGAATTTGGAAAAATTCATGAAATGACCTATAATATTTTGTATCCTTAAGGCATCCTCCATCCATTTTCTAACTTTGCACATAAAATAAGGAATAAATTTAACATCCTTAAGATCATTATGGAAAAAGAGTGGGCTAAAGGTGATAAAAATTGACCAAGTTATGATCATTTGAAGTCACACATGGGAAATTAGGGGTTCATCTAGAGGACTTGTAATCTTTCTTCATCATCAAGTTTCTTCCACATGAAAACTCCTTGAAACTTTTGAAGTGATTTGTTAATAACCCTTTGAAGAGAAGGATGTTTTTGGAATCACTCAAAAATACCAAAAGATGAGCAAGATATACTTCTTTGAAGTTCAAAATCCTAGCTCCTAGATCAAGAAAATGCTTTGAGGAACTTTGACAATTTTAAACAACCTTCTTGTACCAACACTTTTGCTTTGTAGATAGAAGTTGTTGAGGATGATAATGAGAACTCATAGAAACCAAAACCACTTTCATATCTTGAGAATTGATAGAAATATTTGCTTGTGACCAATGGGAACAAGGCCTTGTCCAACCATGACAACTTCTTCAATCAATCCCTTGTACTTTTGAATCAATCTTGATAACTTTGAAATATGGTGAACCAAAATAAACCTTTCCATGCCATTTCTTCCAAAACAACTTCAATGGTGACGTTTGAATTTCTCAAGCTTTATTGACTAGGGCATGGAAATAAACTCACGAACCCATGGATAAACTTGCTAAGCCATATTTCCTTTACCTACATTATTAACAAGTAAGACAAACCAACATTGCATTTTATTAATTAAAAGGAAATTCAAAACAAAACATGCATGATCACAAAATAAAAAAAAGTCAAGGTGCTTGTTGATTCCTCAAAGAGAAAAGCTAAAGATAAGGAGGAGAACTAAAAGCCCTAATATGATCTTGTTGTGCTTGAATCAATATGGTATGGTGAAGGGATCTTATAGGCAAAAATTAGGGTACAACATCTTCCCTCATTTATGTTTCTTCTATCCGAAGATACAAAGGTTAAAAATCTTCGTGTCGACGTTATCGAAGATACTTAAATATAAAACAAACCCTACTTTTGGCCCTAAGATGCCATCCAATGCTTATGAGTATGAATGTGTGATACGATGGGAGAACTAACTTGGGTGTTTTGTGTTTGATCGCAAATTATGCGGTTAGCAAGATTCGCCACTGACTTTTCTTTTATCCAAAAGGAAAGGTGAAAAGCACAGGAAAGACATTTGAGATTGTTTCTTGAGTTCGGGGGGTAGATTATTAAAAGGGAAGATATTAGCACCCTTTTCATCCATATTTTTCCATGGGCTATTTGTTACTTGCTAGATCACTTGCTTTTGTTTGAAATTGTGTTTGTGTGGTTTTTGAAAGTATTTTGTAAAGAGGCCATAGTTTAGGCAAACTTTGTAATGATTCTCGTTCGTAAGAATGTAGACAAAGTGTTTGATCTTTTGAAAATGTTTTCAAGTTTTGTAAGATGTTTTGAAAGTCTAGGTGTTTGTTTTGAAAATAGCAAGGATGTTTTGTTTTAAAATTGAGCAAGTAATTAGGAGTATTCTACCTACTCAAAAGTCTTTCATGTTCATTTCCTTTTTCATTTGACATTGTTATCTCACAATTGATTTGGTAAGCAACCCTATCTTTGGATGTAAATCGGACGGGCGTGGGTCATCGTATAACCATGATTAGCAATGTTGCAAGGTATCTTAACATTCTCTTTTAGGTACTAAGATCATTTGAAAGGCAACATGGATAGCATCATCGAGGGACTATGATCTTGTATTTTGCTTGTTTTTGCTAAGATACCTCACATGCGTAATATGACCATTTAGTAAGGCAACCAAGTGGATTTACCCTAGGGGTGCTTGTGTGCAAGTGTATTGTTTTCATGCTTGGTTTTGTCTTTGATTAGGGTTTTCCAATTGATTGGCTTTAGTCTTTCCATACAAAACCCTAATTACTAGCATTTGTATATAAAGCGATAAATTGCGGAATTAAAAATTACTATGCTATTACAATACTTGTGGGAGGGGATGTACAAATTACAAATGGGGATTGCAAGAAAATAAAGCCTAATTATCTATTACAACCACATTGAATTTGTACAAGAATTGAAATAAATAATGTAACAAATGAATAAATATACAAGGATGTGAATGTAAAGTAAATGGATATTTTGTTTGGATTTTTTAGGAAAAGGGGTTTTGTTTTAACCTAATTAACTAAAAGAAAAATAATTAATTAAAAGTAAAACCTAAATTTACTAGGAAAATAAATTAAATAAAACCATAATCTATTAATTGATTAAAAAGAAATTAAGTTTATAAGAAAAGTATATTTTTGGTATTTTTGTCTTAAAAATAATTTATAGTGTTATAAAATATTTTTGGTCTTTTTAAATATAAAAATAATATATTTAAAATGTGTAAAAGAAAATAATTAAAACCCTAGTTTTTAAATTAAATTTACAAAATAATTAGTGAAATAGATAAAGTATAATCAAATAAAATAAATTTTTGTGTAAATTTATAAATAAACTATGTCAAAATATAAATCTGATATTTTTATATTTTTTATGATTGTTTTTAGTATTAGAAAAATATTTAAGAAAACAAATAAATAAAAATAACAAAAAAAGAAAAATAAAATGGGCCAGGGGTGTAAATAGCCAACAGGGGGTTAGAGGTAAGAAAAAGAAACAAAAGGCCCAAAGGAGGCCCAGCGCTTGTCCAAAAAAGTCAGAATGTATGAAAAAAATGTAAAAAATCCAAAAGGGTACCACTGGGGCTCGAACCCAGGTCCCTCCAATCAGAGGCGTGGGCTTCTACCACTAGGATGGCTATACATCCATTTATATAATCAAATTAATAAATATATGACACAAAATGCGCCCTGAATACACTTCATCTTCAACCTCCAACCAAAGGATCTTCTTTATTTCTCAACAAAAATGAAAAGTTCAAACATGAAAGTTGTAGCATTCCTTCCCACGAATCCAACCATGTAAATAATTTAAACTAACAATCAAAGATGAAGGATAATTTCTCTGGCCCAAATTAAAAACCTAAAAATTTCAGGGCACTTCAACTTTAAAATTATCTAAGCTCAGGCCATATAAATGCAAACTATGGATATGTACAGTTTATCTTCATAAATTAAGACCTAACAATGCCTAAATAATGAGATGAAAAGTCATAAAAATCACCTTACAGCTGAAGATCGTGTTTTGAGTTAGAGTTACTTTCAAAGTGTTTTGATGATTGGGTGTGCTTACTTGCTCCTCCAAGAAGCTATTGCAAAGCTTACTTTGTGCTGAGAGTTCTTGAATCAAGCTGAAGAAGTCAATGCGCAATGTCCTGTTTTTGAAAATGGGGAATGGTGTAAATGGTATTACAGTTTGAAAACAAGGGTTGGGATAGTTTCTATATGTGTATTAGAAGCTTTGTGGATGGTTTGGCCAAGAAACACACGAGGGGATTTGGAGGTTGGGTTCAAAAATCAGAAATGACAAGTTTTTGTGCTTGTATGGTAATTTCTTGTTTTGGGGATTTTTAGGACTTATTCCATTGTGTGTTAGCTTGAAATTCACTTGTATAATTATATGGAAGAGGTTAGAGGACCTTAGGAGGTCAGAGAACAAAGATCACATGTTTTGAGTTTTTGACTTGTTTTTTAAGTTATCTTGAAAAACATGGTTTCAATGCAAGGTACATGTCTTGTAGGGTGGCTTGCAACTTTAAACATGTTTGTTATGAGTTTATAGAGCATGCTTGTGTAGAAAGAATAGGTGCAAAGCTCCATACAAGTTGACTTTGTGATTAAAGTCACTTTTCCAAAATGGAAGTGTGAACTTTGTTCCATTAATGGAAAATTTACTTGGACAAAACTTGAATCAAGTGGATAATAGCTCAAAAGAAAGTGTAATCTTCTGATTATGGATAGATCTTGAGGTTTAGAGGCCTGAAAAACAATATTGTGCAACATAGGTTTGAAATTGAATTCTTGTTCATCACAAAATGACTTGTAATTCAAGTGATAAAACCCTAGCTTCATATCTTCGATTCTCCCTACTAAAAAATGATCTCAAGGAGTTCTATGACATTTTGGAAAGCTTGCAATGTGATATAAAACCCACCTTTGAATCAATTTTGAAAATTCCCCTTGGAACTATATGAAAAAGTGCCATGAAGTTAGGTCAAAATCCTGACCAAATTAGGGCAAAATTTCACTAAGTGTTTTTGTTTCATGACCATGTATTCTTAAAATTATAACTTGAGATTCAAACACTTTTGGAAGGATTTGTGTGAAGAAAATTTATATATATCATGGAGATCTACAACTTTCATGTTGAAAGTTTCTTCTGAATCTTCATGCATCATGGTGAAAAATTGGCTTAAAGTTATGAAAAAAACATGAAGTTTAAACACTTAGAAAAATTTCTAAGTTAGAAAATTTTGACTTTTCAAAATGAAATCTTGACTTTTTGATTTCTTGATGAATAAGTTTCATATTTTGACATGTTTTGATAAATTGTGATCTTTGACATTGAATTTTGAACAAAAAGTCAAAGTTTGACTTTTCAGTGTACAATTGACTTTTTGATCAATTGACTGAAAATTCACTATCAATCCAATTGATCTTGAGCAATGTTTTAGGTCATGCCATTAGGTCAAAGTGATGCAATTGGACTCTTGAGGTCATGCCTTAAACCAATTGATCATTTTCTAGGTCAAAAATAAAGAATTGCCCCTTCTTAGTCAAAACCCTAATTTTGACCATTTTGCCCTTTTAATGATTTGATCAACTTTCATGAGGGATTGTGGTCTAAAATTGATCAAATGATACATATGATTTTATAATGTTGATGTGGATAAAAAATTATGAAGTTTGACTGTAAATTGGCCATAGTTGACTTTTTTCTCAATATAGCTGAATTTTAGGTCAACTACTCAATTGACTGAGCAAAAGTGTGATCCAAAGGCTTGAAACTTGACATGATCAATCTTGGGAATCCATAATGATCCATGAAAGTCATATGAATCAATGAAATTCCAAATATCCTTGTGCAATTTCAAACCCTAATTTTGGTCATCAGTGCTTAAGGAGGTGTCTTGAGCTGATCAACCCTAATGCAGTCTTGAGTCAAAGGAGATCTTGTGAGAAAATTCTTGATAAATGAGAGGGCAAATTTTGGGGTACAACAACTTCCCCTGTTCAATCTTGTTAAGCCTGAAGAGTTAGATTGGAGAGTTTTGCCATTCGTGACTCGAAGGTGGAAGATGATTGGACACTAGAGTGCCCAGAAATTTGCACTCGAGGATGTGATGGTTGATGGTGTAGGGAATGGGCTTAAAAGATGCCATTTGGAGAGATGATGGAAAGTCGTTGGAGATGGGCTTACAGATGCCATCCAAAAATGATTGTTGGACCGTATCTGAAAGAAAATCTGAATGAGTATCAGAATAATGTCCGTGTCTGGAGCGTATCTGAAAGAAAATCTAAATGAGTATCAGAATGGCGTCCATGTCTGGAGCGTATATGAAAGAAAATATGAATGAGTATCAGAATGGCATCTGTGTCTGGAGCGTATCTTAAATAAAATCTGAATGAGTATCAGAATGGCGTCCATGTTTGGAGTGTATCTGAACTGTATCTGAGAGATGAATCTGAATGAGTATCAGAATGGCATCCATGTTTGGAGCGTATCTACACTATATCTGAGAGTTGAATCTGAATAAGTATCAGAATGGCATATGTGTCTGGAGCGTATTTGCACTTTATCTGAGAGCTGAATCTGAATGAGTATCAGAATGGCATTCGTGTCTCGAGCGTATCTGCACTGTATCCGAGAGCTGAATCTGAATGAGTATCAAAATGGCATCCGTGTCTGGAGGGTATCTGAACTATATCTAAAAGTTGAATCTGAATGAGTATCAAAATGGCATCCGTGTATGGAACATATCTGAACTGTATCTAAAAATTGAATTTGAATGAGTATCAGGATGGCATCCGTGTCTGGAGCGTATCTGAACTGTATCTGAAGATTGAATCTGAATGAGTATCAGGATGGCATCCGTGTCTGGAGCGTATTTGAACTATATCTGAAGATTGAATTTGAATGAGTATCAGGATGGCATCCGTGTCTGGAGCGTATCTGAAGATTGAATCTGAATGAGTATCAGGATGGCATCCGTGTCTGGAGCGTATCTGAACTGTATCTGAAAGGCCTTTGAACATTGTTAATGGTAGCTATTGGTTAACCTTATCCTGAAAAGGGTAAAATGTTAGCTAATATGCAATGTCATGTTGTATGAAATGCATGGTATAATGAGATTGTGATTCATGCATTCGTGTTATCAATGTTTATGATATATGGATGCGATGTATGCGTATGTGAGCTAATCTGCTGCACTGCTTGTTTGAATTGAGGAAAATAAATCCTCGACTTCTGCTGAGGATACGGAGTGCAAGTCTTCATGTTTTGAAGTGTTGATGAATTCCCGCTTAGAGAAATAAACTTTGTTGTAAGGGAAACGCCTTGTACTGCTTGTGAAATCCTGTTGGGAAATCCTGAGAAATTTGGCGACTTCTAACAGGGACTGATAACTGGAAGTTTTGTTCCACTGGCGATTAAACTACACACTGCGGGGGATTTTATGGAATAACTTAAATATATTGCCCTATCTCTTAGAGCCATTAGTGATTGTCTTTCTATTTTGTTCATTTGTGAATGGTAGTTACGTTCAAATGCATATGTTCAAAAATAAATCATTGGACGTTTTCGTAAACAAACACAAGAGTAAAGAAAAACAGATAGTTTTGCACTTTCAAAGGGATATCTTTGTATTGACTTTGAGTAAGTATTTTTGTACAATGAGACAACCATTCTAGTAAGAGAATGTCGTCGTAAAAAAATGAAAATTTGATATAAAGAAAAGATAGTTATGTGAAATAATCCCATTGGGTTCCCGTTCTGCTATAGCCTTCGTGTCTTTGAGCATGTTATATATTTGTTGCCTTGTCGAAAGCTGATTGAATTGATCAGTACCGCTGAGTTTGTCAGTTGAAGCCAAAGGTTGTCCGTAAGGTGATCCAATAGGACATAGTCATAAGCTTTAAATCCCTAACTTTTTCTTGGACCGCCCTTTCGGGTTTTCAGTCCACCGGGATACCCTTTTTTGCCCAAGCCACCCTTTCGGGTTTTCAGCTTGTCGGGTGTACAAATTTCTTTTTGTTTTATCCCTAATTTTTTCCCGGACCTTTTTGGTCTGTCGGGATGCCCTTGTTTTGCCTAGGTGTGTCAACCTAGCGAGTATCTTATGCGTAGTATCTTTTGACTATGTCCGCGTTCACAGGGTGCGACATGTTGTCGCCATCCATGGTGGTCAAAATCATTGCTCCACCAAAGAATATGCTTTTGATTACAAACGGTCCTTCATATGTAGGAGTCCATTTGCCCCCGGGATCACTATGCGGTAGTATGATACGTTTGATTACCAAATCCACAACTTGATATACTTGGTGTCTGACCTTTTTGTTGAAAGCCTTGATCATCCGTTTTTGATACATCTGACCATGATAGACAACAGTAAGCCTTTTCTCATCAATCAAGTTCAGTTGATCAAGTCGAGTCTGGATCCAATCTTCTTCATTCAGCCCTGCATCCTTCATGATTCTCATAGAGGGGATCTGGACCTCAATAGGCAATATAGCTTCCATGCCTTATACCAAAGAGTAGGGTGTTGCCCCGATTGGCATGCGCACTGTGGTACGATAACCGTGGAGAGCGAATGGTAGCATCTCATGCCAGTCTTTGTATGTGACTGTCATTTTCTATATGATCTTTTTAATGTTCTTATTTGCAGCTTCGACAACACCATTCATCTTGGGCTAGTAAGGGGAAGAATTGTGATGCTGGATCTTGAATTGTTCGCACAGGGCGATGATCATAGTGTTGTTAAGATTCATACCACTGTCTGTGATGATCCTCTCCGAGATACCGTACCGACATATGAGATTTTGTTTAATGAACCGGGCTACAACATTCTTGGTAACGGAAGTGAAAGAGGCCGCCTCAACCCACTTTGTAAAATAGTCAATGGCCACTAAGATGAAGCGGTGTCCATTAGAGGCTGTTGGCTTGATTTCCCTAATCATATCGATGCCCCACATAGCAAAGGGCCAAGGAGCCTTCAAGATGTTCAGAGGAATCGGAGGTACGTGCAGCTTGTCAACATAGATCTGACACTTGTGGCAAGTTCAAAAATGTTGATCGCAATCTGCTTCCATGGTAGAACAGTAATAACCTACCGTAGGATCTTCTTTGTCATCGTATGCCCACTAGAATAGGTGCCAAAAGTGCCTTAATGTAGATCAGCCATGATCTTTTCTGCCTTAACCTTGTCTATGCAACGGAGCAAAACAGAGTCATGGTTGCGTTTGTAGAGAATGCCATTACTAAGGAAGAACTTAGCAGAGAATCTCCTTTAGAACTTCTTATCATTGACAGAAGCTCCTTCCGGATATTCTTGAGTCTCGAGATACCTCTTGAATTCATGAAACCAAGGCCGATCCACTACTTCTTCAGTATTAATCTCGCGACAGTGAGCTGGTTCATCCATTCGTTCAATGGTGATCTAGGGGGCTCGTTATCCCATTTAAGTTTAAACATGGATGACATTGTGGCTAGTGCGTCTGCTAGCTGATTTTCTTCTCGCGGGAAATGCTCGAAGGTAATCTTCTCAAAATGTGGGATCAATGTCAACACATGTTCTTTGTAGGGGATAAGTTTGGGGTGTTTGGTGTCCCATTCTCCTTTGATCTGGCTGATGACCAAAGCTGAATCTCCGAATACATTTAAAGATTTAATCCCCAAATCTATGGCAACTTTGAGACCAAAGATGCATGCTTCGTATTCTACCATGTTGTTTGTACAATTGAAGCAGAGTCTTGCCGTAAAGGGAGTATGACATCCTTTAGGAGATATGAGTACAACACCAATACCATTTTGGAGTGCGTTGGACGCTCCGTCAAAAACCAGGGTCCATCGGGATCCTTGTTCAGGTCCGTCATATGGTTTGAATTCTTCACAGTTGTTTACTATCATGATGTCTTCGTCTGGGAATTTGAACTTCATGGACTGGTAGTCTTCTACAGATTGGTGAGCAAGGTGATCATCTAGTACACTGCCCTTTATTTCTTTCTGGGTAGTATATTGTATGTCATATTCTGTCAGGATCATCTGCCATCTCGCTATTCTCCCAGAGAGGGCAGGTTTCTCGAAGATGTATTTTATTGGATCCATTTTAGATATCAATAAGGTAGTATGGGTCAACATATAATATCTTAGCCGGTGAGTAGCCCATGCCAGAGCGCAGCAAGTTATCTCGAGCAGTGAATATCTTGTTTCACAGTCGGTAAACTTTTTGCTCAGGTAATAAATAGCATGCTCTTTTCGGCCAGACTCGTCATGTTGCCCCAGCACACACTGAATTGAATTTTCCAAAACAGTTAGATACATGATCAATGGTATTCCCTCAACCGGTGGCATCAAAACATGAGGCTCTTGCAGGTACTCTTTGATCTTGTTTAAAGTAGTTTGGCACTCGTCATTCCACTTGACTACTTGATCTTTCTTCAGCAATTTGAAGATTGGTTCACAAGTAGCTGTTAGGTGAGAAATAAATATGGCAATATAGTTTAACCGTCCCAAGAATCCTCTGACTTCCTTATTAGTACGAGGAGCAAGCATTTCTTGTATAGCTTTCACCTTGGCAGGATCGACTTCAATACCTTTTCCGCTGACGACAAAGCCTAGGAGTTTACCAGACCTCACTCCAAACGTGCATTTATTTGGGTTCAACCTCAGCTTGTATTTCTTGAGTCTCTCAAAGAGTTTCGGTAAATGGTCAATATGCTCCTCTTCTGTTTGAGATCTAGATATCATGTCGTCCATATAGACCTCTATTTCGTGATGTATCATGTCATGAAATAGAGCTACCATGGCACGTTGGTAGGTTGCCCCAGTATTCTTCAACCCGAATGGCATAACCTTGTAGCAGAATGTGCCCCACTGTGTGACAAAGGTTGTGTTCTCCATGTCCTCAGGCGCCATTTTGATTTGGTTGTAGCCTGAGAAACCGTCCATGAAGGAAAACAGTTTGTGTTGTGTCATATTGTCAACTAGAATATCAATGTGGGGAAGTGGGAAATCATCCTTAGGGATCGCCCGATTCAAATCTCTGTAGTCCACGCACATTCGTACCTTGTCGTCTTTTTTAGGCACGGGAACAACATTGGCAACCCATTGCGGATAGGAGGTGACGGCCAAGAATTTGGTGTTGAATTTTTTCATGACTTCTACCTTGATCTTCTCTAACATGTCTGGTCGCATGCGAAGGACCTTTTTCTTTACCGGTGGGCAGTCCTCTTTTGTAGGTAGACGATGTACCATGATATCTGCATCAAGTCCTGGCATGTCTTCATATTACCAGGCAAAGACCTCAACATAATCGTGTAGCAGCTGAATCAGACGCTCTTTAACATTGGGTTCTAGATTGGCACCCACCTTGACTTCTCTTTTATATTCTTTGGTACCTAAGTTGATTGTGTCCACTGGTTCTTCGTGGGGCTGAATGGTCCTCTCTTCTTGTTGTAGTAACCTGGCGAGTTCCCCTGGAACTTCACAATCTTCCTCACCTTCGTCTTAGGCTTGGTATATTAGATTTTCAGAGTCACAAAAGGCCACAGCAGAACCGTTATCCATGGGACCTTGAGTGGATGTAGACCTGCATTCTGAGTGTGAGTGTGTGTAAGAGTATAACTATCTTTGAAAGAAATGAAAATGTAAAAAAGAAAATCAATGAAAACAAAGTTTGTATGCAAAAAACGTCCATGATTCATTGATGTCATATGGAAATGAGATGATAACCCTTACAAATGGACCATTGTGCCTCGGGTAAGACACAAGGTTTTAAGAGTCTGAAATGTTTAATATTACAGATCTGACAAAATTCAAAGATAAATTACCGTGGGATAAAAGTTATCGGGACAAGGTCTCTAGCTTCCCAGTTGCTGAGCCCTTCACTGAAAGTTGGGAAAATCCAATCCTCCAGGTCATAGATGTCTTCATGATCCTCTACTATGCTGACTTGGTGGTTTCTAATATTCAAGGGTGGTCCTCCGGCACGAGCGCCGCGTACAGCCTTTTGGGCTCCTGAAGTGAAACCCAAACCAAATTTGTCAGATTTGTATGGGATATCTGGGAGTTGTCCCCAATTAGTTCACCCACCTTCTTCTATCATTGCCCTGGCATCTTTCAAAGACGACATCTTAAGCGGAGGCCTTGTAATCTTGGGGACTTGAGACACAGCCTTGGTTACTGCCACAGTCTGCGGGACTTCTTCAAAGTGCTGGAATGGAGTTTTAATAAATTCACCATCTAATTCCACATACTTGAAGGAATTTAGATGACTGACCATATACTCTTCTTCTCCATGAACAATGATGATTTTCCCTATAATTGGATATTTCAGAATTTGATGCAACGTAGAGGTAACAACACCAGCATTGTGAATCCACGGACGGCCCAATAAGCAGGAATATAAAGGGCGAATATCCATCACATAAAAAGTTGAATCAAAAGTTTGGGTTCCAACTTTTATTGGGATGTCCACTTCCCCATGCACCATCCTTTTTGAGCCGTCGAAGGCCCTCACTACTATGTTACTAGGCTTCAACATCAATCCTTCACAGTCAAGCCTATCAAGAGCCTTTTTAGGCAACACATTTAGAGACGAAACGGTGTCAACCAAGACATGAGCCAAAGTCGTTCCCCTGCATTTGACTGAGACATGTAATGCCTCATTATGCTTCCTCCCCCTTGGCGTTAAATCAGCATCTGAGAAACCTAAACCATTATCTGCGGTCAAGCTGGCTATGCAGTCTTGGAACTGATCGACAGATGTTTCTTGGGGTACATGGGTAGTTTTAAGGAATTTTACCAAATCCTTTGCATGAGTCTCAGAACATAATAATAAATCCAACATGGAAATTTTTGATGGAGTTTGCCCTAGTTGCTCGACTACGTTATAGTCGCTTCTTTTTATGATCTTTAGAATTTCCTCCATCTCTTTTCGGGAGGTCTCAGGGATAGCTACTGATTGTGCCTTCGTCCGGACAAGCTCAACTAGAATACCTTTACCTCGAGTCTCGGTTGACTCAACAGCAGGAATGTCAATAGGGGTGATAACAGGGATTGTAACAGTTTTGTCAACAGGAGTATTAGCAGAGATGATTGCAGGACTGGGAATAGCTTTTGGAGGAGCAACAATAATAGGAATGATGACGGTTCCAGAAATAGATTTTGGAGGAGAAATTTCTAGAGAGAATACCCTTCCATTACGGGTTATCTTGCTAGTCCCTGTGATGTTACTGATGTCGGAGTCAATTTCTCAGAACTTGAATCTTCAGCAGCTGGCCAACCTTGCTTGATACCGTGATAATAGACATCACCTCCATAATTCCATGGGACGGTTTTGTCTAACGAATACGGGATTGGTCCAGGCATTGTAATTATCAACGAAGCTACTTTAGGAACTGATGTAATTCTAATGGGTCTTTTGGTGGAGACCCTGGAAGAATTGGCGAAAATGGTCACGATGGAAACATCATTATAAGAAACAGTTGGAATAGAAGTCTTTTCGAATAAAATCTCATTGTTATCTATTAGGCATTGAACGTCTTCTTTTAACAAATGTCAGTTGATTAGTGAGGATAAACAGAAATGACAGCTTTCATCACAGCCTGGGAATACACTGACATTCAACAAGTTCTTTTTGATAGTCAGGAGTGGGGTCACAAGTTCATCAACCAAAGTAACAAACATATCTTCCTCAACGGTGTCGACATTACGGTCGTGCTTGGGCATAGGGGCAGTGATTACATTGGGAATTTCTGGAGCGGCGAATTCATGCTCTTTGGCTTCAAGAAGGTCTTGTACTTTATTTTTCAGAGCCCAACAGTTGTTAGTGTCATGGTCGGGATTCTCATAATGGTATGCACATCGGACATTAGGATGATAATGAGGAGAGGTTATGTTAGGATTCTTTGGAGCTTATTTCAAAGTCACTAAATTGGATCTTAACAAATGTGGAAATACTTGAGATAGTTTCATGTTAATTAGGGTGAACTGTCTAACTGGTCTTTCCGTTCTTGGCTGTTGCTTCTTTGATGAGCAGGCGCGAGTTTAGGAATCATGACAGCCCCCACCATTGGACGATGTTCAGCCCTATCTTGATTTCTCTGAGGATATACAACAACAACTTCTTTTTTCCAATGAATGGTTTCCTTATAGCAGCAGAGGATGCATCTTTTTGAATCTTTCCATTCTTTATCCCGGCTTCCACCCTTTCTCCGGTCAATATCAATTCGGTGAAACCTGCCGAACAACTCCCAATTAAGTGATTGAAGAAAGGACCGGACAAGGTTCCCAAAAACATATCTACTAACTCTCTTTCAAATAGGGGAGGCTAGACTCGTCCTGCTAAGTCCCTCCATTTTTGCGCATAGTCTTTAAAGCCTTCACTTGAAACCATGGCCATACTCTGAAGTTGAGTACGGGTGGGAGTAAGATCAGTGTTGTATTGGTATTGTTTGTAAAAGGCGGCGGCCAGATCTTCCCAGTTATGAACATTGACTCTTTCTAACTGATAAAACCAATCAAGTTGAGTCCCGGATAGGCTGTCTTGAAAGAAATATATCCGTAAATCCTTGTCGACAGTGTGAGGCTATATTTTCCTCACATAGGATCGGAGATGCATTTTGGGACATGAAACTCCATCGTATTTGGCGAACACCGGTGCCTTGAATTTTGGGGGAATGAAAATCCCAGATACTAGAGCTAACTCCTCAAAATCCAATCCAGGCACTTTTTGAATTTCCATTGCGCTTAACCGTTTTTCCAGATGCTTATACATATCGCCGGCTGGAGGATATTGCTCTTCAGAATAATATTCTTCTTCCTCTTCCTCTTTTGAATCTGGCTGGACAACTGCTTCCTTGCCTTTCCCATCTTGATTGTCTTTCTCACCAGATGAAGTTGCAAAATCAAGGGTCCTTCTTGCTTGTCCTTGGAATCTTCTTCCCATATTTAAAACTCCGATTACTTTCTTTGTCTTCTTCTTTTTCTCTTCAACCAGCAAGGTCTTCAACTCTTCTTGTCCTTTGGCTAGAGTTAAGAACATCTGTTGAAACTGAGCATTTTGTGCTTGGAGGTCCTTCACCGTTTGCTCGAGATCCATCTTACTGAAATAAACAGTAGAAAGATGAGGAGACTTGTTGCAAGAAACCTGCTTATGTTATGATGAATGGTAGATGCATATGCAATTATTTCAAGGATTTTAAAGATTCAAATTTGATTTAGACAAAAAGGAAACACACATTATATTAAAAAATTAAAGCTTGAGTACATCAATGCCTCCTTGGGCAAAAAAAATACAAAAAATCTAAGATAAAAGGTTGTACGCATCCTCTTTGGTGCAATGTAGGAATTCAGGTTCCTCTCCTCATGAAGTTGCTTAGTGAGTTCCAAAACCTTCTTCTCGCTGGCGTAGAATTGGGCTTCAAAAGTGTCTCGCTCCCCCTTGAGTTGTATCCAATCTCTTTGTAAGTCTTCAAGAGAGGTGGGCATGTCAGGATGTAGGATAGTGTATGGAACATCTCCTTCTATAACAGGCTCCATGATTACCGAGAGAATGGAAGGATAAGGCATCATAAGACTTTGAGTGCGAGTTCGTACCCATTTGAGGTAAGGCTCAAGAGGGATGGAATTCTTATGCCTCAATGTCTTGCTATCTACCTTGTTCAACATCCTCCAAGATTGGATGAATCTCTAGAGAAGACCTTGATCGTCGTTCTCGTAGTCAAATACCAAACCTTGAATGGGAATCTCATGTGGGCCATCCCTTCGGGCGTAACCAAACTGTCTTAAGGCTAAGCAGGGGTTGCAGGTGATACCTCCCCTAATTCCATGTAAAGGGACATTAGGGAATTCTCACAACGGTCGACAATAGTAACATTCCCTATGGATCGGGAATACTAATGGATGTCCGGATGTTTTAGCGTCATCAACCTTTGTGACCACCTTGAACCTTGCTCATTCTTCAATACAGATTGGGAAAGATTCGAAATAAACCATCTTGCAAAAAGATGAGTGCAACATATAAGGATACCTATTTTCCTCATAGTGCGAGTGTGAAAAGAATGTAGGATATCCCCTAGCAAAGTAGGCACCGGGTTACAAGACATGAAGATCTTGACGGTGTTCACATCTACGAGTTGGTCAGGATTTGGAAACAAAACCATCCCATAGATGAGGAGAGCCATAATTTCTTCAAAAGCTTGAAAATCCAAAGAGTTCCAACCGTTTTGGGCTTTCTCAAACAAGAACTTTGCTAGGAAACCATTGACACCACTCCTTGTTTCCCAATTGGTTATGACATCAGATGATTGCAAGTGTAGAGCTTGAGCAATCTCTTCTGGCTTTGGATCTCTTTTTGTACCTTTGAAAGGTAGTTGATTGAGAATGGGAATCCTTAAGAGTTGGGAGAATTCTTCCAAAGTTGGCACAAGTTAATAATCGGGAAATGTGAAGCAATGGTTTAAGGGATCAAAGAACTGAAAGAGCACTTTCATCACGTCTTCATCAGTGTTGGAGGTGACCAAGTTTAGTAGGTGACTATGTCTTTCAGTAAATGGAGAGTTTTCAGGAATCCTTGATGCTAGCTCCTCAAGTTGAGGAGGGATCCTTACAATATTGACTTGAATAGTTTTCCTACAAATAGAATCCATGTCCTACAAAACAGAACAAAGATAAATCCCAAGATCCTTGAAATAGTTAGTGAATGAGTATGATGTTATGATGTTCATGATGTTATGTACAAGTAAATATACACAAACAAAGCAAACAAGTCCTTAAGTTTAGGCTTGCATGGAGTCTCATAGGTAAGTACCCTCTTGAAGTTTAGTTGGCTCAAACCTGTCTTAGTAATAGTAACCGGGTTCTAAGGATCTCAATATCACCGGTTTTGTTTTGTCATTGTTTCAGCGCAAGCCTCTTTAATGGCGACCAAAATATCCCAAAAAACTAAACCTCAATGAGCGTAGTATCGAGTATCTACCAACTTCGGACTGCACAAAAGTCGGTCATCTCACTACGTCCTAAAGGCCAAGTTGGTCAAGTAAAGGTTCTAAAAGTTCATTAGTGCTTCATGACATCACTCAGCGGCCCCGTATTCTCCTTGATTAACTCAAGGGCTACCGGTACCCACAAATATGTCGCACTAACATAGTTGTTGCTTAGACCATGTCGGTATACACCGCACAGTTTCCACAACATATTGCTACTTATCTATAAGGTAACCCAAATCCGGGTAGAAGATTCAAACCCAAACAAAGGACCATAATGTAAAGCAAACAAGTCGAACAATGAAAGCAAGTAAACGTGATCTAACCCTAAGGTAACCCCACTTTTAGAATATTCCCCAGCAGAGTTACCAGTTCTGTGATAAAGTGGGAGAACTGACTTGGGTGTTTTGCGTTTGATCACAAATGTTGCGGTTAGCAAGAGTCGCCACCAAATTTTCTTTTATCCAAAAGGAAAGTTGAAAAAGCACAGGAAAGACCTTTGAGATTGTTTCTTGAGTTCGGGGGGTAGATTATGAAAAGGGAAGGTATTACCACCCTTTTCATCCATGGTTTTCCATGGGCTCTTAGTTACTTGCTAGATCACTTGCTTTTGTTTGAAATTGTGCTTTACGTGGTTTTTGAAAGTATTTTGTGAAGAGGCCATTGTTTAGGCAAACTTTGTAATGATTCTCGTTCGTAAGAATGTATACAAAGTGTTTGATCTTTTGAAAATGTTTTCAAGTTTTGTAAGATGTTTTGAATGTGTAGGTGTTTGTTTTGAAAATAGCAAGGATGTTTTGTTTTGAAATTGAGAAAGTAATTAGGAGCATTCTACCTACTCAAAAGTCTTTCATGTTCATTTCCTTTTTCCTTTGACATTGTTATCTCACCATTGATTTGGTAAGTAACCCTATCTTTAGGTGTAAACGGGACGGGCGTGGGTCATCGTATAACCATGATTAGAAATGTTGCAAGGTATCTTAGCATTCTATTTTAGGGACTAAGATCATTTGAAAGGCAACATGGGTAGCATCATCGAGGGACTATCATCTTGTATTTTGCTTGTTTTTGCTAAGATACCTCACATGCGTAATATGGACATTTAGTAAGGAAACCAAGTGGATTTACCCTAGGGGTGCTTGTGTGCAAGTGTATTATTTTCATGCTTGGTTTTGTCTTTGATTAGGGTTTTCTAATTGGTTGGTTTTAGTCTTTCCATACAAAACACTAATTACTAGCATTTGTATATAAAGCGATAAATTGCGGAATTTAAAATTACTACGCTATTACAATACTTGTGGGAGGGGGTGTACAAATTACAAACGGGGATTGCAAGAAAATAAAGCCTAATTATCTATTACAACCACATTGAATTTGTACAAGAATTGAAATAAATAATATAACAAATGAATAAATATACAAGGATGTGAATGTAAAGTAAATAGATATTTTGTTTGAATTTTTTAGGAAAAGGGGTTTTGTTTTAACCTAATTAACTAAAAGAAAAATAATTAATTAAAAGTAAAACCTAAATTTACTAGGAAAAGAAATTAAATAAAACCCTAATCTATTAATTGATTAAAAATAAATTAAATTTATAAGAAAAGTATATTTTTGATATTTTTGTCTTCAAAATAATTTATAATGTTATAAAATATTTTTGGTCTTTTTAAATATTAAAATAATATATTTAAAATGTGTAAAAGAAAATAATCAAACCCTGGTTTTTTAATTAAATTTACAAAATAATTAGTGAAATAGATAAAGTATAATCAAATAAAATAATTTTTTGTGTAAATTTGTAAATAAACTATGTCAAAAGATAAATATAATATTTTTATATTTTTTATGATTTTTTTTAGTATTAGAAAAATATTTAAGAAAACAAATAAATAAAAATAAGAAAAAAAGAAAAATAAAATGGGCCAGGGATGTAAATAGCCAACAGGGGGGTTAGAGGTAAGAAAAAAAAACAAAAGGCCCAAAGGAGGCCCAGCGCTTGTCCAAAAAAGTCAGAATGTATGAAAAAAATGTAAAAAATCCAAAAGGGTACCACTGGGGCTCGAACCCAGGTCCCTCCAGTCACAGGCGCGCGCTTCTACCACTGGGGTGGCTATACTTCCGTTTATATAATCAAAACAATAAATATATGACACAAAACGCGCCCTGAATACACTTCATCTTCAACCTCCAGCCAAAGGACCTGTATCTTCTTCATTTCTCAACAAAAATGAAAAGTTCAAACATGAAAGTTGTAGCATTCCTTCCCACGAATCCAACCATGTAAATAATTTAAACTAACAATCAAAGATGAAGGAGAATTTCTTTAGCCCTAATTAAAAACCTAAAAATTTCAGGACACTTCAACTTTAAAATTCTCTAAGCGCAGGCCATATAAATGCAAACTATGGATATGTACAGTTTCGTGGCAAAGTTATCTACATTTTATCTTCACAAATCAAGACCTAACAATACCTAAATGATGAGATGTAAAGTCAGAAAACTCACCTTACAGTTGAAGATCGTGTTTTGAGTTAGAGCTACTTTCAAAGTGTTTTGATGATTGGGTGAGCTTCCTTGCTCCTCCAGGAAGCTATTACAAAGCTTACTTTGTGATGAGAGTTCTTGAATCAAGCTGAAGAAGTCAATGTGCAATGCCCTGTTTTTGAAAATGGAGAATGGTGTAAATGGTATTACAGTTTGAAAACAGGGGTTGGGATAGTTTCTATATGTGTATTAGAAGCTTTGTGGATGGTTTGGCCAAGAAACGCACGAGGGGATTTGGAGGTTGGGTTCAAAAATCAGAAATGACAAGTTTTTATGCTTGTATGACAATTTCTGGTTTTGGGGAGTTTTAGGACTTGTTCCATCGTGTGTTAGCTTGCAATGCACTTGTATAATTATATAGAATAGGTTAGAGGACTTTAGGAGGTCAGAAAACAAAGATCACATGTTGACTTGTTTTTGAAGTTATCTTGAAAAACATGGTTTCAATGCAAGGTACATGTCTTTTAGGGTGGCTTGCAACTTTAAACATGTTTGTTATGAGTTTATAGAGCATGCTTGTACAGAAAGAACAGGTGCAAAGCTCCATACAAGTTGACTTTGTGATTAAAGTCACTTTTCCAAAATGGAAGTGTGAACTTTGTTCCATTAATGGAAAATTTACTTGGACAAAGCTTGAATCAAGTGGATAATAGCTCAAAAGCAAGTGTAATCTTATGATTATGGATAGATATTGAGGTTTAGAGGCCTATAAAACAATATTGTGCAACATAGGTTTGAAATTGAATTCTTGTTCATCACAAAATGACTTGTAATTCAAGTGATAAAACCCTAACTTCATCTCTTAGATTTTCCCTACTCAAAAATGATATCAAAGAATTCTTGGACATTTAGGAAAGCTTGTAATGTGCTCCAAGTTATGAAAAAGTTCCATGAAGTTAGGTCAAAATACTGACCAAATTAGGGAAAATTTTCACTAAGTGTTTTTGTTTCATGACCATGTATTCTTAAAATTATAACTTGAGATCCAAACACTTTTGGAAGGAGTTGTGTGAAGAAAAGTTGTAGATATCATGGAGATCTACAACTTCCATGTTGAAAGTTTCTTCTGAATCCTCTTTCATCATGGTGAAAAATTGGCTTAAAGTTATGAAAAAAACATGAAGTTTAAACACTTAGAAAAATTTCTAAGTTAGAAAATTTTGACTTTTCAAAATGAAATCTTGACTTTTTGATTTCTTGATGAATAAGTTTCATATTTTGACATGTTTTGATGAATTGTGATCTTTGACATTGAATTTTGACAAAAAAGTCAAAGTTTGACTTTTCAGTGTACATTTGACTTTTTGATCAGTTGACTGGAAATTCACTATCAATCCAATTGATCTTGAGTAATGTTTTAGGTAATTCCATTAGGTAAAAGTGATGCAATTGGACTCTTGAGGTCATGCCTTAAACCAATTGATCATTTTCTAGGTCAAAAATCAGGAATTGCCCCTTCTCAGTCAAACCCTAATTTTGACCATTTTGCCCTTTTGATGATTTGATCAAATTTCTTGAGGAATTATGGTCCAAAGTTGAGCAAATGATACATATGAGTTTATAATGTTGATGTGGATAAATAATTATGAAGTTTGACTGTAAATTGACCATAGTTGGCTTTTTTCCCAATACAGTTGATTTTTAGGTCAACTACTCAATTGACTGAGCAAAAGTGTGATCCAAGGCTTGAAACTTGGCATGAGCAATATTGGGGGTCCATAATGATACATGAAAGTCATATGGGGCATTGGAAGTTCAAAAATACTTGTGCAAACTCAAACCCTAATTTTGGTCATCAGTGCTTAAGGAGGTGTCTTGAGCTGATCAACCCTAATGCAGTCTTGAGTCAAAGGAGATCTTGTGAGCAAATTCTTGATAAATGAGAGGGCAAATTTTGGGGTACAACAAAATGAATATGAACAACTTCAAAGGGACTAAAAACACCACTGGGGATGTAGCAAAGGAAATAAGGATCAAAAGAGAAACATGACCAGGAAAAGAAATCACTAGTGAATCAAAAATACCCGACTCTATTGGTGTAACACCCAAAGAAGAGATAAGGTAGCATCAACTCGGCTAAAGAGGAGATAATACAGGATAAAAGTGATTGACAACCAACTGTGAACTACCAAACTCAATAGTCAGAGGTAGATGATTAAAAAGATACTGACTCATAGAGGATGGTAAAATATCAAAGGATACACCAACTTTTACTGAAGGCGAAACTACCAACATTTACTGAAGGTAGAAAGAGAAAAGAATAACAACACTGACGTTCATTGACGGTGAACTACCAACGTTCACTGAAGGTAGTAAAAAGATAACAATCACCAACTCTCACTGATGGTGAACTCCAACCTCTCACTGAAGGTAGAGAGAAAAGAAATATCATAGCACCGACGTTCACTGAAGGAAGCAAAAAGATAACAATCACCAATGTTCACTAATGGTGAACTATCAACTTTCACTGAAGGTAGAGAGAAAAGAAATATCATAGCACCTACGTTCATTGACGGTGAACTACCAACGTTCACTGAAGGCAGCAAAACAATAACAATCACATACATTCATTGATGGTGAACTACCAACTTTCACTGAAGGTAGAAGGAAAAGAAATATCATAGCACCGACGTTCACTGACGGTGAAATACCAACATTCACTGAAGGAAGCAAAAAGATAACAATCACCAACGTTCACTGATGGTGAAATAACAACTTTCACTGAAGGTTGAAGGAAAACAAATATCATAGCACCGACGTTCACTGACGGTGAACTACCAACGTTCACTGAAGGCAGCAAAAAGATAACAATCACCAACGTTCACTGATGGTGAACTACCAACTTTCACTGAAGGTAGAAGGAAAGAAATATCATAGCACAAACGCTCACTGACAGTGAACTACCAACGTTCACTGAAGGTATCAAAAAGATAACAATCACCAATGTTCATTGATGGTGAACTACCAACTTTCATTGAAGGTAGAAGGAAAACAAATATCATAGCACCGACGTTCACTGACGGTGAACTACCAACATTCACTGAAGGCAGCAAAAAGATAACCATCACCAACGTTCACTGATGGTGAACTGCCAACTTTCACTGGAGGTAGAAGGAAAAGAAATATCATGGCACCGACATTCACTGATGGTGAACTACCAACGTTCACTGAAGGTAGGAAAAAGATAATAATCACCAACGTTCACTGATGGTGAACTACCAACTTTCATTGAAGGTAGAAGGAAATAAATATCATAGCATCGAGTTCACTGATGGTGAAGTACCAACTTTCACTGAAGGTAGAGAGAAAAGAAATATCATAGCACCGACGTTCACTGACAGTGAACTACCAACGTTCACAGAAAGTAGCAAACAAATAACAATCACCAACGTTCACTGATGGTGAACTACCAACTTTCACTGAAGGTAGAAGGAAAGAAATATCATAGCACCGACATTCACTAACGGTGAACTACCAACATTCATTGAAGGTAGCAAAAAGATAACAATCACCAACGTTCACTGATGGTGAACTACCAACTTTCACTGAAGGTAGAAGGAAAAGAAATATCATAGCACCGGCGTTCACTGACGGTGAACTACCAACGTTCACTGAAAGTAGCAAAAAGATAACAAGTTTTCCCTAAAATTCTGGCGTTTCACCTAGAACGGGTCTCAACTTCTTCTTTAACCGATGCATTCCGCCTGAAAAGGGTAATATATAAGCTGTCTTAAATAAAGAGACTACCACTTGCAAAGATTTCACAATGAACTGTCTCTGTCATATTGAAAATACTTTCCATCCACTGGAGTAATTTTACAATGAACTGCAAACTATAAACTCATAGAGGAGATAGCAAAAAAGTAACGTCGACTTTTATGGGGAAGTACAAGTTGCTCAAATAAAGAGACCTGCTACTTGTTGTTATAGGAAGGATTGCAAAAATGAGTTTCTGGGGAAAGAAATATGGCTTCTTGGGGAAAGAAATATGACTTCCTGGGGAATGAATCATGATTTCCTGGGGAGAGAAATATGACTTCCTGGGGAATGAAATACAACTTCACGGGGAAATGCCAACATATTTCCAATGAGGAGATAAAAGTTTTCTCGTGCAAAATAAATGCACATTCTCAAACCAATGCTCGAAGCTTGCAGAAATCCAAAGTAGTAATATTGCTGGGGAACAAATATTCAAACCAGAAATAAACTAGAATGAAACAGTCAGCCAAAATACATCCTTTGAGAAATAAACTCAAGAGGGAAACCCAATCTATCCAGACAAAGAGTTGTACAGGAAGGCTAAAGTAAAAAACTTCCATGAGGGGTAACTCAGTGGGGAAATTGAAAAAATATACACTATTTTCTTAAGGACGACACTCTATTAGAGAGAGGACAACCCAACTCTGCAAAACAAGGTAATATGTCAACAAAATATTAACGAATGTGAATGAGAGATGATTTGCTAAATTTAACTATACATGATGTATGTATGAATGTATGAGTGTTATCATGTATATGCTGACAAAACAGACATATAACACTAGGAGTAACAGGCAAAACCAACTCGGGCACAATCAAAACTCGGCTAAATCACATCCAAGATGAACATTCCATAAGAAAGTAAGCACTAACCGAGGAAACAGAATCCTATTTCGCGACTTAACTTCACTGGGAAGGAACATAATTCGGAAGTAAACAAATCATAGCGACAAAACAATACAGATACATGGATATAACATCCTTCTCCAGGCTTCGCTGGGGAATAGAACTCAAACTTCAATGGGGAAACAAATGTTTTCACTGTCCGCACTTCTACTGGGGATTGCAATACTGATTTCAAATAAGGCAGATGGAAACCACATCGGCAAAACATCAACTGAGAATTTCGAGCTGACTTCATTGGGGAAATATCATACATACTTCACTATAGGAGATAATGCCTCATCATCGAGATATCAACTGGGGACCTCGTGCTGACTTTATTGGGGAGGCCAACACCACATCAAAGAGGGGAAACCAAGATACGTTCTTCAATATTGAGAGTAAGTATTGCACCAACTTCTCTGGGGAAAAAGTATGAAACCTTATGGGGATAATAACTTGGAGAGTTAAGAAATCAAACATAACAACGAGAAATCAATCTTATGGGGATTATAAATCAAACCTAGCACTTGGAGGGTGAAAACCCAAAAAACTGACAAATGCCTCAACACTTCTTAGAAAACATTTCCCTTGTCGGATTATCGGGAAATAAAACAAAATGCAAGTACTGCCGAAAGGGAGATGCTTCATAAATGAGTCAAACTCAGCATGCATGAGGAGAAAATACTTTTATCAAATAAGTGAAGCCTTCACTGGGGAATCTTGGATTGAGTCTTCATATCATGCAAACTTATTCCAACAAAAGATGCCCTGGGATAGCCTTCTTGGGGAATCAAGAAGTCAACATTACAGAAAAAGGTCAAACTCATGGGGATTTTAAATCAAACCCAGCACTTAGCGGGTGAAAACCCAAAGGGTTGACAAATGTCTCAACACTTCTTAGAAAAATATACTTCCCTGGTCCAGTTGCCTAGGAAATAAATACCAACAATAATGCCAACGCTGCAGAAAGAGCGACATTTTGCAAATAGTTCCATCTCAACACACCAAGGGAACAAGAACTTTCGTCATATGAGGGAATACTTTGCTGGGGAATCTGGGATAGAGGCCTCAGACCATGCAAACCCAAAATCAAAATGAACCAAGACTTGACTGGGGACATTGGGATCACAAACCCAATACTGCACCTTACGCCAATTGGTATCGTCTTCAATATACAAAAATCACATGCATACCAGCGAAAACGACTTGAGAAAATCTTCCCGGGGGAAACAAAACTTCCCATAATTACTGGAGTTGGTCCATTCCTGGGATCAACACTTTTGTTTTCCTCTTGAATCACAAAATCTAAAGTAAAAGTAAATTGTAAATTCTTTTTGAAAAGTAATTTTGTTATTTAATCTTTCTGCTTTGAAAAATATTATTAATAATAAATAGAGTCTTTCAAACCTGAATAAAAATAAGAATTACAAAGAATTGGGTAAAAGCTCAAATTTTATTGAAAGAATGGTAGTCTGCGAATGGCGAGACTCCATGGATGATTACAAAGTTCGGAAAATGGTAATATATAATGGAAAAGATACATTGAAATACAATGATAACTATTCCCTCTAATAACTTTTAAATTCTGAGCAGCAGCTTCCGTTGAAGTATAATGAAGATCCAAGAAGATTGTTGCTTCAATGATCAAGTCTTGTCTGATGTAGTTACTTGACAAGAAAATCCCTAACTTTTGCCTAAGCTTCCCTTGCGGGTTTTCAACTGAGCGGGAAATTTTATTCTATTTATGTCTCTAATTTTTTCCTATACCTCCCTTTCGGGTTTTCAACTTAGCAAGCTGTACTTTTATTTCTTTAGGCGAAGTATTTCTTGACTGCATCAGCATTCATAGGACGTGGGAACTCCTCGCCATCCATAGTTTCAAGAATTAATGCACCGCCAGAGAAGACTTTCTTGACAACATATGGGCCTTCAAAATTGGGAGTCCACTTTCCCCTAGAATCAGTGTTAAAAGACATGATCTTCCTGAGCATGAGGTCGCCTTCTTTGAGTTCACGAGGTTTGACCTTATTATCAAAAGCTTTCTTCATTCTCTTCTGATATAACTTCCCATGACACAAATTCGTCATTCTCTTCTCTTCAATCAAATTCAATTGGTCAAACCTATTCTGGACCCATTCAGCCTCTGACAACTTGGTTTCCATTATCACACGCAAAGACAGAATCTCAACCTCGATTGGGAGTAACGCTTCCATTCCATATACATGGGAGAACGGGGTTGCTCCTGTTGAAGTGCGGACAAATGTCCGGTATCCATGTAAAGCAAAAGGGAGAATTTCATGCCAATCTTTATAAATAACAACCATCTTCTGGATGATCTTCTTGATATTCTTATTAGCAGCTTCAACAACCCCATTCATCTTTGGCCTGTACGGAGATGAATTGTGATGGAAATTCTTGAATTCTTCATAAAGTTTTGTCATCATCTTGTTGTTCATATTCGAGCCATTATCGGTGATGATTCTGCTCGACACACCATACCGACATATGAGATTATTCTTAATGAAGCGCACTACCACCTGCTTAGTAACATTAGCATACAAAGCAGCATCCACCCATTTGGTGAAGTAATCAATTGCTACCAAGATAAAATGGTGTCCATTCGAAGCTTTGGGTTCTATCATCCCAATCATGTCAATACCCCACATAGAGAAAGGCCACGGGGAAGAAATAACATTTAGAAATGTTGGAGGCACATGAATTTTGTCCTAAAAAATCTGGCATTTATGGAACTTCTTTGCAAATATGTAACAGTCAGATTCCATTGTCAGCCAATAGTAACCCACCCTTAGCATATTTTTAGCCATCGAATGTCCATTGGCATGAGTGCCAAATGAACCTTCATGAATCTCATACATCAACATGTCTGCTTCATGTCTATCCACGCATATGAGCAAGACCATGTCATAATTTCTCTTGTACAACACATTTTCACTGAGGAAGAAGCCGCCATCCAATCTTCTCAATATCTTTCTATCTTTATTCGAAGCACCAATCGGGTATTCCTGAGTCTGGAGAAAATGTTTGATATCGTAATACCAAGGTTTCTCATCTGCTACCTCTTATGTTGTAAACACATGAGCGGGCCTATCCAGTCGTCGAACTATAATTCGAGGTATATCATTCCAAGTATTCACTTGATACATAGAATCCAGAGTTGCCAGAGCATCTGCCATTTAATTTTCGTCTCTAGGGATGTGATGGAATTCAACTTTATTAAATAAGGGTAACAATCTTCTAGCACAATCTTTGTAAGGGATAAAGCCGGGGTGACGAGTATCCCACTCTCATTTAATCTGATTTATTACCAAAGCTGAATCGCCATACACATCTAGAATTTTAATTCTGAGATCAATAGCTTCCTCGAGACCCATGATGCAAGCCTCATATTCTTCCATGTTATTAGTATAATCAAATGTCAACCTTGCAGTAAAAGGAATGTGTGATCCATGTGGAGTGACAATCACAACACCAATTCCTTTACCATAAGCATTCACAACTCCATCAAATATTATACTCCAGCGAGATTCAGGATCAGGACCTTCCTCAGGCAATGGTTCATCACAATCTTTCACTTTCAGAAACATCACATCCTCATTGGGGAAATCATACATCACAGACTGATAATCATCAACTGGTTGGTGAGCAAGATAATCTGCCAACATGCTGCTTTTAATAGCTTTTTAAGTGCGGTATTCGATGTCATATTCAGATAACAACATCTGCCAGCGAGTAATTCTCCCAGTAAGAGCAGGCTTTTCAAAAATTTACTTGATTGGATCCATTTTGGAGATCAACCAAGTAGTGTGATTCAACATATACTGCCGCAAACATTTTTCCGCACAGGCCAAAGCACAACATGTCTTTTCCAGCATGTAATACCACGACTCACAATCAGTAAACTTTTTACTGAGATAATAAATGGCATACTCTTTCTTCCCTATTCCATCTTGTTGTCCCAGAATACAGCCCATGAAATTATCTAACACTGTCAGATACATAATCAATGGTCTTTCTTCAACAGAAGGGAGCAAGATAGGAGGTTCAAGCAGATATTCTCTAATACTTTCAAATGCCCTTTGGCAGTCATCTGTCCATACACAACCTTGATCTTTCTTTAACAACTTAAAGATCGGTTCACACATTGCAATCATGTGGGAAATGAATCTGGAAATATAATTCAAACACCCAAGGAACCCTCTGACTTGCTTTTCAGTTCTCGACGCTGGAATTTCTTGAATTGGCTTGACTTTATCAGGGTCAACTTCAATCCCTCTCTGGCTAACAATGAAACCTAACAATTTCCCCGACCAAACACCGAAGGTACATTTATTTGGATTCAAGCGGAGATGATACTTCCTCAAACGCTGAAACAACTTCAACAAATCTTCTACATGCCCTTCTTCAGTCTGGGATTTAGCAATCATATTATCAACATATACCTCAATTTCCTTGTGCATCAGATCATGGAATATGGTTGTCATAACCCTCTGGTACGTTGCACCAGCGTTCTTCAACACGAAGGACATCACTCTGTAACAGAATGTCCCTCAGGGTGTGATAAATGTTATTTTTTCCATGTCCTTAAGAGCCATCCTTATTTGATTATATCCGGAAAATCTGTCCATGAACGAGAAAAATTTGAATTTTGTTGTGCTATCCACTAACATATCAATGTGTAGTAATGGAAAATCATATTTTGGACTAGCTTTATTTAGATCTCTGTAATCTATGCATATGCGAACTTTTCCGTCTTTCTTCGGTACTAGGACAATATTGGCAATCCACTGAGGGTACACTGATGTCACAAGAAAACCGACATTAATCTGCTTTAGAACTTCTTCTTTGATTTTCACCGCCATATATGGGTGAGTTCTTCGCAACTTCTGTTTGATTGGCAGGAACTCTGGCTTCAGCGGCAAACGGTGCTCTAAAATATATGTATCTAGACCAGGCATATCTTGGTAAGACCAAGCAAAAATATCCACATACTCTTTCAACATCTTAATCAACTTTCTCTTCACATCAGGATGCAGTAATGCTCCAATCTTGACTTCCTTTGGATCTTCTTTTGAACCCAAATTGATTACTTCCAATGACTCTTTATATGGCTGAATGGCATTCTCCTCGCGATCAAGCAACCATGAGTCCTCTTCCGGAATCTCATCACAGTCTTCTTCTTCAGCCCCATACACAGGACATTCAAAGTTAGGAGAGGGTTCAGGGTCATTGTATTCAACATGTTTTTTAATTAATCTGCGCATATAATTTATGATTTCTTTTAGAAACTGACACATATAACAAGTGATCATGCAAATTGAATTTCAATTATTATTTATTTTGAAAGGTTTTTTTTCTGATTACCATTTCCAAGAAAAAGTAAAAAACAAAGACACAATTTGAGAAACAAAGACAACTTTTATTATTGATTTTAAAAACCAAAGCAAACAGATAAGCCCATACAATATTAATACTTTCACCTTGGGAAGAGTGAAGGCTTTTTCAAAAATATTAACAAAAACAAATTACTTCGAAACATGTATGCGAGAGGGAACATCAATGGTGATCCAATTCTGAACCCTAACTTTGTGCGTCACATAATTTGGCATTTCTGGCTCTGCTTTATCTTCCACAGTGGCTTTAATCCTGGAAACAGTTGGATGAAGATAACCCCCTCTACAAAAGATGTCTTGATACTTGCCTGCAGCAGACTTCAGTTTCATGCTCTTACCTTTATCATTCTTCACAGAGAACCCAAAGCCAACTCTATTCTTGTTTACAGGTGGATCGACAATCTGTCCCCATACTTCACTATGGACATTACGCATAACCTGCTGAGCATCCTTAAACAAAGCCATAGAATTCTCATTTTCTCTTATATAATCAATGGATAAACCTTGGAACTGGGTTCCAACAGCAGCTTCATTCGTCTCCACAAGGCTGAAAGAGGACAAATGAGATATCAATAATGTCTGTTCTCCATTTATAATTACCACTTTTCCTTCATGCATAAACTTCAACTTCTGGTGTAAAGTCGAAGTGACAACCCCTGCCTCATGTATCCATGACCGTTCCAACAAACAGCTATAAGCGGGTATAGTATCCATGACTTGGAAAATAATCTGAAAAAAATGCGGGCCTATATGAATAGGAAAGTCCACTTCACCAGTAACATATTTCCTTTATCCATCAAACGCTTTTACAATAATGCCAGTTGGGCACATGGGCGTTCCTTGATATTTCAACTTCATAAGTGTGCTCCTCGGTATAACGTTCAATGCGGATCCATTATCAATCAACATATTGGATAATGAATCATTCTTGCAGTTCATAGAGATGTGAAGGTCCAGATTATGATTCCTTCCTTCATCGGGAAGTTCATCGTCGCAGAAACTCAGGTTATTACATGATGTAATATTCCCTACCACACAGCTGACTTGGTCTACATGCATATCACTTTCTACGAAAGCTTGGTCCAATACCCTAATGAAAGATTCCTTGTGAGTAGCAGAGTTCATTAATAAAGCCAGGATAGATACTTTTGAAGGAGTCTGCAGTAGTTGATCTATAATTTTGTAGTCTCCCATCTTGATTATCTTTAAAATATCATCCTCCTCTTTTTCTAGTGCAGCTCCACTAGATTCACCCGTAGCCTTCCTTTCCTCAACACTTTCCATAACTTTCTTTCCAATACTAACATTTCCACAAACAACTGGTGCAAATACACGTCTGTTGCGGGTCACTCTGCTAGTCTCAGCAATATTTCCAACATTAGGCATTGGCTGGATGGTAACTTCCACACCATCCTCTAAAATTGTAGCATTATATTTGTAGGGTACAACCTTGTCTGACTTGTAGGGGACAAGGCCCAGTAATCTAATCACCAATGGAGTAATAGCTGGCTTGCCATGATATTCAACTTTAAAATGGGTGGGTGCACCAAAACAAGGCACAATAACATTTACTCCCTTTTCAACACATTCAATCATTACAAAGTCATCTCTGGAAAACATATCTTCATCTGAGGAGACGAACTCATTCGTAAAGGCATACTCATCATCTGACTCTTCTTCAGCCAAACAAACCTCAATCAGATCAACTTCATGGTAATCATCCCTTTAGCCTATAACCTTGATGGTTCCATTATCCAATAACAACTGAACACATTCCCTTAATTGAACATCATTGGGAGTCCCGACATCAAATTTGGCAAGATCCATACCGATGTTCTACCTGACCAGCCATGTGGCTGAAAGTAGCATGCAATTGTACAAGATCCTCATTCATATATTCCACATCAAAGATTCTGAACTCTATAGGACATCCAGAAACCTTGTTTACTTCCTCTTCATACTCTGCCCTAGGCTTGATTATGTGGATGAGGCCCTCATCCATCATCTCCTGCAAATCAGCCTTTATCTTGTCACAACCTTGTATATCCGTACTACAAATAGTACAACCGACATGGTCATGTGTATAATAGCTAAATTTATAGAGGTCTGCATGCATTTTTACCAAATCTCATCTAACCAATTTAATATCAAAAATCCAGAAGCCTGGGACAACCGGCCACCATGTTCACAACATTTCCTCCTCCATACTTTGGCAAAGGATTATCTTTCACATTAGGGCCAACATCCTTGAAAGATAATATACCAGACTTCACCAATTTTTGTACTTCAGTTTTCAAAGGATAGTAGTTCTCAACATTGTTCCCTGGTGCTCCCTGATGAAAAGCACATGTTTGGTCTGCCTTGTAATACCAAGGTAATGGTGATGGTATAACGGGAGGTGGTATGGTCTGAACCAACTTCTTTTGAATTAACACCGGGAGTAATTATGTATAGCTCATAGGGATAGGGTCATAACTCTCCCTTCTCTAATTATACCCTTGATTCCCCTGATGGGATGATCTCTGATAAGCAACGGTGGTTAGAGCTACACCAACTACTGAAGTTACTGAGGCGACTTATTGATGATGCTGATAATTTCTTCTAGGAGGATTAACCCTCCTCTCTTGCATAACAGCATTTGTATCTCCTTCCTTCTTTTTGGAAAACCCATAGGATGACTTCTTCGTATTTCCGGAACTTTCACTTTTTGTTAAACGACCCTCTCTTACAGCCTCTTCTAAATGGATACCCATGCCCACCATTTCAGTAAAGTCACTTGGCGCACTCGCTACCATCCTCTCATAGTAGAAAGCACCCAGAGTCTTCAGGAAAATCTTAGTCATCTCCTTCTCTTCCATGGGAGGAATCACTTGGGCGACTACCTCACGCTATCTCTGTGCATATTCTTTGAATGATTCCCCGTCCTTCTGGACCATGGCCCTAAGTTGATCACGGTCAGGCACCATGTCCATGTTGTATTTTTATTGTCTGATAAATGCTTCTCCCAAGTCGTTGAAAGTATGGATATTGAAACTATCCAAACTCATACACCACTTCAATGCAACACCAGTCAAACTATCCTGAAAAAAGTGAATCAACAGACGTTGATCATTAGTGTGGGTGGACATTCTTCTTATATACATCATAAGATGAGCACAAGGATAAGTATTTCCCTTGTACTTATCTAATTCCGGGACTTTAAACTTCGCAGGTATCTTGACATTCGGGACCAAGCATAAATCATTCACATTCTACTCGAACAATTCCTTTCCCCCGAGGGCCTTCATCTCCCTCAGCATCTTGTCAAACTGATCTTGAAAATAATCCATTCTATCATAGAGACCCAAGCTTTCACTTTGTGAAGGACGATACATATCATCATTAGAAAATGGGACCATATTCACCGAAGGAGGTGCAGCAGGAGAAACATGCACCACAGGAGGTGCAGGAGTAATAGTAGTCTGAACAACTCGAGTAACTTGAGGATCAAGATTGAAACCTTCAGGAACAAAGTTCTCTGGCATTCCCCATGGATAACCTTGAGGCATGCGATTCTGAACAACAGCTGGAGTAGCAGACACAGGAACAATCATAGCTTCAATAGTAATCTTTGTTTGTCGAGGCTGAACACCCGGTGGCTGATTCTGAGCAGCCACCAGAGATTCCATTAGAGCAGTAAAATTGGCCATGTCGGCCTTCAGAGCAGAAACATCCTCGGGAAACTCGCGATTCTCTTGTTCTAAGTTGTCCATCTTCCTTCTGAAATTAGCTCGAGTATTGTAGTGGTGAGACAGCTTGCTGAACGAAGTAAAGAAGCTTGGTAAGACACCTGGATATGCATAACAAAGTGCAATAAATATGTGCAATATGATGCATGATATGCAATGCACATGATTTATTTTACTAATATTTCAAGGGACTTAAAGATTTATAGACACATTGCAAATATTAAGGTAATAACACATTTGAAATACTGAAAAGTTTATTATAATAACTTCAAAATGGATTACAAGTTCCAGTAATCCCAAGTTCAAGATGAAAATAAAGTCTAAAACCCTAAAAAGTAAAGTTGATGGAGATCACTCTATACGCTGGTGCTTCCTTGTAAGTCTGACAATCTGAGCCTTCAACCTTTGGTTTTCTTCCGCATCTCTGGTGGAAACCTCCTTCCATTCACCTGAATCATGAAGTGAGCAACTAGCATCTGACTGAGGCTTAGGAAAAAATAAATCCCCTAGCCTCTCCATCACTCTACAATCCGACTCTCAAGAATCTCAATTAAGTCGTCTTTCTCCTTCAAATCCGCTCTATAGGAAATCTCTAAAGTTTGGCACTTATTCTTCCAAGCATCCATTTCCTGCCGCATCCTGACCAAAGCAAGTTGTAGTTCTTCCACATAATCCAATAGGGGAGGAGTGGTCTTCACAAACAAATTAGGCATAGGTGCTTCCCGGAAATACGACATCTTCAACTGAATAGATCTTTGTGATACGGTGGTAGAACCAGACTGTTTTAGGAAAATGCTGGTTTGCGTTTTGCGTTTGTGTTCTCAAAATGTCGCGGTAAGTAAGAGTCGCCACCGACTTTTATTTTATCCAACTAGAAAGGAAAAAAACATAGAAAAATTCCTTTTTCGAGATTTTGAGTACGGGGGATAGATTATAGAAAGGGAAGGTATTAGCACCCTTTTTATCCGTAGTTTTCTACGGGCTCTTAGGTACTTACTCATCATTTTCAAAATTGCTTGTGTGTGTTTGATTTGAAAATTTTTTTTTGTTTTACTTCGATTTAACCCTTGCTTCCGTCTTCAAGAGTGTTACGAAGTTGTTTTGAAAACTTTGTTTGTAAAGTGTTTGGTATGAAAAAGTTTGTTTTGAGCAAGTACCTACTAGCATCTACCTACTCGAAAAAAGAGAATGTTTTTGTTCTTATTTCCTTTAGACAGCGCTATCCCACTATTAGTGAGTAGGTAGCACCGTCGTTGGAGTTTTAAGGGTCAATTCGAAAGGTACGTACGATCACTAAAGCAATGTTAGGACGTCTTAGTAATAACCCTAATGTCTTAAGATCATATTCGAGGCAACATTTCTGAGGCAACATTTCCGAACGGGACTTTGATCTTTTTTTTAGACAAGAGGGCGACCACTAAAACACCCTATACTTAATGATCGTTCACCGAAGGCAACCGAAGTGGGAGTATACCCTAGGAGTGCGCATGTGCAAGTGATTCAATTTCAAGTTATTATCTTTGCATATTTAGGGTTTGCTAACCATTTTAAAATTTGCATACAATCTTGGCATGCAACCCTATTATCATACATCTAACAATTAATATTTGCGGAAATTAAAAATGCGGAAAATAAAGCTACGCTATTACAAGGCTTCAGGATTAATTACATAGCCAAAAACCCATCAAAACGATAAGCGAACGAAATAGAAAGGTCCTAATTAATCTATTACATCCCATGAGCAATTACATCAATATTGTAAAATAAAATGAACGTACGCGATGAATTAAGAACGATAAATTAGGGTTTTGACCCCATCTAAACCTAATTAAAAAAACATTTTTATTGTTTTTGGTATTTGAGAAAATAAGGTTTTAAATTAAATATGTACAAACCTAATTACTAATTAATTTAAATTAAGAAAATTAATTACATTTGACCTAATTTTGTATTTTTGTTATTTTAAGAAAAAATAATAAAATCAAACAAAACCCTAATTTCTAATTTGTTTTAATTTATTTACAAAAAAACAAATTAAAGTTATCCTAAGATTAAAATAAGCTAATTAAATTAATTTTTGATAAAAAATAAAACCTAAATCTAATTTGATGAAAAATTGATTTTATGATTTTTTTTGATAAAAAGAATGAATTTTTGTGTTAGTAAAATAAATTAAATGAATTAAATAAAAGAGAAAAATATAAAAAGCAAAAGAGATAATATGGGCCTTGTAATCAGCAAATTGGAGGGGTGCCAATAGCAGCTTTTGGGCCCAAGAATTCTGACCCACGTTTGACTTCTATGCTTCCATGTTGTGCATTGACCAGGGTGCATTATGCTCCTTCAATGATGGCCTTCAGATCTGGCCTTCTGAAGATCTAATGGTTGAATCCTGAGGGCACATGGTAGGCCTCCTAATGCATGGGATATGGGATCTATGAAGAACATTTAAGAAAAATTGCAAATGGTTGGAGGCAGGGGTCGAACCCATGACCTCATACATGCAACGCCTTAGTGCCTCCTTGGCTACCACTGGGCCACTTGATTCAACTTGTTAGTATATGAAACAAAAACAATAAAATAAGTAAAACAAAGCTAGCTACCAAACACGCGCCAGATTTCAAACAGACGAATGGGGTGGTGCCACACATGTCTTCTTCTTCCTCTCTCCATTGATAAAAGTTATAGACTTTTACCTACGGACCAGAAGCGTAGGTACAAACCAACGATTTTTCAAAATAAACCACAGGCACGATAAATGGAACCTGAAGCCATAAACCAATTCGCCTTGGCCTTGGGAGCATCATGGTGCTTTTATTTTGGGTCAATTTTACATGTACCAAAAGATCCCAAAACGCAACAAGAAACCCTAACAATGGTGTTTCTCTATAGGGTTAGCAAAAATGCAATTAACTGTTATGAATAGCTTGCAAATGCTTCCAAGATTCAGATTATAGGCATGATTCATGCTACAAATGCTTAAACAAATATTTTCGATTTCAAGAACATGTCCAATCCGTAAACCACTTATACTGAGTTCTAGCGCACGAGAAGGCTTGCTTTTGATTGCTATGGCTTCCTTGAGTGCCCAGGAAACGAAAGGGATGCTTGGCAAGGTCTGAAAGTTCTTGGAAATATGAAAACAGATCACCACTTTTTCCTTGATTTTTAAAGTTTGTTCTTCAATCTACACGCCTCAAAACCTTGTGTTTTTGGTCTGCACTTGTCCACTATATACCACTGATTGAATTATGGTTACAAATGTGCTCTCAATCTTTGTCAATTATGGTCTTTGATCATGATTTGATTTTCATGAAAATCTTTCCAAAATAGGCCAAAAATCAATCTTTTTATGCACAACCATGCCTTATACGATTTAATTCTCTTGCTAGCTGTATAAGATACCTGAAATATGCACAAAATCTTAAGGTTTGAATGATTTGGATATTTCCATGATTTATTTTGATTTAATTTGATTTAATTGAAATAAAAAATCAAAATAAATGGCAAAATTAAAATAAAGGCAAGTTGGAAGATCTAGGGCTCGTGGACCATGTTAAAAACTCAAAACAAGTGCAAAAAGTTGGGTCCATTTGACAAAAATTGCAATTTGAGGCATATTTGACTTTTGGTAATTTTGCAAAAAAGGTCAACTTCAGCAATGCATAACTTCCTCAATTTTTACTCTATGAGGGTCTTCTTGGACTTTTTAGAAATATTGAGATGTCCTCTAAGTAACCTTTTTTGTATCATCTCAATTGAGTCTTCCATGTTCATGTATGAAGCTTTGACAAAAAGGTGTTTTTGTTGACTTTTCAAAATGACCTATAATGTCCAAATTCATAACTTCTTGTGAGTGCATATTTTGAACTTGGGAGCTGAAGATGAATTGTAGGGAATTGCATCCTATTCAAAATGATATTTGGATGGGTAATTTCTAATAAAGTATGAGAAAGTTATGCTTGGTCAAAGTTGAGTTGACTTTTCCTATAAAACCCTAATTTAACAACTTTTGGGTTTTGATGAATTGTGAGCAATCCTTATTGAATCATGATCAACCCTTGATAAAATGATGAATAATACTTCAAAATGGGAATTTTGACCAAAAATCTTGAAGTTTGACTGTATGTGGGCCACATTTAACTTTTTCCCTAACACAATCAATTTTCAGGCTTTTGAGCAATTGACTGTGCAAACTTCCTCTGCAAGGCTTGAAACTTGACAAGGATGTTCTTGAGAACATATTAGGACAATGGTGAGCATTTGGGATCCCTTGCACTCAAGTATCTTGATGCAACATGAAACCCTAATTTGAGGTAGACTGCCTTAGGAGAGAGTTTGTCTGGTCAACCTTTGCACTTCCTTGAGCAATTTGAGAATCTCTCTTGAAATGTATTGAGAAATATGGGAGGGAAAATTTTTGGGTACAACAGCTGCCCCTGTTCAATCTTCTTAAACCTGAGGATGTAGATTGGCTTGTTCACCTTTCGTGATCCGAGGGTGGAAGATGATTGAACACTAGAGTGCCTAGAAATTTGCACTCGCATGGAGTGGCACTTGTCTTGTGATATCAGGAATGGGCTTATATATGCCATTTGGAGATTGATGATGGAAGATGGGCTTAAAGATGCCATCAGAAGAAGTGTTGATCGCCTAAGAGATTCCTTAGTGAGAGCTTGTATACCTGTTGTTGAGGAAGACTACGCTGGGGAATGCTGGTCTCTGTCTTGAGAGAAATAGAATTTTAGGAGCTTCAAACGTCTGTTATTCTATCGGGGAATCTTCTCTTGGTCGAAGAGGTGAAAATGTACTATTATCTGGTCGTGATCCAGGCTTCATAGTAATAATATCGACTGTTATCTTGGTCGTAATCCAGGTTTTACAGTTACTTACTGGGGAGATGAGATTAAACTTGTTGTCCGGTCGTAATCCAGGCTTCAGAAGGAATTAAGTTGTTATCTGGTTGCATCCGGTCTTCAACTTGAATTTAGAGCACACTAATATCCGACCGACTCTGGGCTTCTTAGTAATTGTCCAGGTAAACTACTATTTGGTCGAAATCCAAGCTTCATAGTGTCTTGTACCGCTATCTGGTCGTAATCCAGGATTCATGGTGTTTCATACCATTATCTGGTCGAATCCAGGCTTCATGGTGTCCTGTACTGCTATCTGGTCGAATCCAGGCTTCACAATACCTCACTTCTTATCTGGTCGAAATCCAGGCTTCATAAGAAATCAAGTGGTTATCTAGTCGCATCCGGGCTTCCATTTTATTTTAAGGCCTACTAATATTCGGTCGACTCCGGGCTTCTTAGTAACTGGCCGGGTAGACTTCTATTTGGTCGAAATCCAAGCTTCGCAGTGTCCCTTACTGTTATCTGGTCGTAATCCCAGGCTTCATTGTCTTTACCGCTATCTAGTCGTAATCCAGGTTTCACGATGTAATATACCACTATCTGGTCAAATCCAGGCTTCATGGTGTTCGGAGAAATCAAGATATTATCCGGTCGAATCCGGGCTTTATAACTTGTATTAAAGATATACCACTATCTGGTCGAATCCAGGGTTCATGGTGGCTTTGGCTGTTATCTGGTCGTAATCCAGGCTTCACAGAAACTTGTATTGTTATATGGTCGTAATCCAGGCTTCACAATAACTTGATGAGCTGTTATCCGGTCGAATCCGGGATTCATGGCTTGTGTTTATAATTTGCCACTATCTGGTCGAATCCAGGCTTCATGGCATCTCGTACTGCTATCTAGTCGTAATCCAGGCTTCATAGTAACTTGTTGGGGATTAAACTATTATCCGGTCGAATCCGGGCTTCATAGCTTGTTTAAGAGATACCAATGTCTGGTCGATTCCGGGCTTCGCGGTATTCTGATACTATTATCCGATTGTTCTTCGGGCTTCACAATATGATGTAGAAATCAAGATACTATCCGGTCGGATCCGGGCTTCATAGCTTGAACTTTGTGAGAATTTGATTGTATCTTTTCCTGAAATGTAAAGAGTTAGTCGTATGTAATGCCATGATGCATGACATGTATTGAGCAATGATGTTCTCAAAATAAATGAGATTGTGTTGTATGATGCATATGCGTGTGTCATGATGTATGGAAATGTGATGTTTTTGTGATGTTCTCTAGTTGGGGAAAATAAATCCCGGACTGCTGCTGGAGAGTAAAAAAAAAGTTTCGCTTGCTGGAGATAATGACCGAAGATGATTTGAGAATAAATTGGCAGGGGAATAACTCTGCTGGAGAATAAACCGGTGAGAAAAATGACTCTGTGGGGAAGAGAGCTACTCTACCAGAAGATTTGCTGATTTGGAGAAATAACCTTGGCGGTGGATGAATTAGCGTTGCTGGTGATGATAAACTCTGTCGGGGATAAAGTTTCTCTTTGTAGAAGAAATAAACTCCACTGGGGATGGTCTTCCATTTTTGGTGATAGATGAACTCTGCTTGGGGAGAATCAATTTTCTTTAGATACCTTTTACTCTGCGGGGAGTGTATGTACCTTTAGTCATATTCTCCAGTTGGGTCTATCCCTGTACCTGGTGAATAGAGCAACTGTAAGGTTCAAACATTTCTTATTTGCCCCTGTTTCTGGAATTACGAGTAATCGTCTGTTGTTCCACATGTAAGTATTTATGAGCAACAATTATTTTCAAATGCATATATAAAAAATAAATCATTGGACGTTCTTGCAAAACAAAACAGGAAAAGAAAAACAATTTTGAAATTTGTTGTAAAATGAATTGTATTGATTCTGAAGTTGGCCTGTAATAGGCGTTTTTTACAAGAGGATGACGTCCTAGTAAGAGAACGCCGCCGAGCAAACATAATTTATACAATTTATGTAAAAGAAAAACAGCCATGTGAATAATCCCACTGGGTTCCAACTATGCTATTGCCTTTATATCTTCGAGCGTCTCATCACTTTGCTACTTGGTGGAAGGTAGATCAGATTGATCGGCACCGTCCGAGCTTCATAGTCGATACTGAATTCTGGTTGCAAGATGATCCAATGAGACATAGTGTTATGCTTTGATCCCTAATTTTTGCCTGGACCGCCCTTTCAGGATTTCAGTCCACCGGGATACCCTTTTTTGCCCAAGCCGCCTTTTCAGGTTTTTGACTTGCCGGGTGTACAATTTTTTTTTATTTTCATCCCTTATTTTTGCCCTAACCCTTTTGGTTCACCGGGAAGCCCTTATTTTTGCCTAGGTCAGTCGACCTAGCGGGTCTTAGATTATGCGTAGTATTTTTTCACTATGTCTGCATTGACGGGGTGAGGAAGGTCGTCACCACCCATGGTGGTTAGATTCATAGCTCCTCCTGAGAAAATGTTCTTAACTAAAAATGACCCTTCATACGTAGGGGTCCATTTGCCCCTGGGATCATCTTGCGGCAGTATGATGCGCTTGATCACCAGATCCCCGACTTGATACTCTTGTCGTCTAACTTTCTTATTAAATGCCTTGATCATTCGCTTTTGGTACGTCTGACCATGACAAATAGCAGTAAGTCTCTTCTTGTCGATTAAATTCAAATGATCAAGCCAGGTATGGATCCAATCATCCTCGCTTAAGCCTGCATCCTTCATAATTTGAAGAGAGGGTATATGGACTTCAATGGGTAAGACTGCTTCCATGCCATACACCAAAGAGTAGGGTGTTGCCCCTGTTGACGTCCGTGCTGAGGTACGGTACCCGTGAAGAGCGAATGGTAGCATCTCTTGCCAGTCTTTGTATGTCACCGTCATCTTCTGCACAATCTTCTTGATATTCTTATTAGCCGCTTCAATAGCCCCATTCATCTTCGGCCGGTAAGGAGAAGAGTTGTGATGTTGTATCTTAAACTATTTGCAGATCTCGGTGATCATTATATTGTTAAGATTTGTACCATTGTTTGTAATGATCCTCTCTGGTACACCGTATCGACAGATCAAGTTGTGTCTGATGAACCGCGCCACGGCGTTCTTGGTTACTATAGCAAAGGAAGCTGCTTCAACCCATTTCATGAAATAATCCATAGCCACCAGAATGAAATGATGCCCGTTGGACACAGTAGGTCTAATCTCGCCGATCATATCGATGCCCCACATTGCAAAGGGCCAAGGAGTTGTCAATATGTTCAGAGGAACTGGGGGTACATGCACCTTATCAGCATAGACTTGGCACTTATGACAGGTCTGAGAATGCTGATAACAATCGGCTTCCATAGTAGACCAATAATATCCTGCCCGTAGGATTTTCTTTTCCATGGTATGTCCACTGGAATGAGTTCCGAAAGTACCTTCATGTAACTCCTCCATAATCCTTTTTGCCTCGTTCTTGTCCACACATCGCAGTAAGGTTGAATCATGGTTACGCTTATAAAGAATACCATTACTGATGAAGAACTTCGTAGCGAATCTCCTCAAGAACTTCTTATCATTAACAAATGCACCCTCGGGGTATTCCTGAGCCCCAAGATACCTCTTTACCTCGTGAAACCAGGGTTTATTTACTACCTCTTCAGTCTCAATATCTCAGCAATGTGCGGGTTCTTCCAACCTCTCAATGGTAATCCGGGGAGCTTCATTGTCCCACCTGACCTTGAACATAGAAGACATGGTAGCTAGCGTGTTTGCTAACTGATTCTCCTCTCTCGGGAAGTGTTCAAAGGTTATCTCCTAGAAGTGCGGAAGCAACGTCAATACATACTCTTTATAAGGAATAAGATTTAGATGCTTCGTATCCCACTCGCCTTTGATGTTACTGGTCACCAGAGAGGAATCTATGAACATACTCAAGAACTTAATCCTTAGGTCAATAGCTACACGCAGGCCCATGATGCACGCTTCCTACTTCGCCATGTTGTTGGTGCAGTTAAAACATAATCGGGCGGTGAATGGAGTATGACAGCCTTCGAGAGATATGATCACGGCGCCAATGCCATTACCTAACGTGTTTGAGGCTCCATCAAAATACATGGACCATCAGGATCCCTCCTTGGGTCCTTCATCCGGTCCAGGTTCTTCACAGTCGGTCACCAACATGATGTTCTCATCCGGGAACTCGAAATTCATGGATTGGTAATCATCCATGGCCTGATGCGCCAAATGATCCGCCAACACACTCCCCTTGATTGCTTTTTGGGTTGTGTATTGGATGTCATACCCAGTTAAGATCATCTTCCATCTTGCTATTCTTCCGGACAAGGCAGGTTTTTTCGAAGATATACTTGATTGGGTCCATCTTTGATATCAATAGGGTACTGGGAGGCAGCATATACTGTCTCAGCTGACGAGCAGCCCATGCCAAAGCGTAACAAGTTTTCTCGAGCAACGAGTATCCGGTCTCGCAGTCGGTAAACTTTTTGCTAAGGTAGTAAATAGTGTGCTCTTTTCTGCCAGACTCATCATGCTGCCCCAACACGCACCCCATTGAATTATCCAGCACTGTCAAGTATAAAATCAAAGGTCTTCCTTCAACTGGAGGCATCAGAATAGGTGGCTCTTGGAGGTATTCTTTGATCCTTTCCAAGGCGGCCTGACACTCATCATTCCATTTTACCACTTGATCTTTCTTCAACAGCTTGAAGATCGGATCAGAAGTAGCAGTCTGATGTGAAATGAATCGGGCAATGTAGTTCAAACGTCCCAAAATTCCTCTGACTTATTTTTCTGTTAGGGGAGCTGGCATATCCTGTATAGCCTTCACCTTTGCAGGATCCACTTGGATACCTTTATCACTAACAACGAAACCCATCAGCTTACCAGACCTTACTCCGAAGGTGCACTTGTTCGGGTTTAACCTTAGCTTGTACATCTTCAACTTGTCGAACAACTTCTAGAGATGGTCAAGGTGTTCTTCTTCAGTCTGGAATCTTGCAATCATATCATCAACGTAAACCTCAATCTCATGGTGAATCATGTCGTGGAATAAGGCAACCATAGCGTGCTGATACGTTGCCCCAGCATTCTTCAACCCGAAAGGCATTACCTTGTAACAGAAGGTGCCCCACTGCGTAACGAAAGTTGTCTTCTCCATGTCCTCGGGAGCCATCTTAATCTGATCGTAACCATAAAAACCATCCATAAAGGAGAAGACCTTATGTTGCGCGGTGTTGTCAACCAGAACATCGATGTGAGGCATCGGGAAATCATCCTTAGGGCTCGCTCTGTTCAGATCCCTATAGTCCATACACATTCGTACCTTACCGTCCTTCTTCGGCACCGGAACCACGTTGGCAACCCACTGCGGGTAAGAAGTAACAGCTAGAAACCCGGCGTCAAACTGTTTCATGACCTCAGCTTTGATTTTCTCAGACATCTCGGGGCGTATATGGCGAACCTTCTGCTTTACTGGAGGGCAGTCTTCTTTGGTTGGCAGGCGGTGTACCACGATGTCAGTGTCCAAACCAGGCATATCTATGTAAGACCAAGCGAAGATCTCAACATAGTCGCGTAGCATCTGTATCAACCGTTGCTTAACACTAGGCTCCAGATTTGCACCGATCTTGACCTCTTTCTTATCTTCCTCTGTACCCAAGTTTATTGACTCCACTGGCTCTTCGTGCAGCTGTATAGACCTCTCTTCCAGTAGTAACAATTTAGCAAGTTCCCCAGGAACTTCACAATCATCCTCACCTTCGTCCTCGACTTGGTTGATCGGACTTTCGAAGTCATAACTGGTAGTAGCAGAGTCGTTACCAATGGGATCCAGAGTGGATGTGGATCTGCATTATGATATGTGAGTGTGTGTAAGACAATAGCTGTTTTTGATAAAGTGCAAGATAGAAAGGAAAAAAAGGAGCGCAAAATTTGTAATGCAAGAGAACGTCCAATGTTTTATTGATGATATATGAAAATGACAAATAATAAGCCCTCACAAACAAAGCCAAGGTACCTCAGGCAAGGCACCGGGCCGTAAAGTTTTAAACTGTCTGTTACAAATCTCAAAACAAAAGTCAATTACTGTGTAATAAAAGTAACGGGCATGAAGTCTTTCGCCGTCCAGTTGTTCAAGCCACCGTTGGTAGTCGGGTAAATCCAGCTGTCAAACTCTAACTCTTCTTCATCATCCTCAATTACATTCACTCCCTGATTACTGAAGTGCAGGGGATGTCTGCTAATATGTGCGCGCCGAACAACCCTTTGAGCCTATGCAGTAAAGCCCAAACCGAACTTGTCAGTTTTGTGTGCGAAGTCAGGGAGTTTCCCCCAATTTTCACACCCACCTTTTTCAATTACAGCCCGGGAATCCTTGAGGGAAGCCATCTTCATTGGAGGTTCGTCAATAGCAACTTCAGTTGACGCCAGAGTCTGGGGGACCTCTTCAAAGTTCTGACACGGGGTTTCAATGAACTCCCCATCCATCTCCACATAGCGAAAGGAATTAAGATGACTCACCATGTACTCCTCTTCTCCTTGCACCGTAACAATCTTCCCCTTTACTGGATATTTCAACATCTGATGGAGCGTAGAAGTCACTGCCCCAGCCTTATGAATCCACGGGCGACCCAGCAAGCAAGTGTAAGATGGTCGGATATCCATCACATAGAAAGTAGATGCAAAAGTCTGAGAGCCAACTTTAACAGGGACGTCCACCTCCCCGTGCACCATCCTTTTTGAACCGTCGAAAGCCCTAACCACAATATTACTTGGCTTCAGAACCAAACCTTCACAGTCTAGACAGTCTAATGCTTTCTTCGGCAAAATATTTAATGAGGACCTAATATCCACCAGTACATGGGCCAATGTAGTGCCCTTGTACTCGATCGAGACGTGCAGAGCATCATTATGATTTCTTCCTTTAGCAGTCATATCTACATCTAAGAAACCCAAACTGTTGTCGGCAGTCAAACTAGCTACACAGTCTTTGAATTGATCGACAGAAGTCTCCTGCGGAACATGCGCAGTCTTGAGGAAAGCAATTAAAGCCTTTGCATGGGCTTCCGAGAATAATAACAAATATAACATGGAGATTTTTGACGGGGTCTGCCCCAGCTGCTCGACTATGTTGTAGTCGCTCTTCTTAATAATCTTCAGAATTTCCTCTATCTCCTGCTTAGAGGTTTCTACAATGATCTTCTTAGGCGCCTCCATCCGGGCAGGCCCACCTGTGATTTCTTTGCCCCGAGTGTCAGATGACTCGGTGACAGGGGTGATAACTAGAGTAAGGATCGGAACAGTAGCTGATGTACAGGCAGATGGAATGGCAACAGGCTTTTGAACAGTTAGAGGGGAAATCTCAGGAGATAAGAGTCTTCCACTTCTGGTGACCTTGCTAGCCCCAACAATATTATTGATATCAGCATCAGTTTCTTCAATCTTCAAATCTTGTTTAACTCCATGGTAATACACATCGGCCCCATAGTGCCAAGGGACAGCCTTATCCGAGTATAGGACCCGGGATAGTAATGATTAATGGAGCGACTCTTGGAACAGATGTAATCCTAACAGGATTTCTAGAGGAAGCCTTGGAAGGATTGGTGGAAATGGTTATGATGGAAACATCTTCAACAAGAATTAGCGGAATCAAAGTCTTCTCGAACAAGATCTCTTTGTTATCCATCAGGCGTTGGACACCTGATTTCAATAAGTGGAAACCAGCAGGCAGGATTGAACATAGGTGGCAACCTTCGCCATATCCTGGAAATAAACCAGCCAACAATAGGTTCTTCTTAACTGTCATCAATGGAGTAGAAATGTCTTCCACAGAGGTCACAAATAAATCATCGTCCACAACATTTACTCCATGACCATGCTTGGGCATAGGAGCAGTTATGACGTTGGGTTTCTCTGGAGTGTCAAACTCAATCTCTTTAGCTTCAATCAAATCTTGCACCTTATTCTTCAAAGCCCAACAGTTGTTCCTATCATGTCCTGGGCTATCAGAGTGATAGGCACAACGGGTGTTTGGATTATACAGCAGAGATGTGGTGTAAGGATTCTTTGGGGCTTCCCTCAGAGTTACCAGGTTGGCCTTCAATAATTGTGATAGAATTTGAGACAAGGTCATATTAAGCTGAGTGTATTGTCTCTGCGGTCTCTCCACCCTTTGCTGATTGTTGCATTGTGGAGCAACAGTGGGTCTTGATATTACTACTGCATTTACCGCTTGACGGTGTTCAGGTTTGTTTTGGCTCCTCGAGCTGTAAACTACACTAGCTTCTTTCTTACCAGCGAAATGCCTCTTTTATGCACTTGATGAAGCACCTTTCTGTATCTTAACACTTCGAATACCAGCTTCTACTCTCTCCCCAGTCAAAATCAATTCAGTAAACCCAGATGACGAATTGCCGATTAGATGATTGAAAAACAGACTAGACAACATCCCCAGAAATATATCAACCAACTCCCTATCAGACAAAGGGGGTTGGAATCTTCCAGCCAGATCTCTCCACTTCTGAGCGTAGTCCTTAAAACCTTCACTTGCACCCATAGACATACTCTGAAGCTGAGTACGAGTGGGAGCAAGGTCGGTGTTGCACCCCAAAATATGCCCTCTCATGTTTTCCAAAGTCTTCCCCCTGCTTGGTTGATCACAAACTCTTGCCTAAGGAAAAAGAAGATTTTTGAGTGGTACTTCAAATACCTTTCGATTAGAATTCTGAAGGAGTATTTCGATTGGCATTATGGACAAGCATTCTATTGGAATTATGTCAAGGCAATTTTGACAGGCATGTCAACCATGTCCTTCGATTGGCATGAACAACACCTTTTGATTGGCCTGTTAGCAGAGCATTTCGATTGGAATCCTTCGATTGATATTTGGGCCAGGCCCATTCGAAGGGTACGCAGGGAGTCCATTCGAAAGAGGCAAATCAGGACTAATCAAAGAGCATGGCCTGAAAGCACTCGAAATGCAAGCGTCCAGGTTCATTCAAGGGACACGAGTGTTTCAAAAAAGGAAATGATTTAATGTGTTTGATTTTTGTCCAGAGCATTAAAGGCCTATTTTAATGGTTGTCCCTTGCCATTTTCGTGCACTCCCACACTCCTATAAATAGGAGGCCAGTGACACATTACAACAGACAGAAAATTACACGAAAAATCACACGAAAATCATAGAACGAAAATTATACACACTTCTTCAAAAAATCTGCAGGAGAACAAAACATTGGAGAGACGCTGCCCAGAATTTTCCAAGCCAAAGAAGTCCCTCAGATCGAATGTGCCTACACCCAGAAGCCCTCAAATCAAAAGTGCCTACATCTAAGAAGTGCCCATATCAGAAGTGCTTGCGCCCAGAAGTGCCCAGATCGAAAGTGCCTGCTCCCAGAAATCCTAGATAGAAAGTGCTCCCATCCAGCTAGTGCCCAAATCGAAGACTCAATCTGCAGGTAAGAAAGGGTAAATAGTCTAACCTTAAATTTGTGTAAATGCATTATTACTTGTTGTTACCTTTGACTTGCCATCTTAGATAGGATCGAAAGGCCTGGGTTTGGCACCCAAGTCACATTTTTCGTGTGCTAACATTTGTTGCAGATTTAGCCTAAAGAGACCCCAACAAGTGCAGGATCGAAGGGCCTGGAATTCAATACCCAGGCCCTGCATTTTTGTTTCGCTCACATACTTTTGCAGGTATAACATCCCAGATCGAAGGAGAGCCCTTCTATGGATCGAACCCATTAGCGTGCTGGATCGAAAGAGGCATCTCATCCCTGGATCGAAAGCCATGACATCCATGATCGAAGGGCAATCCTCTTCCCTGGATCGAAGGCTACTCACGCCTTACTGTCTGGCCCAATCGAAAGGACCAGGACCCTCTCTGGACCGAAGCAGTCCATTCCCACCCTGGTTCGAAACTCCTTTTTTTCCCTGGATCGAAGGATCCCTCCTGCACTTTATTTTTTTTTGTTTTTATTCTCATAGACTTCTTTTTATCTTTTAATTAACATTAAAATAAAAAAAATCACAAAAATATATTAGGTTAGTTTTTATTCAAATTAATTTTGTAAATAAATTAATTAATTATTTTAACTTCATTTTATCAATTTAAAATAAACTAGACTTAGGAGTATTTAATTCAAATATCTTCTTAATCAAAAACAACAAAAAGAGTTCTTATTCTTAGGATTTTTTTTAGATTCACGCGCGTTTATTTTACTGGGATGTAATAGCTTAAACTAAGACCTTCTTTTACTTTACTATTTTTATTTCCCCCAATATTTTTGGACATGTAAATAATCCCCCTCCCCGAAAGCCTTGTAATAGCATAGGATTTACAATTCCCGCACTTTAAATTCCTGTACATATATTAACTGCTTAGATGTATGCTAACTAGGATTGTATGACAAGATTAACTCTTAACTTAAAATCAACAGTAGTCCACCATGACATGCAAGAATAATATAACTGAAAATTGACACACTTGCACACGCCACTCCTAGGGTATACCTCATTTGGTTGCCTCGAACGTGGTCATTAAGTATAGGATGTTTTAGAGGTCGTCCTTTGTCTCAAGATCATAAGTTGCCTCGAAATGGTTGCCTCGATAAAAATGATCTAAGACATTAGGATTACCACTAAAGCGTCCTAACGTTGCTTTAGTGACCACACGTCCCTAAAATCGAATTGACCCGAAAACTCCAACGACGGTGCTACCTATTCCTCAATAGCAGGATAGTACTGTCTAAAGGAAATTTGCACAATTAAATTCCCTTTTGAGTAGCTAGAGGTTTTTAAGTACTTGCTCTCTTTTAAAACAAAATGAAAACTTTTTCGCACTTACACTTTCTTCAAAAACAAAACTCTTTTCAAAACCCACAAACACAAAGAAAAGCAAACCTTTTGAAAACATAGTGAGCAAGTACCTAAGAGCCCATGGATAACCACGGATAAAAGGGTGCTAACACTTTCCCTTTCTATAATCTACCTCCCGAACCCGAGAAACATCTCGAAAAGGAATTTTTCTGTGCTTTTGTCCTTTCCCTTGTTGGATAAAATAAAAGACGGTGGCGACTCTTACTTACCGCGACACTTTGCAAAAACAAACGCAAACGCGAACCAACATTCAAAAAACAGTCAGTTCTCGTTCCCACCGACCACAGAACTGGCGACTCTGCTGGGGACGTTTAAATAAGTGAGGTGTACCTTAGGATTAGATCACTTGTGTTTTCAATGGTATTGCTTTGTATGCTTTTAATTTTGTGGGCTTGTATCGGAGTTCTATAGATCCTAACCCGGATCTGGGGTACCCTTTTTAGGTAAGTAGCAGTAAACTGTGAGGGATCCGTCTGGCGTAGACCGACACGGATGAAGCAGTAGCTACGTTGGTGTGGCACCTTAGTCTGTACCGATATCCCTTGTGTTGAAACGAGGAGAATATGGGTCTTCTAAGGAGTCATTAAGCACCAACTGACCTTAGAACCTTAAATTGACCAACTTGGCCATAGAACAGTAGCAGTATGCTACACTCATTGAGACTAAACTCTCGCGATGGTTCTGGCCGCAAGAAAAGGTTGCTAAGCTGGAATTATGATCGATTGAGGGTAGTCAGTGATATTGAGATCCTCTAGAACCCGGTTACTATTTTTTTAGGACAGGTTTAAACCAACTAAACTGAAAGAGGGTAATGCCTAAACTCCACGCCAGCCTAAACTTAAGGCTATATGTGTGACTTGTGTGCCTTCAAACTTGAACTACTTGTTATCTGACAACAGGGGTTCTTTGCAGGTTTTGTTTACAGTCCTTATCCAACAAATTGGATTTATTGCAGGGCTCACTTACATCACCTTACTTTTTGCTTGAACGCATAGCATATACATCATAACATCATACCTTAACATTTCCTTAACCATTTCAAGGATCTCAAGGGTCTGTGATGCAGGTTATGGTAAATCAAAAGTCTAGCAAGGGGCAAAGGGGATTTATTTTCCTCTAGCTAATACCATCTAGAAATCCAAGCACGATAACTTGAATTAGGGGCTATGACCCACTCGATATGGTGAGCTTGACTCTTGAAGAAGGACTCTCGGCAACATGAAGTTCCTTTAATCAAAACTACCAGATTCAGATTCTAACAGTTTCTTGTTTACCCCGCGAGATCCTTGAAAACATTGAATACATATATCATACATATCATAACAGGTCCTCCAATACAGGTCTCTCATGTTCTCGCTGTTTATTGCAGCAATGGCTTTCCAACCAGACAACCAAGATCTCCGGGCTCAAAACGCCCAACTTCAAGAAATGTTCTTGAACCTATCCCAGGGGCAAGAAGAAATAAAAGCTCTCCTCACAAGGGGCTTGGTCCTAGGGAATCCAGGAGGCATCAGGAATGATCAGTTGGAAGGGCTACAAATTGAGTTGGCAACAATGAAGATCCAGGTGATGGGACAGCTGGTGGGCCAGATGGCTCTCATTTAAGACTTAGCTCAAAGACAAGAAGAGCTCAGGGTCCTCGTCAACAAGCTGCTTCAAAATAACCGAGTGGGGAAAACAACTAGGGTTGAAGATCAAGTCATCATTCAACCACCTTTGGGGCAAGAAGACAAGGGAAAAGCTCCTCAGCTTGCTTCAGGGTCACAAGCCCAGCATCAACCTCACCAAAAGCAACGGGTTGACCGAAGGCAATTTACCAAGCTCAACATGCCGCTGTCTCAAGCTTTACAACACCTGTTAAGATTGAATCTGGTGATATTAAGGGACCCTCCTAAGAATCCCAACACAGCCTCCCCAAGGTACAATCCTGATGCAAGGTGTGCATACCATTCTGACAGTCCTGGACATGACACTGACGACTGTCGGACTTTGAAGAACAAAATTCAAGACCTGATTGATGAGGGAGCATTGGAATTAACACAAGATGGTCAGGCTGAGTTCTTCTACCATCCCTCCAAGGTTCACCATTTGAAGTGACAAGTACTGGGACGAGAATATTTTTGTTCATTTGAATTTTCAAGTTGTAATCTCTTTGTTATTCAAACAATTATCCATTAATGCCAAACTTTGTTTCATTAATGCATCACATATGTTTGTCTTGATTTATCCAATCATTTTCATTATATTTAAACTATGCTTTTTACTCTCTTTATGACATTCAACTCTTGCTAAAAAGTTACAAGCCTTTAGAGGGAGAATGACGAAACAATGCCATAATCTCATACAGTATGCTTTTGAACAGACCTTGCTGACGATGTACAGGCATTTCTTTCAAATCCTAAACACTGGAGTTATAAGGAAGATAATCCCTAGTCAACCCCTTCGAGCCAAAGAAGTAGGAGTTTTTTGTTCTAAACAAATTGAAACTTTTGATTTAAACCTGGGGCAGGGTAGTCTCTCAGTTAATTCAAAAAAGATGCGCATTGAAGTCGCCAACTCTCAGTTCGTAATACAACGAACGACATCAAAAAAAAACATTCCTTTGGAATCAAAAGACAGTGATGGTTCTCTATCTCATAGGCAGTCAATCTCACAAAAGAGAAAAACCCACTGAGCCAAAACCTACAAAGGAGGCTTAAGAAAGCTGGGGCATCCCGCTGACTGTAATCTCGAAAACAGGAACAGTCAGGCAAAAGTTAGGGATAACAACTCAAAAGAACAGGTCATTACAAATCCTCAACAACATGAAAAATGTTGCAAAAAAAAAGAGATGATGACTGCCTTCCAAAATTCAACTGATGTGAACCATCACCAAAAAGTCGTTCCAAACTCGAATAGAGTTCAACGTACAATTAACTGAGTTTAGGATTGAAGAACATCACGAAGAGCGGGTGGGTACAAATATACTTTGAGCCTTTATCCTTTGTTTCTTAAACCGTGAACCAAGCCACGTTACAACCCTCCAAAAGTCCTAACTGAAGCATGGGTTAGTTCGAAAGCATACTGTTACAAAAGGTATCCTGACTCCTGTAAGGCTTTACCCTAAATCTTGCGTTGAATTTGTCTTATAAAAAAAAGTTTTCTGCTAAAAAACACACTTTTCAAAACTTCGAGACAAGCATAAACTTTGCATTATTTGAATATCACTGTTTGCATTTGGCTATTTGTTTGACAGCGGAGAAATTCACACAACGAATATCCGATGAACGAAAACCCTCTCAGTGAACAAAATCACTTCAAAAAGGATGACACTTCCAATCAAGGGGCGTGGCATGATCATTGTCCATCACCTGGGGCAGTCCAATCAAGATTCCAGGACATCTCTCAAAGAAGTGCAGAGTAACCAGGGGCAAATCTCCATCTCCGTCACTTGGGGCATTGAACATCAATCTCAGTGAAGGGTTACATACAGTCAAACATTTCCAGGCAGTGCCACAAACACCTGCTACTAGGGGCAATGACAAATCTCCCCAGATCCTTCTCATAGGATGACTCCCAGCAAGGGTTTAATCTCTGAAAACCTTTCCCCAACTGAATCCACATCAAGAACCCTCGAGGACTTCCCCCAACGAAGATGTCACCTCTCTAGCAGACTGATGACAGGGTTTATTTCCCCAACAACACCAGGATTCCCCAGCTTGAGTTTGCCTCTCCGACTACTACAAATCAAAGGACCACAACTCCTCTTCCCCAGTAGACTACTCTGCAATCCCTAACAAGTTACTGTGAAACCTGGACCCGACCAGATGTCAGTTTAACTTTGACTCCCCAGTAGAGCAACGGACAACCGAGACTCCTGAACTTGTTCCCCAAGAACGAATCAATACTCTCCACAGAGTTCACAACTTTCCCCAACGGAGTTCTCCTCAACAAAACAAGGATCCTCAGTGGAAACATTCTAAGCAAAGTTTGAAGACATACCTACTCTTCAACAGCAGTCCGGGATTTAATAACTCCCCAACGCTTGTCAAGAATTTATTCTCCAAGACAAAATTACATTTCAACAACATTCATAACATGTGCATACAAAATGCATATAACATAAATCTCATTTATTTTGAGAACATCATTACACAATGCATACATCATGACATTGCATACAACTAACTCTTTACCTTTTCAGGAAAGATCGATCAACAGATAAAAGTCATTACCTTTTGGAGTAGCAGTCGTCAAAGATTCCTTCACTATCCCGTTGAGGTAGTAATCGTCCAAGATTCCTTCACCATCCCGTTGAGGTAGTAATCGTCAAAGATTCCTTCATCATCCTGCTGAGGTAGAAGTCATCCAAGATTCCTTCACCATCCTGCTGAGGTAGTAATCGTCCAAGATTCCTTCATCATCCTGCTGAGGTAGAAGTCATCCAAGATTCCTTCACCGTCCTGCTAAGGTAGTAATCGTCCAAGATTCCTTCATCATCCTGCTGAGGTAGAAGTCATCCAAGATTCCTTCACCATCCTGCTGAGGTAGTAATCGTCCAAGATTCCTTCATCATCCTGCTGAGGTAGAAGTCATCCAAGATTCCTTCACCATCCTGCTGAGGTAGTAATCGTCCAAGATTCCATCATCATCCTGCTGAGGTAGTAATCGTCCAAGATTCCTTCATCATCCTGCTGAGGTAGAAGTCATCCAAGATTCCTTCACCATCCTGTCGAGGTAGAAGTCATCCAAGATTCCTTCACCATCCTGCTGAGGTAGTAATCGTCCAAGATTCCTTCATCATCCTGCTGAGGTAGAAGTCATCCAAGATTCCTTCATCATCCTGCTGAGGTAGAAGTCATCCAAGATTCCTTCACCATCTTGCTGAGGTAGTAATCGTCCAAGATTCCTTCATCATCCTGCTGAGGTAGAAGTCATCCAAGATTCCTTCACCATCTTGCTGAGGTAGTAATCGTCCAAGATTCCTTCATCATCCTGCTGAGGTAGAAGTCATCCAAGATTCCTTCATCATCCTGCTGAGGTAGTAATCGTCCAAGATTCCTTCATCATCCTGCTGAGGTAGAAGTCATACAGGATTCCTTCATCATCCCGTTGAGGTAGTAATCGTTAAAGATTCCTTCACCATCCTGTTGAGGTAGTAATCGTCCAAGATTCCTTCACCATCCCGTTGAGGTAGTAATCGTCCAAGATTCCTTCATCATTCTACTGAGGTAGAAGTCATCCAAGATTCCTTCATCATCCTGCTGAGGTAGTAATCGTCCAAGATTCCTTCATAATCCCACTGTTGTAGTAATCGTCCAAGATTCCTTCATCATCTGTTTGGAGTAGCAATCATCTCAGATTCCTTCATCACACATCATTATCAAAAAAGACCTCCTCTGGTTAGATTTATTTCTCCCAGTTAATGACCGGCAATCAGAGACCTTCAAATAGCAGTCCAGATACGATCCAGATTCGGATGTAATTTTGTCACTCATTCAAATACAATCCAGCAATCGCCCCTGGATGGCATATTTAAGGCCGTCTCCAATGACTATCCATTACCTCTCCTGCAGATGGCATCTATAAGCCCATCCTCCTACCAACCATCTCCAAATGGCATCTGTAAGCCCATTCCTGACGTCACAATGCTGATACTACACCATGCGAGTGCAAATTTCTGGGCACTCTAGTGTTCAATTATCTTCCACCTTCGGATCGCGAAAGGCTAGAAATCTAATCTATATCCTCAGGTTTATGAAAATTGAACAGGGGCAACTGTTGCACCCCAAAATTTGCCCTCTCATGTTTTCCAAAGTCTTCCCCCCTGCCTGGTTGATCACAAACTCTTGCCTAAGGAAAAAGAAGATTTTTGAGTGGTACTTCAAATACCTTTTGATTGGCATTCTGAAGGAGTATTTCGATTGGCATTATGGACAAGCATTCGATTGGAATTATGTCAAGGCAATTTCAACAGGCATGTCAACCATGTCCTTCAATTGGCATGAACAACACCTTTTGATTGGCCTGTTAGCAGAGCATTTCGATTGGAATCCTTCGATTGATATTTGGGCCAGGCCCATTCGAAGGGTACGCAGGGAGTCCATTCGAAAGAGGAAAATCAGGACTAATCAAAGAGCATGGCCTGAAAGCACTCGAAATCCAAGCGTCCAGGTTCATTCAAGGGACACGAATGTTTCAAAAAAGGATATGATTTAATGTCTTTGATTTTTGTCCAAAGCGTTAAAGGCCTATTTTAATGGTTGTCCCTTGCCATTTTCCTGCACTCCCACACTCCTATAAATAGGAGGCCAGTGACACATTACAACGGATAGAAAATTACACGAAAAATCACACGAAAATCATAGAACGAAAATTATACACACTTCTTTAAAAAATCTGCAGGAGAACAAAACATTGGAGAGACGCTGCCCAGAATTTTCCAAGCCAAAGCAGTCCCTCAGATCGAAGGTGCCTACGCCCAGAAGCCCTCAAATCAAAAGTGCCTACATCCAAGAAGTGCCCAGATCAGAAGTGCCTGCACCCAGAAGTGCCCAGATCGAAAGTGCCTGCGCCCAGAAATCCTAGATAGAAAGTGCTCCCATCCAGCCAGTGCCCAAATCGAAGACTCAATCTGTAGGTAAGAAAGGGTAAATTGTCCAACCTTACATTTGTGTAAATGCATTATTACTTGTTGTTACCTTTGACTTGCCATCTTAGACAGGATCGAAAGGCCTGGGTTTGGCACCCAGGTCACATTTTTCGTGTGCTAACATTTGCTGCAGATTTAGCCTGAAGAGACCCCAACAAGTGCAGGATCGAAGGGCCTGGGATTCAATACCCAGGCCCTGCATTTTTGTTTCTCTCACATACTTTTGCAGGTATAACATCCCAGATCGAAGGAGAGCCCTTCTCTGGATCGAACCCATTAGCGTGCTGGATCGAAAGAGGCATCTCATCCCTGGATCGAAAGCCATGACCTCCATGATCGAAGGGCAATCCTCTTCCCTGGATCGAAGGCTACTCACGCCTTACTGTCTGGCCCAATCGAAAGGACCAGGACCCTCTCTGGACCGAAGCAGTCCATTCCCTCCCTGGGTCGAAACTCCTTTTTTTCCCTGGATCGAAGGATCCCTCCTGCACTTTATTTTTTTTTGTTTTTATTCTCATAGACTTCTTTTTATCATTTAATTAACATTAAAATATAAAAAAATCACAAAAAAACATTAGGTTAGTTTTTATTCAAATTAATTTTGTAAATAAATTAATTAATTATTTTAACTTCATTTTATTAATTTAAAATAAACTAGACTTAGGAGTATTTAATTCAAATATCTTCTTAATCAAAAACAACAAAAAGAGTTCTTATTCTTAGGATTTTTTTTAGATTCACGCGCGTTTATTTTACTGGGATGTAATAGCTTAAACTAAGACCTTCTTTTACTTTACTGTTTTTATTTCCCCCAATATTTTTGGACATGTAAATAATCCCCCTCCCCGAAAGCCTTGTAATAGCATAGGATTTACAATTCCCGCACTTTAAATTCCTGTACATATATTAACTGCTTAGATGTATGCTAACTAGGATTGTATGACAAGATTAACTCTTAACTTAAAATCAACAGTAGTCCACCATGACATGCAAGAATAATATAACTGAAAATTGACACACTTGCACACGCCACTCCTAGGGTATACCTCATTTGGTTGCCTCGAACGTAGTCATTAAGTATAGGATGTTTTAGAGTTCGTCCTTTGTCCCAAGATCATAAGTTGCCTCGAAATGGTCGCCTCGATAAAAATGATCTAAGACGTTAGGATTACCACTAAAGCGTCCTAACATTGCTTTAGTGACCACACGTCCCTAAAATCGAATTGACCAGAAAACTCCAACGACGGTGCTACCTATTCCTCAATAGCAGGATAGTACTGTCTAAAGGAAATTTGCACAATTAAATTCCCTTTTGAGTAGGTAGAGGTTTTTAAGTACTTGCTCTCTTTTAAAACAAAACAAAAACTTTTTCGCACTTACACTTTCTTCAAAAACAAAACACTTTTCAAAACCCACAAACACAAAGAAAAGCAAACCTTTTGAAAACATAGTGAGCAAGTACCTAAGAGCCCGTGGATAACCACGGATAAAAAGGGTGCTAACACCTTCCCTTTCTATAATCTACCTCCCGAACCCGAGAAACATCTCGAAAAGGAATTTTTCTGTGCTTTTGTCCTTTCCCTTGTTGGATAAAATAAAAGATGGTGGAGACTCTTGATTACCGCGATACTTTGCAAAACCAAACGCAAACGCGAACCAGCATTCAAAAAACAGTCAGTTCTCGTTCCCACCGACCACAGTCGGCATTATACTGGTACTGCTTGTAGAAAGCAGCAACAAGGTCCTCCCAATTGCGGACATTAGCTCCTTCCAATTGATAAAACCATTCAAGCTGAGTCCCTGACAGACTATCTTGAAAGAAATGTACCCATAAACTCCTATCAGCAGTGTAAGGTTGGATTTTTCTAACGTACGAGCGGAGATGGAGTTTTGGACAGGATGCTCCATCGTACTTAGCAAAAACCGGAGCTTTAAACTTGTGAGGGATCACCACCCCAGATGCTAGTCCCAGATCTCCATAGTCCAACCCAGGGACCTTTTGAATCTCCATAGCACTCAGACGATCTTCAAGTTGTTTGTACCTATCCTCAACAAGAGGGTACTGTTCATCATCAAAATCAATATCATTATCAGAGACCACAGGACTAGGCCCTTTTTCTTCCTCCTGATTCTCTCCTCCTTTGGATAAATGAGACAGATCAACTTCTTGTCGCAACCTATTCCCAAATCTGTGACCCATATTCAGCAGAACCACCTTCTTCTTCTTCTTCTTCTCCTTCAGGATGAGAGTCTTCAAATCTTCTTGCCCTTTAGCCAAGTTAAAGAACGTCTCTTAGAATTGGGCATTCTATGCCTGAAGAGCTTTGATAGCTTGATCGATAGGTATTTCAGAAGACACTCTGTGCTGAAATAAACAGCGAAGAAGATGAGAAACCTGTAATGTTACCTGTAATGAGGTGCATGATAATGGAATGCGTATGAAATGATTTCAAAGACTTTGGGAGATTTAAATTTGCAAACCAAGAAATAAACAAACTTTATTAGATTTAAACTTGTAGGAATGTTTAACAATGTCTTTAAGGCGTTACAAAAGAAATAGACTGAAAACAAATCTAAACTAGAAAAAGCAAAAATCAGAAATCCCATGGTCGCTTTCCCTTCGTGCTGACGTAATCATTGATCTTCCTTTCATTCTCAAGTTGCCTCGTGAGCTTCAAGATCTTCCTTTACTGCTCATGATACTTCTCCCGGTATGTATCCCTTTCTTTCTTCAGTTGAATCCAGGGTCTCTTTATTGCCCCAAGATCAGTAGGCATGTAGGGATAAAGGACTGTATAAGGAACGCCCTCTTCATTGGTATGCTCCACAATCACTGGCAACACAGCTTCATGAGGCATCCCAGGCTTTTGAGCACGAGCTCCAACCCATTGGAGATAAGGTTGCATAGGGAGAGAAGTCTTTGGTCCTAGCTCGTGAGGGTCAGACCTATTCACCATGCCCCAGGCTCGTATAAACCTCTGGCGATGCTCATCAATGTCCTCCTTATAGTCAAATGCAATATCTATAAGAAGCAACTCATGAGGACCGTCTCTCCGAGCGCAACCAAACTATCATAAATCCAAGCAAGGACTGTAGGTTATTCCTCCTCTAATTCCAAGCAACGGGATATTAGGGTATTCCCCACATTGATCAATGACAGCAACACTTTCCATATCCTTAGAACTCCAAAGAATGTCCATATGGGCAAGTGACATGATTCTATAAGACCATCGTAAACCTTCCTCATTCTTCACCACAGACTTGGGGAGGTGCGAAATAAACCACCTCGCCAGCAACGGCATACAACACATGAGGGTCCCCCTTCTTCGCACGGTACGAGTATAGAGAGCATGAAAAATATCACCCAGAAGAGTAGGCACAGGATTGCGAGAGAAGAAGATCTTAACCGCGTTCACATCTATGAAGGAATCTGGATTCGGGAAAAGAACCAAATCGTAGATGAGGAGAGCCAAGATGTCTTCAAAAGCCTGAAAGTCCAAACTGTCCCAGAATAGTTGAGCTTGATCTATCAAAAACTTGGCTAAGAAACCTTTAACTCCGCTCCGTGTCTCCCAGTTGGATACTACATCAACCCTTTTCAAATGTAAAGCTGAAGCAATGTCCTCTGGTTTAGGAGCCTCTTCCAAACCTGTGAAAGGCATCTGCTAGAGGATGGATATACCAAATAAGTAAGAAAATTCTTCCATAGTAGGAACTAGCTGATAATCCGGGAAGGTGAAGCAATGATGCACCAGATCGAAGAACTGGAAGAGCACACTCATCATCTGCTCATCAACCTTTGAGGTAACCAAGCTAAGAAGCTGACCATGTCTTCTAATGAATGAAGAATTATCGGAAACTCTCGAGGCTAAATCTTTGAGTTGAGCAGGTATTTTCACAAAGTTAACTCGGATGGTGTTTCAGCGCATGGAAGCCATAATCTGCAAAACAGAACAAAGATAAATCCCCTTGGTCTTTGAAATGGTTAGTGTAATGAAGTATGCATGCTATGTTATGATGTATGATGTCATGATGAAACACAAAGCAGGTATAGCAGATAACAGACATGGTAAAGGAAAACAAGTCACACAAGAGCCCTTAAGTTTCAAGCTTGCATGGGGCTTAGGTACTACCCTCTTGAAGTTCAGTTGGTTTCAACTTGTCCTAATAATAGTAACCGGGTTCTAGAGGTTCTCAATATCATTGACCATCCTCCATCGGTCATGGTTTCAGCTCACGCAATCTTTTCTTGCGTCCGAAACTATCTTGAGAGTATGGTCTCAATGAGTGTAGTATCGAGTATCAACCAGTTCCCAGCTTTATACCGAGGCCGGCTATCTCACTACTTCCTAATGGACAAGTTGGACAATTATAGGTTCTAAGGTCATTTGATGCTTAATGACATACATAGCAGCCTCGTATTCTCCTCGTTTCTCCACAAGGGATACCGATACCAACCAATGTACCACATCAATGTAGCTACTGCTTTAACCGTATCGGTCTACGCCGTACATTTCCCTCACAGTTTATTGCTACTTACCTAAAAGGTGTCCCCCAGATCCGGGTTAGGATCTATAGTAACTCCCAAAACAAAACCCTCAAAAGTAAAGCAATCAAATCAAACAAGAGAAGCAACTTTATGATGAACTAATCCTAAGGTATACCCCACTTATTCTTCCCCAGAAGAGTCGCCAGTTCTGTGATACGGTGGCAGAACCAGACTGTTTTAGGAAAATGATGGTTTTCATTTTGCGTTTGTGTTTGCAAAATGTAGCGTTAAGCAAGAGACGCTACTGACTTTTATTTTATCCAACTGGAAAGGAAAAAAGCACAGAAAAATTCCTTTTTCGAGATTTTGAGTACGGGGGGTAGATTATAGAAAGGGAAGGTATTAGCACCCTTTATATCCGTAGTTTTCTACAGGCTCTTAGGTACTTGTTCATCATTTTCAAAATTGCTTGTGTGTGTTTGATTTGAAAAAAAGTTTTTGTTTTACTTCGATTTAACCCTTGCTTCCGTCTTCAAGAGTGTTACGAAGTTGTTTTGAAAACTTTGTTTGTAAAGTGTTTGGTATGAAAAAGTTTGTTTTGAGCAAGTACCTACTAGCATCTACCTACTCGAAAAAAGAGAATGTTTATGTTCTTATTTCCTTTAGACAACGCTATCCCACTATTAGTGAGTAGGTAGCACCGTCGTTGGAGTTTTAAGGGTTAATTCGAAAGGGACGTACGATCACTAAAGCAATATTAGGACGTCTTAGTAATAACCCTAATGTCTTAAGATCATATTCGAGGTAACATTTCCGAGGCAACCTTTCCGAGGCAACATTTCTGAACGGGACTTTGATCTTTTATTTAGACAAGAGGGCGACCACTAAAACACCCTATACTTAATGATCGTTCACCGAAGGCAACCGGAGTGGGAGTATACCCTAGGAGTGCGCATGTGCGAGTGATTCAATTTCAAGTTATTATCTTTGCACATTTAGGGTTTGCTAACCGTTTTAAAATTTGCATACAGTCTTGTCATGCAACTCTATTATCATACATCTAACAATTAATATTTGCGGAAATTAAAAATGCGGAAAATAAAGCTACGCTATTACAAGGCTTCAGGATTAATTACATAGCCAAAAACTAGTCAAAACGATAAGCGAACGAAAAAGAAAGGTCTTAATTAATCTATTACATCCCATGAGCAATTACATCAATATTGTAAAATAAAATGAACGCGCGCGATGAATTAAGAACAAGAAATTAGGGTTTTGACCCCGTTTAAACCTAATTAAAGAAAAAAAGCAGTTTTATTGTTTTTGATATTTGAGAAAATAAGGTTTTAAATTAAATATGTACAAACCTAATTACTAATTAATTTAAATTAAGAAAATTAATTACATTTGACCTAATTTTGTATTTTTGTTATTTTGAGAAAAAAGAATTAAATCAAACAAAACCCTAATTTCTAATTTGTTTTAATTTATTTACAAAAAAACAAATTAAAGTTATCCTAAGATTAAAATAAACTAATTAAATTAATTTTTGATAAAAAATAAAACCTAAATCTAATTTGATGAAAATTTGATTTTATGATTTTTTTGATAAAAAGAATTAATTTTTGTGTTAGTAAAATAAATTAAATGAGTTAAATAAAAGAGAAAAATATAAAAAGAAAAAGAGAGAATATGGGCCTTGTAATCAGCAAATTGGAGGGGTGCCAATAGCAGCTTTTGGGCCCAAGAATTCTGACCCACGTTTGAGTTCTATGCTTCCATGTTGTGCATTGACCAGGGTGCACTATGGTCCTTCAATGATGGCCTTCAGATCTGGCCTTCTGGAGATCTAATGGTTGAATCCTGAGGGCAGATGGTAGGCCTCCTGATGCATGGGATATGGGATCTATGAAGAACATTTAAGAAAAATTTCAAATGTTTGGAGGCAGGGGTCGAACCCCTGACCTCATACATGCAACGCCTTAGCGCCTCCTTGGCTACCACTGGGCCACTTGATTCAACTTGTTAGTATATGAAAGAAAAACAATAAAATAAGTAAAACAAAGCTAGCTACCAAACACGCGCCAGATTTCAAATAGACGAATAGGGTGGTGCCACGCAGGTCTTCTTCTTCCTCTCTCCGTTGGTAAAAGTTATAGACTTTTACCTACGGACCAGAAGCGTAGGTACAAACCAACGATTTTTCAAAATCAACCACAGGCATGATAAATGGAACCTGAAGCCATAAACCAATTCGCCTTGGCCTGGGGAGCATCATGGTGCTTTTATTTTGGGCCAATTTTACGTGTACCAAAAGATCCTAAAACGCAACAAGAAACCCTAATAATGGTGTTTCTCTATAGGGTTAGCAAAAATGCGATTAATTGTTATGAATAGCTTGCAAATGCTTCCAAGATTCAGAATATATGCATGATTCATGCTACAAATGCTTAAACAAAGATATTCGATTTCAAGAACATGTCCAATCCGTAAACTAATTACAGTGAGTTCTAGCGCATGAGAAGGCTTGCTTTTGATTGCTATGGCTTCCTTGAGTGCCCAGGAAACGAAAGGCATGCTTGGCAAGGTCTGAAAGTTCTTGGAAATATGAAAATAGATCACCACTTTTTCCTTGATTTTTGAAGTTTATTCTTCAATCTACACGCCTAAAAACCTTGTGTTTTTGGTCTGCACTTGTCCACTATATACCATTGATTGAATTAGGGTTACAAATGTGCTCTCAAACTTTGTCAATTATGGTCTTTGATCATGATTTGATTTTCATGAAAATCTTTCCAAAATAGGCCAAAAATCAATATTTTTATGCACAATCGTGCCTTATACGATTTGATTCTCTTTCTAGCTGTATAAGATACCTAAAATATGCACAAAATCTTAAGGTTTGAATGATTTGGATATTTCCATGATTTATTTTGATTTAATTTGATTTAATTGAAATAAAAAATCAAAATAAATGGAAAAAATAAAATAAAGGCAAGTTGGAAGAGATAGGGCTCGTGGACCATGTTAAAAACTCAAAACAGGTGCAAAACGTTGGGCCCATTTGACAAAAATTGCAATTTGAGGCATATTTGACTTTTGGTAATTTTGCAAAAAAGGTCAACTTCAGCAATGCATAACTTCCTCAATTTTGACCCTATGAGGGTGTTCTTGGACTTTTTAGAAAGCTTGAGATGTCCTCTAAGCAAAATATTTGGTCTCATCTCAATTGTGTCTTCCATGTTCATGTATGAAGCTTTGAAAAAAAATATGTTTTTGTTGACTTTTCAAAATGACCTATAATGTCCAAATTCATAACTTCTTGTGAGTGCATATTTTGAACTTGGGAGATGAAGATGAATTGTAGGGCGTTGCATCCTATTCAAAATGAGATTTGGATGGGTCATTTCTAATAAAGTATGAGAAAGTTATTCTTGGTCAAAGTTGAGTTGACTTTTCCTACAAAACCCTAATTTAGCAACTTTTGGGTTTTGATGAATTGTGAGCAATCCTTGATGAATCATGATCAAACCTTGATCAAATGATGAATAATACTTCAAAATGAGAATGTTGACCAAAAATCTGGAAGTTTGACTGTATGTGGGCCACAATTGACTTTTGCCCTAGCACAGTCGATTTTCAGGCTTTTGAGCAATTGACTGTGCAAACTTCCTCTACAAGGCTTGAAACTTGACAAGGATATTCTTGAGAACATATTAGGACAATGGTGATCATTTTGGATCCCTTGGACTAAAGTATCTTGATGCAACATGAAACCCTAATTTGAGGTAGACTGCCTTAGGAGAGAGTTTGTCTGGTCAACCTTTGAACTTCCTTGAGCTATTTGAGAATCTCTCTTGAATTGTATTAAGAAATATGGGAGGGAAAATTTTGGGGTACAACAATCTCGTTTAGATCCACTGAAGATAAAGCTCCAAAGAAACAGCTCCATAGGTCCCAGGTCTTTCCCGCTCTTCCTATGAATGTGATGCCAGGCCTTCGCAATCTGCTCCCTAGCTTCCTTATGGTCTTCTCCCTCCTTCAGAACGAAACTGATTAAATGAATACTATTCGGTTTATCCCTCATCGGATAACCAAGTTATCGTCGTGAAAGAACAAGGTTGTAGTTAATTCCACCCTTTGTACCAAGAAGAGGTACATTGGGGAAACTACCACAACTGTCGACACTCTCTACATCATGGTAAGCCCGATGATACCAATCAATATCGGTGTGAGTAAGTGGCATGATCTTAGGAGCCCAACGAGGTTCCTTCCTGACATCCCAGAAAGCATCAGACTGAGGCATATGAGAAATAAATCACTGGTACAACAGAGGTGTATAACAGATAAGCATCCCTCCATGATAAGAATTCCGAAGATGAATAGAGTAATAAGCATCACCCATCATTGTGAGAACTGAGTTTCCAATCATGAAGATCCTGATAGCATTAATGTTAACAAACTTATCCACATTAGGAAATAAAAACAACCCGTAAGCAAGTAGAGCAAAGATGGCCTCAAAAGCGACTGTACTCTTAATCCTGGAAAAGTAACGAGCTTTCTCCAATAAGAACTGAGCTGGTAAGCCTTTAATCCCTCCTTTAGTAGTCATATGGGCTTCAACCTCAGACTTCCCTAGATGGATCAAAGCAGCAATCTCGTGTGGTTTTGGCTCACCCTCCAAACGAGTAAAAGGAACACAATCGATAATAGGTAAATCCAACAGATAAGAATACTCCTCTAGTGTAGGCATTAACTGATAATAAGGGAAAGTAAAGCAATGATACATAAGATCATAGAACTGGATCAAGGTGGAGAGAATACCCGCATTCATCCTAAGCTTCATGAGAGAAATGATGGATCCATACTTCTTCCGAAAATCTGCAGAACACTCAATCTCGGGAATTAGACTGATCAATTCATTTATCTTGGGATCTTTGAAACTGTATTTTTCGGTCTTTCTTTTTCCATAATCCATGGTCAAAAGGTACCTGAGATATTCACAAATTGTCAACTTTCTAGCCCCTTGAAATAAAATTTCTTCAAAAGATGCTTATGAGTGCATGGATGCATGATGCAACAATCACATAAGATCACAAAAATAGGGTTCATCGGTTCAACGTCACGAGCATGAGGTCGAAGGTACTACCCATAAGGTATGGTCTAAAAGTTATCACCTGCCGAACAAGGTTCTAGAGGTTCCCAGAGTCTACATCATTCCTTCGGATATTACCAACTTCCTGATTAACTCGGTAATTAGTAATATTCTCAAGAAAAACTTGTCCGAGCATAGTATCACGTGACAACTATTTCCATATTACTCCGTCATAGCTTCCGCACTACACCTAAAAGGCCAAGATGGGTTAGGTATTCTACATTCCTCAGCTTCAGCAGGCTTCCAGGTCGAAAGCAGTACGTCTTCCCGATTACTCGGTAAATGGTACTACAGTCAAAAGGGCCTACACTTAATGGGGGATATCATGCCTCTTTTTTTTGGATTACTCCCTCAAAGTTAACATGACTATACCTCCCGTCTTATCTTAAAGTTTGCCCAAGTCCGGGTATAGGACTTGTAAGTAATCACCAAGCACCCTGCAAACCAGGAAAATCCAGAAAAACATATATACAACATATAACACATAAACAACAATAGCATATATACAAATATAAACAAAGATAGGCTCAACCCACTTAGGGATGAACCAAAAAGAGGTCAATCTTTTTCCAGTGAAGTCGCCATTTTTCTGTAGCGGTAGAAATGTTTAAGACTAAGCCATTGGATTGACTAGACTTATACAGATCAAAATAAAAATTGCCACTGTGCTTTATTGTTTCCAAAGGAATAGGAAAAGAGCGAGTAACCCAAAAAGAGGGGGAAAGATTCTAGGTAAGGGGGTTGGTTATGCAAATGGAAGGTATTAGCACCCTAAACATCTACGATACTCCGCAGGAAACTCTTTGAAAATTTTATATATTTTGGCTATAAAATGTTGTATGTAAAATAGATGGTGGAGGTGAGAAAAGAAATATATTTTTTATGATTTTTTGCACCCTCCGCGTTTGCGAGCCTTTAGTGCCCATGTACCACCTTTCGTGCAATAGGGGATCATGGTACACGTATTTCACCTTTTAAAAATTTTAAAACACAAGTGTGTTGGTTAATTTTATGAGATAAGACATCTTCGTCATTGTCCGTGTGGAAAACATACTTACTACCCACAATCATGATAAAGGAGAATTTGCATCATCTCAAAATGGAGGATATGGCTTGGATTTTAAAATCAACAATGCCTCACTCAACATCCAAGTGGAAAATATCTCTCTTCACTATATATTGTAGAAGTATAGTTGTTTGCATCACTACAAGGATTGACAAGAGTCTAATCTTTTGAGAAAAGTTTTTAAAATAAAAAGCCAAAGTGGCAAAAATGGTTTGAAATGAGATTGATTGACTTTTAGTCTTCTCACAAAAAATTTCAAGGTATTATTAAGTTGATTGAAGTTTATTTATGAAAATGTTTTGAAAATGCACGGACCTAAGTCTAAGTTCATTGTGAAAGTGGTTCAAGTTTAGAAACAAGAAGAGTTTTCAAAAGGAGGGAGAAGATTTTTCTGAAATTAAATAAGATGGGAGAAGAAGAAGAGACTATCCTAAAGCATAAGGTAAAAAGATAGGGAGAAGAACCATCTAACCAACAAGAAGCCAATACTTGACATTATGAGTCAAGATAGAATTCCCATTCTTTGGATTGAAACCAAGCAAGAAAAGATACTAGACCTATTGAGAGAACCAAACTTCCAATGTATTAAGTCTTCACAAAAATTGGGCAGAGTAACGGCTGTATACGGGTGAATTCCAAATTACAAACAAAGTATGTAATCACAATAACCTACAAATAAAACAAACAAACAACCCCATGTCTTGAGGTAAATCTCAAGAACTCCAGACAAAATATCAATCAAGGTCACAAGGTCTCTAACATAGGCCAAGGTTTCTAATCCTAAGTCCAAGAATTCTAATATTCCATTATGCCAAGGATAGTAACCAAATAGTCCAAGTATCATTAAAGTTTTTTATAGTTCATGTTGATTATTAAGTGTCTTAAAAAGAAAATAAAAGCTCAAGTGAGCAAAATAAAAATAACAAGAATATAAAGGGGCTCAAGTGAGCAAAGATGAAAAATAGCATGAAATGTAAATGCTAAAAGTAAATAATGCATAAAATAAAAGAGCATAAAATAAAAACACAAAATAAAGTCAATTATTAGTAATTAGTGGTTAGTTGGATGACCATCTTGAAACTTGCATTTGGAACTCATTAGAGGATTAGTAGAACCAAAGCCTCCACACAACAAGTTGCATTTGCTTTTTGTCAAGTATATCATCCATTTTGGAATCCTCAAAAGTATCATTTAATGATCAACAATGTTTAAGTGATCCGCGTTGACCAAAAGTGATGTAGATCCATTAGAGGATTGGTAGAACCAAAGCCTTCACACAATGAATCTCAAGGTTATTGGATCAGAGAGATCAAATTAACATACTTGGGCTTGCAAACATAGGTTTGGGCCACAAATGATCATTTATTTTAATCGGGAAAAAATTTAGCACTATGTTAAGCAATCGTAAGTGGACTTATGTAGAATTCGCACCTATTTTGAGGCTGGGCAATAGCAATCTATGCACTATTTGTTTTGAGACATGATTTAGAGATCATGCTCCAATAACATTTAGTGCAATAAGAAGGGGATGGGATGAAGAGGGAGAGGAAAAAATATATAAACCACATTTGAATTAAAATTTAATCAAACTATTATTAAAATCATTCATCCATATTTATGGAGTTAAACTCAATACCATGGATCCAATGATGTTAATAAAGTTCATGATCAAAATTTCAATCCACGATCAGCCAGAAAATATACAAAATTTTTGAAATAAAAGAATAAGGGTTTAAAAATGGTTAAAAATGAAAATAATAGAGAAAAAAAGGAAACTATGTTCAAATTAATCAAGAAAAAATAAGTAAGACCATAGAAAAATCAGAATGGACTCAAATATTTTTATAAAATTTTTGGTAATTTTTTAAAGTCATAAACTGTTTTTAAAATTAAAAGAAATGAGTAAAATAAACCAAAAATGATAAAAAAAATAAAAAAGTCAGAAATAAAAAATAAATGAGGTGACCAATAATTGTCACAATATTATTGGATCATTCCATTTTTTTTTAGAATTTAAAAATGCATAAAAGTATTTTAAAACATTTAAAACAATTCAAATAAGGTGAAAACTTATAAAAAATATCAAAACATAAAATAAAATTGTAAAAAAATAGAAATCAGAAAGAGAAAAATAAAAATAAAAAATTTCATAATTTTTCCAGATTTTTTGGATTTAAAATGAATTTTCTATGATTTTTTGAAGTTTAAAACAATTAAATATAAAAATCAGAAAATAAAATAAAAACCAAAAAGATGTGGACCAATGGATGAGAGTCAAAACACGTTAGTAATCAAATCCAAGGGATCTGGCGCGCTGTGCATATCATGGTCATTACTGAATAAAACACTAAATCAAATATAAATCAGATCTTTAAAAAATACAAATGGCATGCCATCATTGGTTGGAAGATGACACGTTGGTCATCTTTAACCTCCAGCCAATGTGAAATACATGACTCTCAAACTGTAAAATCAGAAGCTCGGACCTATGCTATTCGCTTCGTCTCATCAAGACGAAGACAACCACACCTTCGCGAAAAATTTATATAAACTGTAACTCAAGCAATTTAGAAGAGAAGTTTTGAAAAGGGATTTGAAATTTCATGGTCAAAATGTGTTTCCAGTTAGAAGAAAGTGTTGCGACTAGAACCAGGGCAATGCGAACTTCACAATGATATCAATGTTTGGAAGAATTGATGGAGAAATCTACCTATTGAAGTTAAGTTGCAGAGCTCTGAAACTGGACTTCTATGGATCAATATAGGTCACGATTCTTGAAGGTAATTGTATGGTTAGCTTCAGGGAAGATCAAGGAAGGTGAATTGATAGAAAAGATGGATTAAAAAAAGGCTTGAACAATGATTTCGAAGTTGCAGAAAAGTGAGTTATGGAACGAGTTTGGCAGGGTGATTTTGGTTGTTCATGTTTGAGAAAATGAGTGGGGGATGACCCTCTATTTATAGGAGAATGAATGGGATCCTTAAGCGTGTGAAATGATGAAGTTTGGAGGGAAATCGTATGGAGTTACAAACAAGAAAAGTGTGACTTCTATTTTAATCAAAACTCATCCAAACCTTGCATTTTGATGTGCTAATCACTTCTGGAGGTTCACTAAACATGTTTAGAAGAAAAAGCGCGCAGAAAAAAAATGTGTTTAGAAGTTAAATCAAGGATTTCAAATTCTGACTTTTGAAGAAACTTCAGTTTCAAGTTACCAAGTTCAAATCAATGGCATTCTCAACTCAAGGAGTCTTAGTGTATGGTTCTTGATGCTTTATAAAGATGAGATTACAAGCTTTGCAATGGGAAAAGAATGGAATCAAATGGATGTTTGAGCTGAAAGTTGCAATGAGTCAAAGTTGGGAAAAAGAGGTTGACTTTCCATACTTGAAAATATTTCAAGTTTTTCTTCAAAAGTGACCTAGAACGTTTTGCATCCAAACATGGCCTTCCTCTTGGAATTTGCTCTTGACCAAAAAAGATGGAATGAAATAGACTTCTTAAATGACATTTAGAGACTTTAACCATTCAAAATATCCAAATATTAAGAGAGTTATGACTTGTTGAAGTTGGCAAAATTTCATGAAATGACCTATAATCTTTTGTATCATTAAGGCATCCTCTGTCCATTTTCTCACTTTGCTTATAAAAGAAGGAATAAAGTTTACATCCTCAAGATAATCATGGAAAAATAGTGGGCTTAAGGTGATAAAAATTGACCAAGTTATGATCATTTGAAGTCACACATGGGAAATTGGGGGTTCATCTGGAGGACTTGTAATCTTTCTTCATAATCATGTTTCTTCCACATGAAAACTCCTTGAAACTTTTGAAGTTATTTGTTAATAACCCTTTGAAGAGAAGGATGTTTTTGGAATCACTCAAAAATACCAAAAGATGATCAATATATACTTCTTTGAAGTTCAAAATCCTAGCTCATAGATCAAGAAAATGCTTTGAGGAACTTTGATAATTTTAAACAACCCTCTTGTACCAACACTTTTGCTTTGTAGATAGAAGTTGTTGAGGATGATAATTAGAACTCATAGCAACCAAAACCACTTCCATATCTTGAGAATTGAGAGAAATATGCACTTGTGACCAATGGGAACAAGGCCTTGTCCAACCATGACAACTTATTCAATCAACCCTTTGTACTTTTGAATCAATCTTGATAACTTTGAAATGAAATGAACCAAAATAAACCTTAGCATTCCATTTATTCCAAAACAACTTCAATGGTGAGGTTTGAATTTCTCAAGTTTTATTGACTAGGGCATGAAAATAAATTCATGAACCCATGAATCAACTTGCTAAGCCACATTGCCTTTACCTACATTATTAACAAGTAAGACAAACCAACATTGCATTTTATTAATTAAAAGGAAAGTAAAAACAAAACATGCATGATCACAAAATAAAAAGAAGTCAAGGTGTTTGGTGATTCTTCAAAGAGCAAAGCTAAAGATAGGTAGGAGAACCAAAAGCCCTAATGTGATCTTGTTGTGCTTGAATCAATATGGTATGATGAAGGGATCATAGGGGGAAAATTGGGGTACAACATTGGGTTTTCAAAATTTTACCAAAATGGTGATGATTGAAGGTGGTGGTTCTTGTGTGTGTTGGGTTTCAAGAAGGGTCGGGGTAAGCTCTTGGGATCTTCAGGGAAACAAATGGAACCTTTGTTTGGCTTGAGAAAGGCAGGAGGTGAGAGTTTCAAAATTGCAACTTTGGATGAAAACTTTGAGAATTTCGTGTGGCTTATCTAAGCAACTTATGCGTGAGTAATGCTTGCACATGGCTTGAATTTATAGAGGAGATGGAGGCAACAAAGTTACAAGGAAAGAATCCAAGGCATTAAGGTCATGTTTAAATACATTATCATAATTTGAAAAAAATGCTTTTTTTGATGATTTCATGCCATTTTTAAATTTGGGTGAACCTGGACAAAGCTTGCATGAAATCTTGGGCTTCTAAGCAGACCAAAACACTAGCCCAAAGACCAAAGCCCATCTCTAAATATTTTATACAATTTACTTTATATTTATTTGAAATAAATCAAAATAAATATGAGTACTATAGATAAAAAATGGTATGTCAATGTAAAAATGAGATTATAGGTCCCCTGTAAGTCTAGGAAGATATTTGAAGTCCAAAAAATTAAGCCATTGACCTAAAAGTTTAAGTTTGTTCAATGCACAATTCTTGAAATTTCCAAAATTTTCCCAACTTGGGAAAGCCATAACGTGCTCAATTTTTATCTCATGATGATGATATTAAATTTTTTGGAAATCCCAATATGTTCACTTCAATCCCTATTTTGATCAATTTTGCATTTGAAAAATTTATCCTAATGTAAATGGTCTTGACAAAAAGTGCCTTTTGTTGACTTTCTGAAAATGACCTGTAATGTATAAGCTTGTATCTTTCAAATGGTGCATTTCTTGAACTTGAGGGAAGAAGAGAAGTTGTAGGGATTTGTATTCTCTTCAAAATGAGCTTTGGTTGGGTAAAATGGATTAAGTATGTGAAAGTTATGCCTGGTCAAAATTCAGTTGACTTTTGCTATAGAAACCTAATTTAGCAATTCTTGACTTTTGATAGATTAGGAGCATTTCTTGAGGAATCATGATAAACCCTTGATCAAATGATGTATATCCCTTTAAAATGTTGATGTTGACCAAATATCTTGAAGTTTGACTGTACATTGGTCACAGTTGACTTTTGACCTAGTAAAATTGATTTTCAAACATTTGAGCAATTGACTAAGAAAACTTGTAGTGCAAGGCATGAAATTTGGCATGGACAATCTTGAAGACATATTAAGACAATGGAAAACATTTTAGACCTTTGAAACTCACATATATTGATGAAAAATGAAACCCTAATTGGAGGTTCAATGCTTAGGAGGAGAATTTGTCTGGTCAATTCTTAGTCATCCTTGAGCAATTGAGGACCTCAATGAGCATGTCTTGAGTAAAGATGAGAGAGAAAGTTTTGGGGTACAACAGCTTCCCCTGTTCAATCTTCTTAAACCTGAGGATTTAGATTGACTTGTCTGCCTTTTGTGATCTGAAGGTGGAAGATGATTGAACACAAGAGTGCCCATAAATTTGCACTCGCATGAAGTAACACTAATGGTTGATGATGTCGAGAATGGGCTTACAGATGTCATTTGGAGAAGATGACTGAGAGTCATCAGAGATGGGCTTAAAGATGCCATCCAAAGTAGATGCTGATTTCATAAATGGTCCCTTTATGGGGGATTCCTGTTCTTGCTGTCTGAGGAGGACTCTACTAGGGAATATGGGTTTCTGTTGTTCTCCCGCTTGAGGAAAACTCTGTGTGGAATAGAATCTAGGAACTTCAGTTGTCCAAGGCTCTATTGGGGAGTTATATCTGTAGTGGGGAGATGAGAGTTTGCTGCTTTCTGGTTGAAATCCAAGCTTCATCGCGACTTTCTAGGGATAATAGAATTAACTGTTACTTGAAAATGTATTAGAAAGAGCCTATGTAGGGCTGTTTCAGGATGAGTCCGTGTTAGTATACATCAAGAGATATATGAGAAGGAGCCTGTGTGGGGATGCTTCAAGATGAGTCTGTGTTATACTGCATCTAGATGATGAGAAGGAACCCGTGTAAGATTGCTTCAGGATGAGTCTGTGTTAGACTGCATCTGGAGATCATGAGAAAAAACTCGTGTAAGATTGCTTCATTTGATCATGTAGATAGTTTTCCTGTCTAGTTTCAAGTGTTAATTTATAATCAGTTGTTCGTAGATAGTTGTCCTGCCTTGTTTCAGGTATTATTTAGAACTTGTTTTTTGTCGGTTATTGAGATAGTTGTCATGTTTGGTTTCACGTATTAATCTCTGACCTGAGAAAGAAAGATAGTTTTCCTGGCTTGTTACAGGTATTAATCTTCAATCTCCTCATGTAGATAGTTTTCCTAGCTTGTTACAGGTATTAATCTACAGTCGGTCGTCCACATATAGTTGTCCTGGCTTGTTACAGGTATTAATATAGGACTTGTTTTATTTGGTCGTTGAGATAGTTGTCTTGTCTGGTTTCAGGTATTAATCTTTGACCTGAGAAAGAAAGATAGTTTTCCTGGCTTGTTACAAGTATTAATCTTCAATCTGCTCATGCAGAGAGCTTTCCTGTCTGGTTACAGGTATTAATCTACAATCGGCCGTCCACAGATAGTTCTCCTGGCTTGTTACAAGTATTAATCTGGGACTTGGCAACATTGGCCATATATATAGTTACTCGTCTGGTTTCAGGCATTAATTTTTGACCTGCTGTAGTGTTTGTCTATCTGCTAATTTAACCTGAAAATGTAAAATCAATTTAATGCAATGTCATGATGTATGAATTGTATGATGCTCTCAAAACAAATGAGATGGTGATATATGCATTTGTGTTGCATATGCTATGATGTTTGTAAAATGATGCATGAGTGTAATAACGTGTCAGTTATTCTATTGCAGTGTTGTTAAACTAGGGAAAACAAATCCCTGATTGCAGCTGGGGGTGAAGAATGTATGCCTTCAGATTTTGTTTGAAGTTGACATGCTGGGATATGATCTTCCGTTGTTAGAGAAATAAACTCTGTTGGGGAAGGGAAGCTCTGTGAGTTGCTTGGGGGTTTTGTTGAAATCCCGTTGGGGAATCCTGAGAAGCTTGGAGACTTCACTAGGGAATCTTTTGTTGGAGCAGTAATTTGGAGATTTTTCTCTTCCGGGGATATGAGAACACCTGACATCATTAGGATGTATGCTGAGAATAGGCAGTGACCTTGTAGTATGACGTCTCTTCCTCTGTACCTGCTGGAGAAGGTATCTGCTGGAGGAAATATCTGCGGGGATTTTGTAGATGGCCTTTAGACATTATCCCATTTCTTAAAGTCATTAGTAACTGTCTTTCTGTTTTTCATGCGTATATTTGTAAATGGTAATCACATTCAAATGCATATGTTTAAAAATAATCACTGGACGTTTTGCAAACAAAATAGAAAAATAAAAACAGATGTTTTGCACTTTTAAAGAGATAACTTTGTATTATTTTGAAGAAGTGTTTTTTGTACAAGGAGACGAACATCCTAGTAAGAGAATGTCGTCGTAAGAATAAAACTATACAAAAATAGTATACAAATAAAAATAACTATATGAAATAATCCCGTTGAGTTCCCCTTCTAATATTGCCTTTATGTCTTTGAGCGTCTCATCTCGTTCGCTGCTTGTCCGAAGCTGATTGGATCGATTATTACCGTTTGAGCTTAATAGCTGATACTGAAGATTGGATGTAAGTTGATCCAACGAGACATAGTTATACGCTTTAAATCCCTAACTTTTGCCTGGATCGTCCTTTCGGGTTTTCAATCCACCGGGATACCTTTTTTGCCCAAGCCGCCTTTTCAGGTTTTCGACTTGCCAGGTGTAAAAAATTTTTATGTATATCCCTAATTTTTTCCCGAACCCTTTTGGTTCGCCGGGATGCCCTTATTTTTGCCTAGGCCAGTCAACCTAGCGGGTCTTTGTTTATGCATAGTATCTTTTAACTATATCCGTGTTTACCGGGTGCGAAAGGTCGTCACCGTCCATAGTGGTTAAAATCATGGCTCCACCAAAAAATATGTTTTTGATCATAAATGGTCCTTCATATGTAGGAGTCCATTTTCACCTGGGATCAACTTGTGGCAGGATGATGTGCTTGATTACCAGATCACCAGCCTGATATACGTGACGTCTGAATTTCTTGTTAAAAGCTTTGATCATACATTTTTGGTACATCTGACCATGGTAGACTGCCGCGAGCCTCTTCTCGTCAATCAGGTTTAATTGGTCAAGTCGAGTCTGAACCCGTTCGTCTTCGCTCAGCCCTGCATCCTTCATGATTCTTAAGGAAGGGATCTGGACTTCTATGGGCAGGACAACTTCCATCCCGTATACCAAAGAGAAAGGGGTTACCCATGCTGATGTGCGCATTATGGTGCGGTAACCATGAAGAGCAAATGGTAACATCTTGTGCCAGTCTTTGTATGTCACCGTCATATTCTATATGATTTTCTTGATATTTTTATTAGCAGCTTCTACAACGCCATTCATCTTCGGCCGGTAAGGGGAAGAATTATGATGCTGGATCTTGAATTATGTGTAGAGCTCGATGATCATAGTGTTATTGAGACTGGTACCATTATCCGTGATGATTATTTCTGGAACACCGTACCGATAGATAAGGTTATATTTGATGAATCTGGGTTCCACGTTCTTGGTAACATAAGCGAATGAAGCTGCCTCGACCCACTTTGTAAAGTAATCAATGGTGACCAGGATGAAACAGTATCCATTAGAAGTTGTAGGTCTAATTTCTCCAATCATGTCGATGCCCCACATTGCAAATGGCCAGGGAGTGTTCAAAACATTTAGAGGAACCGGAGGAACATGTGCTTTATCAGCATAGATTTGGCATTTATGACAAGTTCGCGAATGCTGATAACAGTATTCTTCCATAGTGGACCAATAGTATCCTGCCCGTAGGATCTTTTTAGCCATCGTGTGCCCACTAGAATGGGTGTCAAAGGCACCTTCGTGCAGATCAGCCATAATCTTTTCTGCTTCACTCTTGTCTACACACCGAAGCAAAGTAGAGTCGTGGTTGTGCTTATATAGGATTCCATTACTGAGGAAGAACTTGGCAGAGAACCTTCTTAGGAACTTCTTATCATTGGCTGAAGCTCCTTCAGGGTATTCTTGGGCCTCGAGATATCTTTTGACTTCATGGAACCAAGGTTTGTCCACTACTTATTTAGTATCAATCTCATGAAAGTATGCTGGTTCATCCATTCTCTCAATAGTGATATGAGGAGCTTCATTATCCCGCCTGACTTTGAACATGGATGACATAGTAGCTAGCACGTCCGCTAGTTGATTTTCCTCTCGTGGAAAATGCTCAAAAGTGATTTCTTTAAAATGCGGAATCAGTGTCAACACATGCTCTTTGTAAGGGATGAGATTAGGATGCTTTGTGTCCCATTCTCCTTTGATTTGGCTGATCACTAGGGTCGAGTCTCAAAATAGATTCAAGAATTTGATCCTCAAGTCGATAGCAGCTTTGAGTCCCATAATGCATGCTTCATATTCATCCATATTATTGGTGCAATTGAAACATAATTTGGAAGTGAAAGGAGTATGATAGCCTTCAGGAGAGATAATTACGGCACCGACACCATTTCCAAGTGCGTTGGAAGCTCCATCAAAAACCATAGTCCATCGGGATCCTCTTTCAAGTCCTTCATCCGGTCCAGGTTCTTCACAATCACTTACTAGCATGATGTTCTCATCCGAGAACTCAAAATTCATAGATTGGTAGTCGTCCACAACCTGATGAGCCAAATGATCAGCTAGTACACTTCCCTTAATTTCTTTCTGGGTTGTGTATTGAATGTCGTATTCGTTCAGGATCATTTGCCATCTTGCTATTCTTCCGGAGAGAGCGAGCTTCTCAAAGATGTATTTGATAGGATCCATTTTAGATATCAACAAGGTAGTGTGAGCCAACATATACTGTCTCAATCGGTGAGTAGTCCATGCCAAAGCACATCAATTTTTCTCGACCAATGAGTATCTTATTTCACAGTCGGTAAACTTTTTGCTAAGGTAGTATATTTCATTCTCTTTTTGACCAAACTCTTCATGCTGCCCCAGCACCCACCACATTGAGTTCTCTAACATTGTTAAGTACATGATCAGAGGTCTTCCTTCAACTGGTGGCATCAAAATTGAAGGCTCTTGAAGATATTATTTGATTTTGTCAAAGGCATTCTGGCAGTCTTCATTCCATTTCACTGCTTGATCTTTCTTCAGTAATTTGAAGATTGGCTCATAAGTAGCGGTCAAATGTGAAATGAATCTGGAAATGTAATTCAGACGCCCCAAGAATCCCCTGACCTCCTTCTCAGTGTGAGGAGTTGGCATTTCTTGTATAGCTTTAACCTTTGCGGGGTCTACTTCAATGTCCTTGCCGCTGGCAATGAAACCTAAGAGCTTACCAGATCTTACTCCAAAAGTGCACTTATTCGTGTTCAGCCTTAATTTGTACTTTTCCAGCCTTTCAAATAGCTTATGCAGGTGATCGAGGTGCTCCTCTTCAGTATGAGACTTGGATATCATATCATCAACGTAGACCTCTATCTCATGATGGATCATATCGTGAAACAAAGCTACCATGGCGCGTTGATAGGTTGCCCCGACGTTCTTTAGCCCAAATGGCATAACTTTGTAACAGAAAGTGTCCCACTGTGTGACAAAGGTCGTTTTCTCCATACCTTTAGGTTCCATTTTGATCCGATTGTACCCAGAGAATCCATCCATGAAGGAGAATACCTTATGTTGCACGGTGTTGTCAACCAAAACATCAATATGGGGAAGCGGGAAGTCATCCTTGGGCTTGCCCTATTCAGGTCTCTGTAATCCACACACATACGTACCTTACCATCCTTCTTAGGTACTGGAACAACATTGGAAACCCATTATGGATAAGAGGTGGCAGCTAATAAACCAGCGTTGAATTGTTTCATGACTTCAGCCTTGATCTTTTCTGACATCTCAGGACGCATACGACGAACCTTTTGTTTCACTGGAGGGTAGTCCTCTTTTGTAGGTAGGCGATGAATCACAATATCAATGTAAAGTCCCGGCATGTCTTTGTATGACCAGGAAAAAACCTCAACATAGTCATGTAGCATCAGAATTAGACGTTTCTTGACACTATGCTCCAAATTGGCACCTATCTTGACTTCTTTCTTATCCTCTTCAGTACCCAAGTTAACTGTCTCAACCGGCTCTTTGTGAGGCTGTATTGCCCTTTCTTCCTGTTGTAACAGTCTGGCAAGTTCTCATGGTACCTCACAATCTTCCTCACCTTCGTCCTCGGCTTGATGGATCAGATTTTCAAAGTCATAACTAGCAATAGCAGAACCGTTATCAATTGGATCCATAGTGGATGTGGATCTGCAGTTTGATATATGAGTGTGTGTAAGAGCATATCTATATATTTTTTGATAAAGTAAAGAGGCAGAAAAGAAAAACAAAGAGCGTAAAATTTGTATGTAAAATGTCCAATGTTTTATTAATCGCATATGAAAAAGAAGTAATGACCCTCACAAAATATACCATTTTGCCTCGGGTAAGACACAAGGCCTTAAGATTTCAATTATTCAAATCTTACATATCCCAAAAAAATAGACAAATTACTCTTGAATAAAAGTAATGGGCACAAAATCTTTGGCCTTCCAATTGTTGAGTCCACTGCTCATGGTTGGGAAGATCCACTTGTCTAAGTCATAATCACTATCACTGTCTTCCAGAGCATTAGCTTCATGGTTGTTGATCCGTAAAGGTGGTCCCCCGGCGCGAGCACGACGAAAAGCTCTCTGGGCTCCTAAAGTAAAACCAAAACCAAATTTGTCAGATTTGAAGGGAATATCCAGAAGTTGGCCCCAAATGGTACACCCACCTTCTTCGACCACTGCCATGGCATCTATGGTACGGTGGGAGAACTGACTTGGGTGTTTTGCGTTTGATCGTAATTGTTGCAGTTAGCAAGAGTCGCCACCGACTTTTCTTTTATCCAAAAGTAAAGGTGAATGTGATACGGTGGCAGAATCGGACTGTTTTAGGAAAATGTTGGTTTGCGTTTTGCGTTTTTTGTTCGCAAAATGTCGCAGTAAGCAAGAGTCGCCACCGAATTTTATTTTATCCAACTAGAAAGAAAAAAAGCACAGAAAAATTCCTTTTTCGAGATTTTTAGTACGGGGGGTAGATTATAGAAAGGGAAGGTATTAACACCTTTTATATCCGTGGTTTTCTACGGGCTCTTAGGTACTTGCTAATCATTTTAAAATTGCTTTCGTGTTTGTGTGTTTTAAAAAGTTTTTGTTTTAGTTCGTTTTAACCCTTGTGTCATTCCTCATGAGTGTTACGAAGTGTTTTTGAAAGCTTTATTTGAAAAGAGTGTAAGTGTGGAAAAGTTTATTTTGAGCAAGTATCTACTAGCATCTACCTACTCGAAAAAAAGAATGTTTTTGTTCTTGTTTCCATTATACAGTGTGATCCCACTATTAAAGAGTAAGTAGCACCATCGTTGGAGTTGTAAGGGTCAATTCGAAAGGGACGTACAATCACTAAAGCAATGTTAGGACGTCTTAGTAATAACCCTAATGTCTTAAGATCATATTCGAGGCAACATTTCCAAGGCAACCTTTCCGAGGTAACATTTCCGAGGCAACATTTCCGAACGAGACATTTGATCTTTGTTTAGACAAGAGGGTAACCACTAAGACACCCTATACTTAATGATCGATTATCGAAGGCAACCGAAGTGAGAGTATACCCTAGGAGTGCGCATGTGCGGGTGATTTGATTTCAGTTATTATCTTTGCACATTAGGGTTTGCTAACCATTTTAAATTAACATACAGTCTTGTCATGCAATCCTATTATCATACATCTAACAGTTAATATTTGCGAGAATTAAAATACGGAAAATAAAACTACACTATTACAAGGATTCGGGGTAGGGGATTAATTACATAGCCGAAAACCCGTAAAACGATAAATAAAGGAAAATCCTAATTAAACTATTACATACCGTAAGCAGTTACATTAATATTTGCAAAAATAATAAATGCACGTGATGAAACGATAACGATAAAATTAGGGTTTTGGCCCCGTCTAAACCTAATTAAAAGAAAAATCATATTTTGTGGTTTTTGGGTTATTTTGAGAAAAATATAGTTTAATTGAATAAATAAAGAAAACCTAATGACTAATTAATTTTATTTAAGAAAAATAATTAAATTAACCATTTTTGTATTTTTGTTATCTTATGAAAAGAAATAAAAATATAATCAAGAACAAAACTAATTTTCTAATTGATTTTAAATTATTTACAAAAAGGTTAGAATTACCCTAAAATTAAAATTTAACTAATTATTAAATTAAATTTGATAAAAATGATACCTAAATCTAAATTTGTGAAAATTGATTTTTATGATTTTTGTAAAAAAAGAATTAATTTTGTGTTAGAAAATAATTTAAACAAAATAAACAAATAAAAGAGATATAAGAAAATAAAGAAAATAGGGCTGGTAGCTTTCAGCAAGAGGGGGTGTCATTGGAAATTCTTGGCCCAATAACTTCTGGCCTCTTTGACTTTCCATGATCTCATACGCTTGCTTGACTAAGGTGTATTGTGGACCTCCATGTGATAGGCGTTGGATCTGGCATGTTGGAGATCTGGTGGTTGAAGGATGGTGGCGTATGGTGGTCATATGAGAAGCCTGCACACATGAACATACAAGGCAAAATAATATTGAACAAATGGAGGGACCTGGGGATCGAACCCAGGCCCTTTGGCAATTTCTATTGTATGCTGACCATCTGAGCTAGCTTGCTTTGTTGTATACCTAATGACAAAATAAGATTATATGGAAAAAACGAAATGATGGATTATAAAACGCGTGCAGTTTGAATTGGCCAGTCACAGGATGCCACGCTACCCTTCTTCTTCCTCCCACCGTTGCTAAAAGTCCATAACTTTTACCTACGGACAAAGGGTGTAGGTATAACCCTTGTCCATTCCAAAACCTCATCCCGGCATGATAAATCAATACCAGTGGTACTGTGATACGGTGGGAGAACTGACTTGAGGTTTTGCGTTTGTGTTTGCAATTGTTCGGTTTAGCAAGAGTCGCCACCGACTTTTTTATTTTATCCAAAGGAAAGGTCAAAAAGCACAGGAAAGACCTTTGAGATGTTTTCTTGGGTTCGGGGGGTAGATTATAAAAAGGGAAGGTGCTAGCACCCTTTTCATCCATGGTTTTCCATGGGCTCTTAGTTACTTGTTTTAGATCACTTGCCTTTGCTTTTCAATTGTTTGAAATGGTGCTTTGTGTGTGGTTTTGAAAATGCTTTGAAAAAGAAGCCTTGTCTAGGCAACCTTTGTAATGATTCTTGTTTGAATATATACAAAGGTGTGTGTCTTTTTGAAAAGATATTTCAATGTTTTTGAAAGTTTGTTTTGAAATTGTGTTGTGATGTGTGTTTGAAAGTAGCAATATTGTTTTTCAAGCTTTTTATCAAGTAACTAAGAGTTGTCTACCCTATTTTACTCAAAGATCTTTCTTATGTTTTTAACCCTTTTGAAAGTGTTATTTCACCATTGTATTTGGTGAACAACCTTGTGTTAGGATGTTAAACGGGACAGGCGCGGGTCATCGCATACAATCATTGAAAGCAACTTGTGAGACTCTCTAGAAATTTTGTAAGGGACGAGATCGTTTTATCGAAGGCAACATCAAGGGTCATCGAGGGACTACGATCTTTGTTTATCGAAGGGGCATTTGCTAGAGTGTCTTATATTCGAGGGACATGACTGCATTTTCCGAGGCAACAAGCGAGGTTACCCTAGAGGTGCAAGTGTGAATTGTGTATTGATTTTCATGCATTTATTCTTGTATTAGGTCATCTAGCGATTGATTTTAGATCTTCGCATACAAACCCTAATTACTATACAGTATATTGAAAGCAATAAATTGCGGGAATTTAAAGTCTAAGTTATTACAAAAGAGTATCCGGGGATGGGGGTACAATTATTTACAAATGGGGATGAGTATCATAAGAATAATAATGTCCAAATATGTGTTACAACCAAATCGAACTGTCGCAATTCAATGTAAAAATTATAAAGAATTATGAAATGTGGAAAATCAAAGAACTATGAGATGCATATATTTATTTACAAATAAAAATCTATTCTAAAAGAAAGATTAAAAATTATATTATTATTTGCATGGGTTTTATTAATTATGAAAAGAAAGAGTTTTAAAAGAAAAATTTACTTTGAACTAAATCCCTATTGTTTACGTATTTTTGTTAATCAATAATTAGGGTTAAAGAAAACCAAAAAAAAATATTTAAATTAAACTAAATATTCTTTTTTTTTTGTATTTTTATTATATTAAACAAGATTAATTAATAATAAGACTAAATTAATAAAACAAAGTTACTTAGTGTTTTTACTTACTAAAAAAGAAACAAATTAGTTAAAATGATTTAATTTTAAAAAAAGGGGTCAATTAATTGAAATTAACACAATAATATTTTGTTTAAAGAAAAGAATTTAAGAAGTGTGATGGGCCAAGGATTTGTTGGAGGTTAGGCCCAAAATGGAAGAAAAACAAAAGACAAAAGTCAGGATGTAAGGAAATGGGGGGGTGTGCGCAAAAGCACTTGGGCTTAGGGCAAAGGTTAGGGCGGGTCAGGCCCAAAGGTTTAGGGCAAACTTTTTTGTTTTGGGGGTTTACTCATTAGGGTTTGTAATTTTGGCTTTACAGCGGCGCCTCTTGCTCTTCTTCCTTGTTTCTCTCATCTTTCTCAGGCCATGAGCACTGATTCTTCCTCAAACCTCCAGGTTGCCGGAGCGCCACCCTAACTCTCTCCTTCTCTTTGCAACGATCTCGCGTTTATTTGTAAACAGTACAGTTTTATCTTGTTCTGATTTTTAGGGTTTTTACAGTTTCAATGTTTATTGATTCTTCAAGTTACTTGCATGTTTTGATCTTTTAACCTTTGATGTTTACATGCAGTAAGGGTTTGAGGGACGTACCTTGAGCGTTTTGTTTCTGAAAAAGATGGAGGGAGAGAGATGTGAGACAGAGGCGCTCCTTGGAAGCTAGGGGGCGGAGGAGAACTGATGGTTACGCTTTGGCTTCTGGTATCTTTGTATTCTTCCTTGATTAGTTGGTTATTGATGTTGATGATGTATTTTCTGAAACATTATGTTGATTCTGAATCTCTTCCTTTCTCCTTGCTGAATATTGATGATGAATATAACTCTGAGATTTATTGATGATTTGCTTGATTTTTTGTTGATGATGAAACAAATTCTGAAACTGTTTTGTATTGTCACTTCTGAATCTCTCCTTCTTTCTTGGCTTTTGATGGGTTCATAATCTTTGAAACTATTATTGTTTGTTGTTAGTGATGATGTATTTCTGAAACTCCTATTGTTGCTTCTGAAAAACCTTTGTGGATTGCTTCTGATTTTCTCTTCCTCTTCTTTGGATGTTGAATATTGATGATGAATGTATTTCTGAGACTTGTGTTTTCGTTGACTTTGTTGGTGATGAAGAAAATTCTGAAACTGCCTTTTGTTGGTTTGAACTTGTTGGTGATAGTTTTGGTTGTGTTTTGAGCAAGATAGGCTTGTTTTATTTGACTTGCAGTTTGGTTTAATAGTTTGGTTTGCAGTTGGAACTGCAGGTTTGCAGTTTGTTGTTTGATTTGCAGTTGGAACTGCATGTTTGCTTTGTTGTTTTGGACTGCAGGTTTGGTTTGTAGTTTTGGACTGTAGGTTATGGGAAAGCTTGCCTGTTTGTGTTGAGCTTGTAGTTTTTAGTTTGGACAGGTTTTAGTTGTGGACTTGCTGAGTTTGTGGTTGTTTTTGGGCAAGTTGCAGTTATGCAGGTTTTGGGCTAGCTGCAGTTATGCAGGTTTGGGCTAGTTGCAGTTATGCAGGTTTGGGCTAGTTGCAGTTATGCAGGTTTGGGGACTGCAGGTTCTAATGTTCTCCTCCTCCTTGGACTGTTATACAGTCTCTTCTCTTTATATCTTTTTGTTTTTTGTCTTTGATAACAGCCTGCCCTTTTTTGCCCAAACTGCAAAACTTTTCACTAAAGGTCCTCTCTTTCTCTCTCTCTCTCATAAGCACTTTTTTCTTATTATATTATTTGTTCTGAAAAGTTTGTCTAGGCTGGAAAATGATGATGGCTTGGAAAAACTCTTGGCTTGTCAATTGGATTTACCTGCTGCATTGTATTACTTGCTGCATTGTTATACTTTCTGCATTGTGTACTTTCTGTACTTGTATGCTTTTGCTAGTTGGCTTACTTGACAATTTTGCATTCAGTTTGGCATGCTCAGTTTACTTTGCTGACTTGTTTATGCTTTGCAATTCAGTTTGACATGCTTGGCACCTTGTTGCATTTGGTTTGATTACCGCAGTTTGGTTTAGTTTGCAGTACAGTTTTCTTTGTAATGCAGCCTTGTACCTTACTTTGTATTTGAACCATATTTTTGCATTTGAACCAATTGTATGCTTGTATTTTATTATTTTACTTTTCTCTTTGTGAACCAAGAAGAGCAATCTACTTGTGATTTGCAAAGAGAAAAATAAAAACATGATGAACCAATAGCATTCTGATTCCGACCGGCAAACTTTAATGATGATTTCTTTCTTTTTCTATTTGAAAATATTTTTCAATTAACTATGTTGATTTCTTTTCTTTCTTCTTTTTCAGGTGAATGCATCTTGGGCAATAGAGGAAGCAGAGGAAGCAAAAATTCCTTGAGCATGGGAGCATTGGAGCTTAGGAGATTAGATTTATTTTTTCATTTATTGTAAAAAATATTATCTTAAATACCATAAGTTGTAAACTTACAATATTCAAAATAAATTTTGCAACAACATTTGAAATGAATAAAAGTCTTTATCCAAAAGAATGTTTCTACTGTCAAATATCTTTCAATTCTTCCTTGCATGTTCATTTAATTATTTAGGACTCTCAAATCAAAATAATTGAAACTGTATCCCGATAATTCTAATCCAGATAAAATAAATAATCAACAAACTTTGCAGTCTCGTAACCTTGCATCAATCATAATACGCATGGTATTCCAAATAATATACGCATTGTACAGTTAAATAAACAAGCATTCCATTAAACAGTAAACCTTTCACTCCACTAACAAGCAGATGCCTTAACGTTCCAAACAAAGGTCTTAGCTCTTATCCCAGATAATCAGGCCTTGAGAAACAACCAGTAAACTTGAACAAGCGTGAAAACAATGTAACACTTAACTTAATTTCTGAGGATTCAGTTTCTTCTGAGAAATGCGAGCAAAAACCCTAATTCCGGATTTGTTGCCAAAGAAAAGTCTACTTGATCAATTCCTGAGCCAATCTCAAAAATCAAAGAAAACCCTGGGGTCGTGATTTCTTGTGAAAAAGGGAGGGCAAATTTTGGGGTATAACAGTTGCCCCTGTTCAATCTTCTTGAACCTGAAGAGTTAGATTGGAAATTTTGCCGTTCGCGACTCGAAGGTAAAAGATGATTGGACACTAGAGGGCCCATAAATTTTCACTCGTCAAAGAATAGTTGAGGGAATGGGCTTAAAGATGCCATTTGGAGATGTGACAGAATCTTGTCGGAGATGGGCTTAAAGATGCCATCCAAGAATGTTTGTTGAACTGTATGTTGTAGGTGAAAGAATGAGTATCAGAAATGTATCCATGTTTGGAACGTCTCTGAGCTGGGGGTCTGAATAAGCAATAGATTGACATCCGTGTTTGGTGCATCCGTAAACTGTTTTTAGAAGTTGAGTCTGAATAAGCAATAGATTGACATCCATGTTGGGAAGCGTCCATAAACTGTGTTCATGATTCCATGAAGTTTGAAGCTTGCTAAACTTATCCTGGGAAGGGTAAAATATTAGCTGAAACACAAGGTTATGTTGCATGAAATGTGTGATGCACTATATGTGTTCTATCAATGTTTATGATGTATGAATGCAATGTATGAGTATGTGAGCTGGTGAGCTGTCTTACTGAGGAAGATAAATCCTGGATAGATGGAGATAATAAAATCTTTGACCGCTGCCGAGGAAAATAAATCCTTGACTGCTGCTGTGGATTGAAAATCCTTTGATCGTTGAGAATGATAAGTCCTGGGACCACTGTTGAAGAGTATGTGTATCTTCAAGCTTTTTGACAATCTCTGTGGGGAGAAGTTATACTGCTTGGGGAAAGTCAGGAGTTCAGGTTGTATGCCAATCTACTGGGGATTCCTGTTTTAAGGAGAACTTCACCGGGGAATATCTGAAAACTCTGTGGAGAATTGAGAATGAGAATCTTTATTCTGCTACGGGAATTTGTACTGAGGAGTCGAGAACGAGAATCTTCGATCTGCAGGGGATAACAAATTCTGACAAATTCAAAGCTGGGAGTAAAGAAAGCTCTGGAGAATCAAGGATGAGAATCTTGATTTTGTTGGGGAATAAGAACTCTGTGGGGAATAGATGTACTGCTGAAGAGTAGTTATCTTGTTAGAGAGTAAAACTCAGGACTCTGGGAAAAGCTTATTCCTGTTTGGAAGAAGTTCAGGAGTTAAGATCATACGCCACTTTGAGAATGAGAATCTTCATTTTGTCGGGAATATCAGGAACTCAAGTTGTATACCACTTTGATAATGAGAATCTTCATTCTATTGGGAATATCGGGAATCTAGGTTATATGCCACTTTGAGAATGAGCATCTTCATTCTGTCGGGAATATCGGGAATCTAGGTTATATGCCACTTTGAGAATGATAATCTTCATTCTGTCGGGAATATCAGGTTATATGGGTGTATATACCACTTTGAGAATGAGAATCTTCATTATGTCGGGAATATCATGAGGTTGGGAGTATGCCAATCTACTGGGGAAGCAAAAAATGAGAATCTTCATTCAGGCATTTGGGTTAGAAGGTTGGGTGTATGCCAATCTACTGGGGTTTTAAGGATGATAATCTTCATTCTGTTGACGGTATCAGGAGCTTGGGAGTATACCAATCTTATGAGGTTTTAAGGATGAGAATCTTCATTCTGTTAACGGTATCAGGAGCTTGGGAGTATACCAATCTTCTGAGGTTTCAAGGATGAGAATCTTCATTCTGTTAACGATATCAGGAGCTTAGGAGTATACCAATCTTCTGAGGTTTTAAGGATGAGAATCTTCATTCTATTAACGGTATCAGGAGCTTGGGAGTATACCAATCTTCTGAGGTTTCAAGGATGAGAATCTTCATTCTTGAGAGAAACAAAATTTTAGGAGCTTCATTTGTCCATTATTCTGCTGGTGGGTTGTTTCTGTTGAGATTTAGGCACTCGTTCGTAATTCAACTGAAGTAAAAACTTTATCGCTTGAATTTGATTGTACCTTTCCTGAAAGGTAAAGGTTAGTGGCATATATCAAACAATGATGTTCTCAAAATAAATGAGATTGGGTTGCATGATGTCCTGATGCACGGAGGTGTAATGTTTTTTAAGACGACCTTTTGCTGGGGAAAATAAATCCTGAGCTGGTGGAGGAGAAAAGAGTTGGATTCTTCATCTCTGATAGTGAAGAAAATCAGAATAAATCGCTGAGAGATTTATCTGAAATATCAAAAACCCGAAATATCTTCCACTGGCATAAGAATCAGGGAGATCTTAGTGTCGATCTGACTGAACCAGAGAGGGTCTTGGGTTAACTCTGATTCAACTGGATGATGGAGGAAACTTTGACGACTGTAACTCCAACAGGTGATGAAGGAATCTTCGACGACCGTAACTTCCAACAGGTGATGAAGGAATCTTCGACGACCGTAACTTCCAACAGGTGATGAAGGAATCTTTGACTGCCGATCAATCTGTGTATGTCATTGAGATGTAATTTTGTTTTAGAGAATAAATCCTCGACAAGTGTTGGGGAATTAAACCCATGACTGTTGGTCTGCTAGAGAGGTGATAAACTTCTCGAGGACGCTTGAATTTCTTTTCAGAAAGATTTTGGAGAGATTCGTCACTGCCCCTAGTATCAAATGTTTGTGACACTGCCAGGAAATTGGGAATGTATGTAACCCTTTGATGAGATTGACGTTTAATGCCCCAAGTGATGGTGATGGAGACTTTCCCCAGGTTAATCTGCAATTGAGATATTTCTTGAAATCTTGACTGGACTGCCCCAGTTTTACTGGATCTTGAGTGATTTGTTGAAATCTTGATTGGACTGCCCCATGTTTACTGGACAATATCATATCAAGTCCCCTTTTTGTTGATAGGAGATTTTTGCAATGGGAGTGTCATCCCACTTGAAGTGATTTTATTCACTGAGAGAGCTTCCGTTCATCCGAACATTCACTATGTCAATTTCTTCGCTGTCAAACAAATAAACATGTGCAAACAACGATATTCAAATAATGCAAAGTTCACGCTTGTCTCGAAGTTTTGAAAAATGCGTTTTTTAGCAGAAAACTTTTTATAAGACAAATTCAACACAAGATTTAGAGAAAAGCTTTACAGGAGTCAGGATACCTTTTGTAACAGTATGCTTTCAAACTAACCCACACTTCAATTAGGACTTTTGAAGGGTTGTAACGTGGCTTGGTTCACGGTTTAAGAAATAATGGATAAAAGCTCAAAGTATATTTGTACCCACCCGCTCTTCGTGATGTTCTTCAATCCTAAACTCAGTTAATTGTGCGTCGAACTCTATTCGAGTTTGGAATGACGTTTTGGTGATGGTCCACACAAGTTGGATTTGTTGGAAGGAAGTCATTTTTGCAATATTTTTCATGTTGTTGAGGATTTGTAGTGACCTCTTTCTTTTGATTCATTATCCCTAATTTTTGCCTGACTGTTCCTGTTTTCGAGATTACAGTCAGCGGGATGCCCCAACTTTCTTAAGCCTCCTTTGTAGGTTTTTGACTCAGTGGGCTTTTCTTTGAGAGATAATGAATGCCTATGAGATAAGGGACCATCACTGTCTTTTGGTTCTAAAGGAATGTTTTTAATGTCGTTCGTTATATTACTAACTGAGAGTTTGCGGCTAAATGCATGTTTTGAATTAACTGAGAGACTACCCTGCCCCAAGTTTGATTAAAGGTTTCAATTTTGTGTTTAAAACATAAAACTTCTACTTCTTTGGCTTGAAGGGGTTGACTAGGGATTATCTTCCTTATAACTCCAATGTTTAGGGTTTGAAAGAAATGCATGTACATTGTCAGCAAGGTATGTTCAAAAGCATACTGTATGAGATTATGGCATTGTTTTCGTCATCCTCCCTCTAAAGACTTGTAACTTTTAGCAAGAGTTAAATGTCATAAAGAAAGTAGAAAGCATAGTTCAAGAATAGTGAAAACGAATGGATGAATTCAAGACAAACATATGCAATGTATTAATGAAACAAAGTTTGACATCAACAGATAATTGTTTGAATAACAAAAGAAATTACAACTTGAAATTCAAATGAAACAAAAGTCTCTTAGTTCGATCTTGTCATTTCAGATGGAGAACCCTCAGCGGAAGATTTTCATCTTGCCATCCGGCATGAATTTCAGCACTCCTCTGTCAATCAAGTCTTGGATCTTGTTTTTCAAAGCCTAACAGTAGTCGGTGTTATGTCCAGGACTATAGGAGTGGTATACACAAAATGCGTCGGGGCGATAGCCAGGAGCAGAGGTATTGGGATTCCGAAGAGGATCCTTTAAAACAGTCAGATTGACCTCCAACAAGCGTTCCAATATTAGAGATGATGATATGTCAGTCTCAGTGAAATGTCTTCCAGATGTATTTTGCTTACGCCGATTACCCCATTGACGCTGGCGAGGTTGTTGCTGGGCTTGTGACCCTGAAGCAAGCTGGGGAGCCTTTCCCTTGTCTTCTTGTCTCAAAGGAGGCTGGATGGTGACTTGATCTTCAACCCTAGTTGTTTGCCCCACTTGGTTATCTTGAAGCAGTTTGTTGATGAAGACCCTTAGCTCCTCTTGTCTTTGAGCCAGGTTTTGAATGAGAGCCATCTGGACCACTAGTTGTCCCATCATTTGGATCTTCATTGTTGCCAACTCAATCTGTAGCCCTTCCAACTGATCATTTCTGACGTTTCCTGGATTCCCCAGGACCATGCCCCTTGTGAGGAGAGCTTTCACCTCTTCCTGCCCCTCGGACAGGTTCAAGAACATTTCTTGAAGTTGAGCGTTTTGAGCCTGGATATCTTCGAGAGTCCTCTCTAGAGCCATCTCTACTGAAATAAACAGTAGGAGAATAAGGAAATCTGAAAGGGAAAACCTGTCATGATACAATGCATGATATGTGGATGCATGTTTTCAAGAATCTCGCGGGGTAAACACAAGAAAATGTTAGAGGTTGAACTTCGATCAACATCTTTGATTGGAGAACTTTGTATCGGTGGATATTTTTCCAAAAGAATCAAGATCACCATGTCAAGTGGGTCATAGCCCTCGATTCAAGTTGTTACACTTGATCTTTGACGGCATTTGTTTAGAGGAAAATGAATCCTCTTGCCCCTTGGTAGATGTATGGTTCAACGTGACCCTGCATCAAAGACCCTCGAGATCCTTGAAATGGTTATTGAAAATGCTATGGTATGATGTTATGATGTTATGTACAGGTATGCAAAAGTAAGCAAGTGTATATACAGATAATCACATTCACACAAAGCAGACAAGTCCTTAGGTTTAGGCTTGCATGGAGTTCATAGGTAAGTACCCTTTTGAAGTTAGTTGGCTCAACCTGTCCTATAAGTAGAAACCAGGTTCTAAGGAGCTCAATATCACTGGATTATTTTCTGTGTTCATTGTTTTGGTTTAGCCACTTAACTGGCGACCAAAATATCCCAAGAAAACAATCCTCAATGAGTGTAGTATCGAGTATCTACCAACTTCAGACTGCACCAAAGTCGGTCATCTCACTACCCCTAATAAGGCTAAGATGGTCAAGTAAGGTTATAAGAGTTCATTAGTGCTTCAACCATGTCGGTATACCCGGCACAGTTCCCTCACAGTTTATTGCTACTTACCTGAAAGGTGTCCCCAAATCCGGGTGTAGGATTTAAAACAAACCCAAGCAAGGAACCAAAAAGTAAAGCAATCAAAGCAATCAAGATAAGCATGTAAAGGTGATATAAAACCCTAAGGTAACCCCACTTTTAGAACTATCCCTAGCAGAGTCGCCAGTTCTGTGATACGGTGGGAGAACTGACTTGAGGTTTTGCGTTTGTATTCGCAATTGTTCGGTTTAGCAAGAGTCGCCACCGACTTTTTTATTTTATCCAAAGGAAAGGGAAAAAAGCACAGGAAAGACCTTTGAGATGTTTTCTTGGGTTCGGGGGGTAGATTATGAAAAGGGAAGGTGCTGGCACCCTTTTCATCCATGGTTTTCCATGGGCTCTTAGTTACTTTTTTTAGATCACTTGTCTTTGCTTTTCAAGTGTTTGAAATGGTGCTTTGTTTATGGTTTTGAAAATTCTTTGAAAAAGAAGCCTTGTCTAAGAAACCTTTGTAATGATTCTTGTTTGAATATATACAAAGGTGTGTGTCTTTTTGAAAAGATATTTCAATGTTTTTGAAAGTTTGTTTTGAAATTGTGTTGTGATGTGTGTTTGAAAGTAGCAAGATTGTTTAGCAAGCTTTTTATCAAGTAACTAAGAGTTGTCTACCCTATTTTACTCAAAGATCTTTCTTATGTTTTTAACCCTTTTGACAGTGTTATTTCACCATTGTATTTGGTGAACAACCTTGTGTTAGGATGTTGAACGGGACAGGCGCGGGTCATCGCATACAATCATTGAAAGTAACTTGTGATACGCCCTAGCAATTTTGTAAGGGACGAGATCGTTTTATCTAAGGTAACATCGAGGGTCATCGAGGGACTACGATCTTTGTTTATCGAAGGGGCATTTGCTAGAGTGTCTCATATTCGAGGGACATGATTGCATTTTCCGAGGCAACAAGCGAGGTTACCCTAGAGGTGCAAGTGTGAATTGTGTATTGATTTTCATGCATTTATTCTTGTATTAGGTCATCTAGCGATTGATTTTAGATCTTCGCATATAAACCCTAATTACTATACAGTATATTGCGGGAATTTAAAGTCTAAGTTATTACAAAAGAGTATCCGGGGATGGGGGTACAATTATTTACAAATGGGGATGAGTCTCATAAGAATAATAATGTCCAAATATGTGTTACAACCAAATCGAACTGTCGCAATTCAATGTAAAAATTATAACGAATTATGAAATGAGGAAAATCAAAGAACTATGAGATGCATATATTTATTTACAAATAAAAATCTATTCTAAAAGAAAGATTAAAAATTATATTATTATTTGCATGGGTTTTATTAATTATGAAAAGAAAGAGTTTTAAAAGAAAAATTTACTTTGAACTAAATCCCTATTATTTACGTATTTTTGCTAATCAATAATTAGGGTTAAAGAAAACCAAAAAAAAATTTAAGTTAAACTAAATATTCTTTTTTTATTTTATTATATTAAACAAGATTAATTAATAATAATACTAACTTAATAAAACAAAGTTACTTAGTGTTTTTACTTACTAGAAAAGAAACAAATTAGTTAAAATGATTTAATTAAAAAAAAGGGGTCAATTAATTGAAATTAACACAATAATATTTTGTTTAAAGAAAAGAATTTAAGAAGTGTGATGGGCCAAGGATTTGTTGGAGGTTAGGCCCAAAATGGAAGAAAAACAAAAGACAAAAGTCAGGATGTAAGGAAATTGGGGGGGGGGGGGGGTGCGCAGAAGCACTTGGGCTTAGGGCAAAGGTTGGGGCGGGTCAGGCCCAAAGGTTTAGGGAAAAAGTTTTTTTTTGGGGGTTCACTCATTAGGGTTTGTAATTTTGGCTTTACAGCGGTGCCTCCTGCTCTTCTTCTCCGTTTCTCTCATCTTTCTCAGGCCATGAGCACTGATTCTTCCTCAAACCTCCAGGTTGCCGGAGCGCCACCCTAACTCTCTCCTTCTCTTTGCAACGATCTCACGTTTGTTTGTAAACGGTACAGTTTTATCTTGTTCTGATTTTTAGGGTTTTTATAGTTTCAATGTTCGTTGATTCTTCAAGTTACTTGCATGTTTTGATCTTTTAACCTTTGATGTTTACATGCAGTAAGGGTTTGAGGGATGTACCTTGAGCGTTTTGTTTCTGAAAAAGATGGAGGGAGAGAGATGTGAGAAGGAGGTGCTCCTTGGAAGCTAGGGGGTGGAGGAGAACTGATGGCTACGCTTTGGCTTCTAGATCTTTGTCTTCTTCCATGATTAGTTGGTTATTGATGTTGATGATGTATTTTCTGAAACACTATGTTGATTCTGAATCTCTTCCTTTCTCCTTGCTGAATATTGATGATGAATATAACTCTGAGATTTATTGATGATTTGCTTGATTTTTTGTTAATGATGAAACAAATTCTGAAACTGTTTTGTATTGTCACTTCTGAATCTCTCCTTCTTTCTTGGCTTTTGATGGGTTGATAATCTCTGAAACTGTTATTGTTTGTTGTTAGTGATGATTTATTTCTGAAACTCCTATTGTTGCTTCTAAAAACCCATTGTGGATTGTTTCTGATTTTCTCTTCCTCTTCTTTGGATGTTTAATATTGATGATGAATGTATTTCTGAGACTTGTGTTTTCGTTGACTTTGTTGGTGATGAAGAAAATTCTGAAACTGCCTTTTGTTGGTTTGAACTTGTTGGTGATAGTTTTGGTTGTGTTTTGAGTAAGATAAGCTTGTTTTGTTTGACTTGCACGTTTAACAGTTTGGTTTGCAGTTGGAATTGCAGGTTTGCAGTTTGTTGTTTGATTTGCAGTTGGAACTGTAGGTTTGCTTTGTTGTTTTGGACTGCAGGTTTGCTTTGCAGTTTTGGACTGCAGGTTTTGGGCAAGCTTGGCTGTTTGTGTTGAGCTTGAAGTTTGTAATTTGGACAGGTTTTAGCAAGCTTGAGCTTGTAGACTTGCTGAGTTTGTGGTTGTTTTTGGGCAAGTTGCATTTATGCAGGTTTTGGGCTAGCTGCAGTTATGCAGGTTTGGGCTAGTTGCAGTTATGCAGGTTTGGGCTAGTTGCAGTTATGCAGGTTTGGGGACTGCAGGTTCTAATGTTCTCCTCCTCCTTGGACTGTTATACAGTCTCTTCTCTTTATATCTTTTTCTTTTTTGTCTTTGATAACAGCCTTCCCTTTTTTGCCCAAACTGTAAAACTTTTCACTAAAGGTCCTCTCTTTCTCTCTCTCTCTCTCATAAGCACTTTTTGCTTATTATATTATTTGTTCTGAAAAGTTTGTCTAGGCTGGAAAATGATGATGGCTAGGACAAGCTCTTGGCTTGTCAACTGGATTTACCTCCTGCATTGTATTACTTGCTGCATTGTTATACTTTCTGCATTGTGTACTTTCTGTACTTGTATGCTTTTGCTAGTTGGCTTACTTGACAATTTTGCATTTAGTTTGGCATGCTCAGTTTGCTTTGCTGACTTGTTTATGCTTTGCAATTCAGTTTGACATGCTTGGCACCTTGTTGCATTTGGTTTGATTACCGCAGTTTGGTTTAGTTTGCAGTACAGTTTGCTTTGTAATGCAGCCTTGTACCTTACTTTGTATTTGAACCATGTTTTTGCATTGGAACCAATTGTATGCTTGTATTTTATTTTTTACTTTTCTCTTTGTGAACCAAGAAGAGCAATCTTCTTGTGATTTGCAAAGAGAAAAATAAAAACATGATGAACCAATAGCATTCTGATTCCGGCCGGCAAACTTTAATGATGATTTCTTTCTTTTTCTATTTGAAAATCTTTTTCAATTAACTGTGCTGATTTCTTTTCTTTCTTCTTTTTCAGGTGAATGCATCTTGGGCAATAGAGGAAGCAGAGGAAGAAAAAATTCCTTGAGCATGGGAGCATTGGACCTTAGGAGATTAGATTTATTTTTTCATTTATTGTAAACAAATATTATCTTAAATACCATAAGTTGTAAACTTACAATATTCAAAATAAATTTTGTAACAACATTTGAAATGAATAAAAGTCTTTATCCAAAAGAATGTTTCTACTGTCAAATATCTTTCAATTATTCCTTGCATGTTCATTTAATTATTTAAGACTCTCAAATCAAAATGATTGAAACTGTATCCCAATAATTCTAATCCAGATAAAATAAATAATCAACAAACTTTGCAGTCTCGTAACCTTGCATCAATCACAATACGCGTGGTATTCCAAATAATATACGCATTGTACAGTTAAACAAACAAGCATTCCATTAAACGGTAAACCTTTCACTCCACTAACAAGCAGATGCCTTAACGTTCCAAACAAAGGTCTCAGCTCTTATCCCAGATAATCAGGCTTTGAGATATAACCAGTAAACTTGAACAAGCGTGAAAACAATGTAACAGTTAACTGAATTTCTGAGGATTCAGTTTCTTCTGAGAAATGCGAGCGAAAACCCTAATTCCGGATTTGTTGCCAAAGAAAAGTCTACTTGATCAATTCCTGAGCCAATCTCAAAAATCAGAGAAAACCCTGGGGTCGTGATTTCTTGTGAAAAAGGGAGGGAAAATTTTGGGGTATAACAGGTACCAATCAGCTCGTTGCAATCTCACGAGCATCATGGTACCACTCTCCATGGCTAATTGATCATGTAAGCAAAACCCTTAAAAATGAAACTAAAACCCTAAACATGGCAACTTGCTGTATAGCCAATAAAAATGCAATTAAGTATTACCATTAGCTTGCAAATGTTTCAAGGTTTCAGAATATGTCCATAAAATATGCTAACAATGCCAGAATTATGAGATACGATTTCAAAAAAAAACATGGAAGTCGTGGGGTACTTACAACGTGTTTCTGGGCTTGAGGGAGGTTGCTAAGGATTGGAATAGGATCCTAGATCGTCCAGGAAGCGACTTGTGTGACTGGAATGGCTTGAGGAAGCCTGGAACTGAGAAAATAGTTTGCAACTTTTCTTGATTTATTGAAAATTTCTTTCACCTTTGCACGCCTCCAATTGCCTTGCTTTTGATCTGTACTTGTTCTATATGTACCCTAGAATGAATTAGGGTTGCAATTTGGTTTCAAATCTTCTCCAATAATGATCATTGATTCAAGATTTGATCCTTTGTGCAAATCTTTCCAAATTGAGAAAATCCAATCTTTTTTTATCCATTTGAATCTTGCACGATTTGATTCTCTTTCCAGCTGTATAAGAGGCCTAAACATGCACAAAATCTCAAGCTTTGATTAGTTTTGATATTTTCATGATTTTGTTTTGATTTTGTTGGATTTAATTGAAATAAAAATCAAAATAAATGACAAAAATAAAATAAAGACAAGTATAAAGGATCATGGGTTGTGGGTCATGTTACAAACCCAATGCAAGCATAAAAGGTTGGGCCCATTTGATAAAAATTGCAATTTTGGCCACATTTGACTTTTGGCAATTTTGCAAAAAGGGTCAACTTTGCTAATTCATAACTCCTTCAATTTTGACCCTAGAGATGTGTTCTTGGACTTTTTATAAAGCTTGATATGTCCTCTAAGCAACCCTTTTGGTCTCATATCAATTGAGTCTTCCATGTTCATGTATGAAGCTTTGACAAAAAAGGTGTTTTTGTTGACTTTTCAAAATGACCTATAATGTACAAATTTATATCTTCTTGTGAGTGAATATTTTGAACTTGGGAGCTGAAGATGGATTGTATGGAATTTCATCCTCTTCAAAATGAGCTTTGGATGGGTCATTTATGATAAAGTATGAGAAAGTTATGCTTGGTCAAAGTTGAGTTATCTTTTCCTACAAAACCCTAATTTAGCAACTTTTGGGTTTTGATGAATTGTGAGCAATCCTTGAGGAATCATGATCAACCCTTGATCAAATGATTAATAATACTTAAAAATGAAAATGTTTACCAAAAATATTGAAGTTTTACTGTATGTAGGCCACAGTTGACTTTTGCCCTAGCACAGTCGATTTTTAGGCCTTTGAGCAATTGACTGAGCAAACTTCCTCTGCAAGGCTTGAAACTTGACATGGATGATTTTGAGAACATATTAGGATAATAGTGAGCATTTAGGACCCTTTGGACTCAAACATCTTGATGAAAAATGAAACCCTAATTTGAGGTAGACTGCCTTTAGGAGAGAGTTTGTCTGGTCAACTCTTGGACTTCCTTGGGAAATTTGAGGACCTCACTTGAAATGTATTGAGAAATATGTGAGGGAAAATTTTGGGGTACAACAGCTGCCCCTGTTCAATCTTCTTAAACCTGAGGATGCAAATTGGCTTGTCTGCCTTTCGTGATCTGAAGGTTGAAGATGATTGAACACTAGAGTGCCCAGAAATTTGCACTCGCATGAAGTGGTATTTGTCTTGCGATATCGGAAATGGGCTTATAGATGCCATTTGGAGATTGATGACGGAAGATGGGCTTAAAGATGCCATCAGAAGAAGTGTCGATCGCATAAGAGATTCCTTTATGATATCCTGTATACCTGTTGTTGAGGAGTACTATGCTGGGGAACGTTGATCTTTGTCCTGAGAAAAATAGAATTTTAGGAGCTTCAGTCGTCCGTTATTCTACTGGGGAATCATCTCTTAGGCGAGGAGGTGAAAATGAACTGTTATCTGGTCGTGCTTCAGGCTTCATAGTGATTTACTGAGGAAAATAAGATCGACTGCTATCTGGTCATGCTCCATGCTTCACAGCGACTTACTGGGGGGATGAGATTAAACTTGCTATCTGGTCGTGATCCAGGCTTCTCAATTTCTCACTTCTTATCTGGTCGTGCTCCAGGCTTCAGAAGGAATTAAGTTATTATTCGATCGCATCCGGGCTTCAACTTGAATTTAAGGCATACTAATATCCGATCGACTCCGGGCTTCTTAGTAATTGGCTAGGTAAACTGCTATTTGGTCGAAATCTAAGCTTCGTAGTGTCTTATACTATTAACTGGTCGATTCCAGGCTTCAATATCCTTTGTCGCTATCTGGTCGTAATCCAGGCTTCACGGTGTCTTATACCATTATCTGGTCGAGTCCAAGCTTCATGGTATCTTGTATTGCTATCTGGTCAATTTCTAGGCTTCACAATACCTCGTTAAGCTGTTTTCCAGTCGATCTTTGGGCTTCACAGTTTATGTTTATGATATACGACTATCTGGTCGATTCCAGGCTTCATGGTGTTTTGGATAAATCAAGATATTATCCGGTCGAATCCGAGCTTTATAGCTTGAATTTAAGATATACCACTATCTGGTTGATTCCAGGCTTCATGGTGTTTTGTACTACTATCTGGTCGATTCCTAGCTTTACAGTAACCTGCTGGGGATTCAACTATTTTCGGTCAATTTCCGGGCTTCATAGCTTTGAATTTGGGATATACCACTATCTGGTCGATTCCAGGCTTCGTAGTATTTTGGTACTGTTATCCGGTCGTTCTTAGGGCTTCACAGTATGATGGAGAAATCAAGATATTATCCTGTCGGATCCGGGTTTCATAGCTTGAACTGGAATAGAAATCTTAGTATTGATTTGACTGAACCAGAGAAGACTTGTGAGAACTTGATTGTATCTTTACCTGAAAGGTAAAGAGTTAGTCGTATGTAATGTCATGATGTATGAAATTTATTGATTAATGATGTTCTCAAAATAAATGAGATTGTGCCGTATGATGCGTATGTGCATGCCATGATGTATGGATATGCAATGTTCTTGTGATATTCTCTGGCTGGGAAGAATAAATCCTGAACTGTTGTTGAAGAGTTCAAAGAGTTGCGCTCGCTGGGGATAACGACCGAAGATGATTAGCCAGAGACTTGCGTTCGTTTTGTTTGAGAATATTCCACCAGGAGAGACTCTACTGGAGAATAAATTGGCGAGAGAATGACTCTGTAGGGAAGAGATACTCTGCCAAAAGATCTGTTGATCTAGGGAAATATCCTCAGCTGGGGATAAATTACCGTTGCTGGTGATGATGAAATCTGTCGGGGATTAAATTTCTGTCTGTGGGAGAAATAAACTCCACTGGGGATAATCTTCTATTGCTGGTGATAGATAAATTCTGCTTGGGGAGAATTAACACCTCTGTCTTTGGGTACTTCCTACTCTGCGGGGAGTGCATGAACCTTTAGTCATATTCTCCAGGTGGGTCTATCCCCGTACCTGGTGGATAGAGCAACTGTAAGGTTTGGACATTTCTTGTTTTCCCCTATCCTTGGAATTACGATTAATCGTCTTTTGTTTCGCATGTAAATATTTATGAGCAGCAGTTATTGTCAAATGCATATATCAAAAATGAACCATTGGACGTTTTTGCAAAACAAAACAGAAAAAGAAAAAAAAACAAGTTGAAATGTCTTTGTGAAAATGAATTGTATTAATTTGTGAAGTTAGCCTGTAATAGGCGTTTTGTACAAGAGGCTGACGTCCTAGTAAGAGAACGCCTCCGAAAGAACATAATTTATACAATTTGTGTAAAAGAAAGAAAAACAGCTATGTGAACAATCCCATTGGGTTCCAACTCTACTATTGCCTTTATATCTTCGAGCGTCTCATCACTTTGCTACTTGGTCGAAGGTAGATCAGATTGATTGGCGTCGTCTGAGCTTGATAGTAGATACCGAAGTCTGGTTGCAAGATGATCCAATGAGACATATGTTACGCTTTGATCCCTAATTTTTGCCTGGACCGCCCTTTCGGGTTTTCAGTCCACCGGGATACCCTTTTTTTCCCAAGCCGCCTTTTCAGGTTTTCGATTTGTCGGGTGTACAGTTTTTTTCAGTTTCATCCCTTACTTATGCCCGAACCCTTTTGGTTCGTCGGGAATCCCTTATTTTTGCCTAGGCCAGTCGACCTAGCGGGTCTTTGATTATGCGTAGTATTGTTTCACTATGTCTGCATTGATGGGGTGAGGAAGGTCGTCACCATCCATGGTGGTTAGAATCATAGCTCCTCCCGAGAAGATGTTCTTAACCACAAATGGCCCTTCGTAAGTGGGGGTCCATTTGCCCCTGGGAACACCTTGCGGTAGTATAATGCGTTTGATTACCAGATCTCCGACTTGATATTCTTGTCGTCTGACGTTCTTGTTAAAAGCCTTGATCATCCGCTTTTGATACGTCTGACCATGACAAATAGCAGTAAGTCTCTTCTCGTCAATTAGATTCAGCTGATCAAGCCGGGTCTGGATCCAATCGTCCTCGCTCAAACCTGCATCCTTTATAATCTGGAGAGAGGGTATCTGGACCTCAATGGGTAGGACTGCCTCCATGCCATACACCAAAGAGTAGGGTGTTTCCCCTATTTATGTCCGTGCTGAGGTACGGTACCCATGAAGAGTGAATGATAGCATCTCGTGCCAGTCTTTGTATGTCACCATCATCTTCTGCACAATCTTCTTGATATTCTTATTAGCTGCTTCAACATCCCCATTCATCTTTGGACGGTATGGAGAAGAGTTGTGACGCTGAATCTTGAATTATTTGCAGAGCTCGGTGATCATCGTATTGTTGAGATTTGTACCATTGTCTGTAATGATCCTCTCTGGTACACCGTATCGACATATCAGATTGTGTCGGATAAACAGCGCCACGACGTTCTTGGTTACTGTAGCAAAGGAAGCTTCCTTAACCCACTTCGTGAAATAATCAATTGCTACCAGGATGAAACGATACCCGTTGGACGCAGTAGGTCTGATCTCGCCGATCATATCGATGCCCCACATTGAAAAAGGCCAAGGAGCTGTCAAGACATTCAGAGGAACTGGAGGTACATGCAACTTATCAGCATAGACTTGGCACTTATGATAAGTCCAAGAGTGATGATAACAATTGGCTTCCATAGTAGACCAATAATATCCCGCCCGTAGGATTTTCTTTGCCATGGTATATCCACTGGAATGAGTTCCGAAGGTACCTTCATGCAACTCTTCCATGATCCTTTCTGCCTCGCTCTTGTCCACACATCGCAGTAAGGTTGAATCATGGTTACGCTTGTAAAGGATACCATTACTGATGAAGAACTTCGCAACAAACCTCCTCAAGAACTTCTTATCATTAACAGATGCACCCTCAGGGTACTCTTGAGCCTCAAGATACCTTTTCACCTCGTGAAACCAGGGTTTACCTGCTACCTCTTCAGTCTCAATGTCACAGCAATGTGCGGGTTCGTCCAACCTCTCAATGGTAATTTAGGGAGCTTCATTGTCCCACCTGACCTTGAACATAGAAGACATGGTAGCTAGCGCGTCCGCCAGCTGATTTTCCTCTCTTGGGAAGTGTTCAAAGGTTATCTCCTCAAAGTGCGGAAGTAATGTCGACACATACTCTTTATAAGGAATAAGATTTGGGTGTTTCGTATCCCACTCGCCTTTGATCTGACTGATCACCAGATCAGAATCTCTGAATACACTCAAGAACTTAATCCTTAGGTCAATAGCTGCTCGAAGACCCAACATACATGCTTCATACTCCGCCATATTGTTGGTGCAGTTGAAACATAATCGAGTGGTGAATGCAGTATGACAACCCTCAGGAGATATGATCACATCGCCAATGCCATTACCCAACGCGTTTGAGGCTTCGTCAAAATACATAGACCATCGGGATCCTTCATTCGGTCCAGATTCTTCACAGTCGGTCACCAACATGATGTTCTCATCCGGGAACTCGAAATTCATGGATTGGTAGTCATCCACGGCCTGATGCGCCAAATGATCCGCTAATACACTCCCCTTGATTGCTTTCTGGGTTGTGATTTGGATGTCGTACTCAGTTAAGATCATCTTCCATCTTGCTATTCTTCCAGACAAGGCAGGCTTTTCGAAGATATACTTGATTGGACCATCTTTGATATCAATAAGGTGGTGTGAGTCAGCATATACTGTCTCAGCCGGCGAGCAGCCCACGCCAAAGCGCAGCAAGTTTTCTCGAGCAACGAGTATCGGGTCTCGCAGTCGGTAAACTTTTTGCTAAGGTAGTAAATAGCGTGCTCTTTTCAGCCAGACTCGTCATGCTTCCCTAGCACACACCCTATTGAATTGTCCAGCACTGTCAAGTATAAGATCAAAGGTCTTCCTTCAACTAGAGGCATCAGAATTAGTGGCTCTTGAAGATATTCTTTGATCATTTCGAAAGCGGTCTGACATTCATCATTCCATTTTACCACTTGATCTTTCTTTAGCAGCTTGAAGATTGGCTCACAAGTAGTAGTCAGATGTGAAATGAATTGGGCGATGTAGTTCAGACGTCCCAAAAAGCCTCTAACTTCCTTTTCTGTGCAGGGAGCCGGCATTTCCCGTATGGCCTTTATCTTAGCGGGGTCCACCTGAATACATTTATCACTGACGACGAAACCCAGCAGCTTACCAGACCTTACCCCGAAGGTGCACTTGTTCGGATTTAACCTTAGCTTGTACATCTTCAACCTGTCAAACATTTTCTGGAGATGGTCAAGGTGTTCTTCCTCAGTCTAAGACCTTGCAATCATGTCATCAACGTTAACCTCAATCTCATGGTGAATCATATCATAGAACAAAGCGACCATGGTGCGATGATAAGTTGCCCCAACATTCTTCAACCTGAAAGGAATTACTTTGTAGCAAAAGGTGCCCCACTGTGTAACGAAGGTTGTTTTATCCATGTCCTCGGGAGCCATCTTAATCTGATTTTAACCAGAAAAATCATCCATAAAGGAGAAGATCTTATGCTGCACGGTGTTGTCGACCAGAACATCGATGTGAGGCAGTGGGAAATCTTCTTTGGGGCTCGCCCTGTTCAGATCTCTATAGTCCATACACATCCATACCTTACCATCTTTCTTAGGCACCAGAACAACATTGGCAACCCACTGCGGGTAATAAGTGACAGCGAGAAATTCGGCGTCAAATTGTTTCATGACCTCAACTTTGATTTTCTCTGACATCTCAAGGCGCATACGGCGGACCTTCTATTTTACTGGAGGGCAATCTTCTTTAGTTGGCAAGTGATGAACCACAACGTCAGTGTCCAAACCAGGCATATCTTCATAAGACCAAGCGAAGATCTCAACATAGTCGCGTAGCATCTGTATCAACCGTTGCTTGACACTAGGCTCCAGATTCGCACCTATCTTGACCTCTTTCCTGACTTCCTCTGTACCCAAATTCACTGATTCCACTGGCTCTTCATGAGGTTGTATGGCCCTTTCTTCTTGTAGTAACAGTCTAGCAAGTTCTCCGAGCACCTCACAATCATCCTCACCTCCGTCCTCGGCTTGGTTGATCGGATTTTCGAAGTCATAACCGGCAGTAGCAGAGTTGTTATCAATGGAATCCAAAGTGGATGTGGATCTGCATTATGATATGTGAGTGTGTGTAAGACAATAACTGTTTTGATAAAGTGCGAGATAGAAAAGAAAAATAAGGAGCGTAAAATTTGTAATGCAAGAAAATGTCCAATGCTTTATTGATGATATATGAAAATGGAAAATAATAAGCCCTCACAAACAAAGCCAAGGTGCCTCGGGAAAGGCACCGGGCCGTAAAGTTTCAAACTGTCTGTTACAAATCTCAAAACAAAAGTCAATTACTGTGTAATAAAATAAACAGGTATGAAGTCTTTCACCGTCTAGTTGTTCAAGCCACTGTTGGTAGTCGGGTAAATCCAGTTGTCGATATCCGAGTCTTCATCATCAGCATCTTCTGTGGCGGAGACAACCTCAATAGCATTGATTCCTGAGCCATGCTTGGGCATGGGTACAATTATGACGTTGGACTTCTCCAGAGCGTCAAACTCAATCTCTTTAGCTTCGATCAAGTCTTGCACCTTATTCTTCAAGGCCCAACAGTTGTTTGTATCATGATCTGGTCCATCAAAGTGATAGGCGCTGCGGGCATTGGGGTTATACAGCGGAGATGTGGTGTTGGGATTCTTTGGGGCTTCCCTCAGAGTTACCAGGTTGGTCTTCAATAGTTATAGTAGAATTTGAGACAAGGTCATATTGAGCCGAGTGAACTGTCTTTGTGGTCTCTCCATCCTTTTCTGATTGTTGCATTGTGGAGCAACTATGGGTCTTGATATCACTACCGCATTCACTGCTTGACGGTGTTTAGGTCTACTTTGGCCCCTCGGGCGGTAAATTGCACTAGCTTCTTTCTTACCGGTGAAAGGCTTCTTTACTGCACTTGACGATGTGTCCTTCTGTATCTTACCACTTCGGATACCAGCTTCTACTCTCTCCCCAATCAAAATCAATTCAGTAAACCCAGACGACGAACTGCCGATCAGATGATTGAAGAATGGGCCAGATAACGTCCCCAGAATAATGTCAACCAACTCCCTGTCAGACAAAGGGGGTTGGACTCTTCCAACTAAGTTTCTCCACTTCTAAGCATAGTCCTTAAAACCTTCGCTTGCACCCATTGACATACCCTAAAGCTGAGTACGAGTGGGAGCAAGGTCGGCGTTATATTGATACTGCCTGTAAAAAGTAGCAGCAAGGTCCTCCCAGTTTCGTACATTGGCTCCTTCCAACTAATAAAACCATTCAAGCTGAGTCCCTGATAGACTATCTTGAAAGAAGTGTACCCACAAGTTTCTATCAGCAGTGTGGGGTTGGATTTTTCTAACGTACGAGCGAAGATGGAGTTTTGGACAGGATACTCCATCGTACTTGGAAAAAACCGGAGCTTTGAACTTATGAGGGATCACCACTCCAGATACCAGTCCCAAATCTTCGAAATCCAAACCAGGGATCTTCTGAATCTCCATAGCACTCAGACGGTCTTCAAGTTGTTTATACTTATCCTCAGCAGGAGGATATTGTTCCTCATCATAATCTGTATCATTATCAGAAACTACAGGATTGGGGCCCTTTTCTTCTTCTTGGTCCTCCCCTCCCTTGGATGAAAAGGACAGACCAGCTTGCTGTTTCAACCTATCCCCAAACCTTTTGCCCATACTCAGAAGAATGACCTTCTTCTTCTTCTTCTTCTTCTTCTTCTTCTCTTTCTCTTTCAGGATGAGAGCTTTTAAATCTTCTTGCCCTTTAGCCAAGCTCAAGAACATCTCCTAGAATTGGGCATTTTGTGCCTGAAGATCTTTGATTGCTTGATCGGAAGACATTTCGTGCTAAAATAAACAGCGAAGAAGATGAGAAACCTGTAAAGGTACCTGTAATGGTGTGCATGATAATGGGATGCGTATGTAATGATTTCAAAGACTTTGGGAGATTTAAATTTTCAAACCAAGAAATAAACAAACTTTATTAGATTAAACTTGTAAAAAGGTTCAACAATGCCTTTAAGGCATTTACAAAGAAGTAAATGAAAAACAAATCTAAACTAGAAAAAGTAAAATCAGAAATCCCATGGACGCTTCCCCTTGGTGCTGGCGTAGTCATTGATTGTTCTTTCATTCTCAAGTTGCCTGGTGAGCTTCAAGATCTTCCTTTCTTGCTCATGGTACTTTTCCCGGTAGGTATCCCTATCTTCTTTCAGCTGAATCCAGGATCTCTTCAATGCCCCAAGATCAGTGGGCATGTAGGGATAAATGACTGTATAAGGAATGCCATTTTCATTGGTAGGCTCCACTATCACTGGCAACACAGCTTCATAAGGCATCCTAAACTTCTGAGCACGAGCTCGAGCCCATTTTAGGTAAGGCTGCATAGGAAGGGAAGTCCTTGGTCCTAGCTCTTGAGGGTCAGATCTGTTCACCATGCCCCAAGCTCGTATAAACCTCTGGCGATGCTCATCAACGTCATCCTTGTAGTCAAAGGCAATATCTGTAAGAAGTAGCTCATGAGGACCATCTCTTCGAGCATGACCGAACTTTCGCAAAGCTAAACAAGGACTGTAGGTTATACCCCCTCTGATTCCAAGCAACGGGACATTAGGGTATCCCCCACAACGATCAATGACAGCAATGCTTTCCATAGCCTTAGAACTCCGAAGAATGTTTGTATGGCCAAGGGACATTATCCTGTAAGACCATCCTAAACCTTCTTCATTCTTCAACATAAATTTGGGGAGGTGCGAAATAAACCACCTCGCCAGCAAAGGCATGCAACACATGAGGGTCCCTCTTCTTAGCACAGTACGAGTATAGAGGGCATGCAAAATATCACTCAGTAGAGTAGGCACAGGATTGCGAGACAGGAAGATCTTGACCGCATTCACATCTATAAAGGAATCTAGATTCGGAAAGAGAACCAAACCGTAGATAAGGAGAGCCAAGATATCTTCAAAATCCTGAAAGTCCAAACTTTCCCAGAATAGCTGAGCTTGATCCATCCGAAACTTGGCTAAGAAACCTTCCACCCCGCTTCGTGTCTCCTAGTTGGATATTACATCAGCCTGTGTCAGATGCAGAGCTGAAGCAATGTCTTCTGGTCTAGGAGTCTCTTCCAAACCTGTGAAGGGCATCTGCTCAAGGATGGATATGCCCAGTAAGTGTGAGAACCCTTCCAAAGTGGGAACTAGCTGATAATCTGGGAAAGTGAAGCAATGATGCACCAGATCGAAGAACTGGAAAAGCACACTCATCATCTGCTCATCAAACTTTGAGGTAACCAAGATAAGAAGATGACCATGTCTTCTAATGAATGAATAAGTAGCAGAAACTCTCGAGGCTAAATCTTTGAGTTGAGCAGGTATTTGCACAAAGTTAACTCGGATGGTGTTTCTGCGCATGGAAGCCATGATCTGCAAAACAGAACAAAGATAAATCCCATCGGTCTTTGAAATGGTTAGTATAATGAAGTATGCATGCTATGTTATGATGCATGATGTCATGATAAAAAAAAGAGGTATAGCAGGTAACAGACATGGCAAAGGCAAACAAGTCACACAAAATCCCTTAAGTTTAAGGCTTGCATGGGGTCTAGGTATTACCCTCTTGAAGTTCAATTGGTTTCAACCTGTCCTAGCAAAAGTAACCGGGTTCTAGAGGTTCTCAATATCACCGACCATCCTCCATCGATCATGGTTTCAACTCACGCAATCTTTTCTTGTGGCCGGAACTATCTCGAGAGTATGGTCTCAATGAGTGTAGTATCGAGTATCAACCAGTTCATAACTTTACACCGAGACCGGCTATCTCACTACTTCCTACTGGCCAAGTTGGTCAATTATGGGTTCTAAGGTCAGTTGATGCTTAACGACACATATAGAAGCCCCGTATTCTCCTCGTTTCTCCACAAGGGATACCGGTACCAACCAATATGCCACATCAATGTAGCTACTGCTTCAACCGTATCGGTCTACGCTGTACCATTCCCTCACAGTTTATTGCTACTTACCTAAAAGGTGTCCCCCAGATCCAGGTTAGGATCTATAGTAACTCCCAATATAAAACCCTTTAACAATAAAGCAACCAAAACAAACAAGAGAAACAATTTATGATGAACTAATCCTAAGGTATACCCCACTAATTTAGTCCCCAGCAGAGTCGCCAGTTCTGTGATACGGTGGCAGAACCGGACTGTTTTAGGAAAATGCTGGTTTGTGTTGTGTTTTTTGTTCGCAAAATGTCGCGGTAAGCAAGAGTCTCCACCGACTTTTATTTTATCCAACTGGAAAGGAAAAAAGGACAGAAAAATTCCTTTTTCGAGATTTTGAGTACGGGGGGTAGATTATAGAAAGGGAAGGTATTAGCACCCTTTCTATCTGTGGTTTTCCATGGGCTCTTAGGTACTTGATCATCATTTTAAAATTGCTTCCGTGTTCGTGTGTTTTAAAAAGTTTTTTTACTTCACTTTAACCCTTGTATCAGTCCTCAAGAGTGTTACGAAGTGTTTTTGAAAGCTTTGTTTGAAAAGAGTGTAAGTGTGGAAAAGTTTATTTTGAGCAAGTACCTACTAGCATCTACCTACTCGAAAAAAAGAATGTTTCTGTTCTTATTTCCTTTAGACAACGTTATCCCACTATTAAATAGTAAGTAGCACCGTCGTTGGAGTTGTAAGGGTCAATTTGAAAGGGACGTACAATCACTAAAGCAATGCTAGGACGTCTTAGTAATAACCCTAATGTCTTAAGATCATATTCGAGGCAACATTTCTGAGGCGACATTTTCGAGGCAACATTTCTGAACGGGACATTTGATCTTTGTTTAGACAAGAGGGCAACCACTAAGACACCCTATACTTAATGATCGTTTACTGAAGGCAACTGAAGTGAGAGTATACCCTAGGAGTGCGCATGTGCGAGTGATTTGATTTCAGTTATTATCTTTGCACATTAGGGTTTGCTAACCATTTTAAATTAACATACAGTCTTGTCATGCAATCCTATTATCATACATCTAACAATTAATATTTGTGAGAATTCAAATGCGGAAAGTAAAACTATGTTATTACAAGGCTTCGGGGTAGGGGATTAATTACATAGCCAAAAACCCGTAAAACGATAAATAAAGGAAAATCCTAATTAAACTATTACATACCGTAAGTCGTTACATTAATATTTGCAAAAATAATAAATGCGCGCGATGAAACGATAACAAGAAAATTAGGGTTTTGGCCCCGTCTAAACCTAATTAAAATAAAAATCATATTTTGTGGTTTTTGCGTTATTTTGAGAAAAATAGAGTTTAATTGAATAAATAAAGAAAACCTAATGACTAATTAATTTTATTTAAGAAAAATAATTAAATTAACCATTTTTGTATTTTTGTTATTTTATGAAAAGAAATAAAAATATAATCAAGAACAAAACTAATTTTCTAATTGATTTTAAATTATTTACAAAAAGGTTAGAATTACCCTAAAATTAAATTTAACTAATTATTAAATTAAATTTGATAAAAATAGTACCTAAATCTAAATTTGTGAAAATTGATTTTTATGATTTTTGTAAAAAAAGAATTAATTTTGTTTTAGAAAATAATTTAAACAAAATAAATAAATAAAAGAGATATAAGAAAATGAAGAAAATGGGTCTGGTAGCTTTCAGCAAGAGGGGGGTGTCATTGGAAATTCTTGGCCCAATAACTTCTGGCCTCTTTGACTTTCCATGATCTCATACTCTTGCTTGACTAAGGTGTATTGTGGACCTCCATGTGATAGGCGTTGGATCTGGCATGCTGGAGATCTGGTGGTTGAAGGATGATGGCGTATGGTGGTCATATGAGAAGCCTGCACACATGAACATACAAGGCAAAATAATATTGAACAAATAGGGGGACCTGGGGATCGAACCCAGGCCCTTTAGCAATTTCCATTGTACACTGACCATTTGAGCTAGCTCGCTTTGTTGTATACCTAATGACAAAATAAGATTATATGGAAAAAACAAAATGATGGATTATAAGACGCGTGCAGTTTGAATTGGCCAGTCACAGGATGCCACGCTACCCTTCTTCTTCCTCCCACCGTTGCTAAAAGTCCATAACTTTTACCTACGGACAAAGGGTGTAGGTACAACCCTTGTCCATTCCAAAACCTCATCCCTGCATGATAAATCAATACCTGTGGTACCAATCAGCTCGTTGCAATCTCACGAGCATCATGGTACCACTCTCCATGGCTAATTGTTCCTGCAAGCAAAACCCCTAAAAACGAAACTAAAACCCTAAACATGGCAACTTATTGTATAGCCAATAAAAATTCAATTAAGTATTACCATTAGCTTGCAAATGTTTCAAGGTTTCAGAATATGTCCATAAAATATGCTAACAATACCAGAATTATGAGATACAATTTCAAAAAAAACATGGAAGTCGTGGGGTACTTACAACGTGTTTCTGGGCTTGAGGGAGCTTGCTAAGGATTGGAATAGGATCCTAGATCGTCCAGGAAGTGACTTGTGTGACTAGAATGGCTTGAGGAAGCATGGAACTGAGAAAACAGTTTGCAACTTTTCTTGATTTTTTGAAAATTGCTTTCAACTTTGCACGCCTCCAATTGCCTTTCTTTTGATCTGTACTTGTTCTATATGTACCCTAGAATGAATTAGGGTTGCAATTTGGTTTCAAATCTTCTCCAATAATGATCATTGATTCAAGATTTGATCCTTTGTGCAAATCTTTCCAAATTTAGAAAATCCAATTTTTTTGTGTCCATTTGAAGCTTGCACGATTTGATTCTCTTTCCAACTGTATAAGAGGCCTAAACATGCACAAAATCTCAAGCTTTGATTAGTTTTGATATTTTCATGATTTTATTTTGATTTTGTTGGATTTAATTGAAATAAAAATCAAAATAAATGACAAAAATAAAATAAAAACAAGTGGAAAGGATCATGGGTTGTGGGTCATGTTACAAACTCAATGCAAGAATAAAAAGTTAGGCCCATTTGATAAAAGTTGCAATTTTGGCCACATTTGACTTTTGGCAATTTTGCAAAAAGGGTCAACTTTTCCAATGCATAACTCCTTCAATTTTGACCCTAGAGATGTGTTCTTGGACTTTTTAGAAATCTTGAGATGTCCTCTAAGCAACCCTTTTAATCTCATCTCAATTGAGTCTTCCATGTTCATGTATGAAGCTTTGACAAAAAAGGTATTTTTGTTGACTTTTCAAAATGACCTATAATGTCCAAATTTATATCTTCTTGTGAGTGCATATTTTGAACTTTGGAGCTGAAGATGGATTGTAGGTAATTGCATCCTCTTAAAAATGAGCATTGGATGTATCATTTTTTATAAAGTATGAGAATGCTTGGTCAAAGTTGAGTTGACTTTTCCTGCAAAACCCTAATTTAGCAACTTTTAGGTTTTGATGAATTGTGAGAAATCCTTGAGGAATCATGATCAACCCTTGATCAAATGATGAATAATACTTCAAAATTAGAATGTTGACCAAAAATATTGAAGTTTGACTGTATGTAGGCCACAATTGACTTTTGCCCTAGCACAGTCGATTTTCAGGCCTTTGAGCAATTGACTGAGCAAACTTCCTCTGCAAGGCTTGAAACTTGACATGGATGATTTTGAGAACATATTAGGATAATAGTGAGAATTTGGGACCCTTTGGACTTAAACATATTGATTCAAAATGAAACCCTAATTTGAGGTAGACTGCCTTTAGGAGAGAGTTTTTCTGGTCAACTCTTGGACTTCCTTGGGAAATTTGAGGACCTCACTTGAAATGTATTGAGAAATATGGGAGGGAAAATTTTGGGGTACAACAGTGAAAAAGCACAGGAAAGACCTTTGAGATTTTTTCTTGATTTCGGGGGGTAGATTATGAAAAGGGAAGGTATTAGCACCCTTTTCATCCATGGTTTTCCATGGGCTCTTAGTTACTTGCTAGATCACTTGCTTTTGTTTGAAAATGTGCTTTGTGTGGTTTTTGAAAGTATTTTGTAAAGATGCCATCATTTAGGCAAACTCTGTAATGATTCTCGTTCGTAAGAATGTATACAAAGCGTTGATCTTTTGAAAATGTTTTCAAGTTTGAAAGATGTTTTTGAAAGTGTTGGTGTTTGTTTTGAAAATAGCAAGGATGTTTGTTTTGAGATGGAGCAAGTAATTAGTATCAATCTACCTACTAAAATGTCTTTCTTGTTCATTTTCTTTTCCTTTGACATTGTTGTCTTATCATTGATTTGGTAAGAAACCCTATCTTTGGATGTAAGCAGTACGGGCGTTGGTCATCATATAGTCCTGATAGAAATTTTGTGAGGTATCTTAGCATTTCTTTTTGAGGGACTAAGATCATTTTGAAAGGCAACATTTATAGCGTCATCGAGGGACTATGGCCATTTTTTCTAAGACACCCCACATGCATAACATGGCCATTTTTTTAGGCAACAAGTGGAGTTAACCTTATGGGTGCTTGGGTGCAAGTGTATTGATTTACATGCATTTAATCTTTGATTAGGGTTATCTACTTGTTGATTTTATCTTGCCATACACACCCTAGTTACTAACATTTGTATTTGAAAGCGTTAAATTGCGGAAAATAAAGACCTACGCTATTACATCTTGTAGGGGATGAGGGTACAATTTACAAACGGGGATGAAGTAGGAACTTAAATATTACAACCATATCGAATAACCATGAATGAAACGTAAAAACAGTGTAAAAAGAAGCGAAAAATGCATTTTGAACTATTATGTGTCGACACAAGCTCATATGCATCGAGACATAACTTTCCTTGCCCCTGTATTGCCAAATCAACTCAGTATAAATCGATACATAATGGTATGTGTCGACTCATACACTGCATGTGTCGACTCATACGTGCTTTGTGTCGACTAATACATTGTTTTTCCTTCTGTTTTGGGCCTGTAAAGCAGTATGTGAGGTGTTTAGATGGTTGGACAGAATTTGCAAGGCATGACAGGTTCAAAGGTTTGGACTTTAAAACTCAAGAGTGGAAGTTTTATGGACTGTTATGGCTTTTGATGGCTAGTTTACAACAAGACTTATGGCTTTTATCTCTATTTTTCTAACCTTTTTCCAACCTCTTTCTCTTGCAAATTCTTCTTCTATTTATAGGCAAGGGGTTTGTGCATATGATCTGATTAGGTTTATAAGGCAGCATGTTATGGTTTGGTTGGATTACAAAGATCAAACTAAGTCAAGTACTTCATAGTCCCAAGATGAAGTACCAAAGTTGCTGGTATTGAGGAGCTACTTCCCATGATTTATGGTGGAGTATAATCAGCAACAAGCAAGGTATGGGCTTAAGACAAACTTTGTACAAAAAGCTTGCTTTTCAAGAATAGCAATGGTGCCTTTATGCCATAAATGGAAAGATCTTTGGGGCAATGGTTTAAACACTTGGGTAATAGCTCAAGAGTGGGTTTAAGCATTAAATTATGATGAGACTTTCAAGCAAGGAGGCCTGCAACATAAGATTATGCAGCAAATCATGAGAGTTTGGTTATGTGTTCTTCACTTAGAATGACTTGTAATTCAAAGATGGATGGCCAACTTCAAGCCCTTGAATCTCCTAGCTCAAGTATGATAAATTTATGCTCTTGGATGTTTTAGAAAGCTTGAAACATCCTCTATAACTTTCATGTTGGCCATTTTGACAAAATCATCTTGGAACTATGTGAAAAAATGCCAAGAATTTGGGGTAAAATCCTGACCAAAATCTGTTGAAAATTTCTCTAAGTGTTAAATGAAAATGTCATGACTTCATGAATTTGTAACTTAAGATCCCATCATATTTAGGAGAAGTTGTGTAAAGCAATGTTGTAGATATCATGGAGATCTAAAACTTTCATGTTGAAAGTTTCTTTTGAATCATCTTGCATCATGATGAAAGAATGACATGAAGTGATGAAATTATCATGTATAAAAACACTTAGAAAATTTCTAAGTCTTGGAAATCTTGACTTTTCAAGTTGACTTTTGACTTTCTTGACTTTCTTGATGATCAAGCTTGATATTCTTGCATGTCTTGATGAAATTTGATCTTTGGAATGTAATGTTGACCAAAAAGTCAAAGTTTGACTTTCTAATATGCAATTGACCATTTTGCCCTTGTGCCAATTCCAAGCCTAAATTGATGTATGAGTGTTGCAAACTTGAAGTCTTAGAAGATCTTGTGAGAGAATCCTTGAGAAATGAGAGGGAAAATTTGGGGTACAATAGCTGCCCCTGTTCAATCTTCTTAAACCTGAAGAGTTAGATTAGTGAGTCTGCATTCGTGACTTGAAGGTGAAAGATGATTGAACACTAGAGTGCCCAAAAATTTGCACTCGAAGATGGATGGTGAATGGGCTTATAGATGCCATTTGGAGGAAAGTTGATAAACATTAGAAGAAATATCAGCACAAATCTCTTGTTGATTTATACTAAAACTTGATGTTTTACCTGTGAGAAAAAGAGTTAGTAAAATGCAGATGCATGCATGATGTTCACCAGGTGTGGTATTATGCTAAATGCACAGGGTATGTACATGCGATGATGTATGAATATGAGATGTATGTTTATGTCCAGGAAAATAAATCCCTGACTGCTGCTATGGAAATTCTGGGAGGTTGAATCCTTGATTGTCGTTGGGGATGAAGAATATGCATATGTTCAAACTTTGTTGAAAGGATGCTTTCGCTGGGTAATATCTCTTGAATGTCAACTGTTATCTGGTTGGATCCAAGCTTCACAATTTGCTGAGGATGAAGTAGTCAACTGCTATCTGGTCGGATCCAGGCTTCACGGTAACTTACTGGGGGAAGAGACGAATTAACTGTTATCTGGTCGGATTCCAGGCTTTGCAGAAAATTTCTTGAAATTGAATTGTTATCTGGTCGGATCCAGGCTTCATAACAACTTGCTGGGGATACAGAGGTTTACTGTTATCTGGTCGGATCCAGGCTTCGCAGTAACTTGAAGTGGTAACTACTATCTGGTCGGATCCAGGCTTCACGGTTTTCGGAAAGTTGTACTATTATCTGGTCGAGTCCAGGCTTCATAGTATCTCTATGGGGATCACAGTTAACTGTTATCTGGTCGGGCTCCAGGTTTCACAATAAACTGTTTGAAAAACTATCATCTGGTCGGGTCTAGGCTTTGCGGATTTCTGAGGTTGATGAGGTCAATTGCTATCTGGTCGGGTCCAAGTTTCACAATAAACTGTTTGTGGATTTAGTTGTTATATGGTTTGTTTCCAGGTTTCATAGCGAATATCTGAGGGTAATTGCTATCTGGTCGGATCCAGGCTTCACAACAACTTGCTTGAAAAGATGAAATTGAAAACTGACATCTGGTCGGATCCAGGCTTCACAGTAATTTGTTGGGGCAGAGGTAAATTCTACTGGGGAAAAGAAGTTAAACCTTGGTCGAGTTAAGTCCAGGTTCTTCTATATCTTTGAAGAGTCAGGCTACTATCTGGTTGGGTCCAGGTTTCATAGCATCTTAAAATTGAGATCAACTGTTATCTGGTCGGGTCCAGGTTTGAAATACTCAAATTGTTATCTGGTCGAGTCCAGGTTTCAGTAACTTGAATAAGTCAAACTATTATTTGGTCGGGTCAAGGCTTCAGTAATAACTTGAAAATTATGCTAATATCTGGTCGGATCCAGGCTTCATAGTATCCTTTTTTTGGAAATAGTAAATGCTTTACTGACGGCTTTACGGGGGATCAGGGGTTGTGGCCCTATGATTTTCAACCATCTGAAAGAAAATTCAAACTGGAGAGTGTAGACTCAGTCTGGTAGGACAAACTTCAACTTGGGGAGGATACAATCAACTGGGGAGGATAAACTCTGCTTGGGGATAATAGCCTTATCTGGGGAAGATATGCTCAACTGGGGAACTTTGCGGTGTCTTGATTGTTGTATGTTAAGGAAATTTGAAATCGGCTGGGGAGTTTTGTGGTTCCTCGATTATTGTTAGGGAAACAAAACCTGTTGGGGATAATAAACCTTATTGAGGAAGTGACTTTCCTTTAGGAAGAGACCCTACGAGGTTTCAATTTGTAAAAATTGACTTAGCTGGAGAGAAAGCGGCCAAGAGGTTGAGACTCTGGTCGGGGATTATCCTATGCAAAGAGACTTTGTGGGAAACTCTGTTGGGGAAAGGTTTATCGTAGCCGTCCTTGTGGAGATAAAGATAATGATAATTCTGTGGAGATATTTCATATACATTAAAGAGATGCTTGCTGCAGCTTAGCAGGACACATGTGCCAAATAGTTTTAATTATGTTCATATGCATATGTTCATTTAATTTTAGTCATTAGACAAATTTGCATTTAAAACAAAGACTGGAATTTTGCACTTCAAAGTATATTTGTATTGATATTTTGCCCGTGAGTAGGCATTTTTGTACAAAGATACGGAGATCCTAGTAAGAGGAAATCGTCGAAAGAAAAACAAACTTGAGAATGAAAAACAAATAGCCATGTGAAAATGATCTCATTTCCTTCCAACTCTAATATTGCCCCAATGTCTTCGAATGTCCCTTGTCGTTTGATAGAAGTTGATTGGATTGATCTTGGACCGTTTAAACTTGGACATTGGTGATAAAATTGACTGGGTTGATTCCACGGGACATAATCATACGCTTTTAATCCTTAACTTTTTCCTGGACTGCCCTTTCAGGTTTTCAGCCCACCAGGATACCCTTTTTTTCCCAAGTCGCCCTTTCGGGTTTTCAACTTGTCGGGTGTACAATCTTTTGCATATATCCCTAATTTTTGCCCAAACTTTGGTTTGTCGGGATGCCCTTATTTTTCTTAGGTGTGTCAACCTAACGGGTCTCTTATGCGTAGTATTTTTTAACTATGTTCGCGTTTATAGGATGTGGGAAATCTTCACCATCCATGGTAGTCAACATCATGGCACCGCCAGAGAAAACTCTCTTGACAACAAATGGTCCTTCATAGGTGGGAGTCCATTTGCCTATGGGGTCTCCTTGTGGTAAAATGATGCGTTTTATCACCAAGTCACCAGCTTGAAATACTCGAGGCTTGATCTTTTTGTTGAAAGCCTTGATCATCTGTTTTTGGTACGTCTAACCATGGAAAACAACAGTTAATCGTTTTTCGTCAATCAAGTTCAGCTAATCCAATCTCGTTTGAATCCACTCGTCTTCACCTAGGCCTGCCTCATTCATAATCCTTAGCGAGGGGATCTAAACTTCTACTGGAAAAACAACTTCCATGACATAAACTAAGGAAAAGGGAGTTGCCCGAGTTGAGGTTCTAGCTGAAGTACGGTAGCCATGTAGAGAAAACGGCAACATCTCATGCCAATCCTTATAGTTTACTACCATCTTCTGCATAATCTTCTTGATATTTTTGTTGGCAGCTTCGACTGCGCCATTCATTTTTTATCTATATGGAGAAGAATTGTGATGCTTGATCTTAAACTGAGTGCAAAGCTCAGTAATCATAGCATTATTGAGGTTAGTCCCATTGTCGGTGATGATCCTTTCGGGGATACCATAACGGCAGATGAGGTTGTGTCTGATGAATCTGGCTACCACATTCTTGGTGACTGAGGCAAATAAGGCGGCTTCGACCCATTTGGTAAAATAGTCTATAGCAACAAGAATGAAGCGATGTCCGTTGGAAGTTGTGGGATTGATCTCTCCAATCATGTCAATGCCCCACATTGCAAATGGCCATGGAGCGGTCATGATATTCAGAGGGATAGGAGGCACATGGACCTTGTTAGCATAGATTTGGCATTTGTGACAGGTTCTTGAATGTTGATGGCAATCAGTCTCCATCGTTGACCAATAGTAACCTGCTCTTAAGATTTTCTTAGCCATCGTATGCCCACTTGAGTGAGTACTGAAGAGACCATCGTGCATGTCTTCCATAATTTCCTCTGCCTCCTTCTTGTCCATACATCGAAGTAGAGTCAAATCATGGTTGCGTTTGTACAATATCCCGTTACTTATGAAGAATCTGGCTGCAAATCTTCGCAAGAACTTTTAGTCATTGATGGATGCCCCCTCTGGATACTCTTGTGCTTCAAGGTATCTCATCACCTCATGGTACCATGGCTTTTCCGCATCGGTGTCAAACTCATAGAAATGTGCAGGTTCATCGAATCTTAATATTGTTATCATAGGGGCTTCGTTGTCCCATCGGACTTTGAACATTGAAGACATGGTTGCCAAAGCGTCAGCCAAATGGTTTTCTTCCCTAGGGAAGTGCTCAAACGTGATCTCTTCGAAGTAAAGAATTAGGGATAGCACAAGTTCCTTGTAAGGGATAAGATTAGGGTGTTTAGTGTCCCAGTCTCTTTTTACTTGGCTGATCACCAAGGAGGAATCTCCAAACACATCCAAATGCTTGATCCTTAAGTCAATAGCAGCTTTCAGACCTAATATGCATGCTTCATACTCAGCCATATTGTTTGTGCAATCGAAGCATAGTCTGGCAGTGAAAGGAGTGTGACAACCTTCAGGAGAGATGATCACAACACCAATTCCATTACCTAAGGCGTTGGAAGCCCCATCGAATACCATAGTCCATCGGGATCCTTGTTCAGGTTCGTCATACGGTCTAGGTTTCACACAGTCGGTTACCAGCATGATGTTCTCATCAGGGAAGTCGAAGTTCATTGACTGATAATCATCCACATCCTGATGGGCCAAATGATCTGCTAGTACACTCCCTTTGATGGCTTTTTGAGTCGTGTATTAAATGTCGTACTCAGTCGAGATCATTTTCCATCTGGATATCCATCCAGAAAGGGCAGGTTTCTCGAAGATGTACTTGATTGGGTTCATTTTAGAAATCAACAAAGTGGTATGAGTCAACATATACTGTCTTAGCCGGCGAGCAGCCTATGCCAGAGCGCAACAAGTTTTCTCAAGCAGTGAATATCTGGATTCACAGTCGGTAAACTTTTTGCTCAGGTAATAAATAACATGCTCTTTTCGGCCAGACTCGTCATGTTGGCCCAACACACACCCCATAGAGTTCTCTAGTATAGTCAAGTACATGATCAAGGGTCTTCCTTCATTTGGAGGCATGAGAATATGAGGTTCTTGTAAATATTCTTTGATTTTGTCAAAGGCAATCTAGAAATCATCGTTCCATCTGACTACCTGATCTTTCTTCAAGAGTTTGAAGAGTGGCTCACAAGTAGCAGTTAAGTGAGATATGAAATGGGAAATGTAATTGAGATGACCCAAGAATCCTCTGACTTCTTTTTCAGAATGAGGGACTAGCATTTATTGGATGGCCTTTATCTTGGAAGGATTAACTTCAATGCCTTTATTGCTGACAACAAAACCTAGAAGCTTTCCAGAGCATACTCCAAACGTGCACTTATTAGGGTTTAACCTCAGCTTGTACTTCTTCAGCCTCTTGAACAATTTATGTAGGTGATCGAGATGTTCTTCTTCGGTTTGTGATCTGGCAATCATATCATCCACATATACCTCTATCTCATGATTAATCATGTCATGAAATAAAGCTACCATAGCCCTTTGATATGTTTCCCCTGCATTCTTTAATCCGAACGACATGACCTTGTAGTAGAAGGTGCCCCATTGCGTAACAAAAGTAGTATTTTCCATATCTTCGGGAGCCATCCTTATTTGATTATAGCCTGAGAAGCCATCCATGAATGAGAAGACTTTATGCTGAGTGGTATTATCAACTAAGACTTCAATGTGTGGTAGAGGGAAATCATCCTTGGGGCTTGCCCTATTCAGATCCCTATAGTCTACGCACATGCAAACTTTCCCGTCTTTCTTTGGCACTGACACCACATTGGCAATCCATTGAGGATAGGATGTCACAGCTAGGAACCCTGCATCAAATTGTTTCATCACTTCAGCTTTGATCTTTTCAAACATATCAGGCCTCATGCGGCAAACCATTTGCTTGACAGGCGGACAATCTTCTTTTGTCGGCAAATGATGAACTACAATGTTGGTATCCAACTCAGGCATATATTCATAAGACCAAGCAAAAACTTCCACATAATCATGCAACAACTGAACCAACCTTATCTTGACACTACTTTCCAAGTTAGCGTCGATCTTGATTTCCTTCCTATCTGCCTTAGTACCCAGGTTGATAACTTCAACTGACTCCTTGTGCGGCTGAATAGATTTTTCCTCTTGTAATAGAAGTCTGGCTAGTTCTCCCGGTATGTCACAATCTTCCTTGCTTTCGTCTTCGGCTTGGTTTATAGGACATTCAAAATCATAGTCGGAAATAGTAGAGTCATTGGCAATATGATCCAGAGCGGATGTGGACCTGCAAGAGTGTGTGTGCATGTAAGATACATGGCTATTTTTTTCGAAAAATGTTTTTGTAAGAAAAGAAATACAATGAACACGAATATTTGAATGCAAAAGAGTCCAATGTACTGAATGATCATATGATTAGATGAACATAAATAAAACCCTTGACAAATGGACCAAAGTGCCCCGGGCCAGGAAAATGGCTGAAAAGTCATTGTTAAAATATTATAGACAACATGTTCTTGAATTGAAAGAAAGGAAATAACAATTAGATTACTCCTCAATGAAGGAGATGGGCACACAGTCCTTTGTATGCCAATTCTCCAGCTCCGTAGTAGTTGGATACACCCACTCCTCAAATGCAGTATCTTCTTCAGAATCACCCACGGCATTGACTTCATGGCTTCCAATGCGAAGAGGTGGCTTTCCAGCACGAGCACGCCTCATTTCCTTATGAGTTTTAACAGTGAATCCCAAACAAAACTTGTCTTCTTTAAATGGGATATCGAGGAGTTTCCCCCAAGTATCACAATTTCCTTCTTCTATTATCGCACGGGCATCCTTGACTGAAACCATCTTTGGCGTGGCCTTAACAACTTTAGACTCATCAGAAAAACATTTAGTAGCAGCAATCATCGATGGTACAGCCTCAAAGGCTTCACATGGGGTTTCAATGAATTCTCCGTCCATCTCTACATACTTGAAAGAGTTAAGGTTGCTCACCATAAACTCTTCTTCTCCGCAGATGGTGACTATTCTGCCCTTGACTGGATATTTGAGTTTTTGGTGGAGGGTTGAGGTTACTGCCCCAGCTTTGTGGATCCACAGGCGATCTAACAGACAAGAATAGGCAGGATGAATATCCATAATATAGAAGGTGGAGTTGAAGATTTGGGAGCCCACTTTGATTGGAAGATCTACTTCCCCATGAACAGTCCTCTTCGATCCATCAAACGCCCTTACGATGATATCACTTTGCTTCAAGATTAAACCTTCACAGTCAAGACGATCTAATGCCCCCTTGGGTAACACATTCAGAGAAGAACCAGTGTCGACTAGCACATGTGCTAAGGTAGTCCCTTTGCACTCGATAGAAACATGCAAAGCTTTATTGTGATTCTTCCCGAGAGGTGTTAAGTCAGCATCTGAAAACCCCAAGTAATTATCAGTTGTTAGGCTAGCTACGCATTTCTCAAATTGGTTTGTTGTTGTCTCATGGGGGACATGAGCTTTTTTCAGGAACTTGATTAATGTTCGAGCATGGGCATCGGAGCAAAGCAGCAATGACAACATTGAAATCTTAGAGGGGTTTTTCCCCAATTGTTCTGCAATTTTGAAGTCGCTTCTCTTTATGATCTTTAAAATCTCGTCCATCTCGCGAGCGGAGGGTTCTTCATTAGTTACGTCCTTGGAGGGTACTTCAATCACATCAGGCTCAACAACCTTCCTTTTCCCTTTTGTCTCGGTACTTGGCTTGGCGGCAGTAATGCGGATGGGTGTCTTTGTAACTACTGGAGGTGATATATTGGGTGAGAATATTCTCCCAGTTCTAGTTACTTTGCTTGAGCCAGCTATGTTTCCGACATCGTCGTCTTTTTCTTCTCTGATCCAGGCATCTTGTTTAATCCCATGATAGAACACTTCAGCACCGTAATTCCATGGTACTACTTTATTTGAAGAGTTAGGAATCGGTCCAGGATTGGTAATGATTAATGGAGCAATGGTGGGTTCATTTGAAATCCTAATAGGACCTTTGGAGGTGATCCTAATAGGTTTGTTTGAGATGGTAATAATGGAGAGGTCTTCACATTTGTTAATCAAACTCTTGGAAAATGGAGTCTTTTCAAACAGAATTTTATGGCTATCCATCAGGCGTTGTATGCCTTTCTTCATCCTTTCACATTCATCGAGTCGTCTTGTACAGCACACACAGTCTTTTTCACAGACAGGGAAGATCCCAGCTTTCAACAGATTGTTCTTGATTATATTTAGCAGAGTAGTTAAATCTTCAACAGAGTTAACAAAAATTGTATCTTCGACAACATTAACACCTTTGTCATGCTTCGGCATTGGAGCGGTAATTACATTTGGCATTGGAGGAGAATCAAATTCAATAGTTTTGTTATCAATTAAATCCTTGATTTTGTTCTTAAAGGCCCATCATTGGTCAGTCTCGTGCCCGGGGCTGTTTGAATGGTAAGCACATTTAGCGTTTGGATTATACTTTGGTGACGAGGTGTCAGGGTTGGCGGGAGGATCGTGCAACGTCACTAAATTAGCCTTGAGCAAATGTTGAAGGGCTTGAGATAGTGACATGCCTAACATCGTAAATTGTCTTCTTGGAGTTTCAAAACATTGATGATTTGCAGATGGTCTTGGAGTAGGAGTCGGATTGGAGATTCAGACAGACGATCATTCTTCTTGGTATGGGCCATTTCCCTATACACAGCATTAACTTCCTTCTTTGCAACAAAAGGTTTCTTGATAGGATTGATGGTGGAGGTAGATGCCACAAAGATCTTCCCACTTTTGATGCCACTTTCAACATTTTCACCGGTTAAGATTAATTCGGTGAAACCAGAAGAAGAGCAGCCAACCAACAGATTAAAGAAAGGACCAGATAAAGTGCCCATGAACATGTCGATGTGCTCCCTATTAGTCAAGGGAGGTTGGACTCTACTAGCAAGGTCTCTCCACTTTTGTGCATATTCCTTAAATCCTTCATTCTTTCCCATGGTCATATCTTGTAACTGAACACTTGTTGGTGCCAAGTCGGCATTATATTGATACTGATGGTAGAAGGCAGTAGCTAGATCCTCCCAAGTGTTTATACGAGAACCATCTAACTGATAAAACCATTCAAGTTGTGTTCTAGCCAAGATCTCTTGGAAAAAGTGAACCCAGAGCTTCTTATCAGCAGCGTGCGGCTGTATCTTACGTACATAAGATTTCAAATGGAGTTTGGGACAAGAAACCCCATCGTACTTTGCAAATATTGGTACTTTGAATTGTGGGGAATGATTACCCCTGAGATCAAACCCAAACCATCAAAATCTAAACCGGGGACGACTTGGATTTCAACAGCTTTCAATCTGTCTTCTAAATTCTTGTATTTGATATTAGTGGGTGGATATTGCTCGTTGAAATAATCATCATCAGATTCTTGATTATTAGCACATTCAGCCTGAGTACTCTTGACCTCACCGACTTGGTTCTCGTCCTCTTCAGATGAGTCTCCTCCTACTGGGATTTGATGGATTGTCTCCTCGAACCTTCTACCCATGTTGAGCAGAGATTTATTCTTTGGCTTCTTCTTAACGGCCAACAAAGCCATCATATCTTGCTACCCCTTGGCTAGGGCTAGTAAAGCTTCCTGAAACTGAGAATTCTGGGCTTGGAGTTCCGTCACAGTATTCTCTAGATCCATCTTGCTGAAATAAACAACAGAAAGATAAGGAAACCTGTTATACGAAAACCTGTCATGTTATGATGCATGGAATATGTACATGCAAATGATTTCAAGGATTAATGAAATTTAAATTTGTATAGACAAGAGAATGTAATTTTCATTAGAAAAACAAGAAAGATTACATCATGCCTATTGGGCTTACAAAATAAATTTCTAAGATAAAAAGACTGAACGCATCCTCTTTGGCGCGAGATAAGCATTCACATTTTGCTCTTCTTGTAGCTGCTTCGTAAGCTCCAAGGCCCTCTTTTCACTAGCATAGAACTGAGCCTCGAAAGTATCTCGTTCTTCCTTCAGCTGGATCCAACCCTTTTGTAAGTCTTCGAGAGAGGTAGGCATATCAGGATGGAGGATAGTGTGGGGACTATCTCCTTTGACCACAGGCTCCACGATGACTGGTAAGATGGATGGATAAGGCATCACAAGTTTCTGAGCACGATCTCGTACCCATTTAAGGTAAGGCTTGAGGGGAATGGAATTCTTGTGTCCTAGTGTCTTTCCATCCACCTTGTTCAACATCCTCCAAGCTCGGTTAAATCTCTGGCGGTGACCTTGATCGTCGTTCTCGTAGTCAAAAACCAAACCTTGAATAAGCATCTCGTGTGGACCATCCCTTCAGGCGTAACCAAACTGTCTTAAGGCTAAGAAAGGGTTGTAAGTGATACCTCCTCTAATGCCAAGCAAAGGGACATTAGGGAGTTCTCCACAACGATCGACAATAGCAACATTCTCCAAAGAGCGGGAACACCAATGAATATCTGAATGTCTGAGTGTCATTAACATATTAGACCACCTTGAACCTTGCTCGTTCTTCAATACAGATTGGGGAATATGCGAAATAAACCATCTTTCCAAGAGAGGAGTACAACACATAAGGATACCTCTTTTCCTTAAAGTGCAAGTGTGAAAGAAATGTAGGATGTCCCCTAACAAAGTAGGCACCGTGTTACGAGACATGAAGATTTTGACGGAGTTAACATCTATGAGTTGGTCAGGATTTGGAAACAAAACCATCCCATAGATGAGGAGAGCCACAATTTCCTCAAAGGCTTGAAAATCCAAAGAGTTCCAACAGTTTTGGGCTTTCTCAAACAAGAACCTTGCTAGGAAGCCTTTGACACCACTCCTTGTTTCCCAATTAGTTGTGATATCAGATGGTTGCAAGCGTAGAGCTTGAGTAATCTCTTATGGCTTTGAATCTCTTTCCGTAACGTTGAAAGGTAGTTGATTGAGAATGGGAATCCTCTAGAGTTGGGAGAATTCTTCCAAAGTTGGCACAAGTTGATAATCAGGAAATGTGAAGCAATGGTGTAAAGGAACAAAGGACTGAAAGAGCACCTTCATCATGTCTTCATCAGTGTTGGAGGTGACCAAGTTTAGTAGGCGACCATGTCTTTCGGTAAATGGATAATTTTCAAGAATCCTTGATGCTAGATCTTTAAGCTGAGGAGGGATCCTTACAAGGTTGACTTGAATAGTTTTCTTGCAAATAGAATCCATGTCCTACAAAATAGAACAAAGATAAATCCCAATATCCTTGAAATGGTTAGTGAATATGAGTATGATGCTTATGATGCTTATGATGTCATGTACAAGTAAATATATACAAACAAATAAAACAATTCCTTAGGTTTAGGCTTGCATGGAGTTTCATAGGTAAGTACCCTCTTGAAGTTTAGTTGGCTCAAACCTACCCTAGTAATAGTAACCGGGTTCTAAAGAGCTTAATATCACTGGTTTGTTTTCTCGGGCATTGTTTCAGTGTAAGCCTCTTTAATGGCGACCGAAATATCCCAAAAAACCAAACCTCAATGAGTGTAGTATCGAGTATCTACCAACTTCGGACCGCACCAAATCCGGTCATCTCACTACGTCCTAATGGCCAAGTTGGTCAAGTAAAGTTTCTAAAAGTTCATTAGTGCTTCATTACATCACTCAGCGGCCCCGTATTCTCCTTGCCTACTCAAGGGCTACTGATACCCACAAATATGTCACACTAACATAGCTATTGCTTAGACCGTGTTGGTATACCCCGCACAGTTTCCACAATGTATTGCTACTTACCTATAAGGTATCCCAAATCCGGGTGGAGGATTCAAACCCAAACAAAGAACCATAATGTAAAGCATACAAGTAAAACAATGAAAGCAAGTGAATCTGATCTAACCCTAAGGTAACCCCACTTTTAAGAATTTCCCCTGCAGAGTCGCCAGTTCTGTGGTACGGTGGGAGAACTGACTTGGGTGTTTTGCATTTGATCGCAAATGTTGCGATTAGCAAGAGTCGCCATCACTTTTCTTTTATCCAAAAGGAAAGGTGAAAAAGCACAAGAAAGACCTTTGAGATTTTTTTCTTGAGTTCGGGGGGTAGATTATGAAAAGGGAAGGTATTAGCACCCTTTTCATCCATGGTTTTCCATGGGCTCTTAGTTACTTGCTAGATCACTCGCTTTTGTTTGAATATGTGCTTTGTGTGGTTTTTGAAAGTATTTTGTAAAGATGCCATTGTTTAGGAAAACTTTGTAATGATTCTCGTTCGTAAGAATGTATACAAAATGTTGATCTTTTGAAAATGTTTTCAAGTTTGAAATATGTTTTTGAAAGTGTTGGTGTTTGTTTTGAAAATAACAAGGATGTTTGTTTTGAGATGGATCAAGTAATTAGGAGCAATATACCTACTCAAATGTCTTTCTTGTTCATTTTATTTTCCTTTGACATTGTTATCTTACCATTGATTTGGTAAGCAACCCTATCTTTGGATGTAAGCGGGACGGGCGTGGGCCATCGTATAGTCATGATAGAAATGTTGTGAGGTGTCTTAGCATTTCTTTTTGAGGGACTAAGATCATTTTGAAAGGCAACATTTATAGCTTCATCAAGGGACTATGATCTTGTATTTCGATTGTTTTTGCTAAGACACCCCACATGCATAACATGGCCATTTTTTAGGCAACAAGTGGAGTTAACCTTAAGGGTGCTTAGGTGTAAGTGTATTGATTTACATTCATTTAATCTTTGATTAGGTTTATCTACTTGTTGATTTTATCTTTCCATACACACCCTAGTTACTAACATTTGTATTTGAAAGCGTTAAATTGCGGAAAATAAAGTCCTACGCTATTACATCGTTTAGGGGATGAGGGTAGAATTTACAAATGGGGATGAAGTAGGAACTTAAATATTACAACCATATCGAATAACCATGAAGGAAACGTAAAAACAGTGTAAAAAGAAGGAAAAAATGGATTTTGAACTATTATGTGTCGACACAAGCTCATATGCATCGACACATAACTTTCCCTGCCCCTGTATTGCCAAATCAACTCAGTATGAGTCGATACATAATGGTATGTGTCGACTCATACACTGAATGTGTCAACTCATACGTGCTTTATGTTGACTCATAACCTTCTGTTTTGGGCCTGTAAAGCAGTATGTATCGACTCATAAGGCTATGTGTCGACTCATACTGTCATTTTTTCTACTTCAACATTGTTTTGCTGCATATATGGGTTAGTTCTCAACACATAATGAAAAGAATGGAAGATAAACAAAAGGTTAGCTTCAAGGACAATGGTTACTACACTTTGTCTTCAAAAAATGAATTACTAGTGATGTTTGAAATGAATAACTAAAGTTAAGAAACTTACCTTGGAGCTGGATCTTATACTCTGAGCTTAAGTTGTTGTATTGACTGCTCTTGAACTTGGAAAAGAAAACATATGTGTTGTAGAAGCTTGTTCTTGAGTTTGAACAATTTCTAGGTTATGTATGTGAGGTGTTTAGATGGTTGGACATAATTTGCAAGGCATGAGAGGTTCAAAGGTTTGGACTTTAAAACTCAAGTTTTGTGGACTGTTATGGCTTTTGATGGCTAGTTTATAACAAGACTTCTGGCTTTTATCTCTATTTTTCTAACCTTTTTCCAACCTCTTTCTCTTGAAAATTCTTCTTCTATTTATAGGCAAGGGGTTTGTGCATATGATCTGATTAGGTTTATAAGACAGCATGTTATGGTTTGGTTGGATTACAAAGATCAAACTAAGTCAAGTACTTCATAATCCCAAGATGAAGTGCCAAAGTTTCTGTTATTGAGGAGCTACTTCCCATGATTTATGGTGGAGTATAATCAGCAACAAGCAAGGTATGGGCTCAAGACAAACTTTGTACAAAAAGCTTGCTTTTCAAGAATAGCAATGGTGCCTTTATGCCATAAATGGAAAGATCTTTGGGGCAATGGTTTAAACACTTGGGTAATAGCTCAAGAGTGGGTGTAAGCATTAAATTATGATGAGACTTTCAAGCAAGGAGGCCTACAACATAAGATTATGCAGCAAATCATGAGAGTTTGGTTATGTGTTCTTCACTTAGAATGACTTGCAATTCAAAGATGGATGGCCAACTTCAAGCCCTTGAATCTCCTAGCTCAAGTATGATAAATTTATGCTCTTGGATGTTTTGGAAAGCTTGAAACATCCTCTATAACTTTCATGTTGGCCATTTTGAAAAAATAATCTTGGAACTATGTGAAAAAATGCCAAGAATTTGGGGTAAAATCCTGACCAAAATCTGTTGAAAATTTCTCTAAGTGTTAAATGAAAATGTCATGACTTCATAAATTTGTAACTTGAGATCCCATCATATTTATGAGAAGTTGTGTAAAGCAATGTTGTATATATCATGGGGATCTACAACTTTCATGTTGAAAGTTTCTTTTGAATCATCTTGCATCATGATGAAAGAATGGCATGAATTGATGAAATTATCATGTATAAAAACACATAGAAAATTTCTAAGTCTTGGAAATCTTGACTTTTCAAGTTGACTTTTGACTTTCTTGACTTTCTTGATGATCAAGCTTGATATTCTTGCATGTATTGATGAAATTTGATCTTTAGAATTTAATGTTGACCAAAAAGTCAAAGTTTGACTTTCTAATATGCAATTGACCATTTTGCCCTTGTGCCAGTTCCAAGCCTAAATTGATGTATGAGTGCTGCAAACTTGACATCATAGAAGATCTTGTGGGAGAATCCTTGAGAAATGAGAGGGCAAATTTTGGAGTACAACAACATCCTTCAGAGAAGCCATCTTTAGTGGAGGTCTGGTAATCTTCGGGACCTTAGAAGCAGTCTTGGTTGCAGCAACCGTTTGTGGAACCTCCTTAAAGTTCTGACAGGGGGTCTCAATGAACTCGCCGTCCATTTTAACATACATGAAAGAGTTCAGGTGGCTCACCATGTATTCCTCCTACCCATAGACGGTGATAATTTTCCCATTAACTGGGTATTTCAGCATCTGATGTAGGGTAGAAGTAACAACTCCAGCCCCATGGATCCAAGGTCGACCCAATAAACAGGAATAAGATGGGCGGATGTCTATCACATAGAAAGTTGAGTCAAAAGTCTGAGTACTAACTTTGATAAGGATGTCCACCTCCCCGTGAACCATTCTTTTGGAACCATCGAAGGCCCTCACCACCATATTACTGGGATTTAGTGTGAGTCCTTCGAATCTAACCTGTCTAGAGCATTCTTAGGTAAGACATTCAACGATGAATATGTATCCACCAGAACATGGGCTAATGTAGTGCCCCTGAACTCAATGGAGACATGTAGGACATCATTGTGTTTCCTTCCCTTGGGAGTTAAATCTGAATCAGAGAATCCCAGGTCATTGTCAACTGTCAAACTAGCCACACAATTCTTGAATTGGTCAGCGGAGGTCTCTTGAGGCACATGGGCAGACTTCAGGAATTTTACTAAAGCCTTAGCATGGCCTTCCGAGCATAAAAGTAAGGTCAAAGTTGAGATTTTTGAAGGGGTCTTCCCCAATTGCTCCACAACGTCATAATCACTTTTCTTGATTATCTTTAATATTTCTTCCATTTCCTTTTTAGAAGCCTCAGGAATGACTTCTTTGTGCGCCTTCGTCTGGACAGGCTCAACCAAAACCTCTTTGCCCCGAGTCTCGGCCGACTCAATAGCAGGGATAACAATAGGAGTAGCAATGGGAGTACTGACAGGAGAAACAACAGAGATGATCACAGGAGTAGCAACAATCTTTGGAGAGATCTCGGGAGAGAAAACCCTTCTGCTTCTCGTAATTTTTTTGGTCCCGATGATGTTGTCGATGTCAGGATCAGTACCTTCAACAACTTTGTCTTCAACAGCCAACAGGTCTTGCTTGACGCCATGGTAATAGATGTCAACCCAATAATTCCAGGGAACAACTTTATCCGAGGAATATGGTATTGGCCCAGGGAGGGTGATGATCAAGGGAGCAAACTTGGGAACAAATGTAATCCTAACGGGTCTTTTGGTGGAGACCCTGGGAGGATTGGTGGAAATGGTAATTATCGAGACATCTTCACAACAACTTCTTGTAAGGGGAACTTTTTCAAACATAATTTCTTTGTTAACCATCAAGCGCTGGACGCCCATTTTTAACAACAAACATCCATCTGGTAGAGACATAAGTGGCAACCTTCACCACAACCCAAAAATAAACCGGCTCGCAATAAGTTCTCTTTAATAGTCATAAGAGGAGTAATTAATTCATCCACAAAGGAAACAAACCGATCGTCATCAACAACATTGACACCTTGGCCATGTTTGGGCATGGGTGCAGTTATTAAATTAGGTGTCTCGGGAAGGTCAAACTCAATCTCCTTCGCCTCAATGAGATCTTGTACCTTATTATTTAAAGCCCAACAGTCGTTTGTATCATGCCTTGGAGTTTTAGAATGGTAGGCACATCGAGCATTTGGGTTGTAGCAAGGAGAGGCAGTATTAGGATTCTTCGAGGCCTCCTTTAGGGTCACCAGGTTGGACTTCAACAGGTGTGGCAAAACCTTGGATAGGGTCATGTTAATCCGAGTAAACTGCCTTCTGGGCGCATCTGGTCTGCTCTAATTGTTTCATTATTGGTTTGAGGTAGGATTGGAAATCATAACAACCCTTACCGTCAGACGATGTTCAGTTTTGTTGTGATTTCTTTGGCCATAAGCAACACTAACTTCCTTCTTTCCAGTGAAAGGTTTTTTTGCAGTACTGGAGGATGTATCTCGCTGTATTTTACCACTTTTGATGACAACTTCTACCCGTTCACCCGTCAAGAACAATTTAGTGAACCCATCAGACGAACTTCCAATTAGATGGTTAAAGAATGGACCAGACAACGTGCCCAAGAACATGTCCACCAACTCTCTATCAGACAACAAAGGCTGGACTCTTCCCGTAAGGTCTCTCCACTTTTGGGCATAATCTTTAAAACCCTCGCCGGAACCCATAGACATACATTACAATTGCGTACGAGTTGGGGCGAGGTCAGCATTATATTGATACTGCTTGTAGAAAGCAGTAGCCAGATCTTCCCATATACGAACTTGGTTCTTTCCAGTTGATAGAACCATTCTAGCTAAGTCCCCGACAAACTCTCCTGGAAGAAATGTACCCATAAATTACTATCAGTAGTGTGGGGTTGAATGTTCCTAACATACGAATTTAAATGCATCTTAGAACAAGAGACATCATCGTACTTAGAAAATGTAGGGACCTTAAATTTCCGCAGGATGACCACCCCTGAAACCAGTCCTAGCTTTTCAAAATCCATCCCGGGTACCCTCCTGATCTCCAAAGCATTGAGCCGATCCTCTAGATGTTTGTATTTATCATTAGCAGGAGGATACTTCTCCTCAAAATAGTCAGGTTCATCTTCATCATACCCTGGGTTGTTGTCTCCCTCCTTGGGATTTTCTTCTTGGTTGTCCCCTTCATCCAACGTGGTTGCGAAATCTAGAGCTCGCTTGGCCGGACCTCTGAACCTTCTACCCAAATTCAAAACACCAGTCGATTTCTTTGGCTTCTTGGTCTTCTCTTTGATGATCAGAGCTTTCAGATCTTCTTACCCCTTGGCCAGAGCCAGGAACATTTGATGGAACTGAGCATTTTAAGGTTGGAGGTCCTTCACAGTTTGTTCGAGAGCCATTTCTTTTGCTGAAATAAACAGCGAAAAGAATAAGAAACCTGTCTTGAAATACCTGCTTATGCAATGAAGTGTATGATATGCTTATGCAATGTTTTCAAGGACCTCGGGAAATTTAAATTTGTGACCAAAATGAAACAAATATTTTATTAGTAGAATTCAAAATACAATTGCCTTTTAGGCTTACAATTGAAAAAAAATCTAAAATCCAAGAAATCAAGTTTCCCATGGGCGCTTCCTATTTGTGCCGAGATAAAAATTAAGACTTTTTTCTTCGTGAAGTTGCTTCGTGAGCTCCAACACTTTATTATCATCGACATAGAAATGATCCCTAAAGGTATCTCGTTCTTTCTTCAACCGAATCTAAGATCTCTGCAGCTCTTCAAAATTAGTGGGCATGTCAGGATAGAGAACTATATAAGAAACATCTCCTTCGGTGATGGGCTCTACTACCACTGGTGTGATACGGTGGGAGAAATGACTTGAGGTTTTGTGTTTGCGTTCACAAATGTTTCGGTTTAGCAAGAGTCGCCACCGACTTTTTATTTTATCCTAAGGAAAGGTAAAAAAGCACAGGAAAGACCTTTGAGATGTTTTCTTGGGTTCGGGGAGTAGATTATGAAAAGGGAAGGTGAAAGCACCCTTTTTATCCATGGTTATCCATGGGCTCTTAGTTACTTGTTTAGATCACTTGCTTTGCTTTTCAATTGTTTGAAATGGTGCTCTTCAATTGTTTGAAATGGTGCTTTGTGTGTGGTTTTGAAAGATGTTTTGAAAAGAGGCCATTGTTGTGGCAACCTTTGTAATGATTCTTGTTTGAATGTATACAAAGGTGTTTTTGTCTTTTGAAAAGATTTCAATGTTTGAAAGTTTGTTTTGGGAAATGTTTTGAAATTGTGTTTGAAAATAGCAAGGATGTTTTTGCAAGCTTTTGATCAAGTAACTACGAGTTATCTACCCTATTTTACTCAAAGATCTTTCTTATGTTTTTAACCCTTTTAATAGTGTTGTTTCACCATTGTATTTGGTGAACAACCTTGTGTTAGGATGTTAAACGGGACAGGCGCGGGTCATCGTACAGACCATGATAGCAATTGTGTCAAGTATCTTTGGCAATTTTCTTCAGGGACTTGATCATTTTTGTTTTGGCAACCAAGATAGCGTCATCGAGGGACTATGATATTTTGTTTTGTTTTTGTTTTGCCAAAGTACTCAACATGCATACCATGGCCCATTTTTGAAGGCAACAAGTGGATTGTAACCCTAGGGGTGCAAGTGTGCATTGTGTTTGATTTTCATGCATTTTTGTCTTTGATTAGGTCAAACTATTTGTTAATTGGATTTTGCATTCAAACCCTAATTCTCTAATCATGGCATAATTGAAAGCGTAAAAGTGCGAGAATTTAAATTCTAAGCTATTACAACATGATTATGGGGATGGGGGTAGAATTTTTGAATAGGGGGGTATTTGACAAGAAATATAAACCCTAGTTACTATTACATCCAAATTGAATCTCAAATGCATCAATATTTGAATGTACAATATTTAAATAAATAAAATAAATAAATATTAAATAAAATGTATTATGCAAAAAGAAGTTTTTATTTGTTTATGTATGTAAAGTATTTTCAATGTAAAAGTATAAAGAAATAAAAATAAAAAAGATTAATTTTATTGTTTAAGGGATGAAACCCTAATTTCTTTAAGAAAGTAAATATTATATATTATTTATATACAAAAAATATATTAATACGTACAAAAAATGAAATATACTTAAAAAGGTATTTTTTTTAGTATAAATAATAATAAAAATAAAAATGTAATATTTATTGTATTTTTATTCTAAGTATTAAATGTATTAAGTATGTATAAAATAAAATAAAATATTTACAAAAATAAATTATATTTTAAATAATATTTTTAGTGTGAATAAAAATAAGAAATAAACATATAAGTATCATTTACATTATTTTCAAGTTTTAAGTAAATAAATTATAAAAGTATTTAAAAGCCTTTAATATTAGAAAAATCAAAATAAAATACCAAATAAATATAAAAAATTATGAAAATATTTTTTAAGCATTTTTTATGTTTGATAATAAAATAACAAAGTCAAAAATGAAAACAAAAATGCAAAAATATCAATATTCAAGAAATTGGGCCAGGGGTGCAGAAATGGAAAAAAGGGTGTTAGAAGCAAAACTGGCCAGGCCCAGCCCAAGCCAATTTCATCTTCTTCCTCCAGAAAAAAAAACGCGCGCCTGTTATACAAACTTGAATATCCTGGAAACGTGATCTTTTACCAAAACTCACAACATCAAATTTGTAGAGAATTTTAATACGATTCTAACCATATAAAGCATTAATCCTAACTCTCAAAGACCAGAGAGAATTTCTCTGGCCCTAAAATATGACCTAACTTTTTCAGCATGTTCATGAGTGAAATTCTCCTAGCACACTTAATATAAATGAAAATTGAGCATATGTACAGCTTCATGGCATTGAATACTACATTTTTCATTCACAAACCTAAGGCTAAATGTTCCTAAATAGAGAGATAGAAAGTGATGAAAAACCTGTTTCAGTTGGATTCGAGTTGGACAATGCAGAGCTTCTCAACAAGTTTTGAGGTGTCTGGTAGCTTGCCTGAACTTCACTTGATCTTTTCCAATTGCTAGCTTGCCTTGAATATCCCTGAATCAACCTCTAGAACTCAACCTGCATAAGCTTGAAATGAAAATGGTGAACACTGTAAATGGAGTTACAGTTGGCAATGGAGGTTTGGGATAGCTTGAGTGAGTTGAATGGAAGGTGTTTGAAGTGGAAAGGGGAAAAATGCACGAGCCAAATGAGCTATGGCACTCAAGTTGCAGCACCTGCCCTGTTTTGCCAAAAGAATGTGATTTCTGGCTATTGGATGTTTTGGGGCTCAAGCATTCGTGTTTATGGCTCAAAGGGTTGTGTGAAATATGTTTGTGATGTTTGTTTAAGCTAACAATGGCTGGTTCTCAAGTTGGGAGAATTTTGCAAGTTTTCTTCTTTTTGAAGCAAGAATGTGTAACTTGTCAATGCAGGCTTGTACAAACCATCTAATATACTGCACACAATCCTCTTGGTTACTAGAATTTGTGGATTTGATTTGGCTTCAGAGATATGGTCCTATGCTTCAAAGATCATGTTTTGACATAAAGCATACCTTTTCCAAAATGGAAATGTACCTTTTTCCAATTAGGGATTAGTTTTGTGTGCAATGTCCAAATGGCCAAGATAATGCATTAGCTCAGTGGATTTGCATTCAATTAAGGAGTGTAAAATGGTTTAGAGGCCTGCAAACTAGTACAAAGCATGCTGGTTTGAAAATGCCACTTGAGTGAACATGAATTTGCCATGGATACAAAGTGAGTTTTTGCCAACTTTAAGCATTCGATTCTCCCTAACCACAAATGTGTTTGAGGAGTTCTTGGACAATTTGGAAAGCTTGCAACATGCTCTATAATCCATCTTTGAAATGAAACTTGATACTACAAGTGGAACTATGTGAAAATTGGCCAAGAAGATAGGGCAAAATCCTGCCTAAACTAGTGCAAAATTTCTCTAAGTTAAAAGTTTTAGGGACCCTTGTTCCAAAAATCAAAACTTGAGATACAAGCTTCTTTTGAGAAAACTTTGTGAATCAAAGTTATATACATTATGGAGGAATACAACTTTCATGTTTTAAGTTTTTTTTTAATCCATTTGCATCATGGTGAAAATGTGGGACAAAGTTTGGAAAAATTAAGAAAATTTCATAACTTAGAAAATTTCATAACTTAGAAAATTTCATAACTTAGAAAATTTCTAAGTTATGAAAATTTTCAATTTCAAACCCTAATTTGCAATTTTGGATTTCTTGATGAACATGTTTCATAATTTGACACATCTTGATGAAAAATGACCCTTGGCACTTGATTTTGACCAAAAAGTCAAAGTTTGACTTTTCAGTGTACAGTCAAATTTTGATCAGTTGATTGAAAAATTCATCTGTCAATCCCATGCATTTGAGATCTTTTAAACTTGTTGAATAAGTCAAGATGATTTTATTGGGTCCTTGAGTCCATGGTTGAGCTTGAATTACCATTGTCTAGGTCAAAAAGTCAGAAATTGCCTTTGTACAGTCAAAACCCTAAAAATGACCATTTTGCCCTTTTGGTGATCTGATCAAATTTCTTGTGGAATTGTGGTCCAAACTTGATCAAATGGTTCATATGAGTTCATAATGTTGATGTGGGTCAAAATTCATGAGGTTTGACTGTAAATTGGCCATAATTGACTTTTTCCCCAATACAACTGATTTCTAGGTCAACTGTCCAATTGACTGGGCAAAAATTTGATTCAAGGCTTGAAACTTGGTATGGACCAACTTAGGAGTCCAACATGAAGTATGAAAGTCACTTTGGGCATTGTAGGTCAAAATATCCATGTGCAAACCTAAACCCTAGTTTAGGTCAACAGTGCTAGGAGGTGTCTTGAGCAGAGCAAACCCTAGCTTGATCTTGAGTTCCAAGAGCCTTGTGATGAGAAATGTTGATAAAATGAGAGGGAAAATCTTGGGGTACAACAGTTTCCCCTGTTCAATCTTCTTGAACCTGAAGAGTTAGATTGGCAAGTTTGCCTTTCGTGACTCGAAGGTAAAAGAGGATTGGACACTAGAGTGCCCGTAAATTTGCACTCGTCAAAATGTTGTTAAGGGAATGGGCTTAAAGATGCCATTTAGAGATGGTAGAATCTTGCTAGAGATGGGCTTAAAGATTCCATCCAAAATTTGTTTGTTGAAAATCAGTAGAATAAACATCAGAATGGTATCCGTATTTGGAACGTATCTGAGTTGTATCTGGAGATTGGGTTTATAAGGGAATGGAGTCCGTGTCTAGAGCGTATCCAAGCTGTAACTGTACTTGATTCTTGAATGAATATCAGAATAACTGTCGTGTCTGGAGTGTATCTGTATTCTGAATGGGTGACAGAGAAACATCTGTGTATGGGGCCTCTCTGGGCTGGAGATAAGTTCTGAATGGGTGACAAAATGGAAACCGTGTCTGGAGCGTATCTGGACTGTATCTGAAGTTTATATTTGTATGAGTAGCAGAATGACTTCCGTATTTGGAGTGTATCCGTACTGTAACCGGGATCTGGACAAGTGACAGAATGACTTCCGTGTCTGAAGTGTATCCATACTGTAACCGAGATCTGGACAAGTGACAGAATGACTTCCGTGTCTGGAGTGTATCTGAACTTGAAGTTGATAGTTGAATCTGAATGAGAAAAAGAATGGCTTCCGTGTCTGGAGTGTATCTAGTCTGTATCGGATTGCTGAAGTCTGAATTAGTAATAGAATAACCGTCGTATCTGGGGTGTATCCATATTGTATCTTGACTTGAAATTATGAATGAGTAATAGAATGACCGCTGTGTCTGGGGTGTATCCATACTGTATCTGAAATCTCTAAATAGTTGTTAATGATAGCTTTTTAATCTTATTCTGAAAAAGGGTAAAATGTTAGCTAAAATACAAAGTTATGTTGCATGATATGTATGATGCAATGAAATGTGTTCCATCAATGTTTATGATATATGAATGTAATGGATGGGCATATAAGTTGAGTAGCTGTCTTGCTGAGGAAGATAAATCCTTTATAGCTGGAGATAATGAAATCTTTGACTGCTGTCGGGGAAAGTGAATCCTTGACCGATGTTGGGGATTAAAAATTCTTTGATTGTTGAAGATGAGAAATCCCTGCTGACTGCTTGGGGATTAAAGATCTTTGATTGTTGAGAATGAGAAATCCTGGGACCACTGCTGGGGATTGAAAATCCTTGGTGACTGGTGGGGATTAACAAGAGCTTTGACAACTTCTGCGGGGAATGAGAATCCTTCATGACTTTTCTGGGAAATAAGGAAAACTCCGACGACCTTTACTGGGGAATTAAAACCTGGGAGGCTTCAAATGGGGAAACCGGAATTTAGAATCTTCATTCTGTTGGGAAATAACTTTGTGGGGAGAGTGTTTATTCTGCCGGAGAAATCAGGAGCTTTGGGTTGTATGCCAAACTACTGGAGAATCATCCTAGCTTTGGATAAGACAAAAAAAATTAACTGTTATTTGATTGATTCTCAGACTTTTAAGATAACCTGCTGAGGAAGTTGGGGAAAACTGAATGGTTCCCACTGGGGATTGATAGTTGGAAATTTGACTCCGCTGGGGAAGAAGGTTTAGAGTATTCTAGCTCCGCTGGGGATATGAACTCCGCTGGGTATGTGTATTTCAAAGTTTTCGGGCTCCACTGGGGAAGAAAGTTCAGAATACTATGGCTCCGCTGGGGATCTTGAAATTTAACTTCGCTAGGGATGTATACTCCAAGGTTTTAGCTTTGTTGAGGAGCTAGATGATGTACTGCAAGGGATTTCTTCTGGAATAGCACATGGATATCTTCCTACACCTTCAAACTATCAGTAATTATCCTTTCTCAATTTCGTTTTATTTGTAAGCAGTGATTATATTCAAATGCATATGCCTATTTAACAAAACATTGGACGTTTTCAAATAAAACATAAGTGTAAAAAAGAGAAGAAAAGCAAGCAAATTTCTGCACTTTGAAGTATCTTTGTATTAACTTTTGTAAATATCTTTGTACAAAGGAGACAGACACCCTAGTAAGAGAATGTTGTCGTAAAATGATTGGATTGACAACTCTGAGTATCTTGTCCATTCGTTGCTTCGTCCGCAGATGACTAGATTGATCAGAAGCTTGGAGTTTGGTCGTGAAGAGATTGTCCTTAAAGTGATCCGACGAGACATAGTCATACGCTTTGATTCCCTAACTTTTGCCTGGACCGCCCTTTAGGGTTTTCGATCCACCGGGAAACCCTTTTTTTCCCAAGTCGCCCTTTCGGGTTTTCAACTTGTCGAGTGTACATATTTTTTTTGTTTATCCCTAATTTTTGCCTGAATCTCCCTTTCGGATTTTCGATTCACCGGGATGCCCATTTTTTGCCCAAGTCGCCCTTTCGAGTTTTCAACTTGTCGGGTCGTTTTATGTGTAGTATCTTTTGACTATGTATGCGTTCGCAGGGTGCGGAAAGTCGTTGCCATCCATGGTGGTCAGAATCATTGCCCAACCAAAAAAGATGTTCTTGATCACAAATGGTCCTTCGTAAGTAGGAGTCCACTTTCCCCTGGGATCACTTTGCAGTAAGATGATCCGCTTGATTACAAGATCTCCGACTTGATATACCTGACGTCTGACTTTCTTGTTGAAATCCTTGATCATCCGTTTTTGATATGTCTTACCATGACAAACAGCAATAAGTCGCTTCTCGTCAATCAAGTTAAGTTGGTTAAGCCGGGTCTGAATCTAATCATCTTCACTCAAACCGGCATCCTTCATAATCCTTAAGGAAGGAATCTGAACTTCCATAGGTAAAATGACTTCCATTCCATATACCAAAGAGAAGCGGGTTGCCCCTGTTGAAGTACGCGCTGTGGTACAATATCCATGCAGAGAAAATGGTAACATCTCATGCCAATCCTTGTAGGTGATTGTCATCTTTTGAATGATCTTCTTGATATTTTTGTTCGCGGCTTCAACAACACCGTTCATCTTTGGCCGATAGGGAGATGAATTTTGATGATAAATCTTGAACTGCTCGCACAGAGTGGTGGTCATAGTGTTGTTCAAATTTGTACCGTTGTCTGTGATGATCCTGTCGCGGATACCATACCGGCATATGAGGTTCTGCTTGATGAAGCGGGCAACCACATTATTTGTAATAGAGGCGTAGGAAGTTGCTTCAACCCACTTACTGAAGTAATCAATAGCCACCAGGATGAATCGATGTCCATTGGATGTCGTAGGCTTGATCTCTCCAATCATGTCAATTCCCCACATCGCGAATGGCCAAGGAGCTGTTAGAACGTTGAGGGGAACAAGAGGAATATGTATTTTGTCAGCGTAGACTTGAAATTTGTGGCAAGTACGGTAATGTTGATGACAATCAGCTTCCATGGTAAACCAGTAGTAGCTTGCCCTTAGAATCTTCTTAGCCATCATATGTCCTCTTAAGTGGGTGCCAAATGTGCCACTATGTATCTCGGTCATGATCAACTCAGCTTCAACCTTGTCCACACAACAAAGTAGAACACAATCATGGTTGCGCTTATAAAGGATACCATTGCTCAGGAAGAACTTGGCAGCAAATCTCCTTAAGAACTTTTTGTCATTTACGGAAGCTCCTTCAGGGTATTCTCGAGTCTGGAGATACCTTTTGATTTCATGAAACCAGGGCTGTTCCACTACTTCTTTGGTATTAATCTCATGACAGTGTGCAGGTTCGTCCATTCGCTCGATGGTGATTTTGGGAGCCTCATTATTATAGTTGAGTTTAAACATGGAAGACATTGTAGCCAGAGCATCTGCTAGCTGATTTTCTTCTCGCGGGAAGTGCTCAAAGGTAATCTGCTCGAAATGAGGCAACAATGTCAGGACATGTTCTTTGTATGGGATAAGATTAGGATGTTTAGTATCCCACTCTCCTTTGATTTGACTGATAACCAAATCTGGGTCCCCAAATACGACCAAAGATTTGATTCCCAAGTCTATAGCAGCCTTGAGACCAAAGATATAAGCTTCATATTCAGCCATGTTGTTGGTACAACTGAAGCAAAGTCGGGCAGTGAAGGGTGTATGGCAACCTTCCGGAGAAATGAGTACCCCACCGATACTGTTGCCAAGTGCATTTGAAGCACCATCAAAGTACAGGGTCCATCGGGATCCTCGTTCAGGTCCGTCATACGGTCCGTTACCTTCAATGTTGTCTAATGTCATGATGTCCTCTTCAGGGAAGTCGAATCTCATAGATTGGTAATCTTAGACGACTTGATGAGCTAGATGGTCAGCTAGTACACTCCCCTTTATAGCTTTTTGGGTAGTATACTGGATATCATACTCAGTCAGGATCATTTGCCATCTAGTGATTCTTCCAGATAAAGCAGGCTTCTCGAAGATATACTTAATCGGATCCATCTTGGAAATCATCAAAGTGGTATCAGTCAACATATACTGCCTTAGCCGGCGAGCAGCCCATACTAAAGCGCAGCAATTTTTCTCGAGCAGTGAGTAGCGAGTCTCACAATCGGTAAACTTTTTGCTAAGGTAATAAATGGCATGCTCTTTTCGGCCAGACTCGTCATGTTGGCCCAGTCCGCACCCCATTGAGTTATCCAAAACAGTGAGATACATGATTAACGGCCTTCCTTCGACGGGTGGCATCAAAATAGGAGGTTCCAGTAAATACTCCTTGATCTTATCAAAAGCAACTTGACAATCATTGTTCCATTCAACTACCTGATCTTTCTTCAACAGCTTGAAGATTGGCTCACAGGTAGATGTTAGGTGAGAGATGAACCTTGCAATGTAGTTTAGGCGTCCCAAGAAACCTCTAACCTCCTTTTTAGTGCGGGGGGCAGGCATTTCTTGTATAGATTTGACTTTAGCGGGATCAACCTCAATGCCTTTGTTGCTGACGATAAATCCCAAAAGTTTACCAGACCTGACTCCAAAAGTGCACTTGCTTGGGTTCAGTCTGAGCTTATACTCCTTCAACCTGACAAACAGCTTTTGCAGATGATCAAGGTGTTCTTCTTCTGTCTGTGAATGGGCTATCATGTCGTCTACATAAACTTCAATCTCATGATGTATCATGTCATGAAACAAAGCTACCATGGCGCGTTGATAGGTTGCCCTGGCATTCTTCAGTCCGAATGGCATCACTTTGTAGCAGAAGGTACCCCATTGCGTAACAAAAGTAGTCTTCTCCATGTCTTCGGGGGCCATTTTGATCTGGTTGTATCCCGAGAATCCATCCATGAAGGAAAATACCTTGTGTTGAGCTGTGTTGTCAACCAAGATGTCGATGTGTGGCAGTGGAAAATCATCTTTAGGGCTAGCCCTGTTTAAATCCCGATAGTCCACACACATTCTGACTTTGCCGTCCTTCTTAGGCACGGGCACAATGTTAGAAACCCATTGTGGATAGGAAGTAGCAGCCAGAAAGCCAACATTGAATTGCTTCATTACCTCATCTTTGATCTTCTCAGACATGTCCGGCCTCATTCGACGGACCTTTTGTTTGATCGGTGGACAGTCTTCTCTTGTAGGGAGACGGTGAACCACGATATCTGTGTCTAGTCCTGGCATGTCTTCATAGGACCAAGCGAATATTTCAACATATTCATTCAACAACTGCACTAAGCGCTCTTTGACACTTGGTTCCAGGTTGGCACCCACCTTAACTTCTTTCTTGTCTTCCTGTGTTCCCAAGTTGATGGTTTCTAGTAACTCTTCATGGGGCAGAATAGCCCTCTCTTCTTGTTGCAAAAGTCTGGCTAACTCTCCAGGCACTTCACATTCTTCATCACCTTCGTACTCGGCATGATTGACCAAATCTTCAGAGTCACCGAAGGCTAAAGCAGAATAGTCACCCATGGAATCCGGAGTGGATGGGTACCTGCATTTTGTGAGTGTGGGTGTGTGTAAGGGATAGCCATCCTTAAACAAAACAAAATGGAAAAGGAAAGAAAATGAACACAACAGTTTATAGATGAAAACGTCCAATGACTCATTAAACATGGCATATGATAATGAAGAAATCAAGCCCTTACAAATGGACCTATATGTCCCGGGTAAGGCATAAGGTGAAAATAGTGTACAAATTGTTTAGTTATTATAGACCAAAATAGGAAATTGTTCAAAGATAAATTACTGGTTGATGAAAGTGATGGGAATGAAGTCTTTCGCTTCCCAGTTGCTTAATCCTTCTTCGACGGTTGGAAAGATCCAATATTCAAAGTTGTCTTCTTTATCATCATCTTCTAAGGCATTAATTCCATGGTGAGTGATTTTTACGGGTAGTCCTCCAGCCCTGGAGCAACGCACGACTTTCTGGCCAGCAGCAGTAAAACCTAGTCCGAACTTGTCCGTCTTGTGAGAAAAATCAGGCAGTTTCCCCCACACTGTACTCCTTCCTTCTTTGATTACAGCCTCCGCATCCTTGAGGGATGCCATCCTATACATAGGCTTGGAAACGATAGGCACGTCTGTCATTGTCTTTGCAACTGCGACCTCAGGAGAAACCTCTTCGAAATGTTGGAAAGGCGTTTCTATGAATTCGCCATCCAACTCCACATAGCGGAAGGAGTTGAGGTGACTTATCATATACTCTTCCTCACCGTGAACCATTATGATCTTTCCCTGCACTGGATACTTTAGCATTTGGTGCAGGGAGGAAGTGACTGCCCCAGCATTGTGGATCCACGGCCTTCCCAACAAGTAATAATATGAAGGACGGATGTCCATCACATAAAAGGTAGAGTTGAAAATTTATGTGCCCACCTTGATAGGAATGTCCACTTCTCCATGAACCATCCTCTTAGAACCGTCGAAGGCTCTAACAACGATGTTAGTGGGCTTTAGGGTCAAACCTTCGCAGTCCAACATGTCCAACTCTTTTTTCGGCAGCACATTTAAAGATGAACCGGTGTCGACCAGAACATGGGCAAGTGTGGTTCCCCTGCATTCTACTGAGACATGCAGCGCGTCATTGTGCTTCCTTCCCTTGGGGGTCAAATCAGCATCGGAAAAACCAAGACCATTATCAGCAGTAAGGCTAGCCACGCACTCTTGAAACTGGTCAACCGAAGTTTCTTGAGGCACGTGTGCCGTCTTTAGAAATTTGATTAAGGCCTTAGCATGAGCCTTAGAGTAGAGTAGGAGAGCCAACATGGAGATTTTGGAAGGGGTCTGCCTTAGCTGCTCCACGACATTGTAGTCGCTCCTCTTAATTATCTTTAAGATTTCTTCCATCTCTTTCTGGGTGGTCTCGGGGATTACCACAGTCTGAGCCTTCATCCTGACAGGCGCTTCTAGTATCCCCTTACCTTTGGTAGTAGCATCAGAGGGTTTAACTTCAGGTACATCAATTTCTTCAGTTATCGGGATTTGCACAGATGGCTTGACAGGCACAAAGGCTTTCGAGGGTCTGAAGACTACTCGTGGAGGAGCAATCTTCAGAGAGAAGATCCTTCCGCTGCGAGTTATCTTGCTCGTTCCTGCAATATTCCCTATATCATGGGTTTCATCATCAGAATTCTCTTGGACTGATTCAATCTGTTTGATACCATGATAGAAGATTTCTCCTTCTTAGTTCCATGGTATCCTCTTGTTAGATTTATACGGGACAGGCCCCGGCATGGTGATTTTCAACGTCACAAACTTATGATCAGGCGTAATCTTGACAGGCCTTTTGCAGGTCTTGGGAAGATTGTTGGAGATGGTTATTATTGCAATGTTATTGGTTGAAGCAACAAAGGTAGAAGGAGTATCAGGAGTGATAGTATCAACAGGAGTCTTTTGGAAGAGAATCTCTTGGGTATCCATCAGGCGTTGGATGCCTGATTTCAACAGTGGGCAGTCAGCTTGCAAATTTAAACAAAAGTAATAGTCTTTTCCATAGCCTGGGAATATCCCGGCTCTCATCAAATTCACTTTAATCACTGGTAATGGAGTCAAAAGGTCAGCAACATTGGTAACATGAAGATCTTCCATAACGGCATGAACATTATGACCGTGCTTGGTCATTGGGACAGAAGTCACATTCGGATTTTTGGGCGCATCGAATTCTACCTCCTTGGCATCGATCAGGTCTTGGATTTTGTTCTTAAGAGCCCAACAGTTGTTGGTATCATGCCCTACACTGTCAGAGTGGTATGCACATTTTGCATTGGAGTGGTAATAAGGAGAAGAGGTATTGGGGTTTTTCGGGGCTTCTTTCAAATTGGTAAGGTTTAGCTTTAACAGATGAGGGAGTACTTGAGCCGGTGTCATGTTGATTCGGGTGAACTTCCGTTGTGGCCTTTCTACCCTTTACTGATTAGATCTTGGCTGATTGCTGCGAGGTTGATCGGTTGAAGAGTTTTGGATCATCACAGCCCCCACCGTTGGTCGGCGCTCGGTTCTTCCTTGGCTTTTCTGAGAATAAACAGTAGAAGCTTCCTTCTTAGCTGGGAAGGTCTTCTTAATAGCAGTGGACGTGGAGGCATCTTTCTGAATCTTACCACTTTTAATGCCAACCTCGACCCTTTCACTGGTCAGAATTAATTCGGTGAATCCTGCAGATGAACTCCCGATTAAATGATTGAAGAAAGGGCCAGACAGGGTCCCTAAAAACATGTCAACTAGCTCTCTATCCGAAAATGGTGGCTGCACCCTTCCAGCCAAATCCCGCCACTTTTGGGCATACTCTTTAAATCCCTCATTAGAAGCCATACGCATGCTCTGTAGTTGAGTACAAGTAGGTATTAAATCAGCGTTGTATTGGTATTGTCGGTAGAAAGCAGCAGCTAAATCTTCCCAGTTATGAACCTCAGACCTCTCAAGTTGATAGAACCAGTCCAATTGTGTGCCTGACAAACTATCTTGGAAAAAATGGACCCAAAGATCTTTATCAGAAGAGTGGGGTTGGATCTTTCGGACATAGGATCTCAGATGCATCTTTGGACAGGACAAACCGTCATACTTAGAAAATGTAGGTACTTTGAACTTGGGAGGAATGACGATCCCAATGACCAACCCTAGTTCTTCAAAATCTAAATTAGGTACCCTTTGCAACTCCATGGCTGCCAACTGATCCTCAAGATTTTTATATTTATCATCCGCTGGGGGATATTGCTGTTCGGAGTAATCTTCATCCTCTTCCTCTTCTTCCTCTTCAACTTCAAATTCATAAGGCATCACAATTCCTTTTCCTTTACCAATCCCTTCGTCAGGCGTCGAGGGGGACTCGAGAACCTTTCTAGCCTGGTTTTTAAACCTTCTTCCCATAGTGGCCACACCAGGACTTTTCTTCTTTTTCTCTTTATCTTTCTCCAACAGTGCTTTAAGGTCCTCTTGACCCTTTGCTAAGGTCATGAAGAGTTACTGGAATTGAGAGTTCTGTGCTTGCAGATCCTTAACCGTCTGCTCCAAATCCATCTTGTTGAAATAAACAGCAGAAAGATAAGGAAACCTGGTGTGAAGACCTATTTATGCATTTGATGAATGATATCTTATTCATGTAATGCATTCAAGGATTCAGAAATTCAAATTTGTTGCAAACAAAAAGAACACACGTTATATTAAGAAGAAATTTGTTAGTACATAAGTGCCCCATGGGCAAAATATTACAAAATTCTTAATGTAAAAAGACATTGCGCATCATTTTTGGTGCGATGTAAGTGTTGAGAGTTTCCTCCTCATGAAGTCGGCGGGTAAGTTCCAAAACCTTCTTCTCACTGGCATAGAAGTTGGCTTCAAAAGTATTTAGTTCTTCTTTGAGTTAGATCCAACTCTTTTGTAATTCTTCCAATGATGTTGGCATGTCTGGATGTAGGAGGGTGTATGGAACCTCTCCTTCCATAACAGGCTCTTTGATCATGGGGAGAATGTGAGGGTATGGCATCATAAGATTTTGGGCGCGGGTTCATACCCACTTGAGGTAAGGCTCAAGGGGGATGGAATTCTTGTGCCCCAGTGTCTTACTATCCACTTTGTTGGGCATCCTCCAAGCTCTGATGAACCTTTGTTGAAGTCCTTGCGCATCATTGTCGAAGTCAAAAACTAGGTCAGGAATCAGCATATTATGAGGGCCATCTCTCCGGGCATACCCAAATTTCCTTAGAGCTAAACAGGGGTTGTAGGTGATGCCTCCCCTAATGCCAAGTAGTGGGACATTAGGGAATTCTCCACAACGATCAATGATGATGACATTTTCTATGGACCGAGAACACCAATGAACATCAGAATGTGTGAGGGTCATCAACCGTTGTGACCACCTTAAACCTTGCTCATTCTTCAAAACTGTTTGGGGAAGGTGAGAAATAAACTACATTTCTAGAAGAGGAGTACAGCACATGAGAACACCTCTTTTCCTCATTTTTCGTGTGTAAAATGAGTGTAGGATGTCCCCAAGCAATGTAGGCACAGGATTCTGAGATATGAAAATTTTGACAGCGTTCACATCTATAAGCTGATCAGGGTTTGGGAACAAGACCAACCCATAGATGAGGAGTGCCACAATCTCTTCAAAGGCTTGTAGATCTAGAGAATTCCAGCAGTCTTGTGCCTTCTCAAACAGAAATTTTGCAAAGAAACCCTTGACACCACTTTTGGTTTCCCAATGACCTTTGATATCAGATGGTTGCAAGTGTAAGGCTTGAGCAACATCTTCAGGCTTTGGTTCTCTTTCTGTACCATTGTAGGGTAGTTGATGGAGAATAGGAATCCTCAGGAGTTGAGAAAATTCCTCCAAAGTAGGTACTAGTTGGTAATCAGGGAATGTGAAACAATGGTGTAGAGGGTCAAAGAACTGGAAGAGAACTTTCACCGTGTCTTCTTCAATGTTGGAGTTGACCAAGCTGAGAAGCCTACCATGTCTTTCACTAAAGAGAGAATTCTCTGGAATCTTGGAAGTAAGCTCCTTGAGTTGAGGAGGGATTCTCACAAGGTTGACTTGAATTGTTTTCCTGCGAAGAGATTCCATGACCTACAAAACAAGAACAAAGATGAAGATCCAAACCCTTGAAATGGTTAGTGGATGCATATGATGCTTTATGATGTTCATGATGTATGTACAAGCACATGTACAAGCAAATCACACAAGATCCTAATTTCAGGCTTGCATGAGGTTTCATAGGTAAGTACCCTCTTGAAGTTAGTTGGCTCAAACCTGTCCTATAAATAGTAACCGGGTTCTAAGGAGCTCAATATCACTGGATTATTTTCTATGTTCATTGTTTTGGTTTATCCACTTAACTGGCAACCAAAATATTCCAAGAAAACAACCCTCAATGAGTGTAGTATCGAGTATCTACCAACTTCGGACTGCACCAAAGCCGGTCATCTCACTACCCCTAAAAAAGGCCAAGATGGTCAAGTAAGGTTCTAAGAGTTCATTAGTGCTTCATGATATCACTCAGTGGCCCCGTATTCTATTTGATTGACTCAAAGGCTACAGGTACTCACAAATATGTCGCACTAATATAGCTATTGCTTCAACCATGTCGGTATATCCCGCACAGTTTCCACAATGTATTACTATTTACCTATGAATGTTTCCCAAATCCGGGTAGAGGATTTCAAGCCCAAACAAGAGAACCAAATGTAAAGCAATCAAAGCAATCAAGATAAGCATGCAAAAGGTGATCTAATCCCTAAGGTTACTCCACTTTTAAAGATTCCCCAGCAGAGTCGCCAGTTCTGTGATACGGTGGGAGAACTGACTTGAGGTTTTGCGTTTGTGTTTGCAAATGTTTCAGTTTAACAAGAGTCACCACAGACTTTTTATTTTATCCTAAGGAAAGGTCAAAAAGCACAGGAAAGACCTTTGAGATGTTTTCTTTGGTTCGGGGAGTAGATTATGAAAAGGGAAGGTGCAAGCACCCTTTTCATCCATGGTTATCCATGGGCTCTTAGTTACTTGTTTAGATCACTTGCTTTGCTTTTCAATTGTTTGAAATGGTGCTCTTCAATTGTTTGAAATGGTGCTTTGTGTGTGGTTTTGAAAGATGTTTTGAAAAGAGGCCATTGTTGTGGCAACCTTTGTAATGATTCTTGTTTGAATGTATACAAAGGTGTTTTTGTCTTTTGAAAAGATTTCAATGTTTGAAAGTTTGTTTTGGGAAATGTTTTGAAATTGTGTTGTGAAGTGTGTTTGAAAATAGAAAGGATGTTTTTGAAAGCTTTTGATCAAGTAACTAAGATTTATCTACCCTATTTTACTCAAAGATCTTTCTTATGTTTTTAACCCTTTTAACAGTGTTGTTTCACCATTGTATTTGGTGAACAACCTTGTGTTAGGATGTTAAACGGGACAGGCGCGGGTCATCGTACAGACCATGATAGCAATTGTGTCAAGTATCTTTGGCAATTTTCTTGAGGGACTTGATCATTTTTGTTTTGGCAACCAAGATAGCGTCATCGAGGGACTATGATCTTTTGTTTTATTTTTGTTTTGCCAAAGTACTCAACATGCATACCATGGCCCATTTTTAAAGGCAACAAGTGGATTGTAACCCTAGGGGTGCAAGTGTGCATTGTGTTTGATTTTCATGCATTTTTGTCTTTGATTAGGTCAAACTATTTGTTAATTGGATTTTGCATTCAAACCCTAATTATCTAATCATGGCATAATTGAAAGCGTAAAAGTGCGAGAATTTAAATTCTAAGCTATTACAACATGATTATGGGGATGGGGGTACAATTTTTGAATAGGGGGGTATTTGACAAGAAATATAAACCCTAGTTACTATTACATCCAAATTGAATCTCAAATGCATCAACATTTAAATGTACAATATTTAAATAAACAAAATAAATAAATATTAAATAAAATGTATTATGCAAAAAGAAGTTTTTATTTGTTTATGTATGTAAAGTATTTTCAATGTAAAAGTATAAAGAAATAAAAATAAAAAAGATTAATTTTATTGTTTAAGGGATGAAACCCTAATTTCTTTAAGAAATATATTTACAAAAATAAATTATATTTTAAATAATATTTTTAGTGTGAATAAAAATAAGAAATAAACATAAAAGTATCATTTACATTATTTTCAAGTTTTAAGTAAATAAATTATAAAAGTATTTAAAAGTCTTTAATATTAGAAAAATCAAAATAAAATACCAAATAAATGTAAAAAATTATGAAAATATTTTTTATGCATTTTTTATGTTTAGAAGTAAAATAACAAAGTCAAAAATGAAAACAAAAATGCAAAAATATCAATATTCAAGAAATTGGGCCAAGGGGTGCAGAAATGGAAAAAAGGGTGTTAGAAGCAAAACTGGCCAGGCCCAGCCCAAGCCAACTTCGTCTTCTTCCTCCAGACAAAAAAAACGCGCGCCTATTATACAAACTTGAACATCCTGGAAACGTGATCTTTTGCCAAAACTCACAACATCAAACTTGTAGAGAATTTTAATATGATTCTAACCATATAAAGCATTAATCTTAACTCTCAAAGACCAGAGAGAATTTCTCTGGCCCTAAAATCTGACCTAACTTTTTCAGCATGTTCATGAGTGAAATTCTCCTAGCACACTTAATATAAATGAAAACTGAGCATATGTACAGCTTCATGGCATTGAATACTATATTTTTCATTCACAAACCTAAGGCTAAATGTTCCTAAATAGAGAGATAGAAAGTGATGAAAACCTTGTTTCAGTTGGATTCGAGTTGGACAATGCAGAGCTTCTCAACAAGTTTTGAGGTGTCTGGTAGCTTTCCTGAACTTCACTTGATCTTTTCCAATAGCGAGCTTGCCTTGAATATCCATGAATCAACCTCTAGAACTCAACCAGCATAAGCTTGAAATGAAAATGGTGAAGACTATAAATGGAAATGGTGAACACTATAAATGGAGTTACAGTTGGCAATAGAGGTTTGGGATAGCTTGAGTGAGTTGAATGGAAGGTGTTTGAAGTGGAAAGGGGCAAAACGCACGAGCCAAATGAGCTATGGCACTCAAGTTGCAGCACCTGCCCTGTTTTGCCAAAAGAATGTGATTTCTGGCTATGGGAGGTTTTGGGGCTCAAGAATTCGTGTTTATGGCTCAAAGGGATGTGTGAAATATGTTTGTGATGTTTGTTTAAGCTAACAATGGATGGTTCTCAAGTTGGGAGGATTTTGCAAGTTTTCTTCTTTTTGAAGCAAGAATGTGTAACTTGTCAATGCAGGCCTGTACAAACCATCTAATATGCTGCACACAATCCTCTTGGTTGCTGGAATTTGTGGATTTTATTTGGCTTCAGAGATATGGCCCTATGCTTCAAATATCATGTTTTGACATAAAGCATACCTTTTCCAAAATGGAAATATACCTTTTTCCAATTAGGGATTAGTTTTGTGTGCAATGTCCAAATGGCCAAGATAATGCATTAGCTCAGTGGATTTGCATACAATTAAGGAGTGTAAAATGGTTTAGAGGCCTGCAAACTAGTACAAAGCATGCTGGTTTGGAAATGCCACTTGAGTGAACATGTTTGCCATGGATACAAAGTGAGTTTTTTCCAACTTCAAGCATTCGATTCTCCCTAACCACAAATGTGTTTGAGGAGTTCTTGGACAATTTGGAAAGCTTGCAACATGCTCTATAATCCATCTTTGAAATCAAACTTGAGAATCCTAGTGGAACTATGTGAAAATTGCCAAGAAGATAGGGAAAAATCCTGCCTAAACTAAGGCAAAATTTCTCTAAGTTAAAAGTTTTAGGGACCCTTGTTCCAAAAATTATAACTTGAGATCCAAGCTTCTTTTGAGAAAACTTTGTGAATCAAAGTTGTAGACTTTGTGGAGTAATATAACTTTCATGTTGTAAGTTTTGTTTGAATCCATTTTCATCATGGTTAAAATGTGGGACAAAGTTTGGAAAAATTAAGAAAATTTCAAAACTTAGAAAATTTCTAAGTTATGAAAATTTTCAATTTCAAACCCTAATTTGCAATTTTGGGTTTCTTGATGAACAAGTTTCATAATTTGAAACATCTTGATGAAAAATAACCCTTGGCACTTGATTTTGACCAAAAAGTCAAAGTTTGACTTTTCAGTGTACAGTCAAATTTTGATCAGTTGACTGAAAAACTCATCTGTCAATCCCATGCATTTGAGATCTTTTGAACTTGTTGAATAAGTCAAGATGATGTTATTGGGTCCTTGAGTCCATGGTTGAGCTTGAATTACCATTGTCTATGTCAAAAAGTCAGAAATTGCCTTTGTACAGTCAAAACCCTAAAAATGACCATTTTGCCCTTTTGGTGATATGATCAAATTTCTTGTGGAATTGTGGTCCAAACTTGATCAAATGGTTCATATAAGTTCATAATGTTGATGTGGGTCAAAATTCATGAGGTTTGACTGTAAATTGGCCACAGTTGACTTTTTCCCCAATACAGCTAATTTCTAGGTCAACAGTCCAATTAACTGGGCAAAAATTTAATTCAAGGCTTGAAACTTGGTATGGACCAAATTAGGAGTCTAAAATGAAGTATGAAAGTCACTTTGGGCATTGTAGGTCAAAATATCCCTGTGCAAACTTAAACCCTAGTTTAGGTCAACAGTGCAAGGAAGTGTCTTGAGCAGAGCAAACCCTAGCTTGATCTTGAGTTCCAAGAGCCTTGTGATGAGAAATGTTGATAAAATGAGAGGGTAAATTTTGGGGTACAACGACTGGTAATATGGCTATATATGGCATTATAAGGTTCTGAGCGCGAGCTAGTACCCATTTGAGATAAGGTTCTATAAGGATGGAAGTCTTATGCCCCAAGGTCTTAATATCAAATATGTTTACCATGCTCCAAGCTCGTATGAACCTCTGACGATACCCTTGAACATCATCCTCATAGTTAAACGCAATTCCCTGGATAAACATATCATGGGGACCATCCCTTCGAGCATAACCAAATTGTCGCAAATCCAGAAAAGGGTTATAAGTTATGCCTCCCCTAATGCCAAGTAGTGGGACATTAGGGAATTCCATGCAGCAGTCAATGACAGAAATATCTCCCATAGATCGGGAATACCAGAGAATATCCGTGTGAGAAAGTAACATTATCCTTCGCAACCAACCCATACCTTCTTCATTCTTCAATATTGATTTAGGGAGGTGAGAAATAAAACACCTTGACAGCAATGACATGCAACACATGATAATCCCCTTTCTCTTCATGGTGCGTGTGTGGAGGGTATACAAGATGTCTCCGAGTAGAGTAGGCACAGGGTTACGAGAGAGGAAAACCTTGATAGAACTCACATCTATGAGTAAGTCTGGATTAGGGATCAACACTAAACCATATATTAGAAGAGCTGAAATCTCCTCAAAAGCCTGGAAATCCAAATCATCCCAAAACAGCTGAGCCTTCTATAATAGGAATTTGACTAGAAAACCCTTGACTTCGCTTCTTGTTTCCCAGTTGGATACAATGTCGGACCATTTCAAATGCAAAGTTGTTGCAATGACTTCTGGCTTTGGAGCTTCTTCTAAACTGGTGAACGACATCTAATCAAGAATAGGTATATCCAATATTTGAGAGAATTCTTCCATGGTGGGTACCACCTGATAGTCTGGGAAAGTGAAGCAATGGTGTTTAGAGTCAAAGAATTGAAAGAGTACACTCATCATCTTATCATCAAATCCCGAGGTAACTAGATTGAGAAGTCGACCATATTTCTTGGTGAACGAAGTAGTCTCAGGAACCCTTGATACTAGCTCTTTGAGTTGGATAAGTATTCTTACAAAGATGATTCAGATAGTATTTCTACGAGCGGAAGCCATGATCTGCAAAACAGAACAAAGATAAATTCCCTTGGTCCTTGAAATGGTCAGTGTAATGAAAAAATGGATGTTATGATGCATGATGTCATGTTTAAGAAAATTAATCACACACAAGCAAAACACACAAGACCTTAGGTTTAGGCTTGCATGGAGTTTATAGGTAAATACCCACTTGAAGTTTAGTTGGTTCAACCTGTCTTAGAAAAATAATCGGGTTCTAAGGAGTCTCAATATCATTGATCTTTCTTTATCAAGGATTATTTCATCTTAGCAATCTTTTCTTGTGGCCGAAACATCTCTAAAGTCCAATCTCAATGAGTGTAGCATCGAGTATCAACCAATCCCCAGCTTTACACCGAGGCCAAGTATCTCACTACTTTCTAATGGCCAAGTTTGTTCAACTAAGGTTCTAAGGTCCATTAGTGATTCACGACACCATGCGACGACCCCGTATTCTCCTCGATTCAACACAAGGGATACCGGTACCAACCAAAGTGTCACACCAACACAACTATCGTTTCAACCATATCGGCCTACACCGTACAGTCTCCATGATCTATTGTTGTTTACCTAAAAGATGTCCTCAGATCCGAGTGTAGGATCTATAGTAACAACCCAAACAACCCTCCAAGGATAAAGCATACAAAGAAAGAAATTAAAATAGTTTTAAAATTAACTAACTCTTAAGGTAACCCCACTTTTTATTCTATTCCCGAGCAGAGTCGCCAGTTCTGTGATACGGTGGCAGAACCAGTTGTTTATACTGGTTTTGCATTTGTGTTCGCAAATGTTGCGGTAAGCAAGATTCGCAACCGACTTTTCTTTTATCCAAATTAAGGAAATGGTGAAAAGAATAGAAAAATACTTTTTCGAGAATTTTCTGAGTAAGGGGGTAGATTATGGAAAGGGAAGGTGTTAGCACCCTTTCCATCCATAGTTTTCTACGGGCTCTTATATGCTTAGCTAATTTTTTGAAATACCTCGTGCTTTGTGTGTTTTGAAAAAGTAGTTTGAAAAATTCCTTAGTGCGGAGATTCGCTTTATGATAACTCTTGTATCAGTCCTCAAGAGTATTGATAAAGCATTTTTTGAAAGTGTTTTTGAAATGTTTTGTGTAAGTGTGAAATTTTTTTTTGACCAAGCATCTAACAACTTTCTACTTTTACTCGAAAAGGGTCGTTCTTTTCCTCCTATCTTTTAGACAACGCTATCCTACTATTAATGAGTAGGTATCCCTATCATTGGATGTATGGGGGACATTCGAAGGGACGTACAGCCATAAAGGCAACATATGGAGACTCTTTAGCAATTTTGTTTAAGGGACTAGATCATTTACCGAAAGGCAACACTGTAGGGTCATCGAAGGACTATGATCTTTTGATTTATGGGTCTTTGCTAAAGCGTCCCCATTTTCGAGGGACATGACCGTTTTATTATCCGAAAGGCAACCAAAGTGGGCCTATCCTAGAGGTGTATATGTGCAAGTGATTCAATTCAGTTCATTTATCTTGGTTATTAGGTTTGCTAATGTTTTGTTTTCAGTCTTTCCATACAAGCCTAGTTACTAACAGTTAATATTTTGCAGAAATTTAAAGTGCGGGAATCATAAATCCTACTCTATTACAAGGATTTTAGGGAGGGGACATTTACATGTCCAAAAATTTGGGAGGAAAAATAAAGAAAAGCAGTAAAAACCCTAGTTAATTCTATTACATTCCGTCAGCAAATACATTAGTATAAAAATGCGAAAATAAAATAACGCGTGCGAAATGGAAGGAGTCGTCTAAAACCCTAAAAAAAACTTATAAGTAAAAGAAAATCTTTTGGTTTTGTTTATTTTAAGAAAATAATTAAACTACTTTAAATCTAAATTTAATTAAAAAATAAATATTAAATGAATTTAAACCTAATTCTACTATTTTTGTTTTTTTATTAAGAAAATATTTGAATTAAATAACCTATTTCTAATTGATTTTAAATTAATTAAAACAAGTCAAAATAATTAAGTTAATTAATTTACAAAATTAAAATTAATTTAAGAAAAGCTAAGTCTATTATTTTTTTTTGATTTTATATTATTATAAAAAAGGTTTTAAAAGTGAAATATAAAACAAATAAAAAGCTAAAAATAAAAAAATAAAAAGATAAAACTGGGCCAGGTGCTGATTATTAAACAAGGGGGTGTATGTTGAAATTCGTTTGGCCCAAATAAAGAGAAGCCCAAATCTACTTTGGGATCCAGTGTTGCTGGCCCTTGAGGGTGCATGATGGGCTAGTACCCCAAGGGCGCTGGATCTGTATCTGGTTGACATTTGCTAGTCCAGATGTGAAGGTACACGGTAACGCACGTGGATCTGCCTAACACTGGATCTGAAAAGAAAATATGAGTGAAATGTAAAACCTGGGGATCAAACCCAAGTTTATAGGCTTCATACACGCGTGTTTTACCACTAGGACAAGTCTGTTCATTCGTTAGTACAAGGTAATGATAATATTATATGCTAAATCAATTATATTTTCATTTTCTCAAACACGCGCCCAATCAAATTTGAACAGACCAATCATGATACGACAAAGTGCCACGCATGCCCCTTGTCGGAGTCAACTTGTTTCAGGGATGCCAGAGTCAAACTCCAGTCATCCTCTCTGACCAAACAAAAACATGAACCTACAAAAAAGAGATATTTGTGGCAAACCAAAAGGGTCTATTCCATACAAAATTACCTCATGAGTCCAAATCAGGCCTTAGTTTGGCCTGAAAGTTCCTGCATTTTGAATTACGAATAAAAAACCCCAGCATAGTTTGAAAATGGCACATCATGATTCATGCATCATGAACTCCATGCGAGGATCTTAACCTATTCTAATGATGCCTAACAACTCATATATACATGTCAAAGCATTCAAAACCATGCAAAAATAAGGATTTGATTTTTCAGAATTTTACCAAAACGGTGATGATTTAAGGTGGTGGTTCTTGCGTGTGTTGGGCTTCAAGGAGGGTCAGGGTAAGCTCATGGGATCTTCAGGGAAACAAATGGACCATTTGTTTGGCTTGAGAAAGGCAGGAAGTGAGAGTTTCAAAATTGCAACTTTGGATGAAAACTTTGAGAATTTTGCGTGGCTTCTCTATGCAACTTATGCGTGAGTAATGCTTGTACATGGCTTGAATTTATAGAGGAGATGGAGGGAACAAAGTTACAAGGAAAGAATCCAAGGCATTAAGGTCATGTTTAAAGACATTATCATAATTTGAAAAAAATGCCTTTTTTGATTATTTCACGCCATTTTCAAATTTGGATGAACCTAGACAAAGCTTGCACGAAATCTTGGGCTTCTAAGCAGACCAAAACACTAGCCCAAAGACCAAATCCCATCTCTAAATATTTTATACAATTTACTTTGTATTTATTTGAAATAAATCAAAATAAATACAAGTAATGTAGATAAAAATGGTAGGGCAATGTAAAAATGATATTAGAGGTCCCCTATAAGTCTAGGAAGATATTTGAAGTCCAAGAAATTAAGCCATTGACCTAAAAGTTTAAGTTTGCTCAATGCACAATTCTTGAAATTTCCAAAATTTTCCCAACTTGAGAAAGCCATAACTTGCTCAATTTTTATATCATGATGATGATCTTGAACTTTTTGGAAATACCAAGATGTCCACTTCAATCCCTATTTTTATCAATTTTGCATTTGAAAACTTTATATTGATGTAAATGGTCTTGACAAAAAGTGCCTTTTGTTGACTTTCTGAAAATGACCTGTAATGTATAAGCTTGTATCTTTCAAATGGTGCATTTCTTGAACTTGAGGGAAAAAGAGATATTGTAGGGAATTGGATTATCGTCAAAATGATCTTTGGTTGGGGAAAAATTGATGAAATATGTGAGAGTTATGCCTGGTCAAATTTCATACCTAGAGGAGAAGTGAACCATGGTTGTGAATGGAAGAAAGGATGCAACTGTCTTGAATGGAAGAAGGATTAGAATCTTGAAGAAAGGATGCAACGATTTTGTCAAGAATCAAACGAAAATTGGCGTCAAAGTGGGTTTTGTTCGTAAGTACTGTATTCTGAAAATGGGTTTTGCAAATAATAATGTGTTACTGTGTTTTATGTTGGGCGCGTGTTTTATTTTTTTTATAACATAACTTTAGGCAGCGCTTGTAGTAGAAAGCGCTGCTTAATCCCCCTCTTTAGGAAGGGTTTTAAGAAAGCGTTGTTTAATCCCCCCTTTAGGCAGCGCTTTAGCAAAGCGCTTTGTAAGCCCACCCTTTAGGCAGCGCTTCTCCAAAGCACTACAATGCCTACCCCCTTTAGTAGCGCTTTATAAATTCACATTAATCAGCTTTAGGCAGCGCTTTCACAAAGCACTGCTTAAGCCCACCCTTTAGGCAGCGCTTCTGAAAAGTGCTTTGTAAGTCCATCCTTTAGGCAGCGCTTCAGGACCTACCCCCTTTAGCAGCACTTTATCAAACAATATTCACCCCCTTAGGCAGCGCTTTTCTAGAAAGCGTTGTCTAAGGCATATGACAAAGTTTATGTGTTTTTAACATGCACTTTTAGCGGCGCTTTTGATAAGAAGCATTGTCTTAGGTGTGTTGTCTAATCTTATTTTTGGCGTAGTGTGTATAAGAGATCAACAGTGAAGGTCATTACAGGGAAAACCATACACTCACCCCTAACATATCATTCACACTAGTAAAAAGGTCATAATTTATCTTCTCATATTTTTTAAATTATTGTTAAGTACAATTACCAAACCAAAACCCCATATTGAGTTTTGTTTAATTGAACCTCACATCAAACTCGATAATTTTGTGCAGTCCTTGAGATCAACATTCAGGGAAATTTTCCTTGTTATTACAAGAGGCAAAATAGTACACTTGCTATTTTTTTGATCACACTGCTTCGAACGACACCTCAAACCGAGATCTAGAACTAAAGTTATACCCTTTTTTAAGAAATCCTGACTCAGCCAACCAAGTATGTCATCCATCACCCGGAAACACACTTTTGTCGCCTGGCGATGCTAATTTCGCCTCCACCTTCTCCCAATGACGCTTGGAGCAACGCATTACAAAAACTTTCATCTTTTCACCTCTTCTATCGCCCCATCACTCGCCCGGCGACACAACTCTCACCCTACGACACAACCTTCATCTCCAGGCGACACAACGCGAACAACGTTTTCCTATTGTGATTTATGCACTGCACTAGTCCAATTCTTGTGCAATTTCATCATATTATAGGTCCTAAACCATCATCTAATCACAGGGTTTCATCATCTATCAACATCCTATGATACTACATCAATTATACATTATTCATAAGTCATTATTCATCACCAATTCATCAATTCTTCATTAAACAACACCAATTCCTCATCTACCAAAATCTAAGGCAATCCTACAATTATCTAAACCTTAGATCAAATATAATGACAATGATAAACACCCCTTACCTTAGTATTTTGAGCGATCAATTCTCCTCTTCGTGCTTCTTATGGTGATTTCTCCAAGACCTTCGTGTCCTAGCTTTCTCTCTGTTCTCCTCCCAACTTTCACGATCCTACTAAAACAAAATAATTCTCTTTTCCTCTGTTTATCAAAAAGGACCCCTAATATCTTCCCATCTTATCCTCACTTAGCATTCTAATAATTACCATCATACCTCCAATATTTCTACCTCATAATATTCAAATTAAAATAATCCTTTAAATAATTATTCTAATTATTCTATTCTTAATAAAAATCTGTATAATTATCTAAATTATTCTAACATATCTAATCGCCTCAATTCACCTCATATTGTCCCACGTCATATACAATAACATACTAACACATCACACACATCATACTAAACAAAACATCACATATTCGTCAATAATCCATATTTGCTCCTAATAATTCATTAAATAATCAATTTTAAAAGTTGGGGTGTTACAACTCTCTCTCACTTAAATAATTTTCTCCCCAAAAATTACCTAAGGAAAACAGAGTCGGGTACGACTTCTTCATGTGATCCTCACGCTCCCAAGTTAAACTTTCACCGACTGGTCCACCCCACAACACCTTCACTAAGGCAATATCTTTACCCCACAATTGCTTCACTTCTCGTCCTTCTATCCTTAATGGTAATGCTTCAACATTCAGGTTATCTCTCACATGCACGTCATCCATCTGAATCACATGCGAAGGATCCAAAATGTATTTTATCAATTGATACACATGGAATATATCATGAAGATTCGCAAGTGATGGTGGTAAAGTAATCTGATAGGCCGCCTCACCTATCTTCTCATATACCTGATATGGACCAACAAAACATGGTGTAAGCTTCTTCGATTTCAAAGCTTTACCAACACCGGTTACCAGAGTAACACTCAAGAACACATGATCATCTTTCTGAAATTACAATGTCTTCCTTCTCTTATCATGATAACTCTTCTGACGATTATAAGAAGATTTCATCTTATCTTGGATCATCTTGATCTTCTCAGTTGACTCCCGCACAATCTTAGGTTCAAGTACAACACTCTCTCTTGACTCATACCAACACAATGGAGTTCTACACCTCCTACCATGTAATTCTTTGTATGGTGCCCTCCCAATAATAGAATGAAAACTATTATTGTATGTAAACTCAATCAATGGCAAGTAACTATCCCAAGATCCTCCTTATTCTAGTACACAAGCCCTTAGCAAATCCTCCAAAGATTGGATGGTCCTCTCGGTTTGACTGTCCGTCTGCGAATGATATGTTAAACTCAACTTCAACTTAGTACCAAAAGAATTCTGCAAACCTGTCCAAAATTTTGATGTAAACTTCGGATCTCTATCTGATATGATACACGAAGGTATCCCATGCAACTTCACAATCTCATCCACATACATCTCTGCTAGCTTCTCTATAGGATGATTGATCTTCATCAGCAAGAAATGATCTGACTTTATCAACCTATCCGTTATCACCCAAATCGAATCATTACCTTTAGCAGTCTTTGGCAATCCCGACACAAAATCCATAGAGACACTGTCCCACTTCCACTCTAGAATACTCAAAGGTTGCATAAGACCTGTAGGCTTTTGATGTTCGATCTTTGACTTCTGACAGGTCAAATAAGTATATACAAACTTAGCAATTTTCTTCTTCATACATGGACACAAAAAAAATTTCTTCAAATCCTGATACATCTTTGTAGCACCCAGATGAATACTCAAATTGCTTTGATGTCCCTCTTCAAGAATGCTCTTATTAAGTTCTGGAATTTCAGGAACACACACTCTACCATCAAACCTTATCACCCCATTCTCATCAATTTTGAACTTATCTCCTTTCCCTAAGGTTTAGGAATAGGGTTTTAATTTTTAGTTAGGGGATTCACCACAGTTTTTAAGCCGTGTGCATGTGTATCCTCTTATGAGGAATCAGAGTCCCAATTCGTAGTTCGAAATGTTTGTTCGTGTTTTTTATAAGATTGTGTTTGAATTATCCTTGAACCTTGTTTGGGTTTGAAAAATGAGTGATTGTAGACGCAATTCATAGTTAATTTTGATAGCAATTCTCCTTAATCTTTTTTCGAAAATAATTTTGTAGTTTTGTCATGTTAGTAGAAAAATTATTTTTGATTGGTTAGCTGTTTTGAATTTCGATTTGATTAAAGAGTATGATAAGACACAGAGCGGGGTAAGTTTGATAAATTTTTCCTCCTCACATGGCCATATATTTGCCACGTGTTGCTTGTCATGAAGGATGTGGAGGGAGTCTGATAAAGTCTTCCTTATCACGTGGCCACATATTGCTCCCAGATGGAGTATTTGATGAGTTGCGTGAATTTTAATATCTTTGTAAATTATTGAATTAATTAAATTATGAAAAGTATTTGAATTTATAGCATTTGATTTGTTTTTAGTATTTTAATGTTTTTATATTTTTGCTAATGATAAATTTAATAAATTAAATTAAATAACTAAATTAAGTAACTAAATCAGATTAAATAAATGCTAATTAAATGAGCTAATTAAATTAATAAAAACCTAAGGAGGTGCAAGTAGGATTAAAAGGAGTCCAAGTAAAAGAAAATTAAGGTCTAAACCCACCTCCTACTAGAAACCTTAATTCTAATTTTCAACTATCATTATTAATTCAAAAAACAACAGAATAAATAAATACATAAAATAGAAATTTAAATGACTCCACCATCCAATGCCACTTTTTTTTTTTATATAGAGAAGGAGAGTTAGAAACTTGTGTGGACCCTTTCAAATTTGACACTCCATAGCCATAAGACAAAAATACATGGTCATTAGAAAAAGATACATAAATAAAAGAGAAGGAATCAGAACGGATCCTCTCTTTCAATTCTTTTCTATTTTCAAATTGTTCTAAGGCCCAATATGGTGATGACACATGGCACTAAAAAGATAATAATAAAAAAACAAGAACTTGTAGTATTCGGTGGCAGTAGGGAACAACACGTATCTGCATCAAGAGACAACCATGTTTCAGTCCTGTGCTCTTTTCTTCTATTTTTTCTCTAAATTTTTTTGTAAGCTTCATGATATAGTAGCTGCAAAAAAAATAAAAAACAAATCTTGTTCCTACTGTTAATAGAATGTCTGGTGTTAGAAAAAAAATAAGAACTTTTGGTTTTACGTAAGAAGTGTATTATGTATGGTGAAAGGATTTGAAGAAAAAGTTTGTGATGATAGTGTAATTATTAGTGAGAAAGAAAATAGAATAAAAATAAGGGTTGGGAAAATATATACGTGGCCGTGAGAGTGTTTGTGTAGTGAACAAAAAATTAGCCTTCCTTTAATGTTTGAATTAACAAGTATCTATAATCTAACAAAGTTAGATCTAAAACTAAATAAGGAAAAACAATTGTCATACAAATTTTAATTTAGATTTATTGAATTTCTAAAAATGTTTTTTCTTCTTCACTAAGATAACAAAAATGCTATAAATAACAAATCAAAATTAATTAATTTTTTTTTTTGGATTTTTTGAGCTATAAAATGCATAAAATCATGATTTAAATGAAAAATAATATTTTTTTAAAATGCCTAAAATAGAAAAACGAAAATTATATTTAAATAAATAAATAAAATACAATTTTGTGATTCTTAAAAAATAATTAAAAATAGAAATAAAGTTAGTAAAAAATAAATACAAAAAATATCCAACATACACCAATTGAGATTTGAACACAAGACATTATGTTTGCAAGCTTTCTCTCTTACCAATTGTGATATGTTAATTATTTGAAATAAAAACTCAATCGAAAGTATATGAAGACGAACAAGTATTTGTTATTTAAGAAATACAAATAACTATTATATATTTTAAATAGACAAAATAAATTGAAATCGAATATTTATAAAATCCAAAATGTTAATGTAGATAAACTAAAAGAATTTTATAAAGCCCAATTTTGACAATAATTTCGGCTCTAGTGATGATGAAATTTCGGATGATGAAGAGATGGGATTATTCGTGAGGAAATATAATCAGTATATTCGGAAAAATGGGGTTAAACATTCCGACAATAATCTCATGAAGTTTAGAAGGCAATCCTCCTCCCTCAAAGAAGAGAACAACAAAAAGGACAAAGGAAAAGTTATTTGCTATGAATGTGGTAAGTCCGATCACTACAAACTGGATTGTCCATCTCTTGCCAAAAAGAAAGGAAAAGGCCAAAGAAACAAGTCTAGACAAGCCTACGTTGCTTGGGAAAGTGAATCCTCAAGCAATGAAAGCTCAAGTGAGAGTTATATGAAGAGGCAAATTATTGTTTCATGGTAAATCATCGACAAGGCAAGAAAAACGACGTAAGTCTTAAATACTCTAACATTTCCACTTTGTCTTATAATGAATTAAAAAGGGAATTTAAAAAACTACAAATGCAAACAAAAAATTGACCTTCCAAGAGAAAGTCTTCACATTTTTAGAGGCCAAGATTGATGAAACCAATGATAAGTTAGAAGCATTAAAATAACTTATTATAGATGGTTCAAATCATGAAAAAGAGGATGAGCCATTTTACAAATATGGTTGTGACACATGTCAAATTTGGCAATAAGAGGTGAGTAATCTTGCTACCAAATTAGATAGTCTACATCATCCAATTGAGAAAATGTCTATTATGCACTTGAAGGTTGAAAAGCCTCATAAAAACTACTCTTTGATTAAGAAATAACCTAATAGCATTATTGTGATACGGTGGGAGAGAACTGACTGTTTTTGGTAATGCTGGTTTGCGTTTTGCGTTTGTTTTTGCAAAATGTCGCGGTAAGCAAGAGTCGCCACCGTCTTTTATTTTATCCAACAAGGAAAGGAAAAAAGCACAGAAAAATTCCTTTTTCGAGATGTTTCTCGGGTTCGGGGGGTAGATTATAGAAAGGGAAGGTATTAGCACCCTTTCTATCCGTGGTTATCCACGGACTCTTAGGTACTTGCTCATATTGTTTTCAAAATTGCTTTTCTTTGTGCTTGTGGGTTTGAAAAAGTTTGTTTTAAAAACTTCGATTTAACTCTTGCTTATGTCCTCAAGAGCGTATGAAGTGTTTTTGAAAACTTTGTTCGAAAAGTGTAAGTGTGAAGAGTTTTTGTTTTTTAAAAGAGCAAGTATCTAAGAACCATCAACCTAATCAAAAAAGGAATCGTTCTATGCTATCTTCCTTTAGACAATGCTATCCTACTATTGATGAGTAGGTAGCACCGTCGTTGGAGTTTGAGGGTCAATTCGAATTTAAGGACTTACGGTCACCAAAGCAATGTTAGGACGCTTTAGTGGTAACCCTAATGTCTTAGATCATTTGTTTTGAGGCAACAATATCCGAGGCAACCGTTTCAAGGTGACTATGATCTTTTAGACAAGAGGGCGACCTCTAAAACGACCTATACTCAATGACCGTGTACGAAGGCAACCAAGTAGGGTGTACCCTAAGAGTGTGCATGTGCGAGTGTGTCATTTTCGGTTAATTTTATCTTTGTACATGTTTGTGATACGGTGGAAGAGAACTAACTGTTTTTTTGGAATGCTGGTTTGTGTTTTGCGTTTGTTTTTGCAAAATGTCGCGGTAAGCAAGAGTCGCCACCGTCTTTTATTTTATCCAACAAGGAAAGGAAAAAAGCACAGAAAAATTCCTTTTTCAAGATATTTCTCGAGTCCAGGGGGTATATTATAGAAAGGGAAGGTGTTAGCACCCTTTCTATCTATGGTTATCCACGGGCTCTTAGGTACTTGCTCATAATGTTTTCAAAATTTACTTTTCCTTGTGTTTGTGGGTTTGAAGAAGTTTTTGTTTGAAAGGTGTAAGTGTGAAAGGTTTTGTTTTGTTTTGGAGAGCAAGTACTTAAGAACCATCTACCTACTCGAAAAAGTAATCGTTCTATGCAATTTTCCTTTAGACAATGCTATCCTACTATTGATGAGTAAGTAGCATCGTCGTTGGAGTTTTAAGGGTCAATTCGATTAAGGGACCTGCGGTCACTAAAGCAACGTTAGAACGCCTTAGCGGTAACCCTAATGTCTTAGATCATTTTATCCGAGGCAACCGTTTCGAGGCAACTATGATCTTTGGACAAGAGGGCGACCTCTAAAACTTCATATACTCAATGACCGCGTACGAAGGCAACCAAGTGAGGTGTATCCTAAGAGTGCGCATGTGCGAGTGTGTTGTTTTCAGTTAATTTCATCTTTGTACATGTTAATGGTTATCTATGTTGATTTTAAGTTAAACATTCAATCTTTTCATGCATTCCCTATTACCAAACATCTAACAGTTTATAAGTTGCGGAAATTAAACTAACTATTATAAGGCGTCGGGTATTTACATCGCCAAAAGCAACCCTTGAAATTAAAATGCGGAAAATAAATAAAGCGATAAAGATAGTCCTAATTATCTATTACATTCCAGAAACAAGTACAATATTGAAATAAAAATGGATCGCGTGCAGGAAATTAAATCGGGTGAGTTCTAGGGTTTTGACCCTTTGTTATTCAAGAAAAGATTTTTTTGGTTATTTTTTTATTAAGAAAGAAATTAATTTAGGTTAATTATTAAATTAATAAATTAATTAATTAATAAAAATATTTTTGGGTTTTTGGTATTTAAAGAAATAAAAATAAATTTGATCAATGTTAATAAAACCTAATTGTCTAAGTTAATTTTAATTATTGCAATACATATTAAAAGTTATTCCTAATTAAACTAAATTAATTAAATTAATATTGTTAACAAAAATAAAATGCTGAAATTTAATTTAAATAAGAAAATATATTTTTTTGTTTTTTTTATTTTATGAAGAAAAAGATTTAGTTGGTTAATTAATAATAAAAATAATAACAATAATTAATTTAAAGAAATAATAAAAATAGTAAGAGTTTAGGAGGTTTGGGCCTGTTTAAGGGGGTGAGAATGGCAAATTCAAGGCCCATTAGGCGTTGGCCTGGCTGACTTTCTTGGATTCCATGTGGCACTTTGACTTGGTAACATGGTGGACATCCCATCTGGACCACCAGATCTGGCCTGGGGCCATCTGGCAAGTGATTGAGTGATGGTGTATGATGCATTGTTGTTCCTCATACGCACTGGAATATCTGAAGAAATAAAATAACCAATAACATGGGGGACCTGGGATTCGAACTCAGGTCCTGTTGGCATTTGGATGCACATGTCTACCACTAGGCCACTTTGCTTCATCTGTTAATATATTAGAAAATAATGATAATAAAACAAAGCGAATTTAATGGATCAGAAAACAAAATTATGCGCGCCATATTTGAATGGACGAATGAGGATGCAACACACCATCATCCCTGTCATTGAACCGTGGCCAAAAATCAAAACACCTATACCAACAGACAAAAGTTCGTCGCTATAGGCCATGTCCGTTCCAAAATCTTGCATTGGCCATATAAATGAAAGGTGGCACCATAAATGAACTCGTCTTGTTCCCCTGAACAAGATGGAACCCTTCACACAAGTCAATTGTTCCTGTAATGGAAAGCTCTAAAAAAAACCTAAAGAACCCTTCAATGGTGATTCACGATATAAAGCATGAAAATAAAATTGGTTATAGCATAAAGTTAACAAATGATGTGGTAAATCAGAATATGCAATCGTTTTTTACAATGGATGCAAGAATGAAGATTTGTGAATCCAAGAACATGGTGGATCCGTGAGACGTTTACAGTGCTTTAGGAGGCTGAAGAATGCGTGATTCTGATTGGTTTTGCTTCTGAGAACTGCCAGGAAGCGATTGTGATGCTTGCCAAGTCCTGAAAGTGCCTCCAAGCTTGATTTCGATCTCCAACTTTTTGTCACTTTTTTCAAGTTTGGTTCTGTTTATCCTTGCAGCCTCTAGGTCTGGATTTCGTGCCTTTGCCTTGTATATGTATGATGGAGTGTATTAGGTCAACTTTTGTGGACTGAATCCTTGCACATTGATGCCTTGAGATTGGATTTGATTCACCATTGATAACTTGCCTAATTTGCCAAAAATTCAATCTTTTTGCACATGGAATGCTTGATACGAGTTTGATCATGATATTGATGATGATTAGGTCCTGAAAATAGAAAAATATCTCATGTAATCAAGTTATGGGATTTTATTTGATTTAAATTGATTTAAAATGAAATAATTCAATAAAAAATCAAATAAAATAGAAAAATTGATAAATGGATACAAGGCTGAAGCTAGGACACGTGTGTAATGTGGCAAGATCAAATCAAGTGGAAAATAATGGGCCCATTTGACAAAATTTGATGTTTTGGGGATAGTTGATTTTTTGCAATTTTGCAAAAATGCCCAACTTCAACAATGCATAACTTCTTCAATTTTGCACTTTTGGAAGTGTTCTTGGACTTTTTAGAAATCTTGAGAAGTCCCATAACCAACCCTTTTGGTCTCATCTCATTTTGATATTCCATGCTCAAGTTATAAGCTTTGGCAAAAAAGGTGTTTTTGTTGACTTTCAAAAATGACCTATAATGTCCAAATTTGTAACTTCTTGTGAGTGAATTTTCAGATTTTGGGGTATGAATATGGATTGTAGGAAATTTCATCCTCTTCAAAATGAGATTTTGATGGGTTATTTCTCATAAAGTATGAGAAAGTTATGCTTGGTCAAAGTTGAGTTGACTTTTCCTATAAAACCCTAATTTAGCAACTTTTGAGTCTTGATGAATTTTGAGCAATCCTTGATGAATCATGATCAACCCTTGATCAAATGATGAAATATCCTTCAAAATGAGAACGTTGACAAAAAATCTTGAAGTTTGAATGTATTTGGGTCACAGTTGACTTTTGCCCTAGCACAGTCGATTTTTGGACCCCTTGAGCAATTGACTGAGCAAACTTCCTCTGCAAGGCTTGAAATTTGGCATGAATGATCTTGAGAGCATATTAGGACATTAGGGAGAACTTGAGGTCATTTGGATGCAAGGACCTTGATGCAACAAAAAACCCTAATTTGAGGTTGACTGCCTTAGGAGATAGCTTGACTGTCCAACTCTTGAGCAATCTTGAGCCACTTGGAGACTTTTCTTGCAATGTTTTGAGAAATATGAGAGGGAAAATTTTGGGGTAAAACAGCTGCCCCTGTTTAATCTTCTTAAAGCTGAGGATGTAGATTGGCTTTCGTGCCTTTCGTGATCCGAAGGTGGAAGATGATTGAACACTAAAGTGCCCAGAAATTTGCACTCGCATGAAGTGGTATCATCCTGGTGATGTCGGGAATGGGCTTACAGATGCCATTCAGAGACTGTTGATAGGTGGTCTGGACTTCGACTGGAATACGAATCAGGGAGATCTTATCATCGATTTGACTGAACCAGAGAAGGTCTTGGATTAACTTTGACTGGATCAGAATCAGAAAAATCTTAGGATCGATTTAACTGAACCAGATAAAAGTCTTGGAATATCTTCAACTGGAATACGAATCAGGGAGATCTTAGGGTCGACCTGACTGAACCAGAGAAGGTCTTGGATTAACTTTGACTGGATCAGAATCAGAAAAATCTTAGGATCGATTTAACTGAACCAGACGAAAGTCTTGGAATGTCTTCAACTGGAATAAGAATCAGGGAGATCTTAGGGTCGATCTGACTGAACCAGAGAAGGTCTTGGATTAACTTTGACTGGATAAGAATCAGAAAAATCTTAGGATCGATTTAACTGAACCAGACGAAAGTCTTGGAATATCTTCAACTGGAATACGAATTAGGGAGATCTTAGCATCGATCTGACTGAACCAGAGAAGGTCTTGGATTAACTTTGGCTGGATCAGAATTAGAAAAATCTTAGGATCGATTTAACTGAACCAGACAAAAGTCTTGGAATATCTTCAACTGGAATACGAATCAGGGAGATCTTAGTGTCGATCTGACTGAACTAGAGAAGGTCTTGGATTAACTTTGACTGGATTAGAATCAGAAAAATCTTAGGATCGATTTAATTGAACCAGACAAAAGTCTTGGAATATCTTCAACTGGAATACAAATCAGGGAGATCTTAGGATCGATTTGACTGAACCAGAGAAGGTCTTGGATTAACTTTGACTGGATAAGAATCAAAAAAATCTTAGGATCGATTTAACTGAACCAGACGAAAGTCTTGGAATATCTTCAACTGGAATAAGAATCAGGGAGATCTTAGGGTCGACCTGACTGAACCAGAGAAGGTCTTGGATTAACTTTGGCTGGATAAGAATCAGAAAAATCTTAGGATCGATTTAACTAAACCAGACCAAAGTCTTCCATAGATGTAATTTTTATTTTGAGGGGACTATTAGGTCATATGAGTAGTCAGCGGTGTTTATTGATTCGTCTTTCCCTAGAAAGGTAAAGAGTTAGTCATATGCAATGTCATGATGTATGAAATGCATGATATCTATCAAGCAATGACGCTCTCAACATAAATGAGATTGTGTGGTATGATGCGTATATGCATGTATCATGATGTATAGAAATGTGATGTTTTAGTTGGGGGAAATAAATCACGGATAACTGCTGGAGAATAGAGTTGAATTCTTCATTTCCGTTGGGTATGACGAACGAAGATGATTGTGAGAATAGACCTGCAGGAGAGGATAACTCGGTTGGGGGAATAAACCGACGGGGAGATTACTCTGTGGGGAAGAGATGTTCTGCTGAGGATTCCACTGATAAATTTTGTCGGGATGAATTATCGTTGCTGGTGATATTGAATCTGTTGAGGATTGAATTCCTGTATGTGAAAGGAAAGAACTTCGCTTGGGATGATCTTTCAGTGGCGACTTTACTGGGGATAACCTGTTAGACTTTTGTGGGGATAATCCTCTGAGTTCTGCTGGGAATGATCCTTTGAACTCGGTTGGGGAGATTTATTTTGTACTCCGCTGGGGATAAACTTCTGGAGTCTACTGGGGATGATGCTTCAACTCCGCTGGGGAAACTTTTTCAGACTGCGCTGGGCAAATTTTAACTCCACTGGGGGTATCTTGTATTCTACCGGGGAACATTCTTATACTCTGCTAGGGAATATTAAGACTGTCGGGGATATCAAGCCTTTTTAGTGCTGATGGTAGATCAACTCTGCTTGGGGAGAGCATTGCTGATTTGTTCATAGTTGCAAGTCCCAGCTGGGGAGAGCTACCATTATTGTCTTACTCTGCGGGGAGTGAATACATCTCAACCATATTCTTCAGCTGAATTTACCTTGTACCTGATGGACAGAGCAACTGTACAGTTTGTACAATTCTTATTGCCCCTGTTTCTGAGGTTACCCGTAATCGTCTTTTGTTTCGTATGTAAATATGAGCAACAATTGATGTCAAATGCATATATCGAAAATGAGCATTTGACGTTCTTTGCAAAACAAAACAGATAAAGGAAAAACAGTTTGAAATTTCTTTGAAAATGAATTGTATTGATTTTGAAGTTTGGCCTGTAAATAGGCGTTTTTGTACAAGAGGTTGACGTCCTAGTAAGAGAACGCCGCCGAATAATAGAATTTACACAATTTGTGAAAAACTAAACAAAACATCTATGTGAATAATCCCACTGGGTTCCAACTCTGCTATTGCCTTTATGTCCTCGAGCATCTCATCACTTTGCTACTGGGTTGAAGGTAGATCAGATTGATTAGTGCCGTCCGAGCTTGATAGTTGATACCGAAGTCTGGATGCAAGGTGATCCAAGGAGACATAGTGTTACGCTTTGATCCCTAATTTTTGCCTAGACCGCCCTTTCGGGTTTTCAGTCCACCGGGATACCCTTTTTTGCCCAAGCCGCCTTTTCAGATTTTCGACTTGCCGGGTGTACAAATTTTTTTTCATTTTCGTCCCTTATTTTTGCCCGAACCCTTTTGGTTTGCCTGGAAGCCCTTATTTTTGCCTAGGCCAGTCAACCTAGCGGGTCTTTGATTATGCTCAGTATCTTTTCACTATGTCTGCATTGACGGGGTGAGGAAGGTCGTCACCATCCATGGTGGTTAGAATCATAGCTCCTCCTGAGAAAATGTTCTTAACCACAAATGGCCCTTCGTAAGTAGGGGTCCATTTTCCCCTGGGATCATCTTGAGGTAAGATAATGCGCTTGATTACCAGATCCCCAACTTGATACTCTTGTCGTCTAACCTTCTTGTTAAATGCCTTGATCATCCGTTTTTGGTACGTCTGACCATGACAAATAGCAGTAAGTCTCTTTTCGTCGATTAGGTTTAGTTGATCAAGCCGGGTCTGAATCCAGTCATTTTCGCTCAAACCTGCATCCTTCATAATCCAAAGAGAGGGTATCTGAAATTCAATGGGCAAGAATGCCTCCATGCCATATACCAAGGAGTAGGGTGTTGCCTCTGTTGACGTCCGCGCTGAGGTACGGTACCCATGAAGAGCAAATGGTAACATCTCGTGCCAGTCTTTGTATGTCACAGTCATCTTCTGCACGATCTTCTTAATGTTCTTATTAGCAGCTTCGACGACCCCATTCTTCTTCGGCCGGTAAGGAGAAGAGTTGTGATGTTGTATCTTGAATTGCTCGCAGAGCTCAGTGATCATCTTGTTGTTGAGATTGGTACCATTGTCCGTAATGATCCTCTCTGGTACATCGTATCGACAGATCAGATTGTGCCGAATAAACCGTTCCACGACGTTCTTGGTTACAATAGAAAAGGACGCTGCTTCAACCCACTTCGTAAAATAATCAATAGCTACCAGGATGAAATGATGCCCGTTGGATGCCGTAGGTCTGATCTCGCCGATCATATCAATGCCCCACATTGCAAAAGGCCAAGGTGCCGTCAAGACGTTCAGAGGTACTGGAGGTATATGCACCTTATAGCATAGACTTGGCACTTGTGACATGTCCGAGAATGCTGATAACAACCGGCTTCCATTGTGGACCAATAATATCCTGCTCGAAGGATTTTATTTGCCATGGTGTGTCCACTGGAATGAGTTCCGAAAGTACCTTCATGTAACTCCGCCATGATCCTTTCTACTTCATTCTTATCCATACAACGCAGTAAGGTCGAATCATGGTTGCGCTTGTAAAGGATGCCATTGCTGATGAAGAACTTTGCTGCGAACCTCCTCAGAAACTTCTTGTCATTAACAGATGCACCCTCGGGGTATTCCTGAGCTTCAAGATACCTTTTCACCTCATGAAATCAGGGTTTATCCGCTACCTCTTCAGTCTCAATATCACAGCAATGTGCAGGTTCGTCCAATCTTTCAATGATAATCCAGGGAGCCTCGTTGTCCCAATTGACTTTGAACATAAAAGACATCGTAGCCAATGCGTCCACCAACTGGTTCTCCTCTCTAGGGAAGTGTTCAAAGGTTATCTCCTCGAAATGGGGAAGCAACGTCAATACATACTCCTTGTAAGAAATAAGGTTCGGGTGCTTCGTATCCCACTCGCCTTTGATCTGACTGATCACGAGAGCGGAATCTCCGAAAACACTTAGAAACTTAATCCTTAGGTCAATTGCTGCTCGAAGACCCATAATGCACGCCTCATACTCCGCCATATTGTTGGTGCAGTTGAAACATAGTTGGGCGATAAATGGAGTATGAGAGCCTTTAGGAGATATGATCACGGCGCCAATGCCATTGTCCAAAGCGTTCGAAGCTCCATCAAAGTACATAGACCATCGGGATCCTTCCTCAGGTCCTTCATCCGGTCCAAGTGTCTCACAATCAGTTACCAACATGATATTCTCGTCCGGAAATTCAAAGTTCATAGACTGGTAATCATCCACTACCTGATGTGCCAAATGGTCTGCCAACACACTTCCCTTAATTTCCTTTTGAGTCGTATATTAGATGTCATACTCAGTCAAGATCATCTGCCATCTAGCTATTCTTCCGGACAAGGCAGGATTTTCGAAGATATACTTGATTGGATCCATCTTTGATATCAACAGAGTAGTGTGAGTCAACATATACTGTCTCAGCCGGCGAGAAACCCATGCCAAAGTGCAGCAAGTTTTCTCGAGCAGTGAGTATCGGGTCTCACAGTCGGTAAACTTTTTGCTAAGGTAATAAATAGCATGCTCTTTTCGGCCAGACTCATCATGCTGCCCCAGCACACACCCCATTGAGTTGTCGAGTACTATCAAGTATAAGATCAAAGGTCTCCCTTCAACTAGAGGCATCCGAATGGGTGGCTCTTGGAGATACTCTTTGATCCTTTCGAAAGCGGCCTGGCATTCATCGTTCCAACGTACTACTTGATCTTTCTTCAGTAACTTGAAGATTGGTTCACAAGTAGCAGTCAGGTGCGAGATGAATCGGGCAATGTAGTTCAGACGTCCCAGAAAGCCTCTGACTTCTTTCTCTGTTCTAGGAGTTGGCATTTCCTGTATAGCTTTCACCTTTGCGGGATCCACTTGAATACCTTTATCGCTTACGATGAAACCCAGCAACTTACCAGATCTCACCCCGAAAGTGCACTTGTTAGGGTTTAACCTTAGCTTGTACAACTTCAGCCTGTCAAACAGCTTCTGCAGATGGTCAAGGTGTTCTTCCTCCATCTGGGATCTTGCAATCATGTCGTCGATGTATACCTCAATCTCGTGATGGATCATGTCATGAAACAAAGCAACCATGGCACGCTGATACGTTGCCCCAACATTCTTCAATCCAAAAGGCATGACCTTGTAGCAAAAGGTACCCCATTGAGTAACAAAGGTTGTCTTCTCCATGTCTTCGGGAGCCATTTTAATTTGATTATAACCGTAGAAACCATCCATAAAGGAGAAGACCTTATGATGTGCGGTGTTGTCAACCAGAATGTCCATATGAGGCAGAGGGAAATCATCCTTGGGGCTTGCCCTATTCAGATCCCTATAGTCAACACACATTCGGACCTTACCATCCTTCTTCGGCACAGGAACCACATTGGCCACCCACTGAGGGTAAGAAGTAACTGCTATAAAACCGGCGTCAAACTGTTTCATAACTTCAACCTTGATTTTCTCAGACATCTCTGGGCGCATTCGGCAGACCTTCTGTTTCACTGGAGGACAGTCTTCCTTGGTAGGCAAGCGGTGAACCACAATATCGGTATCCAACCTAGGCATATCTTTGTAAGACCAGGAAAAGATCTCAACGTAGTCACGCAGCATCTGAATCAACCGTTGCTTCACACTAAGCTCCAGATTTGCACCGATCTGAACTTCCTTCTTGTTTGTCTCTGTACCCAGATTCACTGTTTCCACTTGCTCTTCGTGTGGTTGTATAGCCCTCTCTTCTTGGAGTAGCAATCTCGCAAGTTCACCAGGCACTTCGCAATCATCTTCACCTTCATCTTCGGCTAAGTTGATCGGATTTTTGAAGTCATAATTGGCAGTAGCAGAGTCGTTACCAGTGAGATCCATAGTGGATGTAGACCTGTATATATGAGTGTGTGTAAAATAGTTATTTTTGCAATATAATAAAAAAAACAAGGAGCGCAAAATTTGAAATGCAAGAAACTTCCAATGCTTTTATTAATGATATATGAAAATGACACACATAAAGCCCTCACAGATAAAGCCACGGTGCCCCGGGTAAGACACCGGGCCGTAGAGTTTAAAACATTGTCTGTTGCAAATTCAAAACAAAAAGTTTCATTACTGGGTAACAAAAGAAATAGGGATGAAGTCCTTTGTTGTCCAGTTACTTGGTCCACCGTCGGTCGTAGGATAGATCCAGCTGTCGAACTCAGACTCTTCAACACCGTCTTCAATGGCATTCACTCCTGAATTGATGATGAACAGGAGAGGTCTTCCGATCAGTGCATTCCGAACATCCTTTTGAGCTTCTGCAGTGAAACCCAAACCAGACTTGTTAGTCTTCTGTGCAAAATCAGGGAGTTGGTCCCAATTTGCACACCCACCTTTCTCGACAACAGCCCGGGCATCCTTGAAGGAAGCCATCTTCATGGGAGGATCTTCAACAACAGTCTCAGTTGATGCCAGTGTCTGGGGAACCTTTTCAAAATGTTGAAATGGGGTCTCAATGAACTCCCCATCCATTTCCACATATCGGAAAGAGTTGAGGTGGCTCACCATGTACTCCTCCTATCCTTGCACTGTCACAATCTTCCCTTTGACCGGGTACTTCAGTTTCTGGTGGAGCGTAGAGGTCACTGCCCCAGCTTTGTGGATCCATGGGCGACCCAGCAAATAAGAATAAGATGGCCGAATGTCCATCACATAGAATGTAGATGCAAAAACCTGAGAACCAACCTTAATCGGGATATCAACTTCTCCATGCACCATCCTCTTAGACCCATCAAAGGCCCTGGTGACAATGTTGCTTGGTTTCAGCTCCAACCCTTCACAGTCCAACCGGTCTAGAGCTTTCTTAGGCAAAACGTTCAATGAGGAACCAATACCCACCAATACATGAGCAAGAGTAGTGCCCCTACATTCAATGGAGACATGCAGGGCATCATTGTGATTCTTCCCTTTAGCAGTCAAGTCGGTGTCAGAGAAACCCAACCCATTATCAGCAGTCAGACTAGCCACGTAATCTTTAAACTGATCAGCCGACGTTTCTTGCGGTACGTGTGCAGTCTTCAGGAATGCAATCAGAGCCTTGGCATGGGCCTCTGAGCATAGCAACAGTGAAAACATAGAGATCTTGGACGGGGTTTTCCCCAGTTGCTCGACTACATTGTAGTCGCTCTTTTTGATGATTTTCAGAATCTCTTCCATATCTTGTCTAGAAGCTTCAACAGTAATCGTCTTTGGTGCCTCCGTCTGGGCAGGCTCACCGGTGGTCCCTTTGCCCCGAGCGTTAGAGGACTCGGCGACAGGGGTAAGAATAGGAACTTGAACAGGAATAATAGTAGGTACACTGGCAGGTGTAATAACAACAGGTTTTCGGGCAGTTGGTGGAGAGATATCAGGTGAGAAAAGTCTTCCACTGCGGGTGACTTTAGTAGGTCCAACAATATTGCTGACGTCAGTATCAACATCCAACTCTTGTTTAACTCCATGAAAATAAACATTGGCCCCGTAATGCCAAGGGACACCTTTATCAGAGGTGTAGGGGATAGGCCCAAGAACAATGATGATCAATGGTGCGATTCTCGGAACAGATGTAATTCTAACAGGCTTTCTCGAGGAAGCCTTGGAAGAATTGTCGAGAATGGTGATAATAGCAACTTCTTCAGTATGAACTAAGGGAACAACAGTCTTATCAAACAAAATTTCTTTACTATCCATCAGGCGTTGGACACCTGATTTCAAAAGTGGGCAACCGGTTGGTAGGGCAGAACACATACGGCAAACTTCGTCACAGCCCGGAAATAAACCGGCTAGCAAAAGGTTCTTCTTCACAGTCATCAAAGGGGTAACAATGTCGTTCACAGAAACCACAAACGAGTCTTCATCTATAGCATTCACTTCATGCTTGGGCATAGGAGCAGTCATAACATTAGGTCTTTCGGGCGCCTCGAACTCAATCTCCTTAGCATCAATTAAGTCCTGTATTTTGTTCTTCAAAGCCCAACAATAATTTGTATTATGTCCCGGGCTATCAGAGTGAAAAGCACAACGGGCATTAGGGTTGTACTTAGGTGATGCAATGTTGGGATTCTGCATAGCCTCCCTTGGAGTTACTAGATTGGTCTTTAATAACTGCGGCAGAATCTGAGACAAAGTCATGTTGAGATGGGTGAATTGCCTTCGAGGTCTCTTGGCCTTTTGTTGATTATTGCGCTGAGTAGCACCAGCAGGTCTTGAAATAACAACCGCATTAACAGTTTGGCGGCGTTCAGGTATATTCTGGATTTTTAAACTGTAAACAGCACTGGACTCCTTCTTAAAAGGATTTTTCTCGGTGCTCGATGAAGCACCCTTTTGTATCTTACCATCCTTAATACTAGCCTCAATCCTCTCACCGGTCATAATTAGCTCTGTGAACCCAGACGAAGAGCTTCCAATCAGATGGTTGAAAAATGGACCAGACAAGGTCCCCAGAAACATATCCACCAGCTCCCGATCAGCCAAGGGTGTTTGCACTCTTCCGGTGAGGTCCCTCCACTTCTGAGCATAATCTTTGAAACCTTCACCTGTTCCCATAGACATACCCTGGAGTTGGGTACGCGTGGGAGAGAGGTCGGTGTTGTATTGGTACTTCCTGTAGAAAGCAGCAGCCAAATCTTCCCAATTGTGGATACTGGCTCCTTCTAACTGGTAAAACCATTCAAGCTGAGTCCTTGAGAGACTGTGTTGAAAGAAGTGGATCCATAGGTTCTTATCAGCGGTGTACAACTGAATCTTCCTTACATATGACCGGAGGTGCAGCTTCGGACAAGAAACTTCGTCATACTTAGCAAAGGCTGGTGCCTTGAACTTGTGGGGAATTACCACCCCAGATGATAGACCCAGATCACCAAAGTCCAGACCAGGCACTTTCTGAACTTCCATCGCATTCAACCGGTCTTCCAGTTGTTTGTATCTGTCCTCAGTAGGAGGATACTGGTCTTCGTCGAAGTCTGTCTCGTTGTCTGAGACCACAGGGCTAGGAGCCCTTCTTTCCTCCTGACTATCTTTCCCTCTAGATGAGGTGGTCAAATCAACTTCATCCCATAGCCTGTTTCTAAACCTGTGACCTGTGTTAAACAGGATCGTCCTATTCTTCTTCTTATTCTCTTTCAGAATCAGGGTCTTCAGATATTGCTGACCCTTAGCTAGATTCATGAACAACTCTTGGAATTGGGCATTCTGGGCCTGTAGGGCCTTGATTGCTTGCTCAGTTGATGGTTCAACAGACATGATGAGTGCTGAAATAAACAGCGAAAAAGATAAGAGACCTGTAATGGGTACCTGTTATGAAGTGCATGGGATGAAATGCATATGATATGATTTCAAAGACATCGAGAGATTCAAATTTGTAAGCCAAAAAGGAAACACACTTTTATTAGATAGACTTGAAATCCAAATTATTTAACAAATTGCCATTAAGGCGTTACAGGAAAGGAAATACTGAAAAGTAAATAAAACTGAAATAGAAATAATCAAAGGCCAATCAGTGCTCCCATGGTCGCTTCTTGTTGGTGCGGACATAGTCATTGAGGATCCGCTCGTTCTCCAGTTGCCTAGTCAACTTCTGGATCTTCTGCTCTTTCTCGTTAAACTTTTCTAGGTAGGCATCCCGCTCTTCTCTCAGCTGCATCCGAGACCTTTTTAGTGCCCCAATGTCAATGGGCATGTAAGGATGGAGGATGGTAGGAAGAACCCCCTCGTCATTAGCAACTTCAACAATGATAGGCAAGACGGCTTCATACAGCATTCCCAGCTTCTGGGCATGAATACAGACCCATCTGAGATATGGCTCCATTGGAAGAGAAGTCTTTGGACCCAGCTCATGTGGATCATATCTGTGAACTCTATCCCAAGCCCTTATGAATCTGCGGCGTTGCTCGTCGCTATCCCCTTGAAAATCAAAGATGATATTAGGCATTATCAGCTCATGAGGTCCTTCTCTTTTGGCTCGCCCAAACTGACGTAAGGCCAAGCATGGATTGTAAGAAATTCCTCCATTGGTTCCTATCAGGGGAACATTGGGGTACTCCTCACATCGATCAATAATAGCCACCTCGTCCATACCCTTGATAGTCCAGATAATTTCATTATGAGAGAGAGACATAACCCTATAGGCCCAGCCCATGCCTTCTTTGTTCTTCAACACTGATTTGGGGAGGTGCGAAATAAACCACCTCGCCAATAATGTAGCATAGCACATCAAGGTTCCCCACTTTCGGGCAGTACGGGCATAAAGCTGATGAAGAATGTCACCCAAGAGAGTGGGTACAGGATTACGAGAGATGAATATTTTCACCGCGTTCACATCAACAAAGGAGTAAGGATTCGGAAACAATACCAAGCCATATATCAAAAGAGCCAGAATATCTTCGAATGCCTTGAAGTCTAGACTATCCCAGAAATAATTAGCCTTACCAACCAAGAACTTAGTCAGAAAGCCCTTTGCTCAACTTCTAGTCTCCTAATTAGCCATTACCTCATCCTTGGTCATATGAAGGGCTGAAGCAATCTCTTCTGGCCTAAGGATCTTCTCCCAACCAGTAAACGGGGTCTGCTCCAGAATAGAGATACCGAGCAGATCAAAGAACTCTTATAAGGTGGGAACCAACTGGTAGTCCTGAAAAGTAAAGCAATGGTATAGTGGATCATATAATTGGACCAAAACACTCATCATCTGCTCGTCCAATTTAGAGGTGACCAAACTGAGAAGATACCCATGTCTTCTGATGAAGGAGGTAGTATCATACATCTTTGCAACTAATTCTTTAAGCATAGTGGGAACCTGGACAAAGTTGATCCGGATGGTATTCCTATGCATGGGCATCATGACCTACAAAACAGAACAAAGATGAATCCCTCCTGTCTTTGAAATAGGTTAGTCCAATGCAAGATGCATGCAATGTTATGATGTCATGATGTCATGATAGAAAGCACATCACAAGTATCCACAAATAGCAAACATGGTAAAGGCACACAAGTCACACAGAGAGCCCTTAGATTTCAGGCTGGCAAGGAGCTTAGGTACTACCCTCTTTCAATTCAGTTGGTTTAAACCTATCCTAAAAATAGTAATCGGGTTCTAGAGGATCTCAATATCACTGACTACCCTCGATCGGTCATAATTCCAGTTTAGCAACCTTTTCTTGCAGCCGGAATCATCGCGAGAGTTTAGTCTCAATGAGTGTAGCATACTGCTACTGTTCTATGGCCAAGTTGGTCAATTTAAAGGTTCTAAGGTCGGTTGGTGCTTAATGACCCCTTAGAAGACCCATATTCTCCTTGTTCCAACACAAGGGATATCGGTACAATCTAAAGTGCCACACCAACATAGCTACTGCTTCAACCGTATCGGTCTACGCCGTACAGTTCCCTCACAGTTTATTGCTACTTACCGAAAGGGTATCCCCCAGATCCGGGTTAGGATCTATAGTAACTCCGATATAAGCCCACAAATATAAAGCATACAAGTTAAGCAATTGAAAACATTATGAACTATTCCTAAGGTACACCCCACTTATTAAGTCTCCCCAGCAGAGTCGCCAGTTCTGTGATATGGTGGGAGAGAACTGACTGTTTTTTGGAATGCTGGTTTGCATTTTGCGTTTGTTTTCGCAAAATGTCGCGGTAAGCAAGAGTCGCCACCGTCTATTATTTTATCCAACAAGGAAAGGAAAAAAGCACAGAAAAATTCCTTTTTCGAGATATTTCTCAGGTCCGGGGGGTAGATTATAGAAAGGGAAGGTGTTAGCACCCTTTTTATCCGTGGTTATCCATGGGCTCTTAGGTACTTGCTCATAATGTTTTCAAAATTTGCTTTTCTTTATGTTTGTGGGTTTGAAGAAGTTTTTGTTTGAAAGGTGTAAGTGTGAAAGGTTTTGTTTTGTTTTGGAGAGAGCAAGTACTTAAGAACCATCTACCTACTCGAAAATGGAATCGTTCTATGCAATTTTCGTTTAGCCAATGCTATCCTACTATTGATGAGTAAGTAGCATCGTCATTGGAGTTTTAAGGGTCAATTCGATTAAGGGACGTGCGGCCACTAAAGCAACGTTAGGACGCCTTAGCGGTAACCCTAATGTCTTAGATCATTTTATCCGAGGCAACCGTTTCGAGGCAATTATGATATTTGGACAAGAGGGAGACCTCTAAAACTTCCTATACTCAATGACCGTGTACAAAGGCAACCAAGTGAGGTGTACCCTAAGAGTGTGCATGTGCGAGTGTGTCATTTTCGGTTAATTTTATCTTTGTACATGTTTGTGATACGGTGGGAGATAACTAACTGTTTTTTTGGAATGCTGGTTTGTGTTTTGCGTTTGTTTTTGCAAAATGTCGCGGTAAGCAAGAGTCGCCACCGTCTTTTATTTTATCCAACAAGGAAAGGAAAAAAGCACAGAAAAATTCCTTTTTCAAGATATTTCTCGAGTCCGGGGGGTAGATTATAGAAAGGGAAGGTGTTAGTACCCTTTCTATCCATGGTTATCCACAGGCTCTTAGGTACTTGCTCATAATGTTTTCAAAATTTACTTTTCTTTGTGTTTGTGGGTTTGAAGAAGTTTTTGTTTGAAAGGTGTAAGTGTGGAAGGTTTTGTTTTGTTTTGGAGAGAGCAAGTACTTAAGAACCATCTACCTACTCGAAAAAGTAATCGTTCTATGCAATTTTCCTTTAGACAATGCTATCCTACTATTGATGAGTAAATAGCATCGTCGTTGGAGTTTTAAGGGTCAATTCGATTAAGGGACGTGTGGTCACTAAAGCAACGTTAGGACGCCTTAGCGGTAACCCTAATGTCTTAGATCATTTTATCCGAGGAAACCGTTTCGAGGCAACTATGATCTTTGGACAAGAGGGCGACCTCTAATACTTCATATACTCAATGACCGCGTACGAAGGCAACCAAGTGAGGTGTATCCTAAGAGTGCGCATGTGCGAGTGTGTTGTTTTCAGTTAATTTCATCTTTGTACATGTTAATGGTTATCTATGTTGATTTTAAGTTAAACATTCAATCTTGTCATGCATTCCCTATTACCAAACATCTAACAGTTTATAAGTTGCGGAAATTAAATTGCGGAAATTAAACTAACTATTATAAGGCGTCGGGTATTTACATCGCCAAAAGCAACCCTTGAAATTAAAATGCGGAAAATAAATAAAGCGATAAAGATAGTCCTAATTATCTATTACATTCCGGAAACAAGTACAATTATGAAATAAAAATGGATCGCGTGCAGGAAATTAAATCGGGCGAGTTCTAGGGTTTTGACCCTTTGTTATTCAAGAAAAGGTTTTTTTGGTTATTTTTTTATTAAGAAAGAAATTAATTTAGGTTAATTATTAAATAAATAAATAAATTAATTAATAAAAATATTTTTGGGTTTTTGGTATTTAAAGAAATAAAAATAAATTTAATCAATGTTAATAAAACCTAATTGTCTAAGTTAATTTTAATTATTGCAAAACATATTAAAAGTTATTCCTAATTAAACTAAATTAGTTAAATTAATATTGTTAACAAAAATAAAATGCTGAAATTTAATTTAAATAAGAAAATATATTTTTTGGTTTTTTTATTTTATGAAGAAAAAGATTTAGTTGGTTAATTAATAATAAAAATAATAACAATAAATAATTTAAAGAAATAATAAAAATATTAAGAGTTTAGGAGGTTTGGGCCTGTTTAAGGGAGTGAGAATGGCAAATTCAAGGCCCATTAGGTGTTGGCCTGGATGACTTTCCTGGATTCCATGTGGCACTTTGACTTAGTATCATGGTGGACATCCCATCTGGACCACCAGATCTAGCCTGGGGCCATCTGGCAAGTGATTGAGTGATGGTGTATGATGCATTGCTGTTCCTCATACGCACTGGAATATCTGAAGAAATAAAATAACAAATAACATGGGGGACCTGGGATTCGAACCCAGGTCCTGTTGGCATTTGGATGCACATGTCTACCACTAGGCCACTTTGCTTCATCTGTTAATATATTAGAAAATAATGATAATAAAACAAAGCGAATTTAATGGATCAGAAAACAAAATTATGCGCGCCATATTTGGATGGATGAATGAGGATGCAACACGCCATCATCCCTGTCATTGAACCATGGCCAAAAATCAAAACACCTATACCAACGGACAAAGGTCTTTCGCTATAGGCCATGTCCGTTCCAAAATCTTGCATAGGCCATATAAATGAAAGGTGGCACCATAGATGAACTCGTCTTGTTCCCCTGAGAAAGATGGTACCCTTCACACAAGCCAATTGTTCTTGTAATGGAAAGCCCTAAAAAAACCTAAAGAACCCTTCAATGGTGATTCACGATACAAAGCATGAAAATAAAATTGGTTATAGCAGAAAGTTAACAAATGATGTGGTGAATCAGAATATGCAATCGTTTTTTACAATGGATGCAAGAATGAAGATTTGTGAATCCAAGAACATGGCGGATCCGTGAGATTCTTACAGTGCTTTAGGAGGCTGAAGAATGCGTGATTCTGATTGGTTTTGCTTCTGAGAACTGCCAGGAAGCGATTGTGATGCTTGCCAAGTCCTGAAAGTGCCTCCAAGCTTGATTTCAATCTCCAACTTTTTATCACTTTTTTCAAGTTTGGTTTTGTTTATCCTTGCAGCCTCTAGGTATGGATTTCGTGCCTTTGCCTTGTATATGTATGATGGAGTGTATTAGGTCAACTTTTGTGGACTGAATCCTTGCACATTGATGCCTTGAGATTGGATTTGATTCACCATTGATAACTTGCCTAATTTGCCAAAAATCCAATCTTTTTGCACATGGAATGCTTGATACGAGTTTGATCATGATATTGATGATGATTAGGTCCTGAAAATAGAAAAAGATCTCATGTAATCAAGTTTTGGGATTTTATTTGATTTAAATTGATTTAAAATGAAATAATTCAATAAAATATCACATAAAATAGAAAATTTGATAAATGGACACAAGGATGAAGCTAGGACACGTGTGTAATGTGGCAAGATCAAATCAAGTGGAAAAGAATGGGCCCATTTGACAAAATTTGAATTTTTGGGGATAGTTGACTTTTTTCAATTTTGCAAAAATGCCCAACTTCAACAATGCATAAATTATTCAATTTTGCACTTTTGGAAGTGTTCTTGGACCTTTTATAAAGTTTGAGATGTCCTATAACCAACCCTTTTGGTCTCAGCTCATTTTGACATTCCATGCTCAAGTTATAAGCTTTGGAAAAAATGTGTTTTTGTTGGCTTTCAAAAATGACCTATAATGTCCAAATTTGTAACTTCTTGTGAGTGCATTTTATGATTTTGGGGTATGAAGATGGATTGTAGGAAATTGCATCCTATTCAAAATGAGCTTTGGATGAGTCATTTCTTATAAAGCATGAGAAAGTTATGCTTGGTCAAAGTTGGGTTGACTTTTCCTGCAAAACCCTAATTTAGCAACTTTTGAGTCTTGATGAATTTTGAGCAATCCTTGATGAATCATGATCAAACCTTGATAAATTGATGAAATATACTTCAAAATGAGAAGGTTGACAAAAAATCTTGAAGTTTGACTGTATTTGGGTCACAGTTGACTTTTGCCCTAGCACAATCGATTTTTGGACCCCTTGAGCAATTGACTGAGCAAACTTCCTCTGCAAGGCTTGAAATTTGGCATGGATGATCTTGAGATCATATTAGGACATTGGGGAGAACTTGAGATCATTTTGATGCAAGGACCTTGATGCAACACAAAACCCTAATTTGAGGTTAACTGCCTTAGGAGATAGCTTGACTGTCCAACTCTTGAGCAATCTTGAGCCACTTGGAGACTTTTCTTGCAATGTTTTGAGAAATATGAGAGGGAAAATTTTGGGGTACAACAATGTTAAGGGTGATCTATGTTGATTTTAGGTTAAACATTCATTCTTGTCATGCATCCCTATTATCAAACATCTAACAATTATAAATTGCAGAAAATAAATTGCGGAAATTAAATTACAAGGCGTCAGGTATTTACATCGCCAAAAGCAACCCTTTGAAATTTAAATGCAGAAAATAAATAAAGCGATAAAAATAGTCCTAATTATCTATTACATTCCGGGAACAAATACAATATGATAAATAGATCCCGTGCGGAAAATTAAATCGGGCGCAAGTTCTAGGGTTTTGACCCTTTGTTATTAAAGAAAAGATTTTTTGGTTGTTTTTTGAATTAAGAAAGAAACTAATCTAAGTTAATTATTAAATTACTTAAACTAATTAATAAAAATACATATTTTTGGATTTTTTGATATTTAAAGAAAGAAAATAAAATTAATCAATGTTAGTAAAAACCTATTTAAGTCTAATTGATTTTAATTATTTTCAAAATATATTAAAGTTATCCTAATTAAAACTAAATTAATTAAATTAATATTTGTTAATACAAATTAAAATTTTGATTTTATGGAGAAAAATATTTTTTGGTTTTTAATTTTATGAAGAAAAAGATTTGATTGGTTTGTTAATAATAAAAATAAAAAAAAACAATAAAATAAAAAATATAAAATAAAGAGAGATAACAGGGTTTGGGCCTGAATGGGAGGTTCAACATAGCAATTCCATGGCCCAATTGGCGCAGGACTGGTTGACTTTTGGGATCTCATGCGCGTTGGTTGACTGGACCCCATGGTAGACCATCATCCTAGATCACCAGATCTGACCTTGGGCCATCTGGCGCTTGATTGAGTGAGGGAGTATGGTAGGCTATACGCTTGGATCAGCACATGATAACCTGTAGAAAAAATACAAAGAGCAATTTGGAGGACCTGGGATTTGACCCCGAGTCATGTTGGTATTTGCATCGCTTGCTTCGCCACTAGGCCAATGTGTCTCAATTGTTAGTATAATGGAAAATAATAATAATAAGGAAAAACGCATTAATATGCCAGTAAAAAAAAATAAAAAAAGGCACGCGCGTTTGAAAGGGGCCAATCAGAGGGAGACACGTTGTCGTCCCTGTCCTTCCAACCCTGTAACTTTACCTGCGGATTTAGATCCGCAGCTAAATGCGTAGGCTCACTCTAAAATCCATTCCAGTCCATGAAAATCAATTCCAAGCACATGGTTGAGTTCGTCTGGGCTTCCTGAATAAACTTATACCCTTCTTGAGTCTTGATTTCCCCTGAAAAAGAAAACCCTAAAACACGAACGAAGAACCCTAGCTATGGGGGTTCTTCATCTAGACTAGAAAAACACAATTGGCTAATGCCGAACGCTTGGAAATTTGATGAAGATTATGAATATGCCCATAGTTTATATAAAATATGCAAGAATAAAGATTTGCGAATTCAAAAGAAAGGCGGTTTTCTGAGATACTTACAGAGCTTTTGAGCGTGTATGGAGACTGGCTTTGGGTTGGTTCTGCTTCAGTGATTGTCAAGGAAACGATTGAGATCGTTCTTGGCTTCTGAATTTGCCTCTAAGGGTGAATTCAAACTCAAGCTTTTTCACACTTTTTCCAAGTTTTGTTCTTTCTGTTCTTGCAGCCTCTAGCCTCGTTTTCGTGTGCCTTGACTTGTATATGTATCATGGAATGTGTTAGGTTAACATTTGTGGATTGAATCTTTGCACATCAATGCCATGAGATTTGATTTGATCCACCATTGAAAGCTTTCCTAATTTGTCAAAAATCCATCTTTTGGTACATGATATGATGAGATACGAATTTGATGCTGATCATGATGATGATTAAGTCCTTAAAATAGCAAAAGATCTCATGTAATCAAGTTTTGGGATTTTATTTGATTTAATTTGATTTAAAATGAAATAATTCAATAAAAAATAAAATAAAATAATAAAATTGATAAATGGACACAAGGCTGAATCTAGGACACGTGTTCAATGTGGCAAGATCAAATCAAGTGGAAAAGAATGGGCCCATTTGATAAAATTTGAAGTTTTGGGGATAGTTGACTTTTGGCAATTTTGCAAAAATGCCCAACTTCAACAATGCATAACTTCTTCAATTTTGAACTTTTGGAAGTATTATTGGACTTTTTAGAAATTTTGAGATGTCCTCTAACCAACCCTTTTGGTCTCATCACATTTTGATATTCCATGCTCAAGTTATAAGCTTTGGAAAAAAAGGTGTTTTTGTTGACTTCCAAAAATGACCTATAATGTCCAAATTTATAACTTCTTGTGAGTGCATTTTCTGATATTGGGGTATGAATATGGATTGTGGGAAATTTCATCCTCTTCAAAATGAGCTTTGGATGGGTCATTACTCATAAATTATGAGAAAGTTATGCTTGGTCAAAGTTGAGTTGACTTTTCCTACAAAACCCTATTTTAGCAACTTTTGAGTCTTGATGAATTTTAAGCAATCCTTGAGGAATCATGATCAACCGTTGATCAAATGATGAAATGTACTTCAAAATGAGAATGTTGACAAAAAATCTTGAGGTTTGACTGTATTTGGGTCACAGTTGACTTTTGCCCTAGCATAGTCGATTTTTGGACCCTTTGAGCAATTGACTGAGCAAACTTCCTCTGCAAGGCTTGAAATTTGACATGGATGACCTTGAGAACATATTAGGACATTAGGGAGCATTTGAGGTCATTTGGACTCAAGGATCTTGATGCAACACAAAACCCTAATTTGGGGTTGACTGCCTTAGGAGATGATTTGACTGTCCAACTCTTAAGCAAACTTGAGCAACTTGGGGATTTTTCTTACAAATGTTTTGAGAAATATGAGAGGGAAAATTTTGGGGTACAACAATTATTAACTCTCATCATAGGATATTTTGTCGCTATTGTTGCAAAAAGGGTCATACTATTGAAAAATGCAAGTTTAGGACTTTTTTTATTCCTAAGGGTAAGTTTCAATGGTTGCCCAAATGCAACAATTATTTAACTCACTCTCAATGAGACATGTGACAGAATACATATCACTTTTCTCTGAATTTATGGCGTAGAAGAAAGGATTTGTGTCCTATGGTGATCATAAGAAAGGTGCAATACTTGGAAAAGTTAGTATAGGTAATCCCTCAACTATTACTATCTTAAATGTTATGTTAATTGAAGGCCTTAGACATAATATTCTTAGTATTAGTCAATCATGTGATAATGGGTATAAAGTGTCTTTTTCCAAAGATTGTTGCATAATTGAACATAGTGAAAAGAAGGATTGTATGTTTAAGGGTTTGAGGGTTAGTAACATTTATATGCTTGACTTAAGAGAGACATCCTTGAATAATGCTCAATGTCTTGTTACCCTGAGTGAAGACTCTTGGCTATGGCATAGACTTTTAGCTCATGTCAACTTTGATCTACTTAATAAAATAGTTTCAAAAGATTTAGTAATCGGTCTACCAAAAATAAAATTTTCTAAATACCATCTATGTGATGCATGTCAAAAGGGAAAGCAAACAAGGGCCTCTTTTAAATATAAGAAAGTTGTTTCTACATGAAGGCCACTTGACCTCCTTCACATGGATTTGTTTGGTCCCTCGCGGACTAAAAGAATAGGTGGAAATTATTATGGTTTAGTAATTGTAGATGATTACTCTAGATTTTGTTGGACTATTGTCTAACATAGCAAGAATGAAACATTCATAGCTTTCACACGTTTTGCCAAGATAGCTCAAAATAAAATGAACTCAAAAATAGTTATTATTCGAAGCGGTCATGGAGGTGAATTTGAAAACCACCTCTTTGAAGAATATTGTGATAAATTTGGAATTGAACATAAATTTTCAGCTCCTAGAACTCCGCAACAAAATGGTGTTGTCGAGAGGAAAAATCACATTTTAGCAGAGTTGGCAAGAACAATGCTCAATGATTATGGTCTACCAAAATACTTTTGGGCCGATGTTATTAGCACGACATGTTATGTCTTGAATATGATAATTATTCATCCAATTCTTGACAAAACTCCTTATGAACTTTTGAAAGGTAGAAAACTAAATTTATCTCATCTTCATGTCTTTGGAAGTAAATGTTTTGTTTTAAATAATAGAAAAGACAATCTTGGAAAATTTGACACGAAAGCCGATGAAGGTATTTTTTTTGGGATACTCTCAATCTAGTAAAGCGTATAGAGTTTATAACAATAGATTACTTATTATTGAAGAGTTCCTTCATGTTACTTTTGATGAGACTTCCCCAAATAGTGTTGGGAAAGGTAGTTTTTTTCATGGTGTAGGTGCACCTACGGAGGACATACTCAAAGACACCGGTGAAGGAGTTGATCAACCTAAAGTGGTGGAGATCGAGGAGGATGAAGATAAAAACTAAGAAAAGAAATATGAAGGTCAAGAAGAAAATGATGGTCTTACTTTGTAGTAGAAAACCTCCAAAGATCATTCACTTGACAACATTATAGGTGATATCAAAAAGGGGGTAACAACTCGCTCTAAAATAATTAGTCTTTGTTGTCATCATGCTTATGTATCAAAAGTTGAACCTAAAAACACTAATGATGCCTTACTTGATGAGCATTGAATTATTACCATGCAAGAATAATTAAACCTATTTGAAAGAAATGATGTTTGGGATCTTGTCCCTTGTCCTTCAAATCATTAAATCATAGGCATCCGATGGGTATTTAGTGTAAGTTCCTTAGGTTTAAGGTTGGCATTAATTTTTGTAAAAAAAATATAGCAGCAATATGTTAAATAGGATGTGTTATCTTGCTATGAAGAACAGGTGGAGCGAGAAGTCTTATTTTATGTTAGGACATGTTGAGTTGAAGTGTTTCAACATTTGGAATAACATGTCAGATAAGATGTCCTATGAAAGAGCATACGACATCGCGCCTAAGCTGAAGTGGAAAGTTGGATTTTGTTATAGTTTAACAGATGCAAAATATTCTGGGAATATTATACAGTCCTATGTGGCGCTGATTTAAAGGTCAATAAGAATCTAATTAGAATGCTGAAGATTATGTAGTTTCTAAATATGGATATATTTTAGGAAGCTAATGATTGAAGAATTTGTTTGTAGCAGAAGTTACTGTTGTTTGTAATAGCCAAAAAGCTATATTTTGAAGGCCTAAATCCAGTTGGGTATAGGTTATAAATAGAAGCTTTGTAACCTAGGATTTGTACCAGCCATAATCATAAAGATGTAATCATTAGGGTTGAGTCTGTTGGCCACTCTCTAAGAGAGTTGGTGTAAATGAACCACTCGGGTTGTGAGATGGTCACTGTATTCTCACTCAGAAGTTGTGAAGTAATGAATTGAGTATTATTCTTAGAGGAAGCTTTGAAGAAAATCCAAGTTGTGTTCTTAGTCAAGAGTCTTGGCTAGGTGTTATCATGGAAATGTGTCTTCTAGTTTATTCAGAATTGTTTTGTGTCCAATTGTTGTTTGTAATTGAATAGGGATTGAGGAGGGCTTCATATCTAGGTGAGTCTTAGATAGAAATCTAGCAAGGGTAGTGATTAAGTGGTTAGGTCGTAAACTGGAGGTTTGTTGTAAGGTGTATGAATTGATATTATCATAGTGGATTTGTCTCTTACTTGGTATGCCCCTAGAGTAAGAAGGTTATTATGAACTGGGTAAACAATTGTGTATGGTGTTTATTACTTTTCAGTACTATTTTTATTATTGATACCTTGCTTGTTTGTTTATGTTGAATCAAATGTCCCAACATGTCATAGGACATCTGAGTCCTATCATACCATAATTTCATTTAGGAATAAGCTTGAAGAACATGGTGTGATAACAAGAAATAAGGCTCGTCTTGTAGCTCAAGGGTATAACCAAGAGGAGGGCATTGACTATGAGGAAACTTATACTCTGGTGGCCCGACTTGAGGCTATACGCCTTTTATTAACTTATGCTTGTTCTGAGAACTTCAAATTATTTCAAATGGACGTAAAAAGTGTGTTCCTTAACAGATACATGAAGAGGCGTGTGTTTTTCAACCTCCCAATTTTGAAAATGATGAGTTTCCTAATCACGTTTTCAAGCTTAACCGTGCATTGTACAGTCTTAAATAAGCCCCTAGGGCATGGTATGATAGACTTAGCAAATTTTTGCTTAAACAAGGACACTCTAGAGGGAAAGTTGACACTACTCTCTTTATTAAACATCAAGGAAAGTATATTTTATTAGTTCAAATTTATGTAGATGATATTATTTTTGGATCACTAATATGCATCTTGTCAAGGAGCTCTCTAACTTGTCTAAGGTGAATTTGAAATGAGCCTAATGGGGGAGTTAGATTACTTTCTCGGGCTACAAATTAAACAACTCGATGAAGGAACGTTTGTATGTCAAACCAAGTATTGACTCGAATTACTTAAGAGATTTATAATGGATAATGCTAAATAAATTGACACTCCCATGGCAACAAACGGTAACTTAGACAAGGATGAGAAAGGTAAGGATGTTGAGGTAAAAAGGCATAGAGGTATGATTGGTTCTCTCCTCTATATTACAACATCTCGTCTCGATATTATATTTAGTGTTTGTATATGTGCACGATATCAAGTGGTTCCCAAGGAATCTCATCTAAAATCCATAAAATGAATTTTTAGATATCTCATTGGTACCTCAAAATTCAGGCTTTGGTACTCCAAGGGAAACGATTGTACTTTGATTGGTTATTTTGATTCCGACTTTACCGATTGCAAATTGGATAGAAAAAGTACTAGTGAAATTTGTCGTGAAATTACATAAGTGCCCATATATATATATATATATATATATATATATATATATATATATATATATATATATATATATATATATATATATATATATATATATATATATATATATTAGGTTTTCACTTCACTCGCTCCTCTCCCTCACACCTCCATCCGTCAATTAGTCACCTTCCATTTCCATCTTTCAATTTCTGCATATATCTCACCCATTTTATCTCCAACCAACACGCTTCAAAATAATACCTTCGCTTACATTCTCCATGTATATCTTCAATGTCCATTTCTCTTTTCCCATCGTGAGTATGTAAGCTAGAATTGTTTTACAGTTGCGACAACCATTAAGAGTTATGATTCCTAATCAAGAGAACTCTAGCGTTAAGCCTCGTCCAGCTGTGTTTCGAAGTCTGAACCAAAAGGTATAATTTTTTTATTTCTTGTGTTTCACTTGACAGAATCAACGTTTATCAACTTTGTTGTTCCACAGTGCCACTGTTCAATCTTGTTAAAACTGAGTATTTAGATTGACTTGTCTGCCTTTCGTGATCTGAAGGTGGAAGATGATTGAACACTAGAGTGCCTAGAAATTTGCACTCACATGAAGTAACACCGTTGGTTGATAATGTCGAGAATGGGCTTACATATGACATTTAGAGAAGATGGCAGAGAGTAGTCGGAGATGGGCTTAAAGATGTCATCCAAAGTAGATGCTGACTTCATAAGAGGTCTCTTCATGGGGGATCCCTATTCTTGCTGTATGAGGAGGACTCCGATGGGGAATATGGGTTTCTGTTGTTCTCCTGTTTGAGGAAAACTCTGTGGGGAATAGAGTCTATGAGCTTCAGTTGTCCAAGACTCTACTGAGGAGTTATCTCTGTATTGAAGAGATGAGAGTTTGTTGCTTTCTGGTTGAAATACGGGCTTCATAGTAACTTGCTGGGGATAATGGAATTAACCGTTACCTAAAAAGGTATTAGAAAGAGCCTGTGTAGGGCTGTTTCAGGATGAGTCTGTGTTAGTCTGCATCCGGAGATATATGAGAAGGAGCCTGTGTGGGGATGCTTCAGGATGAGTCCGTGTTAGAGTGCATCTGGATGATGAGAAGGAATCCGTGTGAGATTGCTTCGTCTGGTCATGTAAATAGTTTTCCTGTCTGGTTTCAGGTGTTAATCTACAAATCAGCTGTTCACAAATAGTTGTCCTGTCTGGTTTCAGGTATTAATCTGGAACTTGAAAATTGTTAGTCAATGAGATAGTTATCTTGGCTTGTTACAGGTATTAATCTCTGACCTGAGAATGAAAGATAGTTTTACTGGCTTGTTACAGGTATTAAGCTTCAATCTCCTATTGTAGATTGTTTTCCTGGTTTGTTACAGGTATTAATCTACAGTTGGTCGTCCACAAATAGTTGTCCTGGCTTGTTACAGGTATTAATTTGGAACTTTGCTTTTGTTGGTCATTGAGATAGTTGTCCTGGCTAGTTTCAGGTATTAATCTCTGACCTGAGAAAGAAAGATAGTTTTCCTGTCTTGTTACAGGTATTAATCTTCAATCTCTTCATGTAGATAGTTTTCCTGGCTTGTTACAGGTATTAACCTACAATCGATCGTCCACAAATAGTTTTCCTGGCTTGTTGCAGGTATTAATCAGGGACTTGGCAATATTGGTCATATAGATAGTTCCCCATCTAGTTTCAGGCATTAATCTTTGACCTGCTGCATAAGTTGATAGTGTTTGTCTGTCTATGAACTCAACCTAGAAAGGTAAGGTCAGTTTCATGCGATGTCATGATGTATGAATTGCATGATGCTCTAAAAATAAATGAGATTGTGATATATGGATTTGTGTTGCACATGCTATGATGTTTGTAAACTGATGTATGAATGCAATGTATGAACGTGTCTGCTGTTCTATTGCAGTGTTGTTGAATTAGGTAAAATAAATCCCTGATTGCAGCTGGGGATGAAGAATGTATGTCTTCAGATTTTGTTTGAAGTCAAAATGCTGGGAGAAGGATTTCCATTATTAGAGAAATAAACTCTGTTGGGGATGGGAAACTCTATGCATTGTTCGGGGATTTTGTGAAATCCTGCTGAGGAATCCTGAAAAGCTTGGCGACTTCACTGGGAAATCTTTTGTTGGAGCAATAATTTGAAGTTTCTTGCTCCGTCGGGGATATGAGAACTCCTAACACCATTAGGCTGCATACTGAGAATATGGCAGTGACCTTGTAGTAGGGTGTCCCTGCCTCTGTATCTGCTGGAGAAGGTATCTGCTGGAGGAAATATCTGCGGGGATTTCGTGGATGGACCTTAGATATTATCTTGTTTCTTAAGGTCATTAGCAAATGTCTTTCTGTTTTTATGCGTATATTTGTAAACGATAATCACATTCAAATGCATATGTTCAAAAATAATCACTGGATGTTTTGCAAACAAACCAAAATAATAAAAAACAGATGATTTGCACTTTTAATAGGAATAACTTTGTATTAATTTTGAAGAAGCGTTTTTGTACAAGGAGACAAACATCCTAGTAAGAGAATTCCGTCGTTAGAATAAAAATTTACAAAATAGCATACAAAGAAAACATCTATGTGAAATAATCCCATTAGGTTCTCGTTCTGCTATTGCCTTTATGTCTTTGAGCGTCTCATCTCTTTCGCTGCTTGTTCGAAGCTGATTGGATCGATTAGTATCGTTTGAGCTTGATAGTTGATACTGAAGATTGAATGTAAGGTGATCCAACGGGACATAGTTATACGCTTTAAATTCCTAACTTTTTCTTGGACCGCTCTTTAGGGTTTTCAGTCCACCGGGATACCCTTTTTTGCCCAAGCCGCCTTTTCAGGTTTTCGACTTGCCGGGTGTACAATTTTTTTTTGTATATCCCTAATTTTTTCCTGAATCCTTTTGGTTCGCCGGGATTCCCTAATTTTTGCCTAGGCCAGTCAACCTAGCGGGTCTTTGTTCATGTGTAGTATCTTTTAACTATGTCCGCGTTTACAGGGTGCGGAAGGTCGTCACCGTCCATAGTGGTTAAGGTCATGGCTCCACCAAAAAACATGTTCTTGATCATAAATGTCTCTTCGTATGTGGGAGTCCATTTGCCTCTGGGATCACCTTATGGCAGTATGATGTGCTTGATTACCAGGTCACCAGCTTGATATACATGACGTCTGAATTTCTTGTTAAAAGCTTTAATCATACGTTTTTGGTACATCTGACCATGATAGACAACAGCGAGCCTCTTCTCATCAATCAGGTTTAACTGGTCAAGTCGAGTTGAATCCATTCATCTTCACTCAGACCTGCATCCTTCATGATTCTCAAGGAAGGGATATGGACTTCAATGGGTTGGACAAATTCCATCCCGTATACTAAAGAGAAAGGAGTTACCCTTGTTGATGTGTGCATTATGGTGCGGTAACCATGAAGAGAAAATGATAACATCTCGTGCCAGTCTTTGTATGTCACCGTCATCTTCTGTACGATTTTCTTAATATTTTTATTAGCAACTTCTACAACGCCATTCATCTTTGGTCGGTAAGGAGAAGAGTTATGATGCTGGATCTTGAATTACGTGTAGAGCTTGGTGATCATAGTGTTATTGAGATTGGTACCATTATTCATAATGATTCTCTCTGGAATACCATACCGACAGATAAGGTTATGTCTGATGAATCAGGCCACAACGTTCTTGGTAACAAAAGCAAATGAGGCTGCCTCGACCCACTTCGTGAAGTAATCAATGGTGACCAGGATAAAATGGTGTCCATTAGAAGTTGTATGTATGATCTCTCCAATCATGTCGATGCCCCACATTGCGAATGGCCAAGGAGCAGTCAGGATGTTTAGAGGAACCAGAGGCACGTGTACTTTATCAGCATAAATATGGCATTTGTGACAAGTTCATGAATATTGATAATAGTCTGCTTCCATAGTGGACCAGTAGTATCCTGCCCGTAGGATCTTTTTAGCCATCGTGTGTCCACTAGAATGGGTGACAAAGGTACCTTTGTGCAAGTCAGCCATAATCTTTTCTGCCTCACTCTTGTCTATACACTGAAGCAAGGAAGAATCATGATTGTGCTTGTAGAGGATCCCGTTACTGAGGAAGAACTTGGAAGAGGACCTTCTTAGGAACTTCTTATCATTAACTGAAGCTCCCCTAGGATACTCTTGGGCTTCGAGATATCTTTTGACTTCATGGAACCAAGTTTTGTCCACTACTTCTTTAGTACCAATCTCATGACAGTATGTTGGTTCGTCCATTATCTCAATAGTGATCTGAGGAGCCTCATTATCCCATCTGACCTTGAACATGGATGACATAGTAGCTAGCACGTCCGCTAGTTGATTTTCCTCTCGTAGAAAATGCTCAAATGTAACTTCTTCGAAGTATGGAATCAGTGTCAACAAATGCTCTTTGTACAGGATGAGATTATGATGCTTCGTGTCCCGTTCTCCTTTGATTTGACTGATTACTAAGGCCGAGTCTCCAAATACACTTAAGAATTTGATCCTCAAGTTGACAATAGCTTTGAGACCCATGATACATGCTTCATATTCGGCCATATTGTTGGTACAATTGAAACATAGCCTGCCAGTGAAAGGAGTATGACAACCTTCAGGAGATATGATCACAACGCTGATGCCATTGGCAAGAGCGTTGGAAGCTATGTCAAAAACCATAGTCCATCGGGATCCTTTTTTAGGTCCTTCATCCGGTCCAGGTTCTTCATAATCAGTTACTAACATGATGTTCTCGTCCGGGAACTCAAAATTCATGGATTGGTAGTCATCCACAGTCTGATGAGCCAAATGATCAGCCAATACACTTCCCTTAATTGCTTTCTCGGTTGTATACTGAATGTCGTATTCGGTCAGGATCATGTGCCATCTTGCTATTCTTCCGGAGAGAGCGGACTTCTCAAAGATGTATTTGATAGGATCCATTTTAGATATCAATAAGGTATTGTGAGTCAACATATACCGTCTCAGTCGGAGAGCAACCCATGCCAAAGCACAACAAGTTTTCTCAAGTAGTGAATATCTTGTTTCACAGTCGGTAAACTTTTTTCTAAGGTAGTATATTACATGCTATTTTCGACCAGACTCGTCATGCTTCCCTAGCACACACCTCATTGAGTTCTCTAACACTGTTAAGTACATGATCAGAGATCTTCCTTCAACTGGAGGCATCAAAATTGGAGGCTCTTGAAGATATTCCTTGATTTTGTCAAAGGCGTTCTTGCAGTCACCATTCCACTTCACTACTTGATCTTTCTTCAGTAATTTGAAGATTGGCTCACAAGTAGTGGTCATATGTGAAATGAATCTGGAAATGTAATTCAGACGTCCCAAGAATCCCCTGACCTCCTTCTCAGTGCGAGGAGTTGGCATTTCTTGTATAGATTTAACCATTTCAGTGTCTACTTTGATGCCTTTGCTGCTGACAACGAAACCTAAGAGCTTACCAGATCTTACCCCAAAAGTGCACTTATTCGGGTTCAACCTCAGTTTGTACTTTTTCAGCCTTTCAAACAGCTTCTGTAGATGATCAAGGTGCTCCTCTTCAGTCTGGGACCTGGCTATCATATCATCAACGTAGACCTCTATTTTGTGATGGATAATATTGTGAAACAGAGCTACCATGGAACACTGATAGGTTTCCTCGGCGATCTTTAATCCAAATGGCATAACTTTGTAACCGAAACTGCCCCACTGTGTGACAAAGGTCGTTTTCTCCATGTCCTCAGGTGCCATTTTTATCTGATTGTACCCGGAGAAACCATCCATGAAGGAGAATACCTTATGTTGTGCAGTGTTGTCAACCAGAACATTAATATGGGGAAGCGGAAAATCATCCTTGGGGTTTGCCCTATTCAGGTCTCTGTAATCCACACACATACATACCTTCCCGTCCTTCTTAGGTACCGGAACAACGTTAGTAACCCATTATGGATAAGAGATGACAGCTAAAACCAGCGTTGAACTGTTTCATGACTTTAGCCTTGATCTTTTCTGACATCTCAGGCCGCATGCAACTAACCTTCTGTTTCACTGGAGGGAAATCCTCTTTTGTCGGGAGGCGATGAACCATGATATCAGTGTCAAGTCCTGGAATGTCTTCGTATGATCAGGAAAAAATCTCAACATAGTCATGTAGCATCTGAATTAGATGTTTCTTTCCACTATGCTCCAGATCGACACCTATATTGACTTCTTTCTTATCCTCTTCAGTACCCAGGTTAACTGTCTCAAATGGATCTTCATGAGGCTGTATTGCCATTTCTTCCTGTTGTAATAGTCTGGCAAGTTCTCCTGGTACTTCACAATCTTCCTCACCTTAGTCCTCGGCTTGGTAGATCGGATTTTCAAAGTCATAATAGGACATAGCAGAACCATTATCAATGGGATCCATAGTGGATGTGGATCTGCAGTTTGATATGTGTGTGTGTGTAAGAGCATAGTTGTATATTTTTTTGATAAAGTAAAGAGGCTGAAGAAAAACAAAGAGCGTAAAATTTGTATACGAAACGTCCAATGTTTTATTGATGACATATGAAAATGAAGTAATTACCCTCACAAGTAGACCATTGTGCCTTGGGTAAGACACAAGGCTTTAAAGTTTCAATTGTTCACATATTACATATCCTCAAAAACAAAAAGACAAATTACTCTTGAATAAAAGTAATGGGCACAAAATCTTTGGCCTTCCAATTGCTGAGTCCGTTGCTAATGTCTGGGAAGATCCATTTGTCTAAGTCATAATCACTATCATTGTCTTCCAGAGCATTGACTCCATGATTGCTGATCTGTAATGGTGGTCTCCCGGTGCGAGCACGACGAACAACTTTCTGGGCTCCTGAAGTAAAACCCAAACTGAATTTGTCAGATTTGTAGGGAATATCCAGAAGTTGGCCCCAAATTATACACCCACCTTCTTTGACTACTTCCTTGGCATCCTTCAGAGAAGCCATCTTCAGTGGAGGTCTGGTAATCTTTGGGACCTTGGAAGCAGTCTTGGTCACAACAATCGCCTGTGGAACCTCCTCAACGTTCTGATAGGGGGTCTCGATGAACTCGCTGTCCATTTCAACATACTTGAAAGAGTTCAGGTGGATCACCATGTATTCCTCCTCTACATAGACTGTGATAATTTCCCATTAATTGGGTACTTCAGCATCTGATGCAGGGTAGAAGTAACAACACCGGCCCCATGGATCCAATGTCAACCCAATAAACAGGAATAAGACGGGTGGATGTCCATCACATAGAAGGTGGAATTAAAGGTCTGAGTACCAACTTTGATAGGGATGTCCACCTCCCCGTGCACCATTCTTTTAGAACCGTCGAAGGCCCTCACCACAATGTTACTGGGTTTTAGTGTGAGTCCTTCACAATCTAACATGTCCAGAGCATTCTTGGGTAAGACATTCAGTGACGAACCTGTATCCACCAGAACATGGGCTAATGTAGTGCCCCTGCACTCAATGGAGACATGCATGGCATCATTGTGTTTCCTTCCCTTGGGAGTTAAATAAGCATAAAAAAAACCCAGTCCATTATTAGCAGTTAGGCTGGCTACGCAATTCTCGAATTGATCAGCAGAAGTATCTTGAGGCATATGGGCAGACTTCAAGAATTTTGCTAAAGCCTTAGCATGGCCTTCAGAGCACAAAAGTAAGGCCAACATTGAGATTTTTGAAGAAGTCTTCCCCAATTGTTCCACAATATTATAATCACTTTTCTTTATTATCTTTAATATCTCTTCCATTTCCTTTTTAGAAGCCTTAGGAATAACTTCTGGATGCGCCTTCGTCTGGACGTGCTCAACCAATACCTCTTTGCCCCGAGTCTCGGCTGACTCAGTAGCAGGGATAACAACGGGGATAACAGCAGGAATAGCAATGGAAGCACTAGGAAGAGTAGCAGCAGGAGTGATCACAGGAGTAGCAACAATTTTTGAAGAGATCTCGGGAGAGAAAACTCTTCTGCTTCTCGTTATTTTACTGGTCCCAATGATATTGTTGATGTCAGGATCAATATCTTCAGCATCTTTGTCTTTAACAACCAATAGGTCTTGCTTGATGCTATAGTAATAGACGTCAACCCCATAATTACAGGGAACAACTTTAACCGAGGAATACGATATTGGCCCAGGAAGGGTGATGATCAAGGGAGAAAACATGGGATCTGATGTGATCCTAACGGGACTTTTGGTGGAGACCCTGGGAGGATTGTCGGAAATGGTAATTATCAAAACATCTTCACATGAATTTCTTACAAAGTGAACTTTCTCGAACAAAATTTCTTTGTTAACCATCAGGCGCTGGACGCCCATCTTTAACAACCAACAACCATCTGGTAGAGACATACATAAGTGGAAACCTTCACCACATCCTGGAAACAAATCGGCTCCCAAAAAATTCTCTTTAACAGTCAGAAAAGGAGTAGCTAACTCATCCACAAAAGAAACAAAACGATCATCATCAACAACATTGACAAGTTGGCCATGTTTGGGCATTGGTGCAGTTATTACATTAGGGGTCTCTAGAAGGTCAAACTCAATCTCCTTTGCCTTGATGAGATCCTGTACCTTATTCTTTAAAGCCCAACGGTCGTTTGTATCGTGCCCCGGAGTTTCAGAATGGTAGGCACATCGAGCATTTGGGTTGTAGCGGGGAGATTCAATATTATGATTCTTTGGGGTCTCCTTTAGAGTCACCAAATTGGACTTCAGCATATGTGGAAAAACCTAGGATAAGGTCATGTTGATTCGGGTAAACTGTCTTCTGGGCACATCTGTTCTGCGCTGATTGTTTCCTTGTTTGTTTGAGGCAGGATTAGAAATCATAACAGCCCCTAGCGTCGGACAACACTTAGTTTTGTTGTGATTTCTTTGGCCATAAGCAGCACTGACCTCCTTCTTTCCAGTGAAAGGTTTTTTTTTACTGTACTGGAGGATGCATCTCTATGGATTTTACCACTTTTGATGCCAGCTTCTACCCGTTCACCAGTCAGTATCAATTCATTGAACCCAGTAGAAGAGCTTCCAATCAGATGGTTAATGAACAGACCAAACATGGTGCCCAAGAATATGTCCACCAGCTCCCTATCAAACAAAGGAGGCTGGACTCTTCTCGCAAGGTCTCTCCACTTTTGGGCATAATCTTTAAAACCCTCGCCAAAACTGTAGCGGTAGAAATGTTTAAGACTAAGCCATTGGATTGACTAGACTTATACATATCAAAATAAAAATCGCCACCGCACTTAATTATTTCCAAAGAAATGGGAAAAGAGCGAGTAACCCAAAAAGAGGGGAAAATATTCAAGGTAAGGGGGTTGGTTATGCAAAGGGAAGATATTAGCACCCTAAACATCTAGGGTACTCCGTGGGAACCTCTTTGTAAAATATGTATATTTTGGCTATAAAATGTTGTATAGAAATAGATGGTGGAGGTGAGAAGAGAAGTATTTTTTTATGATTTTGCACCCGCCGCGGTTGCGAACCTTTAGTGCCTACGTACCACCTTCCGTGCAATAGGGGATCAGGGTACTCATAGTTCACCTTTTTAAAAAAATTTCAAAACACAAGTGTGTTGGTTAATTTTATGAGACAAGACATCATCATCATTATCCGTGTGGAAAACATACTTACTACCCACAATTATCAGAAAGGATAATTTGCATCATCTTAAAGTGGAGGATATGGCTTGGATTTTAAAATCAACAATGTCTCACTCAACACCCAAGTGGAAAATATCTCTATTCACTACATATTATAGAAGTATAGTTGTTTGCATCACTACAAGGATTGACAAGAGTATAATCTTTTGATAACGGTTTAAAAATAAAAAGCCAAAGTGGCAAAATGGTTTGAAATGAGATTGATGGACTTTCAGTCTTCTCACAAAAAATGGCAAGGTATTATTAAATTGATTAGAGTTTATTCATGAAAATGTTTTGAAAATGCATGGACCTAAGTCAAAGTTTATTATGAAAATGGTTCAAGTTTCAAAACAAGAAGAGTTTTCAAAAGGAGGAGGAAGATTTTTGAAATTAAAGAAGATGGGAGGAGAAGAGGAGACTATCCTAAAGCATAAGGTAAAAGTTAGGGATAAGAACCATCTAACCAACAAGAAGTCAATACTTGACATTATGAGTCAAGATAGAATTCCCATTCTTTGGATTGAAACCAAACAAGCAATGATACTATACCTCTTGAGAGAACCAAACTTCAAGTGTATTAAGTCTTCACAAAAATTGGGCAGAGTAACGGTTGTATATGTAACACCCCAATTCTACCCCTCGTAATTAATAATAAAATCAGAGTTTCAAAATTTCATCCAATCATAAATTGAGGTATCACATATTCGTGTTTTTCATCACTTTGCATTATAATGCACATCACAAAATCAAAAGTCAGATATACCGATTCATAACATAAATCATCATATAAACATATGACTAAACACAACACAGTGGATGTGTTCACAAAATGTACGTATCATCATGTTATCATCAATACATAAATTCATAAGATAGTATACATAAACTATCCTATCAAAATAATAACGTCGCCCAAATCTCGAGTGTTACTACTATCAGAGCAGAGGGACTCAAAATAAAGAGACTTGAGCTAATCCTCATCATCCTCGCGGATCACCTGCACGTTACCAATATAAAGACAACGACGAAACAAGTAAAGGGTGAGATACTCCAAAACATATAATTAAAGGCATGGTGTTATACCCCAAAATTTGCGCTCCCCTTTTTACAAGAAATCACAACCCCAGGGTTTTCTCTGATTTTCGAGATTGGCTCAAGAACCGGTCAAACAAACTTTTCTTTATCAGTCAATCTAGAATTAGGTTTTTTCATTTGCATTTCTCAGAAAGAGCTGAATCCTCAGATATTCAGTTAATCATTACATTATTGTCATGCTTGTTCAAGATTGCTGGTTGTTCTCAAAGAACCTAAAGATCTGAGATAGGAGCTGAGGCTTTGTTTGAAACTGTGAGGCATTGGTTTGATCAGTGGAGTGAAAAGTGTATGGAACATTTGTTTGATTAATTGTATAAAGCACGATTAACTGGAATGCCAGGCGTCTGATGATTAATGCAGGATTGCGAGACTGCAAAAGTTTATTAGTTGTTTATTTCATTTGGATTAAAGTCCTTGGGATACATTCCCAGTTATTTTAATTTAAAGAGACTTAAATAATTAAATAAACAATGCAAAAGAAAGAATGAAATATTTGACCAAGACTTTTATTTATTTATTTCAAGTATTGTTACAAATGATTATTCGAATATTGTAAATTCATAATTTACAGTGTTTACAATGATATTTTTACAATAAGTGAAAAAATAAATCTAAAGCCTAAATCTTGAAATCTTTGATCTTCTACTATTTATTCAACTGGTACCTACCTGAGAAAAGAAGAGAAATAAAGTCAGTACAAGATTATTTGAAATGAAAAGAAGAGAAAAAATCATCATTAAAATTGGCCGTCTAGAATCAGATTGCCTATTTTTTTCATCACGCTTTATTTTTCTCTCTGTAAATCACCAGAAGATCACTCTTCTCGGTTCACAGAGAGAAAAGTAAAATATAAATGCAAGCATGTCAAACTCAATGCAAAAACATGTTTGAATTACAAAAAAGTTCCAAGTTACATTGGCCAAGCAAACTAATCACAAAAAGTTCCAAGCTACAAACTGAGTTACCAAATGCCAAGTTACATTAACCAAGCAAAATGTGTTACAAAGTTCAAAGAGGCAAACAGGCGCCAAAACTGCCAGGGTGAGTCAAACAAAAGCATAGGCTCAGCAGCAAATAAAGTCCCACATTCAGCTACAATACAAAATTGCTACAAGACATATTTAACAAAAATGGTAATGAAGCATAAAAACAGCAATGCAACAGAAAAAAGGCAAGACAGCAGGAAGTAGTATATTTGACAAGTAAAAACTTGTCAAAGATGTTTTTTTTCATCATTTCCTAGACAGCCCAATTTTTCAGAAAATCAAAGATAATTAAGCAATTTAAAATGCTTAAAGAGAGAGAGGAATGAGAGAACCTAGTCATAGGTTTTGTAGTTTGCAGTTTTGACAGACTGTAAAGGAGAGAGAAGAGAAACCAGAGAAATAATATAACAAGCAGAAAAATACGAGAGATAAAAAACCAGATTGCATAACCTCCAAACTGCTATCTAAAATACCAACAAGCCTTAAAACATGTGTTACAAATACAAGCCTGCCTAAAGCACAACAGGCCTTGAAGCCTGCTTTCTCCATAACCCTGCATATACAAAACTGCATCTCAAAAATGCAGTAACCAACACAGAAAACCCACAAACTGCCTCAACCTGCCTCAAAAAAATAACGAATAGCAGAAGCAGAACCTTCCTCACAAACTGCAGAACCTGCCTTACCAAACAAACCTTCAAGCATAGCAAGTCTCAAACCTTCCTTACCAAACAAACAAAGACTTATTGCCAAAAACACAAACCTACAGAAGCATAAGCCTGTATACCAAAACACCAAACCTGTGACCAATCAACTGCAAGTTATCAACTTGCAAAACCTATAGAAAACCAAAACATCCAGTCTGCTTCAAAAAAATCACAAGCATAGCAAGTCTCAAACCTGCCTTACCAAACAAACTCAAACCTATTATCCAAACACCAAATCAACAAACAACCAAACATCCTCAGAAACAGGGTCCATCATCAAATACCAAACATCAAAACAACAATAACAATCCTCAGAACAGGGTTCATCATTGGAATATCAACTCAAGCCAACAAAAAATACATCAAATAGGCAACAAGTTCATCATTGGCAAAACCATCAGCTTAAATCATAAACATCAAAACAACAATAAGCAGCATCTCAGAAATATATCCAACATTCAAAGAGGAGGAAGAACTCAGCAGTAAACATTTTCAGAAATAATATCATCATCAAAAGCCAACGTAGCAAAGAAGAGAAAGAAACAAACTTCAAAGTTCATCATCATCAGAATATCAATGGCCAACAGAGAGGAAGAAGTCAGAAGTGAAAAGAATAAACAACAATCTTCAGAATAAAACTCATCATCAGAATCAACAAAGCCCACAAATAGGAAGAATCAGAAACAAGCATTCTAGGGTTTTCAGAACGAAGTTCATCACAAAACCATTCAAGAAAAGCTAAAGATACAAAGTACCAGAAAACAACGCAAGCATCATCATCCCGCTCCCTCCTCCGGCCACCTGAGAGTACCTCTGTTCCACCCTCCGTCCATTCCCCAAAGACGAAACCCCAAAGGTATCATTTTCCTTTCCCTCTTTCTTTTTGTACCTCACACAAACACAAATATCAATGATCAAAATTCTGTGAAACAATAACATGTAAAGAGTAAAAATCTAAACCCTAATATGCGTCGTGAACAAAAAGCAGTATCTTTTAATCGCCGCCTTGTACAAACAAAGGGAGGAGAGGGTGGAGGTGGTATTCTGGAAACTGGAAGCGATGGAGGGGACATCAGTGGCTCTGTTTGAAAACGGTGAAGAGGACGAAGACGAGAGAGGAGCGGCGTCGTTCACAAAACTGCAAAAGTAACTTCTGAGTTCCCATAACCAAACCCTAAAATTTTGTTGTACAAACATGGCCATTGGGCTTTTTCCCCATAAACCACTAAGGCTCATTCTTGCAGCGCCTGCACCCCCCTCCTCTTAACCAAATTCTTGTTTTATTTGGGCCAAATGCTAACCCTTAGGCCCATCACCTGCACCCCCTTTGTTGATGTATTTTGTTTTTTTCATTTGGGCCAAATGCACCCCTTAAGGCCCATTGTTCCTTTTCTTTTAATATCTTGAAAACCCACACTTTTTTTTATTTACTTTGCTTTTACTCTCTATAACCTAAATCCTTTTTTTTAAAAGAGAACATATTAAAATTTTATTAACAATTTTTCTTAAAACAATTATTACATTTAAAATACATATACAATAAGCTTTAAATGATTTTTCTTTTTTCTTTAAAACTTTTGTTTATAACATTAAACAAAATACAATAAATAAAATAATACTTAATCTTTTAAGTTACATTTTTTATCATTTGTAAATAAATATGCATCTCATACTTTTTTTTATTTCCATTATCTCACACTTTGTCATATTCTTATATATTTGAATTGCGTCGATTCAATTTGGTTGTAACCCACAATATTTGGGACATTTTTCTGACGAGACTCATCCCCATTTGTAAATAATTTGTACCCCCATCCCCGGATACTCTTTTGTAATAGCTTAGAATTTAATTCTCGCACTTTATGATTTTTTAAATATGCCATGATTAGAGATTAGGGTTTTGTATGCGAAAATCTAAAATCGATCGTTAGTTGACCTAATACAAAGACAAATGCATGAAAATCAATACACCATTCACACTTGCACCTCTAGGGTAACCTCGCTTGTTGCCTCAGAAAATGAAATCATGTCCCTCGAGTATGAGACACTCTAGCAAATGCCCCTTCGATAAACAAATATCGTTAGTCCCTCGATGACCCTCGATGTTGCCTACGATAAAACGATCTCGTCCCTTACGAAATTGCTAGAGCATGTCACAAGTTGCCTTCAATGATTGTATACGATGACCCGCGCCTGTCCCGCTAAACATCCTAACGCAAGGTTGTTCATCAAACACAATGGTGAAACAACACTGTTAAAAGGGTTAACAACATAAGAAAGATCTTTTGAGAAAAATAGGGTAGACAGACTTGAAGAAGTGAAAAACACAAGAAGAGGGGTTGAATTGTAAAACATGAAATCAAATGCAGACAACACGTTATTTTTATCCTGGTTCGTTTGATCTCAAACTACTCCAGTCCACCCGTCAAGGTGATTTCGCCTCTCTCCAACGAGGTCTTAATCCACTATATTCAACTGAATATTGCAACTGCTTTAACAACTGCTAAAGCCTTCTTGAGTCAAAACCACAAACCGGTTTCTCAAGGAAATACTTTCTTACTGATAAATGAAATCTAAGTGTGTTGAATGTTTTCTACAAAACTGTTTATCACAACTGTGATACTACAAAAATTAAGCTTATGAGAACTGGAATGCTAAAACAATAGAGTAAGTAATTTGAGAGCTTTAGCAAACTGTGAATGAGGATGAAGATGAATCGCTTTAGGCGTGTAGAGAGTTGTAGAGCATTGGCCAATTCGTTCCTCACTTCCTTGTTTATATAGCATTGGAAATGATACGTTGGAGTTAGTTATTCCGTTTCAATGCCAATTACATTCTTTCCATATTGAGAAGATCTTTGTCTGGAATAATGCCGTTGATAATAAAGTATCTTGAATGCACAGTACCGTTGCCAATTAAGTGTGTTCTGGCTTTGGCTTATTCTGACGCTGCTAGGTGCTGATGAATTGTTGTGGTCTTGATCAGAGTTTAGATTGTTACGCGCAGATCTGTTCATCAAGCTTCAGCGTAAGCACATGCTTTGATCTTCTGATGCTGATATTAATGTTTCATCTTCTGATGCTGATATTGATGTTCTTATGCTGATACTCATCAGAGTTTCTATAAAACACAATATAATTTTTAGGTAGCATATATGTCTTACATGAATCATACAATTTATATATTCTTGTATTTTGTTATCATCAAAACTTTAACTTAGGGTAGTAGATTCAAACTTTGTTCTAACAATCTCCCCCTTTTTGATGATGACAAAAACTAGATTTTTGCAATTGAAAATTAACGAGAAAAGTATCAGAGATAACCAAATAATAAATTGTATCAGAATTAAATAGGAAGTTATCAAAGATAAGAAGATAAGGGATAAAGAGGTATCAGAGTTTAGATCGAAAATACTCCCCCTGAATTTATTACTTCCCTTTAATTCCATGAGTTCTTTAGGATCAGATCTTTATTGACTTTCTTTGAACATCAGAACATCAGAGCATCAGTGTATTAGAGTTCATCAGATTCTTGTACCTGTAAGCTATCCAGAACAAGAACATTCAAGTATATCAGAGTGTTAGAATGTTTGAAACTTTTGTCTCAGTAAACCGTTATTGAAAAATATCAGTCTTTCTCCCCCTTTTTGTCAGCAATCAAAAAGTGCACATAATTGAGGAAGTAAAAAAATAATTGAAGTAAGAGAATCAGTGCATAAAAACGATTGTATTCAGTTCAGAGCTAGAAAAATAGTACAGATGATATGCAAAGAAAAAAATGAAAATATCAAGAGAAAAAAAACTAAGGGGCAGGTGGAAGGCATGTGAACAAACCTCAAGCATGTTCTTAATCTGATCAGTGGTTTCCTTCTGCTGATGCACCATGCTGGCTACTGAGTCAATCTTGCTGTCATGAACATCCATCCTTGCTTTCATCCTTTGATCACTTTCATCCATTCTCTCCTGCAGACGAAGATCATTTTGCTTCAGCTCTTCAAGAGTCTTCCTGTCCAAGGCAGTTTGAGAGATGTCAAAGTCAGGGTGCTTCTGAGAGCTTTCTGCAATGTCTTCTTCTTGACACACATCTTCTGCTGGTTGAACTGTTGATGCTGGACGCTTTTCAGACCAAGGCTCACTGTCCAGAAGAAGCACTTCCTCCTTCAGCAGCTGACTCATGACTGGACCTTCAACTTCTTTCAGCAGATTGCTGAAGTTCTGTTGAGCCTGTTCATAGTTTATGTCTTGCAGCTTAAAGGTTTCAGCGCGTACCCACTTTCTGAATTATGTCCAGAGTTGGTCTGAAGCAACAGGATCAATCACTCCCGGACAAGCCTGCTTTAGAGAAGCAATCCAATTCTGCATGTCTGTTTCAAAATTCAAGATGCTAGAACCAACATCTGGGTGTTTGGGTTTGGGAATGGAGATTTTATGTTTAAGGGCAGCAAGGCGGTCAAGGACTGTTAGATCAATGAAGGTCTTGCTGTGCTCATCTGTATTTTGTTTGTGTGAGGGAGTAGGAGAGTCAGAAATGATTATTGGACTGTGTGGAGTATTAGGAGGGGTAGTTTCTGGTGAGGATGGCAGTTGGGGTATGTTTACAGTTGTACCACAAGGCAGTTGAATGGCCAAGGGTTGTGGTTCAGAGGATTCAGGTGATTGAGGTTCAGGGATTTGAGGTTCAGGTGATGGAGTTTCAGAGTGTTGAGACTCAGGTTGTGGAGATGATGGTTGAGGTGAAGGTGGATTAAGTTCTGGTTGTGGAGAAGGAGGCAGAGGAGTTTCTGGTTCTGGTGATTGTGGATTTTCTGGTATTGGTGAGAGTGTATATTCTGGTTGAGGTGAATGGGCAGTTTCTGGTTGAGTGTTTGGATTTTCTGAGTGGGGAGCGGAAGAACGTTGATCAATTTCAGAAAGAACTTTATCAAGTTCTGATTCTGTTGATGTTGTGGGTTTTGGATTTTGAGGTTTGGTGCGGGATCTCCCGAGAGTTAGTGACTCAGAAGGGTCAAACTCTGGTTCGGTATCATCAATGGTTGGTATGGGAATTGGGAGTTCATATGAAGCTGGGGTTGGAATCAATGTTGGAACAGCAGATGAATTTAAAACATTTACAGAAGACAGATTACCTCTCTTCTTTAGGGTCTGCTGAGATGGTCCTTCTGAAGTAGCCTTTCTCTTCTTAGTCTTCTTCAAAGTAACCTCTAGTGCTTGCTGGTGCAGATCTTTGATGTTCAGATCAGGATCTGTGCCATCAGCTTTACACGCGTCCAAGTATCTGAGAACAGTGACTGGTTTAGAGTCAATCTCAGAGAATATGGGAAAGTCGCTCAGAGGGACTCTTCTGCTGGTGATGTCAGCAAGAGGAGTGACGCTGGGCTCCTTTCTGATATTCTCTATGAATTTCGTCTTCTTCAGATTCTTGGCGTTCAGCTGCTTGCCAACAGCTGGTTCCAGAGAGCTGATTTCCTGTGCCTCTGTCAGGTGTTCTATCAGCCTATTCTCAGTTAGAATATCTGATATTAATCTGCCGAAGGGTATCCAATCCCTTTTAGACTTTTCTTCTTCTCTCGTCTCCTTGATGCGGGTCTTCAGATGATTGAACAGAAGATGAGCAAGGTTGATCTTGGTCTTCTTTGCAATAAAATAGAGCAGAAATTGCTGATCTATGTTGATGTAGTCATGAGAGCTTGTGGGCTTCCTGTGGTTGAAGCAGCCCAAGATGATCTTTTCCCAGATTCTGTGCTGATCCATCAAATCTCTGATCTTGCTTGATGGAACCCCATGCGTGAAAATCTGTCTAGCAACTATGGCAGTGTTTCCAGCTCTTTCTGCCATGTCAATACAGCGGATGCCACCACCATTGTATCCAATCAGTCTAGCAATGTGATCTTCAGTAATCACAATCTTCTTGCCCATGACATATGAAGTAACCTGATGTGTTGATGAAGACGCATGTATCCAAAATTATTTGACCAATACAGGGAACTTTGGACCCACTAACCTATCAAAGTACCTTTCCCATCCTTGTGCCCTAATTTCTTCAGTCAAATCGAAGCCATTTTCTTTCAAACTATTGAAATCAACGATCAGTTCAGACATAACTTCCAAGTTCTTCACAGGTGTGAGTAGAGTTCTGAAGGGAATTTGGTACTGATCAGAAGAAGCATCTTGCTGGGAACCTGCAGAAACAGTGCTAGAGGACGCCATGTTCACACTAGGGTTTTTGAGAAAAAGCTTGAAAAAGGGTTTTCTTGAAAAAGATGAACACACAGTAAGAACACAAATATTTTGATGATTGTAAGAGACGGTAAAAAATTAATGAATGATGTTAAGGCGTTTAAATAGGTTTCAAAAGATGTTTTGAAAATGTAAACGATTTTAAGAGAGAGAATTAACTCATGATTACACGCATTTAATGTTTGCTGATTTGGGGGGATTTGAGAAAGATATTTGGAACGGTTACCAGTGACATGTGTCTCAATGCATCCAATCAGCGCTTTGCCTTCTCAGAAACGTGCACGCGTTTTCTGCCTCAGGAATAAGCTGATGACTGGATGACACCTGTTTGATTTAGTGAACAGCACATCTATCCTTGAACTGAAACGCTCAGATCTTTAAGAATAGAATCTGATACAATCTGCATGTCTAAATTTCTGAAAGAAGATTGATCATAAGTTCACAGTGAAGTAAAACAAATTCTGAAGGTTAACATATAAACTTAAAACATTTTCACTCTGGGGAGAACTTCATGCTGAGATGTTTCAGAATAAAGTTGAACCTATCTTCAGAAAGTGGTTTAGTGAAGATATCAGCCCATTGATGGTCTGTATCAATAAATTTTAAGTTCAAAATTCCTTTCTGAATATAGTCCCTAATGAAATGGTGTTTTATTTCTATATGCTTAGCCCTAGAATGCAAAATTGGATTTTTACTTAAGCAAATGGCATAAGTATTGTCACAGAGTATAGGGATGTTACTCTCAAAAATCTGGAAGTCTTCAAGCTGACTTTTCATCCAGAGCATTTGTGTGCTGCATCCTGCTGCTGCTATGTACTCAGCTTCTGTTGTTGATAGCGCAATTGTGGATTGCCTTTTGCTGGACCAAGAGATCAGATTTTCTCCCAGAAACTGGCAGCTTCCAGAAGTACTTTTACGCTCTACTCTGTCTCCAGCAAAGTCAGCATCGCAGTAACCTACTAAGCTGTAATCACTAGATTTTCTATAAAATAAACCCAGATTAGTAGTACCTTTCAGATACTTGAAAATTCTCTTAACAACTGTTAAGTGAGATTCTCTAGGATCTTATTGGAATCTTGCACAAATACATACGCTGAATAAAATATCAGGCCTTGAAGCCGTCAGATAAAGAAGAGAACCAATCATACCTCTGTAGACCTTCTGTTCTACCTTTTTGCTTACCTCTTCTCTTTCCAGAATGCACGTGGGATGCATTGGAATCTTTGATGACTTACATTCTAAGAGATCAAATTTCTTCAGAAGTTCTCTGACATATTTGCTCTGATGAATGTAAGATCCCTCTGGAGTTTGATTGATCTGAATTCCCAGAAAGAATTTCAGTTCCCCCATGAGGCTCATCTCAAATTCTGCCTGCATACACTTAGCAAATTTTCTTCCAAGAGAAGGATTAGTAGATCCAAAAATAATCTCGTCAACATAAATTTTACAAACTAAGATGTCATTCTTAACTGACTTACAGAATAAGGTAGTGTCCACCTTCCCTCTGGTGAATTCTTTTTCTAACAGAAAATTACTTAGTCTTTCATACCAAGCTCTGGGAGCTTGTTTCAGACCATATAGTGACTTCTTTAGTTTGAAAACATATTCTGGATTTTTTGTACTTTCAAAACCAGGGGGTTGGTGCACATAAACCTCTTCTTCTATATATCCATTTAAGAATGCACTCTTGACATCCATCTGATACAGAGTGATGCCTTTATTAACAACAAACAAAATTAAAAGTCTGATAGATTCTAACCTGGCGACTGGGACAAAGGTTTCTGTATAGTCTATCCCCTCTTGCTGACTATAACCTTATGCTACCAGTCGTGCTTTGTTTCTGATAACTTCACCTTGTTCGTTCAGCTTGTTTCTAAACACCCATTTTGTTCCAATGACGTTGAATCCTTTTGGTCTGGGAACAAGATCCCATACGTCATTTCTGGTGAATTGATTCAGCTCTTCTTGCATTGCTAGAATCCAGTCATTGTCCAGAAGTGCTTCATCAATTGAGGAAGGTTCAATCAGAGAAACAAGTCCCATGAGGGATTCTTCAGAGTTTCTGAAGCTGGATCTTGTTCTGATTGGATCTTCCTTTCTTCCTAAGATAGTTTCTTCTGGGTGATCCAAGCTGCTTTTGGGTAGTCTTTTCTGAGGTTGGTCAACAGATGTTGCTGGATTGCTAGCAGTGCCTCTTTCTGATGTTGAAGGAGTGTCTTTATTTAGAGCTTCTGATGACTTATCTTCAGAACCTGTAAATTCAACTTCCATACCTGCAAAAACTTCATTCTGCTTTGACTTTTCAGAGTCAAGCTTATCATCAAAACGAACACTGATTGATTCTTCCACAATCTGTGTTTCTGTATTGTATACTCTGTACCCTCTTGAGCGTTTAGAGTATCCTAACATAATACACTTCTGTGCTTTAGAGTCAATTTTGTTCAAATAATTTTTTGTATTTAACATAAAGCAAGTACATCCAAATGGGTGAAAATATGAAATGTTGGGCTTTCTGTTCTTCCATAATTCATATGGAGTCTTTTCCAGAATAGGTCTTATGGAGATTCTATTCTGAATGTAGCACGTTGTGTTTATTACCTCTGCCCAGAAGATCTTAGCAACGTTTGTCTCATTGATCATGGTTCTGGCCATTTCTTGCAATGTTCTGTTCTTTCGTTCTATAACTCCATTTTGCTGGGGAGTTCTAGGACAAGAGAAATCATGCAGAATGCCTTTGTCATTAAAGAATGACTCAAAATCTTTGTTTTCAAACTCTCCACCATGATCACTTCTGACTTTAACGATTCTAAGATCCTTTTCATTCTGAACTTGGTTACAGAAGGTGACAAACGCAGAGTGTGACTCGTCCTTGTGTCTTAAGAACTTTACCCATGTCCATCTGCTATAGTCATCTACGATTACTAACCCATACTTCTTGCCACTGACTGAAGCAGTTTTAACTGGTCCAAATAAGTCCATGTGTAGAAGTTCTAATGGCTTAGAGGTAGAAACAACATTTTTAGATTTGAAAGAAGGTTTTGCAAACTTGCCTTTCTGACATGCTTCACACAGAGCATCTGAATTGAACTTCAGATTAGGAAGTCCTCTGACCAGATTGAGTTTGTTAATCTGAGATATTCTTCTCATACTAACATGCCCCAATCTTCTGTGCCAGATCCATTGCTCGTTGTTAACAGACAGAAGACACTTTACATTCTGACTTTTCAGTTCAGAAAGTTTGATTTTATAAATGTTGTTTTTCCTCTTTCCATTAAATAGGATAGTCCAATCTTTCTGACTAACAGCTTTACATGATTTTTGATAAAAGATTATATCATAACCGTTATCACTTAATTGACTAATGAATAACCGATTATGCATTAATCCATCTACTAACAAAACATTGTTTATAGAGGGAAGATTTCCATTACCTACAGTTCCAGAGCCAATGATCTTTCCCCTCTGATTGCCTCCAAAGCCTACGTGGCCTCCAGGCTTTGGAACATATGCCTTCTTCCCGTCATGTGTCGTGAGCAGCCAGAGTCCAGGTACCATGACTGGTGTTTCTGATTTGCTGCTAAAGATATCTGCAACATGTATTATTTTATCCTTAGGTACCCATATTTTCTTGGGTCCTGATTTGTTAGCTTTGCCAAAACTCTGGTTGAATTTTGGTTTCACAGAATAATTACTACTAGTATATTTAATGTCATGTGTGTGACCATACACAAAGTGTGAATTCAGAGGAGTGTGTTTAATAGTTAAATCCATGACATTCTTTGGTGTAAGAACCTTACCTTGGTATCCTATTCCCTTTCTGCCGTTTCTGCTAACTCCATAGATCATTGAAGCCATTTTGCTTCTATCTATGCTTTTAGCAAGGAACTTCTGAAAGTTATGATCATACTCCTTGATGATCTCATCAGTGCTGCTGGGAGTTTCAGAAATTGTTTCCTTCTGAGAGTTTTGTAAAACATTTTCTAATTTTGAAATTTTATTTTTCAACTCAGAATTTTCCAATTTGAGACTCTCAGTTTTGTCAGAGTCAGAATCAAGATTCCTTTTCAGGTTTCTGAATTTAACTCTGATCTGCTGGTACCTTTCCAGAATTTCGTTAAGGCTTTCAGCAAGTTCAGCCTTAGTAAAATTAATTACAAAGTCAGGAAATACCTCTTCGGTGTCTGATTCTGAGTCTGATTTAGAAGCTTCACTGTCTTCTGATATGTTGGCCATGAGAGCTATGTTTGCTCTCTCATCATCTGATTCTGAGTCAGCTTCAGACGAGTCAGAGTCATCCCATGTAGCCATGAGACTTTTCTTCTTTTCTCTTCCAAACTTTTTTTTGGGCTTTTCCCTCTGAAGCTTTGGACAGTCACTCTTATAGTGTCCTTGCTCGTTGCATTCATAGCAAGTGATGTCCTTAGTGTTTGGCTTTCTGCTTCCTGAAGAGCCTTCAGATCTTCTGTATCCAGAGGAAGAGTCTGACCTTCTGTATCTGGAAGAGAACTCATTATGATCAGATCTTCTGGGATTCCTGAACTTCCTTTGCCTCTGCTTCCATAGTTGGTTCACTCTTCTGGAGAGGAGGGAAAGTTCGTCTTCTTTTGATGAGGACCCATCAGATGTTTCTTCAACTGCCTGCAAAACTTTAGAGTCAGATTTTCTGTTAGATTTTAATGCTAGAGGCTTACCTTGCTTCTGAGGTTCATCAGCTTCTAGCTCTATCTCGTGACTTCTGAGGGAGCTGATAAGTTCCTCTAGAGAAATTTTGTTGAGATCTTTAGCTAGCTTCAGCGCTGTAACCATTGGCCTCCACTGTTTTGGAAAGCTTCTGATGATCTTCTTGACATGATCAGCAGTAGAGTATCCTTTGTCCAGAACCTTGAGACCAGCCACCAGAATTTGGAATCTTGAGAACATTGTTTCAATGGATTCACTTTCTTCCATTTTGAATGCCTCATACTTCTGAATGAGCGCAAGAGCTTTAGTTTCTTTGACCTGAATGTTGCCTTCATGCGTCATTCTGAGTGAGTCAAACATGTTCTTTGTTGTGTCTCTGTTAGATATCTTTTCATATTCAGCGTAAGAGATGGCGCTGAGAAGAATGGTTCTGGCCTTGTGGTGATTTTTGAAGTCACGCTTTTGTTGATCAGACATTGCTTTCCTGTCAATCTTCTGACCACTTGCATTCACTGGGTGCGTGTAACCATCTGTCACCATGTCCCACAGATCAGAATCATGTTCCAGAAAGAAGCTTTCAATTCTGTCTTTCCAGTAATCAAAATTCTCTCCATCAAAGACTGGAGGTTTGCCGCTGAATCTGTCTCTGTCTTCATTGTTGTCATTGCTGGTGTGTTGATATGTTCCTACCATTGTGTTTTTCTGACGTTGGATCTTGTACTGACACGGTTAAGTGTTTTAGCTCAGAACCAGGCGCTCTGATGCCAATTGAAGAAGTGAAAAACACAAGAAGGGGGGTTGAATTGTAAAACTTGAAATCAAATGCAGACAACACGTTATTTTTATCCTGGTTCGTTTGATCTCAAACTACTCCAGTCCACCCGTCAAGGTGATTTCGCTTCTCTCCAACGAGGTCTTAATCCACTATATTCAACTGAATATTACAACTGCTTTAACAACTGCTAAAGCCTTCTTGAGTCAAAACCACAAACCGATTTCTCAAGGAAATACTTTCTTACTGATAAATGAAATCTAAGTGTGTTGAATATTTTCTACAAAACTGTTTATCACAACTATGATACTACACAAATTAAGCTTATGAGAACTGGAATGCTAAAACAATAGAGTAAGTAATTTGAGAGCTTTAGCAAACTGTGAATGAGGATGAAGATGAATCGCTTTAGGCGTGTAGAGAGTTGTAGAGCATTGGCCAATTCGTTCCTCACTTGCTTGTTTATATAGCATTGGAAATGATATGTTGGAGTCAGTTATTCCGTTTCAATGCCAATTACATTCTTTCCATATTGAGAAGATCTTTGTCTGGAATAATGCCGTTGATAATAAAGTATCTTGAATGCACATTACCGTTGCCAATTAAGCGTGTTCTAGCTTTGGCTTATTCTGACGCTGCTAGGTGCTGATGAATTGTTGTGGTATTGATTAGAGTTTAGATTGTTACGCGCAGATCTGTTCATCAAGCTTCAGCGTAAGCACATGCTTTGATCTTCTGATGCTGATATTAATGTTTCATCTTCTGATGCTGATATTGATGTTCTTATGCTGATACTCATCAGAGTTTCTGTAAAACACAATATAATTTTTAGGTAGCATATATGTCTTACATGAATCATACAATTTATATATTCTTGTATTTTGTTATCATCAAAACTTTAACTTAGGGTAGTATATTCAAACTTTATTCTAACAAGACTCTTAGTTACTTGATCAAAAAACTTGCAAAACATCCTTGCCATCTTTCAAAGACACATCACAATACAACTTCAAAACGACTTTCAAAAAAACATTGAATTATCTTTTCAAAAAGACACACACCTTTGTATATATTCAAACAGGAATCATTACAAGGGTTGCCTAAACAAGGCATCTTTTTCAAAAACATTTTCAAAACCACACACATAAAGCACCATTTCAAACAAGTAAAAAACAAAGGCAAGTGATCTAAAACAAGTAACTAAGAGCCCATGGATAACCATGGATGAAAAGGGTGCTAGCACCTTCCCTTTTCATAATCTACCCCCCGAACCCACGAAAACATCTCAAAGGTCTTTCCTGTGCTTTTCGACCTTTCCTTAGGATAAAATAAAAAGTTGGTGGCGACTCTTGCTAAACCGAACAAGTGCGAAAACAAACGCAAAACCACAAGTCAGTTCTCCCACCGTATCACACATGGTAAAATATATAACTAGTTTTGGAATCATAAATGATATAGGATTAATAAGAGTATGTCAGCACATATCCAAATCTCACACACTTTAAATCATCATTTAGTGTATAAAATCAACACTTTAATTTCGTCACGTAATCGTCATAATCATACCAAAACAAGACATAAACTTCATCGCCATAAACTCATATTATCACTTTACCGTCATGTTATATTCATCTCTTACTCATCATGAAATTATCGCATCTTATTCACTTTATGTTAAACACAAAAAGCATCACAAAACAAAGTATCATGTATCATCGCAATTCATCATAAGCCATGAAATAAAACTCAACGCCAAAAGACTCAAAAATAAACATAACCGACTCCATGAGACACGACTATGTTATGCATGTGGTACCCGTCGCTTTGTCCATATTAGGGACATTCATCATAAAAGCCCATCGTCGCTTTCGCATAAAAGCCCTCGTCGCTTGGCATAAAAGCCCTCGTCGCCAATACAATGTATGTGACTCGACAACACGACATCACAAACACGACACAACAAAACATCATCATCGCACATCAAAATTGGTATAAAGCCCACATCGCCATATTTATCCACATCAAGATAAACATATCATCGCATCACATATCATCAAGTATTCATTATAAATAAACCTTCGCAAACATCATGTTTAATCACACCACATCATTATCAAATAATTCACTAAATTTCAAACACGAAAAAATTGTCAAACATCAATAATAATTATGAAAGTCTTTCATAATAATTGGCATCAATCATAATCATTAATCGTCGCAATCGGATTGTCCATACGCGACTTAAACCGACTAAAACACAACCCATTTCAAATTAACCGTAATTTGGCCTATTTCGGGCCGCTTTATAAAAACTTGAAATCTCGAAAAACTAACTTCACCACGACGTTCTACATGTCGAAATTAGCTAGCACGTCAATTTTCGTTCAATTCGGAGCAACTAGCTCCGTCGTCGAAATTGCCGAAATCGGACATAATCGGGTTCCAAATTAAATTGGCTAACTTATGTCATATTTGTATTTAATTAATATAAATATTTAATATATTAAATTAAGAAAATAAAAACAAAATATAAACTATTTTTCAAAAAAAAATAGTACATAATTCATGAAACAAAGGAATGGCGACGACATCATGAAACATACTGTTTCCAACTTTTATTTCGTTTCAATACTGCATAGTACATTAATTTTATAAGCTTAACTTCTATACTGCATTCTTTAGTTTATAAACTTAACTTCTATTATACATACTTTAGTTTTTATCATTTAAGTGCTATACTGCATTCTTTAGTTTATAAACTTAACTTCTATTATGCATACTTTAGTTTTTATCATTTAATTTCTATTAACATAACAGTAATCCTACAACACTAACACCTAAATTAACTCTCCTAATTTATCTCAACAAATCTCAAGAACCCTAACATCAATTTTATCCCAAATCAAACCCTAACTATAAGCATTGGAAAACAAACTCCTTACCTTAGATACTTGAAATGATTCTTGATGATTTCAACCAACCCAAAACTCAAGCTATGGTGTTCTTCTTGCTCTTCTCTCCAAGACCTTCTTGTTCTCTCTAACTCTCACAAAGTGTGTTTTGTATGTTATGTCATAAAACAAGTGTGTTTGATTTGTTTTGATGCAAGTCAAAAGCTAGGCAAAATACCAAAAATCCCTTCTTAAAATATACTACTAATTAACACTAAATAATATCAAATAATATTATTAACCCAAATAATTAAAATAACTCCAAAATATTAAATATCGGTCCGAATAATATTTTACCTAATCGAACGGAATAAAAACCGGACCGAACAAAATAATTACCGGTCCCCCAAAATAAATACCAGACCGAATAAAATAATTACCGGTCCCTCAAAAAAAATACCGGACCGAATAAAATAATTACCGGTCCGAATAAAACCTCGCCGAATATATTAACAGATATAACGGTTAATTTAAATATTCTCGTCGCAAAAATAAACGTCAAACGGTAACTCAAAAATATTAATATAATATAATAATAAATAAAACGGGGCGTTACAACTCTCCCCCACTTATAAAAGTTTCGTCCTCGAAATTACCTGACTCGAAAAGCTCGGGATAGAAATCCCTCATCTTGCTTTCTAACTCCCACGCCGCACTTTCACCAGCTGCTCCTATCCAAACAACTTTAACCAAGGAGATCTCTTTGCCACAAAGAGACTTTATCTCACGATCTTCGATCCTTAACAGCATCGCATCCACCGTAAGATTGTCTCGCACTTGGATATCATCCATCTCAATCACATGTGAAGGATCCGGAACATACTTCCGAAGTTGCGACACATGGAACACATCATGAAAGTTCGAAATATTTGGCGGTAACGCCACTCTATAAGCCACTTTTCCCACTTTACTAGTAATTTGGTAAGGACCAATAAAGCGAGGAGTTAGCTTCTTCGACTTCAATGCTCGCCCAACACCGGTTGTACGAGTAACTCACAAAAATACATGATCACCATCTTGAAATTCCAAGTCTTTTCTCCTTTTATCCTGATAACTCTTTTGTCGACTTTGAGAAATTCTCATCTTTTCTCTAATCATCTTCACCGTCTCAGTAGTCTCTCTAACCAATTCTGGTCCAAGCACCACACTTTCACCCGACTCATGCCAACACAAAGGAGTTCTACACCTCCGACCATACAAAGCCTCGAACGGTGCCATTCCAATACTAGCATGAAAACTATTGTTATAAGTAAAATCAATCAAAGGAAGATATGTATCCCATAAACCACCATGTTCTAGAATACAAGAACGTAACAAGTCTTCCAACGATTGAATCGTCCTTTCCGTCTGACCATCAGTTTGAGGATGATAAGCCGAACTCAACCTCAACTTTGAACCCAAAGCCTCTTGCAAGCTCTTCCAAAATTCAGAAGTAAACCTCGGATCTCTATACGAAACAATACACAAAGGAATACCATGTAATCTCACAATCACATGCGTATAAATTTCCGCCAACTTTGATACGGGATAAGTGATGTTAATAGGAATAAAGTGAGTCGACTTCGTAAGCCTATCAACAATCACCCAAATCATATGTGTCCTCTTGGTGTATTCGGTAACCCCGTTATGAAATCTATAGAAATGCTATCCCATTTCCATTCTGGAATCTCTAACGGTTGCATCAACCCGTCAGGTTTCTGATGCTCCACTTTAGACTTCTGACAAGTCAAACAAGCATAAACAAACTGAGCCACCTCTCTCTTCATGCCCGACCACCAAAATAGTTTCTTTAAATCTTGATACATTTTGGTTGCTCCGGGATGAATACTTAAATTGCTTCTATGACTTTCTTCCAAGATCATTCTATTTAAATCCACATCATCGGGAATACAAATCCTATCTCGGAACCTCAATACACCCTGAGCATCCAACTTGAAATCTTCATTTTCAGTTTGTCCAATACCAACCAACAAATCAACAAGTTTCACATCAAGCTTCTGAGCTTCTATAACACTATCAAGGAAATCATTATTGATCTTTAACATTCCTAAGATAACACTCTTCGGCGTCACTTCTACTACAAGACTCATATCTCTAAATTGCTCAATCAATTCCAACTCTTTCACCATCAAAAGTGACATATGCAAAGTCTTTCGACTTAAAGCATTAGCCACCGCATTAGCTTTACCAGGATGGTAATTCAATCCAAAATCATAATCTTTCAACAATTCAAGCCACCGTCTTTGTCTCATATTAAGCGCTTTCTGATCGAACAAGTACTTCAAACTTTTATGGTCACTAAATACTTCAAATCTAGAACCATAAAGATAATGCCTCCAAATCTTAAGCACAAAAACAACCGCTGCAAGCTCTAAATCGTGCGTAGGATAATTTTTCTCATGAATCTTCAATTGCCTAGAAGCATAAGCAACCACTTTGCCATTTTGCATAAGTACACCACCTAAACCCATCTTAGAATCATCATAATAAACAACAAACGGTTCTTCAGGATTAGGTAGAATCAAGATCAGAGCCGTTGTCAACCTTTTCTTCAATTCAACAAAACTTTCTTCACACTTGATATCCCACACAAATGCAGCTCCTTTACAAGTCAACTTTGTCAAAGGGAGCGCCAACTTAGAAAAACCTTCAATGAACCTTCTATAGTAACCAGTCAATCCTAAGAAACTTCTAATCTCAGTAACAGACTTAGGAGTTTCCCATCTCAACACAACATCAACTTTAGAAGGATCAACTGCAATGCCATCACCAGAAATGACATGCCCCAAAAATCTCACTTCACTTAACCAGAACTCGCACTTTGACAACTTAGCATAAAGCTTCTTCTCTTTCAAAACTTCCAACACGATGCACAAATGTTCTGCGTGCTCCTCTTCTGATTTAGAATAAACCAGAATATCATCAATGAAAACAACCACAAAACGATCCAAGTAAGGATGGAAAATATGATTCATGTACTCCATGAATACTCCCGATGCATTAGTGACACCGAAAGGCCTCACCGAATATTCGTAATGTCCATACCTCGTCCTGAAAGCAGTTTTCTGAACATCTTCTTCTTTCACCCTTATTTGATGGTAACCCGATCTCAAATCAATCTTACTAAACATGCGAGCGCCAACCAATCGGTCCATCAAATCATCAATTCTAGGAAGTGGTTACCTATTCTTGATAGTAACTTTATTCAACTGACGATAATATATATAAAGTCTCATGCTACCGTCTTTCTTCTTCACCAATAACACAGGAGCTCCCCACGATGACACACTAGGTATAATAAACTTATTCTCGAGCAAATCTTCTAATTGGCTCTTCAATTCTGCTAACTCTGATGAAGACATCCTGTATGGTGCCATAGAGATAGGTCTGGTACCAGGGACAAGATCCACAAAAAGTCAACTTCTCTTTCTAGAGGTGCACTAGGAATCTCATCAGGGAATACTTTGGGAAAATCGCACACCACCGGAAAGTTTGCTATCACAGCTTGACTCTCCACAGAAAGAGTCGCCATGAACAAGAAAACCAACGCCTCATCCTTCATGAACTCATTCTACTGCTTTGTCGACACCAACATAGATTGTTCTTCTTCTACTAAGGAAGAAAACCTCACAGTGTTGTCATAGCAATTGATATGGACATAATTAGCTTTAAACCAGTCCATACCTAAAACTACGTCCAACCCGACAAGCGGTAAACAAACAAGATCCACCACAAAGTCTCTATCAAAGATTGATAAAGGGCAACTTGCACAAAAAAAATAAGTAGTAACCGTTCCCTTAGCCGGAACTTCTACCACCATATCTCTATCCAGAGACGACAAAGTGAGACCCAATCTCTTTACACAATACACAACAATAAAACAGTGAGTAGCACCAATATCAATAATAGTAATAAGAGGAAAGCTATTAATGAAACTAGTACCTCGAACAAGACCATCCTCGTTTGCCGTCGGAGCACCCGACAAAGCAAACACCTTTTCTGCTCCTTGAGTCCTCTTAGGCTTCTTACATTAAGAACTAATGTGACCTCCCTCGCCATAATTAAAATAGACCACATCCTTATGTCTATAATCGCGAGTCATATGGCCCACTTCTCCATATCGGAAACATCTCACCTCATTCTCCTTAGCTCTAACATCGCTTCGACAAACATTACTTTTGTGGCCAGGTTTCCCACACTTGTAACAAACAATACTAGCAGGAGCATCTCCCTCACTAGTTCTTCGCCCTTGAAACGCTTTCTGTTTCCCTTTACCAACTGGAGCATCATACGGTTTTCCACGGATTTGCTGACCTTTGTTTCTCTTATCAGACATAATCTTATAATGAGTATTACTGTCCTCCTCAAAGATCCTACAACTATCAATCAAATCCGAAAAGACACGGATTTTCTGATAACCAATAGCTTTCTTAATCTCAGGACGCAAACCATTTCCAAACTTGATGCATTTAGAGAACTCTCTATTCGGCCCATCATAATGCGGATAGAACTTGGCCAACATAGTGAACGTTGCAGCATAATCAGTGATAGACATGCTTCCTTTCTTTAATTCAAGGAACTTTATCTCCTTCTTTCCCCGAACATCTTCCGGGTAATACTTCCTCATGAATTCCCTTCGGAAAACTTCCCATGTCACTTCGTCACCAGCAACCTCAGGCCTCTGACGGGTTTCAACCCACCAGTCATCCGCTTCAGCACTTAGTTTATGAGTACCATAACGGATCCTTTGCACAGGAGTGCAATCCATCACACGGAAGATTCTTTCATTCTCCTTCAGCCACGCCAAAGCACCTTCGGGATCATACTTTCCTTGGAAAGTAGGAGGATTCTCTCTTTGGAAGGTTGCCAAACTATGAGACCCAGTGTTCTCGTCAGCATTCAGCGGGTTTTGGAAAGCCTGAGCCATTGCCTGCATAGAAGCAACAAAAGCCTCATCATTCCTACCAGTGTTCCTTCCAGCCATAACAACTTTTGCTCAAAATAAAACAAGGATTAGAATCAACAAATAACAATACTTGATTGATAGACAATAACAAACTCAACAACTTGGCCAGACAGACCGACCTGCTCTGATACCACTAATGTAACACCTCAATTCTACCCCTCGTAATTAATAATAAAATCAGAGTTTCAAAATTTCATCCAAACATAAATTGAGGTATCACATATTTGTGTTTTTCATCACTTTGCATTATAATTCACATTACAAAATCAAAAGTCGGATATACCGATTCATAACGTAAATCATCATATAAACATTTGACTAATCACAACACATCGGATGTGTTCATAAAATGTACGTATCATCATGTTATCATCAATACATAAAGTCATAAGATAGTATACATAAACTATCCTATCAAAATAATAACGTTGCCCAAATCCCGAGTGTTACTACTATCAGAGCAAAGCGACTCAAAATAAAGAGACTCGAGCTAATCCTCATCATCCTCGTGGATCACCTGCAGGTTACCAATATAAAGACAACGGCGAAACAAATAAAGGGTGGGATACTCCAAAACATATAATTAAAGGCATGATAAAATATATAAATATTTTTGGAATCATAAATGATATAGGATTAATAAGAGTATGTCAGCACATATCCAAATCTCACACACTTTAAATCATCATTTAGTGTATAAAATCAACACTTTAATTTCGTCACATAATCATCATAATCATACCAAAACAAGACATAAACTTCATCGCCATAAACTCATATCGTCGCTTTACCGTCATGTTATATTCATCACTTACTCACCATGAAATTATCGCATCATATTCACTTTATGTTCAACACAAAAATCATCACAAAACAAAGTATCATGTATCATCGCAATTCATCATAAGCCATGAAATAAAACTCAATGCCAAAAGACTAAAAAATAAACATAACCGACTCCATGAGACACGACTATGTTATGCATGTGGTACCCATCGCTTTTTCCATAATTAGGGACATTCGGCATAAAAGCCCATCGTCGCTTTGGCATAAAAGCCCTCGTCGCTTGGCATAAAAGCCCTCGCCGCCAATGCAATGTATGTGACTCGACAACACGACATCACAAACACTACACAACAAAACATCATCACCGCACATCAAAATTGGTATAAAGCCCACGTCGCCATATTTATCCACATCAAGATAAACATATCATCACATCGCATATCATCAAGTATTGATTATAAATAAACCGTCGCAAACATCATGTTTAATCACACCGCATCATTATCAAATAATTCACTAAATTTCAAACACGGAAAAATAGTCAAACATCAATAATCATCGCGAAAGTCATTCATAATAATCGGCATCAATCATAATCATTAATCATCGCAATCGGATTGTCCATACGCGACTTAAACTGACTAAAACGCAACCCATTTCAAATTAACCGTAATTTGGCCTATTTCGGGTCGCCTCATAAAAACTCAAAATATCGAAAAACTAACCTCACCACGACGTTCTACACGTCGAAATTAGCTAGCACGTCAATTTTCATTCAATTCGGAGCAACTAGCTCCGTGACCGAAATTGCCGAAATCGGGAAATCAGACATAATCGGGTTCCAAATTAAATCGGCTAACTTATGTAATATTTGTATTTAATTAATATAAATATTTAATATATTAAATTAAAAAAAGAAAAACAAAACATAAACTATTTTTCAAAAAAAATAGTACACAATTCATGAAACAGCGGAATGACGACGACATCATGAAACATACTGTTTCCAACTTTCATTTCGTTTCAATACTGCATAGTACATTAATTTTATAAACTTAACTTCTATACTTCATTCTTTAGTTTATAAACTTAAATTCTATTATGCATACTTTAGTTTTTATCATTTAACTGCTATACTGCATTCTTTAGTTTATAAATTTAACTTCTATTATGCATACTTTAGTTTTTATCATTTAATTTCTATTAACATAACAATAATCCTACAACACTAACACATAAATTAACTCTCCTAATTTATCTCAACAAATCTCAAGAATCCTAACATCAATTTTATCCCAAATCAAAATATATCAAATCAAACCCTAATTATAAGCATTAGAAAATCAAACCCCTTACCTTAGATACTTGAAATGATTCTTGATGATTTCAACCAACCCAAAGCCCAAGCTATGGTGTTCTTTTTGCTCTTCTCTCCAAGACCTTCTTGTTCTCTCTAACTCTCACAAAGTGTGTTTGTATGTTATGTCATAAAACAAGTGTGTTTGGTTTGTTTTGATGCAAGACAAAAGCTAGGCAAAATACCAAAAAGCCCTTCTTAAAATATACTACTAATTAACACTAAATAATATCAAATAATATTATTAACCCAAATAATTAAAATAACTCCAAAAAAATAAATATCGGTCCGAATAATATTTTACCGAACCGAACGGAATAAAAACTGGACCGAACAAAATAATTACCGATCCCCCAAAATAAATACCGGACCGAATAAAATAATTACCGGTCCCTCAAAACAAATACCGGACCAAATAAAATAATTACCGGTCTGAATAAAACCTTGCAAGATATATTAACAAATATAACGGTTAATTTAAATATTCTCGTCGCAAAAATAAACGTCAAACGGTAACTCGAAAATATTAATATAATATAATAATAAATAAAACGGGGCGTTACAGTATACGGGTGAATTCCAGATTACAAATAAAGAATGTAATCATAATAACCTGCACACAAAACAAACAAACAACCCAATGTCTTGAGGTAAACCTCAAGAACTCCAGACAAAATATCAATTAAGGACACAAGGTCTCCAACATAGGCCAAGGTTTCTAATCCTAAGTCCAAGAAGTCCAATACTCCATAATGCCAAGGATAGTAACCAAATAGTCCAAGTATCATTAAAGTTTTTTATGGTTCATGTTGATTATTAGGTATCTTCAAATAGAAAAGAAAAGCTCAAGTGAGCAAAATAAAAATGACAAGAAAGTAAATGCTCAAATAAGCAAAGATGAAAATAACATGAAATGTAAATGGTAAAAGTAAATGGTGCATAAAATAAAAGGGCATATAATAAAAACACAAGATAAAGTCATTTATTAGTAATTAGTTGTTAGTTGGATGACCATCTTGAAACTTGCATTTGGAACTCATTATAGGATTGGTAGAACCAAATCCTCCACACAATAAGTTGCATTTGCTTTTTGTCAAGTATATCATCCATTTGGAATCCTCACAAGTACCATTTAATGATCAACGATGTTTAAGTGATCCGCGTTGACCAAAAGTAATGTAGATCCATTAGAGGATTGGTAGAACCAAAACCTCCACACAATGAATATCAAGGTTATTGGATCAAAGAGATCAAATTAACATACTTGGGCTTGCAAACATAGGTTTGGGCCACAAATGATCATTTACCCGAATCGGGACAAAATTTAGCGCTATGTTAAGCAATCTTAAGTGGACTTATATTGAAGTCGCACCTATTTTGAGGCCGGTCAATAGAAATCTATGCACCATTTGTTTTGAGACATGATATAAAGATCCTGCTCCAATAACACTTAGTGCAATAAGAAAGGGATGAGATGAAGAAGGGTGGGGGGAAAATATACAAACCACATTTGAATTAAATTTTAATCAAACTATTATTAAAATCATTCATCCATTTTTATGGAGTTAAACTCAACACCATGGATCCAATGATGTTAACAAAGTTCATGATCAAAAATTCAACCCAAGATCAGTAAGAAAATAATCACAAAATAATAATACATTTATTATATATATTAAAAAGGGTTTTAAAATGTTTTAAAATAGAAAATAAAAGATAAAAATATAAACCATGTTCAAATTAATCAAGAAATAATAAGTAAGATCATAGAAAAATCAAAGATGGACTCAAATATTTTTGTAAAATTTTTGGTAATTTTTTAAAGGCAGAAACTATTTTTAAACTAATTAAAATTGCTCAAACAAATAGAAAATAGATAAAAAATAGTAAACATCAATATAAAATTCCATAAAAATTTTAAAAAGTCATAAATATGTAAAATGATATTTATGAATTTTTTTTAGAATTAAAAAATGTCAGAAAATATTTTTAAAGTAATTAAAAGGAAGCAAATAATGCAAAAAAAATATAAAAAATATCAAATATCAAAATAAAAATGTGAAAAAATAGTCATGAGATCAGAAATAATTCAAAGTATTTTTGTGAATTTTTTCATAATTTTTGGATAAAAAATAAAAGAGTTATGAATTTTTGAAAATTAAATCAATTAAAGTATAAAATCAGAAAATAAAATAAAACCAAAAAGATGCGGGCCATCAGATCATAGTCAAAATGCGTTAGTAAGCTGATCCAATGGACCAGACGCGTTGTGCTTGATATGGACCTTAGTGAGATACGCATAGGATCAGAAAAAAGGCAACCAATGAAATTAAAACGTTTGGCACACTATCATTGGCTGAGACGAGACATGTCACGATCTTCAACCTCCAGACACCCTGCAATGGAGATTTTGTGACATCCTTCAAATGGAAAAGTTAGGATCTCAGACTTGTATCATTGGATTCGTCTCTTCAAGACGATCCTAACACCACCATCACGCCAAATTTATATAAGGTATGCAAAGAGATATGAATCAAAAAACCAGAAAATAGCGAGCACCTTCAATTTGAGATTTCTCTCTCAATTATCAATGGATTTAAAAATTGTAAGAAGCACAAGAATCAGGAGAAAGAGTAGAATAGGTTAGTGCTTTATTTGGATCAAAATGGTGGAGAATTCTACCTTTTTCTAAGTTCAAGAAAGAAGCTCTAAAATTGGACTTCTGTACCTTGAATTATGATTCGTTTTGCTTGGTTTAAGTGCTGTAGAGTTTGTATGATGCTGAAGGATGATCAATGTGAAAAGAATTTTGGAAGAAAAGGATTGAATCTCAGAAACTGATTTCAAAAATTTGAAGTTCGTGTGAGGTTTTGATAGAGTGTATTTGGCTCTCAAAGCTTGAGGAAATGAATGGGGGATGACCCTCTATTTATAGGGAATCAAATGGAATGTTCAAGCGTGTGAAATGATGAAGTTTGGAGGGAAATTGTGTGAACCTGATACACGAGCAAGGTGTGATCTGGTTTGCATCAAAACTCATCCAATCCTTGCGTTTTAAGGCTCTAATCCACCTTGGCAACATGGTTAAACATGTTTAGATCACAAACGCATGCTAATTTGATGTTTAGAAGCCAAAACATGAATTTCAAATTCTGACTTATGAAGAAACTTCAGTTCCAAGCTACCAAGTTCAATCCAATGGCATTCTCAGCTCAGGGGGTCTTAAGGCATGATTCTTGTTGCTTTAGAAAGATGAGATTACAAGCTTTGCAATGGAAAAATAATGGAATCGAATGGATGTTTGAACTGAAAGTTGCAATGAGTCAAAGTTGGGGAAAAATGTTTGACTTTCCATACTTAGAAATATTTCAAATTTTTCTTCAAAAGTGACCTATAATGTTTTGCACCCAAACATGGCCTTCCACTTGGAATTTTCTCTTGACCAAAAAATATGGCATGAAATAGACATCTTGAATGACATTTTGAAACTTGAACCATTTAAAATCTCCAATAATTGAGAGAGTTATGAATTGTTGAAGTTGGAAAAAAATCATGAAATGACCTATAATCTTTTGTATCCTTAGGGTATCTCCCATCCATTTTCTCACTTTGCATATAAAATAAAAGTTCACATCCTCAAGATAAATGTGGAAAAAGATTGGGCTCAATGTGATAAAAATTGACCAAGTTATGATCATTTAAAGTCACACGTGAGAAATTGGGGGTTCATGTAGAGGACTTGTAATCTTTATTCAACATCAAGTTTCTTCCACATGAAAACTCCATGAAACTTTTGAATTGATTTGATGATATCCCTTTAAATAGAAGGATGTATTTGGAAACATTCAAAAATACCAAAAGATGATAAAGATATACTTATTTGAAGTTCAAAACCCTAGCTTCTTGATCAAGAACATGCTTTGAGGAACTTTGACAATTTTGAACAACTTTCTTGTACCAACACTCTTGCTTTGTAAATAGAAGTTGTTGAGGATGATAATGAGAAATCATAGCAACCAAAACCACTTCCATATCTTGAGAATTGAGAGAAATGTGCACTTGTGATTAATAGGAACAAGGCCTTATCCAACCATGACAACTTCTTCAATCAACCCCTTGTACTTTTGAATCAATCTTGATAACTTTGAAATGTGGTGAGCGAAAATGAACCTTGCCATGCCATTTCTTCCAAAATAACTTCAATGGTGAGGTTTGAATTTCTCAAGCTTTAATGACTAGGGCATGGAAATAAACTCATGAACCTATGGATCAACTTTCTAAGCCACATTGCCTTTACCTACATTATTAACAAGTAAACCAAAATTGTATTTTGTTAATTAGAAAGAAAGTCAAAACAAGACGTGCATAATCACAAAAGAAAAACAAGTCAAGGTTCTTGGTGATATTACAAAGAGCAAAGCTAAAGATAGGGAGGAGAGCCAAAAGCCCTAATGTAATCTTGTTGTGATTGAATCAACATAGTATGATGAAGGGATCTTAGGGGAAAAATTTGGGGTACAACAACTGCCCTTATTTAAGTTTCTTCTATCCGGAGTTATGAAGGTTAAAAATCTTCGTGTCGACGCAATCGAAGATACTTAAATATAAAACAAACCCTATTTTTGGCCCTAAGATTCCATGCAATACTTATGAGCATGAATGCATATGAACAAATTCAAAATGACGTAAAACACCACTGGGGATGTAGCAAAGGGAATAAAGATCAAAAGGGAAACCCAAATAGGAAAATAATAACTAGTGGATCAAAAGACCCGACTCATAGAGGATGGTAAAAAGGTCAAAGGATACACCAACTTTTACCGAAGGAGATACTACCAACGTTCACTGAAGGTAGAAAGAGGAACAAAATAATAGCACCGACGTTCATTGACGGTGAGCTACCAACATTTACTGAAGGTAGAGAGAAAATGTATCATAGCGCCACCGTTCATTGACGATGAACTACTAACATTCACTGAAGGAAGAAAAAAGATAACAATCACAAACTTTCACTGAAGGTGACCTACCAACTTTCACTGAAGGTAGAGAGAAAATATATCATAGCACCGCCGTTCACTGACGATGAACTACCAACGTTCACTGAAGGTAGCAAAAAGATAACAATCACCAACTTTCACTGAAGGTGACCTACCAACTTTCACTGAAGGTAGAGAGAAAATATATCATACCACCGCCGTTCACTGACGATGAACTACCAACGTTCACTGAAGATAGAAAAAAGATAACAATCACCAACTTTCACTGAAGGTGACCTACCAACTTTCACTGAAGGTAGAGAGAAAATATATCATAGCGCTGTCGTTCACTGACGATGAACTACCAATGTTCACTGAAGGTAGCAAAAAGATAACAATCACCAACTTTCACTGAATGTGACCTACCAACTTTCACTGAAGGTAGAGAGAAAATATATCATAGCACCTCCGTTCACTGATGATGAACTACTAACGTTCACTGAAGGTAGCAAAAAGATAACAATCACCAACTTTCACTGAAGGTGAACTACCAAATTTCACTGAAGGTGACCAACCAACTTTCACTGAAGGTAGAGAGAAAATATATCATAGCACCTCCGTTCACTGACGATGAACTACCAACATTCACTGAAGGTAGCAAAAAAGATAACAATCACCAACTTTCACTAAAGGTGACCTACCAAATTTCACTGAAGGTAGAGAGAAAATATATCATAGCACCGCCGTTCACTGACGATGAACTGCCAACATTCACTGAAGGTAGCAAAAAGATAACAATCACCAACTTTCACTGAAGGTAGAGAGAAAATATATCATAGCACCTCCGTTCACTGACGATGAACTACCAACGTTCACTGAAGGTAGAAAAAAGATAACAATCACCAACTTTCACTGAAGGTGACCTACCAACTTTCACTGAAGGTAGAGAGAAAATATATCATAGCATCGCCGTTCACTAACGATGAACTACCAACGTTCACTGAAGGTAGAAAAAATATAACAATCACAACTTTCACTGAAGGTGACCTACCAACTTTCACTAAAGGTAGAGAGAAAATATATCATAGCATTGTCGTTCATTAACGACTAACTACCAACATTCACTGAAGGTAGCAAAAAGATAACAACCACCAACTTTCACTGAAGGTAACCTACCAACTTTCACTGAAGGTAGAGAGAAATTATATCATGGCACCTCCATTCACTGACGATGAACTACCAACATTCACTGAAGGTAGCAAAAAGATGACAAGGCTTTTCCCAAAATTCTGGCATTTCGCCTAGAACGGGTCTCAACTTCTTCTTTAACCGAGGTATTCTGCCTGGAAAGGATAATATATAAGCTTTCTCAAATAAATAGACTACCACTTGAAAAAATTTCACAATGAATTGTATTTGATATTGAAGAGACTAGCCATCCACTAGAGTAATTTGACAACGAACTGAAAACTATCCACTCATAGAGAAGATAACAAAAAAGTAACGTCGACTTTTACGGGGAAATACAAGTTTCTCAAATAAAGAGACTTGTTACTTGCTGTTATGGAGAATTGTAAAATAACTTCCTAGGGAAAATGTCATGACTTCCTGGGGAATGAATCATGACTTCACGGGGAAGGCAGTATAGTTTCCTGGGGAAAACAAAACGGCTTCCTAGGGAAATGCCAACATATTCCTGCTGAGGAGATAAAGTCTTCTCGTGCAAAATAAATGCACACTCAAACCAAGGCTCGAAGCTTACAGAGATCAAAAGTAATAATATTGCTGGGAAGAAAAGATTCAAACCAGAAATAAACTGGAGTAAAACAGTCAGCCAAAACACATCCTTCGAGAAATAAAATCAAGGGGGAAAACCCAAATCATCCAGACCAAGAGCTGTACAGGAAGGCTAAAGAAAAAAATCTTCCACGAGGGATAACTCAGTGGAGAAATTGAAGGAATATACACTTTCTGCTTAAGGTCGACACTCTATTAGAGAGAGGACAACACAAATTTGTAAAACAGGGTAATATGTCAACAAAATATTAACGAATGTGAATCAACAATGATTTACTAAATTCAACTATGCATGATGTATGTATGAATGTATGAGTGTTATCATGTATATGCTAACAAAACAGACATATAATACCAGGGATAACCAAGCAAAGCCAATTCGGGCACAATCAACACTCGGCTAAATCACATCCAAGACGATCATTCCATAAGAAAATAAGCACCAACTTAGGAAATAAAGTCCTATTGTATGGCTTAACTTCACTGGGGAGAAACATAATCCGGAAGTAAACAAATCATAGTGAAAAAACAATACAGATACAGAGATATAACATCTTTCTCCAGGCTTCACCGAGGAATAACACTCAGACTTCAATGGGGAAACAAATGTTTTCATGCGTAGCACTTGTACTGGGGATTGCAGTACTAATTTCGAATAAGGAAGATGGAAGCTATATTGTTAAAACATCCATTGAGGAATTCAAGCTAACTTCAATGGAGAAACATCATACATACTTCACTAGGGGGGATAGTGCCTCATCATCGAGATATTAATGGGGACCTCGTGCTGACTCCATTGGGGAGGTCAACACCACATCAAAGAGAGGAAACCAAGATACTCTATTCACTAGGGAAACCAGATACATTCTCAATATTGAGAGTAGGTTTTGCACCAACTTCTCTGGGGAGAAAGTATGAAACCTTATGGGGACAACAACTTGGAGAGTTAAGAATTCAAACATTATAGTAAGAAATCAATCTTATGGGGATTTTAAATCAAACCCAGCACCTGGCGAGAGAAAACTCAAAAAATTGATAACCATTTCAACACTTCTTGAATAAAATATTACCCTTGTCTGATTATCGGGAAATCAAACAAAATGCAAGTACCACTGAAAGAAGATGCTTCGCAAATGAGTCCAACTCAGCATGCACGGGGGAGAAAAGACTTCCATCAAATAAGCGAGGCCTTCACTAGGAAATCTCGGATTGAGTCTTCATATCATACAGACCTATTCCAACAAAAGATGCCCTGGGATAGCTTTCATGGGGAATCAAGAAGTCAACATTATATAAAAAGGTCAAACTCATGGGGATTTTAAATCAAACCCAACACCTGGCGGGTGAAAACCCAAAAGCTGACAACTTGTCTCAACACTTCTTAGAAAATATACGGCCCTGCTCTAGTTGCCTGGGAAATAAATACCAATAATAATGTCAATACTGCAAGAAGAGTGACATTTTGCAAATAGTTCCATCTCAGCATACCAAGGGAACAAGACCTTTCGTCATATGAGAGAAGATTTCGCTTGGGAATCCGGAATAGAGACCTCAGACCAAGCAAACCCAAAAATCAGAAAATGAACCAACACTTGACTGGGGACACTGGGATCACAAACCCGATACTGCACCTTACGCCAATTGGTATCGTCTTCAATTTATAATAATCACACGTATACCAGCAAAAACAACCTGAGAAAACCTCCTAGGGGAAACTACACTTCCCAAAATTATTCGGCTTCGTCCATTCCTGGGATCACCATTTTCGTATTCCTCTTGAATCACAAAATCTAAAGTAAAAGCAAGTTATAAATTCTTTTTGAAAAACAATTTTGTTATTTAATCTTTTTTGCTTTGAAAATCATTATCAGTAATAAATGGAGTCTTTGTAAACTGAATAAAAATAAGAAATACAAAGAATTGGGTAAAAGCTCAAATTTCATTGATAGAATGGTAGTCTGCAAATGGAGAGACTCCATGGATAATTACAAAGTTTGGAAAATGGAAATATATAATGGAAAAGATACATCGAGATACAATGACCACCATTCCCTCTAACAACTTTGAAATCCTGAGCAGCAACTTCTGTTGAAGTATGGTGAGAATCCAAGAAGATTATTACTTCAACGATCAACTCTTGTCTGATGCAGTTACTTGCCAAGAAAGTCCCTAACTTTTGCCTAAGCTTCCCTTGCGGGTTTTCAACTTAGCGGGAAATTTTATTCTGTTTATGTCTCTAATTTTTTCCTAGACCGCCCTTTCGGGTTTTCGGCCTACCGAGACGCTTTTTTTTTCCTAAGCCCCCCTTTCGGGTTTTCAACTTAGCGAGTCGTTCATTTATTTCTTTAGGCGAAGAATTTCTTAACTGCATCAGCATTCATGGGACGTGGGAACTCCTCTCCATCCATAGTTTCAAGAATTAATGCACCGCTAGAGAAGGCTTTCTTGACAACATATGGTCCTTTAAAATTGGGAGTCCAATTGCCCTTAGAATCAGCGTTAAAAGACATGATCTTCCTGAGCACGAGGTCACCTTCTCTGAATTCACGAGGCTTGACCTTCTTGTCAAAAGCTTTCTTCATTCTCTTCTGGTATAACTGCCCATGACAAAAAGCCGTCATTCTTTTCTCTTCGATCATATTCAATTGGTCAAACCTGTTCTGGACCCATTCATCCTCTGACAACTTGGTTTCCATTATCACACACAAAGAGGGAATCTCAACCTCGATTGGGAGCACTGCTTCAATTCCATACATAAGGGAGAACAAGGTTTCTCCTGTTGAAGTACGGACATATGTCTGGTATCCATGTAAAGCAAAAGGGGGCATTTCATGCCAATCCTTATAAGTAACAACCATCTTCTAGATAATCTTCTTGATATTCTTATTAGCAACTTCAACAACCCCATTCATCTTTGGCCTGTACGGAAATGAATTGTGATGGACAATCTTTAATTATTCACAAAGTGCTGTCATCATCTTGTTGTCCAGATTCGAACCATTGTCGGTGATAATCATGTTTGGCACACCATACCGACATATAAGATTATTCTTAATGAAGCGCACTACCACCTTCTTAGTAACATTAGCATATGAAGAAACTTCCACCCATTTGGTGAAGTAGTCAATTGCTATCAAGATAAAATGGTGTCCATTCGAAGCCTTGGGTTCTATCATCCCAATCATGTCAATACCCTACATAGAGAAAGGCCACGGGGAAGATATAACATTGAGAAGTGTTGGAGGCACATGAATCTTGTCCGCATAAATATGGCATTTATGGCACTTCTTTGCAAATTTGTAATAGTCAGATTCCATTGTCAGCCAATAGTAACCTTCCCTTAGCATCTTTTTATCCATCGAATTTCCGTTGACATGAGTGCCAAAGGAACCTTCATAAATCTCATGCATCAACATGTCTGCTTCGTGTCTATCCACGCATCTGAGCAAGACCATGTCATAATTTCTCTTGTACAACACCTTTTCACTGAGGAAGAAGCTGCTAGAAAATCTTCTCAATGTCTTTCTATCTTTATTCGATGCACCAATCGGGTATTCCTGAGTCTGGAGAAAATGCTTGATATCATAATACCAAGGTTTCTCATCTGCTACCTCTTCTATTGTAAACACATGAGTGGGCCTATCCAATCGCCGAACTATAATTTGAGGTATATCATTCCAAGTATTCACTTGATACATAGAAGCTAGAGTTTCAAAGCATCCACCATTTAATTTTCGTCTCTGGGGATGTGATGGAATTCAACTTTATTAAAGAAGGGTAATAATATTCTAGCATAATCTTTGTAAGGGATCAAGCCGGGGTGACGAGTATCCGACTCTCCTTTGATCTGATTTATTACCAAAGCTGAATCCCCATACACATCTAGAATTTTAATTCTGAGATCAATAGCTTCCTCGAGACCCATGATACAAGCCTCATATTCTACCATATTATTAGTATAATCAAATGTCAACCTTGCAGTAAAAGGAATGTGTGATCCATGTGGAGTGACAATCACAACACCAATTCCTTTACCATAAGCATTCACAGCTCCATCAAATATCATACTCCAGTGAGATTTAAGATCAGGACCTTCCTCAGGAAATGGTTCATCACAATCTTTCACTTTCAGAAACATCACATCCTCATCAGGGAAATCATACTTCATAGACTGATAATCATCAACTGGTTGGTGAGCAAGATAATCTGCTAACACACTGCTTTTAATAGCTTTTTGAATGCGGTATTCGATGTCATATTCAGATAATTTGCCATCGGGCTATTCTCCCAGTAAGAGAAGGGTTTTCAAAAATGTACTTGATTGGATCTATTTTGGAGATCAACCAAGTAGTGTGATTCAACATATACTGCCGCAAACATTTTTCCGCCCAGGCCAGAGCACAAGATGTCTTTTCCAGCATGGAATATCGCGATTCACAATCAGTAAATTTTTTACTGAGAAGATAAATGGCATACTCTTTCTTCCCTATTTCATCTTGTTGTCCCAGAATACAGCCCATGGAATTATCTAACACTGTCAGATACATAATCAATGGTCTTCCTTCAACAGGAGGGAGCAAGATAGGAGGTTCAAGCAGATATTCTTTAATCTTTCAAATGCCCTTTGGCAGTCATCTGTCCACACACAACCTTGATCTTTCTTTAACAACTTAAAGACCGGTTCACACATTGCAGTCATGTGGGAAATGAATCTGGAAATATAATTCAAATTCCCGAGGAACCCTCTGACTTGCTTTTCAGTTCTCGGCACTGGCATTTCTTGAATTACTTTGACTTTATCCGGGTCAACTTCAATCCCTCTCTGGCTAACAATGAAACCCAACAATTTCCCTGACTGAACACCGAAGGTACATTTATTTGGATTCAAGCGGAGACAATACTTCCTCAAACGCTGAAACAACTTCAATAAATCTTCTATGTGCCATTCTTCAGTGTGGGATTTAGCAATCATATCATCAACATATACCTCAATTTCCTTGTGCATCAGATGAGATTTTGCATCAAAACTCATCCAATCCAATCCTGATACACGAGCAAGGTGTGATCTATTTTGCATCAAAACTCATCCAATCCTTGCGTTTTAAGGCTCTAATCCACTTTTGAAACTTGGTTAAACATGTTTAGATCACAAACGCGTGCTAATTTGATGTTTAGAAGCCAAAACATTAATTTCAAATTCTGACTTATGAAGAAACTTCAGTTCCAAGTTACCAAGTTCAATCCAATGGAATTTTCGGCTCAGAGGGTCTTAAGGAATGATTCTTGATGATTTAGAAAGATGAGATTACAAGCTTTTCAATGAAAAAATAATGGAATCAAATGGATGTTTGAGCTGAAAGTTGCAATGAGTCAAAGTTTGGGAAAAGGGATGACTTTCCATACTTAGAAATATTTCAAATTTTTCTTCAAAAGTGACCCATAATGTTTTGCATCCAAACATGGCCTTACACTTGGAATTTACTCTTGACCAAAAAATATGGCATGAAATAGACCTCTTGAATGAAATTTTGAGACTTGAACCATTCAAAATCTCCAAAAATTGAGAGAGTTATGAATTGTTGAAGTTGGCAAAAAATCATGAAATGACCTATAATCTTTTGTATCCTTAGGGAATTTCCCATCCATTTTATCACTTTTCACATAAAAGAAGGAATAAATTTCACATCCCCAAGATCAATGTGCAAAAATAATGGGATCAAGGTGATAAAAATTGACCAAGTTATGATCATTTGAAGTCACACGTGAGAAATTGAGGGTTCATATAGAGGACTTGTAATCTTTCTTCAACATAAAGTTTCTTCCACATGAAAACTCCTTGAAACTTTTGAAGTGATTTGTTGATAACCCTTTGAAGAGAAGGATGTATTTGGAATCACTCAAAAATACAAAAAGATGAGAAAGATATACTTCTTTGAAGTTCAAAACCCTAGCTCCTTGATCAAGAACATGCTTTGAGGAACTTTGACAATTTTGAACAACTTCCTTGTACTAACATTATTGCTTTGTAAATAGAAGTTGCTGAGGATGATAATGAGAACTCATAGAAACTAAAACCACATCCATATTGTGATCGGTGGATCTGGAACTGACTGTTTTTAGCTGGTTTCGCGAAATGTCGCGGTAAGCAAGAGTCGCCACCGTCTTTTATTTTCTCCAAATGGAAAGGACAAAAGCACAGAAAAATTCCTTATTGAGATTGTTTCTCGGTTCGGGAGGTAGATTTATAGAAAGGGAAGGTGTTAGCACCCTTTCTATCCATGGTTATCCATGGGCTCTTAGATACTTGCTCATTGTGTTTTCAAAATTGTTTGTTTGCTTTTCAACTGTGGGTTTAAAAAAAGTTTCTTTGAAAATTTCAGTTCGACTCTTGTATCAGTCCTCAAGAGTGTTTGAAAAATTGCTTTTGAAAGCTTTTTGAAAAGTGTCGGTGTGAAAAGAAGTTTTTGGTTTGTTTTGAAATTAGAGCAAGTATCTACGAGTCATCTACCTACCCTAAGGAATTCGTCTGTGTAAATGTCCTTAAAGTAGTGCCATCCCACCATTGAGAGGTAGGTAGCACCACCGTTGGAGGTGTTCGGGTCAATTCGGAGGTTCGGGACAATGTGGTCACTAGAGCAATAGGAAGACACCTTAGAAGCTACCCCCATGCCATGTTCATGGACATGAGGACTTACTAAAACATCCTCTACTCGACGACCACTTTTCGAGGGGCAAGGTAACAGTGAGACGTACCCTAGGGGTGGTGTGTGAATTGTGTGTCGTTTTCAATTATGTTTATCTTGTTCATGCATTGGTGATCTACGCTTTGTTTTTATTTTTTACATTCATTCTTTCATGCAAGTTATTAACAGTTAAAAGATGCGAGAAGGTAAAAGTCCTACGCTATTACAAAGGCGCGGGTCTACATCGCCAAATTAATCCAAGACCCGATTTGAACAAAAATAAAAATGCGGAAAGATAAATATCCTAATTAATCTATTACAAGGCTTTGGGATAATTACATGAAATTTATAAAAAAGAAATAAAATAAGTGCGCGAAACGAAATTATAATCGAAAGCGAGGGCGTTGGACCCTTTTAAAGAAATTACATTACAATTAATAAATTAATTAAGTTTAAATAAAAGAAAGAATTTTTTGGAGTTTTTTTGTATTTATGGAGTTTAATGGGAATTAAATTGGAATTAAAAAACCCTAATTCTAAACTATTTTTAATTTATTAAAAAAAATGTTTAAGTTGTACCTAATTTTAACCTAATTATTTAATGATAAACTTATTTACAAAATAATTAATAATTAAATATGCTAAAAGAAAAGAAAAAAAGAATAAAAGCATTAAAACCATTTTTTAGTTTATTAAAAAAAACATTAAAATTAAACCTAAGATTAGAACTAAATTAGTTAATAAAATTTATTTACAAAATAAAACATTAGTGAATTAAATAATAAAATATATTTATTTTTTTGACTTTCTGATTTTTTTGGTATTTTTTATATTATAAAAATTAATTTTATGGAATTAAATAAAACCAAGAATATAATTAAAATAAATAATAGAAAAGAATAAAAATAGAAAAAAGAAAGACAAACATGGGGGGTTTGTTGGCCCTTTTGGAGGTTTGACTGAAGCAATTTGGCCCATTAGATTGAGGCCCCTTTTGACTTTTCAGACCATGTGCACATGCGTTGACTGGGGTGTTCCCTGGACCTTGGTTCTTGGCCATTGGATGGTCACTCATGGCCACTTGGTAAGCCATTGATGAGAGCCTATGGTGGAGCACTGAATGGCACGCTGCGTGGGAATATATTAGAGGAAAAAATATGAAATATGCAAGGGGGACCTGGGAATCGAACCCAGGTCCCAACGTTTACCATGCCAAGGCTTTGCCAGCTGCGCTGTTGACGCTCTTTGTAATTAGTATGAGACACAAATAATATAAGAGAAACATGCCATTATTCTGGAACCCAAATAAAAACGCGCCAACAATTTGAACGCACCAATCATACTCCTCCACGCATCGTCTTCTCCACTTGTTCTTTATTTCGCCTGAAAAAATAACGCTAGATAGCGGGGGTTTTAAACCCCCACAATCTGAAATACCAAAAAATAGCGAATAGGAATTAATCAAATATAAAAAAGGCGCGACGAGTGTTTTAGATTCCTTGGAACGTCACGATTTCAATGGTATAAGTCTCATGGTCTGATTTTACCATATGCAAAAGTCCCCAATTTAGGAGCTTTGAAAACCTAGAAAGTTTCCATGGCAGATTCTCGTACAGGGCACCAAAACTCAATTAAATGATGCCAACATATTTAGAATGCTTATGTTAGTGCAGAACAACAAGAAAAATGCATGAATGATACGTATAAATCAAAACACGAATATGAGAAATATTAAGAACATGACAGTTTCGTTCTACTGATTCTTAATGTTAGAGGTTGTGGTTTTGATTCAGGAAGCTTCCTTGATGTCTCAGGAAGGTAATGGAATTGTTCTCTTGCCTTGAAACGAACTCTAAGTGTGTTTTCAGTGTTGAGCTTTTTCACAAAAAATGCAAAGTGTGTATGTTCTTCTGAGCGCAGCTTTCAGGTCTCTAGCATTAGGGTTGTGTTTGTCTATATATATGGAACGAATTAGGGTAAGAATTCAAGTCCATTAACCTTTGCATTCATGAATCCAATATTTGATTTTCAATGAATCTTTTCCAATCTTTTTCATGTGCTTTTGATACCAATCATGGCCAAATCTTTCCATCTTGAGTGAGCACGAAATCTTGGAGTTATGATAGACCTATTAGCTGCATAAAAAGATTTAAAATGCATGCTTGAGTATTTTTGTCATATTTTATTTAATTAAATGAATTAATGGTGATAAAAACTCAAATAAATAATAAAAAATGATGAAATAAATCCCCTTTGGTTCAAATGGTCGTGCATAGCTTTTGGATGATGATTCTTGGAAGAAAATGTGGCCCATTAGCAATTTTGAGGCATTTGAAGCAAAGTTGACTTTTCAAAATTCCCAAACATTTCCCAACTTCCACAAGGCATATCTTGCTCAATTTTTAAGCTTTGATCATGTTCTTGGACATTTTGGAAAGGTCTTGGAGTCCTCTAACCAATTCCTTTGGTCCCATGTCATTTTGATTTATCAATCTCAAGTTATGGTCTTTGACTTAAAGTGCCTTTTTGTTGACTTTTGAAAATGACCTATAATGTTGAGATTGATAACTTTTTTGTGAGAGCATTTCTTGGACTTGAAGTGTGAAGAGGAGTTGTAGGAAATGTCATTATTTTAAAAATGAGCTTTGGATGGAATTTTTCTGATAAACCATGTGGAAGTTATGCCTTGGTCAATTTACAGTTGACTTTTTCAACTGTCCAAATATGGAAACTTTTGCATCTTGAGACTTTTTGAGCCATGCCTTGAAAATCATGATAACAAGAGTTGATAAAATGATGTTTTTGGCTTCAAAATAAGATGTTGACCAAAAAATTTGGACTTTTGACTGTCAAATGACCATTTTGCCCCTACAGTTGACTGTTGAGCAATTAGGGTTTTTGACTGTGCAATTTTGTGCTGTAAGTCTTGAAACTTGGCATAAGGATGCTTGACAATGTTTATAGGCATGTGGGACTTGATTGGACCCTTGGAAACTTCAATTTCTTTGCCAGAACCAAAACCCTAGTTTTTGACTGTTAGGAGGCCTTTGAACTGTGCAACCCTTGGGGAGATTTTGAAGCATGTTCTTTGCAAATCTTGAAGAATATGGGAGGGAAAATTATGGGGTAAAACACATATCTTGAGAATTGAGATAAATGTGCACTTGTGATCAATGGGAACAAGGCCTTGTCCAACCATGACAACTTCCTTAATCAACCCCTTGTACTTTTGAATAAATCTTGATAAATTTGAAATGTGGTGAGCCAAAATGAACCTTTCCATGCCATTTCTTCCAAAATAACTTCAATGGTGAGGTTTGAATTTCTCAAGCTTTAATGACTAGGGCATGGAAATAAACTCATGAACCTATGGATCAACTTGCTAAGCCACATTGCCTTTACCTACATTATTAACAAGTAAACCAAAATTGTATTTTGTTAATTAGAAAGAAAGTCAAAACAAGACATGCATAATCACAAAATAAAAACAAGTCAAGGTTCTTGGTGATCTCTTAAAGAGTAAAGCTAAAGATAGGGAGGAGAACCCAAAGCCCTAATGTGATCTTGTTGTGATTGAATCAACATAGTATGATGAAGGGATCTTAGGGGCAAAAATTGGGGTACAACAGGAACCTATAGACATACTTTGCAATTGCGTACGAGTTGGGCGAGGTAAGCATTATATTGGTACTTCTTGTAAAAAGCAGCAACCAGATCTTCCCAATTACGAATGTTGGTTTTTTCTAGTTGATAGAACCATTCCAGCTGAGTCCCTGACAAAATCTCCTGGAAGAAATGTACCCACAGATTCCTATCAGTAGTGTGGGGTTGAATCTTCCTGACATACAACCTTAAATGCAACTTAGGGCAGGAGACATCGTCGTACTTAGAAAATTTAGGGACTTTGAATTTTCACGGGATGACCATTCTTGAGACCAGTCCTAGCTCTTCAAAATCCAACCCGGGTACCCTCTGGACCTCTATATCATTGAGTTGATCCTCCAGTTGTTTGTATTTATCATCAGCAGGAGGATACTGCTCCTCAGAATAGTCAGGTTCATCTTCCTCAAACCCTGGTTTGTTGTCTCCCTCCTTGGGCTTTTCTTCTTGATTGTCCCCTTCATCTGACGTGGTTGCGAAATCTAGAGCTCGCTTGGCCGGACCTATGAACCTTCTACCAAAATTAAAGACACCAACTAGTTTCTTTGGCTTCTTGGTCTTCTCTTTGATGATCAGAGCTTTCAGATCTTCTTTCCCCTTGGCCAGAGCCAGGAACATATGCTGAAACTGAGCGTTTTGAGCCTGAAGATTCTTTACTGTTTGTTCGAGAGCCATTTCTTTTACTGAAATAAACAGTGAAAAGAATAAGAAACTTGTCTTGAAATACTTGCTTATGCAATGAAGTGTATGATATGCTTATGCGATGTTTTCAAGGAGTTTTGGAAATTTAAATTTGTGAACCAAAATGAAACAAAGATTTTATTAGTAGAATTCAAAATACAATTGCCTTTTAGGCTTACAATTGAAGAAAACTATAAAATCCAAGAAATCAGGTTTCCCATGGGTGCTTACTCTTTGTGCCAAGATAGACATTAAGACTTTTTTCTTCGTGAAGTTTCTTCGTGAGCTCCAACACTTTCTTCTCATTGACACAGAAATGATATCTAAATATATCCCTTTCTTTATTCAACTGAATCCAGGATCTCTGCAGCTCTTCAAGATAAGTGGGCATGTCATGATGGAGAACTGTATAAGGAACATCTCCTTCGGTGATGGGCTGCACAACCACTAGTAAGATGGCTATATACGACATTATAAGGTTTTGAGCAGGAGCTCATGCCCATTTGAGATAAGGTTCCATAGGGATGGAAGTCTTAGGCCCCAAGGTCTTGGTATCAAATCTGTTTACCATGCCCCAAGCTCGTATGAACCTCTGACGATACCTTGAACATCATCCTCGTAGTTTAACATAATGCCCTGGATAAGCATATCGTGGGGACCATCCCTTCGAGCATAACCAAATTTTCGCAAAGGCAGAGAAGGATTATAAGTTATACCTCACCTCATGCCAAGTAGTGAGACATTAGAGAATCCTCCGCAGCGGTCAATGACAGAAATATCTCCCATAGATCGGGAATACCAGAGAATATCCGAGTGAGAAAGTGACATTATCCTTCACGACCAACCCAAACCTTCTTCATTCTTCAATACTGATTTAGGGAGGTGAGAAGTAAACCACCTTGACAGCAATGTCACGCAACACATAATAATCCCTTTTCTCTTCATGTTGCGAGTGTGGAGGGTATACAAGATGTCTCCGAGTAGAGTAGGCATAGGGTTACGAGAGAGGAAAACCTTGATAGCATTCACATCTATGAGTAAGTCTGGATTAGGGAACAACATTAAACCATAGATTAGAAGGGCCATAATCTCCTCAAAAGCCTGGAAATCCAAATCATCCCAAAACAGTTGAGCCTTCTATAATAGGAATTTTACTAGAAAACCCTTAACTCTGCTTCTTGTTTCCCAGTTGGATACAATGTCGGTATGTTTCAGATGCAAAATTGTTGCAATGACTTCTGGCTTTGGAGTTTCTTCTAAACCGGTGAACGACATCTGATCAAAAATAGGTATACCCAATATTTGAGAGAATTTTTCCATGGTGGGTACCAACTGATAGTCTGGGAAAGTGAAGTAATGGTGTTTAGGGTCAAAGAATTGAAAGAGTACACTCATCATCTTCTCATCAAAGCCCGAGGTAACTAGATTGAAAAGTCGACCATATTTCTTGGTGAATGAAGAAGTCTAAGGAACCCTTGATACTAGCTCTTTGAGTTGGAGAGGTATTCTTACAAAGCTGATTCAGATAATATTTCTACGAACGGAAGCCATGATCTGTAAAACAGAACAAAGATAAATTCCCTTGGTCCTTGAAATGGTCAGTGTAATGAAAACATGGATGTTATGATGCATGATGTCATGTTTAAGAAAATTAATCACACACAAGCAAAACACACAAGACCTTATGTTTAGGCTTTCATGGAGTTTATAGGTAAATACCCACTTGAAGTTTAGTTGGTTCAACTTGTCTTAGAAAAATAATTGGGTTCTAAGGAGTCTCAATATCACTGATCTTTCTTTATCGAGCATTATTTCAGCTTAGCAATATTTTCTTGCGGCCGAAACATCTCGAAAGTCCAATCTCAATGAGTGTAGCATCGAGTATCAACCAATCCCAAGCTTTACACCGAGGCCAGCTATCTCACTAATTTCTAATGGCCAGGTTTTTTCAACTAAGGTTCTATGGTCCGTTAGTGATTCACGACACCCCACGACGGCCCCGTATTCTCCTCGATTCAACACAAGGGATACCGACACCAACCAAAGTGTCACACCAACACAGCTATCGTTTCAACCATATCGGTCTACGCCGTACAATCTCCATGATCTATTGCTGTTTACCTAAAAGATGTCCCCAGATACGGGTGTAGGATCTAAAACAACCCTCCAAGGATAAATCATACAAAGAAAGCAATTAAAACAGTTTTAAAATGAACTAACTCTTAAGGTAACCCCACTTTTTATTCTATTCCCCAGCAAAGTCGCCAGTTTTGTGATACAGTGGCAGAACCGACTGTTATACTAGTTTTGCGTTTGTGTTCGCAAATGTTGCGGTAAGCACGAGTCGCCACCGACTTTTCTTATATCCAAATTAAGGAAAGGGTGAAAAGAACAGAAAAATACCTTTTCGAGAATTTTCTGAGTAAGGGGGGTAAATTATGGAAAGGGAAGGTGTTAGCAATCTTTCCATCCGTAGTTTTCTACGGGCTCTTAGATGGTTAGCTCATTTTTTGAAAAACCTTGTGCTTTATATGTTTGAAAAAGTAGTTTAAAAATGCCTTAGTGCGGCGATTCGCTTTATGATGACTCTTGTATTAGTCCTCAAGAGTGTTGATAAAGCGTTTTTGAAATGTTTTGTGTAAGTGTGGAAATTTATTTTGAGCAAGCATTTAAGAACTATCTACTTATACTCGAAAAGGTTTGTTCTTTTCCTCCTATCCTTTAGGTAGTGCTATCCTACTATTAGTGGGTAGGTAGCCCTATCGTTGGATATTTGAGGGACATTCGAAGGGACGTACAGTCATAAAGGCAACATACGAAGACGCTTTAGCAATTTTTGTTTAAGGAACTAGATCATTTACCGAAAGGCAAAACTATAGGGTCATCGAGGGACTATGATCTTTTAATTCACGGGTCTTCGCTAAAGCGTCCCCATTTTCGAGGGACATGACTGCTTTATTTCCGAAGGCAACCAAAGTGGGCGTACCCTAGAGGTGTATATGTGCAAGTGATTCAATTCAGTTCATTTATCTTTGTTATTAGGTTTTCTAGTGCTTTATTTTCAGTCTTTCCATACAAGCCTAGTTACTAACAATTAATATTTTGCAGAAATTTAAAGTGCGGAAAGTTAAATCTACGTTATTACAATGCCTTGGGGAGGGGGTATTTACATATCCAACAAATGGGAAAAAAATAAAGAAAGCGGTAAAGTAACGCCCTTAGTTTAAGCTATTACATACTGCCAGTAGATACATTAGTATAAAAAAATGCGAAAATAATAACGCGCACGAATTTAAAATAATGTCTAAAACCCTAAAAAAATTTGCTAAGTAAAATAAGAAAATCTTTTTGGTTTTTACTTATTTTAAGAAAATTCTTAAATTAAATTAAATGAGAAAAACTAAATATAATCCTAATTAATTAAGTAAAAGAAAAAATGATTATTAAAATTAACTCTAATAAAAGAAAAAAAAACTAATTCTATTACTTTTTGTATTTTTGTTAAGAAAATATTTGAATTAAAAACCTATGTCTAATTGATTTTAAATTAATTAAAACATGTCAAAATGATTAAGTAAATTAAATTATGAAAATTAAATTAAGTTGAAAAATCCTAAGTCTATTATTTTTTATGATTTTTTGATTTTATATTATTTTTAAAAATGATTAAAATAAAGTAAACAATAAAACAAATGAAATAAAAAAACAATAGCGCCAGATGTTATAAGCAAATAAGGGGTGTATGAACTGAAATTGCTAGGCCCAGGAGATGACAAGCCCAACATCTGCTTGGATCCAGTGAGGACAAGCCTTGATGGCACATGGTAGATCTGCGCGTTTGGAATATTAGATCTCCATCTGTTGGCATATGATGGTCCAAACATGAAGGCGTATAGTGAGCGCTTGGTTATGCAATGCATTGAATCCTGCAAGGAAATGTTAGAAAAAACTAAAATCTAGACCTGGGTATCAAACCCAGGTCATTTCCATTTGCACGCACACGCCTTTCCATCTGAGCTGCTTTACCATTCGTTAATACAAATAAAACTAAAATGTTATATGTGAAAATGGGTCAGAATGCTTTAAAATTAAAACGTGCCTCCAATCAGATTTGAATGGACCAATCATGTAACACAAAATTTCCACGCCAGCTTTGACTGGAGTCAAAGTTTTTCAAGGATGCCAGAGCTTCCCTCCGATCATCTTCTCCGGCCAAGCGAAATCGTGCACCTGTAAAAAAGAGAGATTTGTGGCAAACTAAAGGGTCTACTTCATATAAAATTGCCTCTTGAGTCCAAATCTTGCCTTAGTTTAGCCCGAAAGTGCCTGTACAGGGAGGTATGAAGCTTGACTGAAACTTTTTCCTAATAATGGCAAAGCTTCATCCCTGCATCAAATTACTCATGCAATGGTTGTAAACATACACAATCATCAGTACAAACATGAACGTAAACATAGAAATAATTTATATCACAAAATAAGAGATTTTGAATTCAAGAAAATATACTAAAACGGTGGTACACGATCCAGTCGTTTGAGAAAGCCACAAGCTTGGAAAATGGCAGGGATAGGCTCCTGGAGTCTTCAGGAACGTATTTAAGTCCTTTGTTTGGACTGAGGAAGGCTGGAAATACGTTTCCTAGATTTGACAACTTTGGATTTTTTTTTGAAATTTCGTGTGGTTCTTCTCAGGAAACTTTCGCGTGTGTAATGCTTACAAGGATGATCCTTATATAGAGGAGATGGAAGGAGCAAGGTAAGAAGGAAATAATCAAGCCCATAAACATGTTGTTTAAGGCGATGATTACAATTTGAAAAAAAATGCCTAAAATGGAAATTTCATGCCATTTTCAAAGCTGTATGAACCTAGTCACTTCTTGCACGAATTCTTGGGCCTTAAGACTAAATAAAACATTAGCCCAAATGCCAAAGCCCATCTCTATTTATTTTATACAATTTACTTTGTATTTATTTGAAATAAATCAAATTAAATATGAATAAAATATATAAAAATGGTAAAGCAATGTAAAAATGATATTAGAGGTCCTCCATAAGTTTAAGAAGATATTTGAAGTCCAAGAAATTAAGCCATTGGCCTAAAAGTTTAAGTTTGCTCAATGCATAATCCTTGAAATTTCCAAAATTTTCCCAACTTGGGTAAGCCATAACTTTCTCAATTTTTATCTCATGATGATGATCTTGAACTTTTTGGAAAGCCCTAGATGTCTAATCCGATCCCTCTTTTTATCAATTTTGCATTTGAATAATTTATCTTGATGTAAATGGTCTTGACAAAAAAAGTATTTTGTTGACTTTCTGAAAATGACCTGTAACGTATGAGCTTATATCTTTCAAATGGTGCATTTCTTGAACTTTAGGACAAAAGAGAAGTTGTAGGGAATTTGATTCTCTTCAAAATTAGTTTGTTTGGGGAAAATGGATGAATTATGTGAAAGTTATGCCTGGTCAAAGTTCAATTGACTTTTCCTATAGAAACCCTAATTTAACAATTCTTGACTTTTGATAGATTAGGAGCATTTCTTGAAGAATCATGATAAAACCTTGATCAAATGACGGATACCACTTCAAAATGTTAATGTTGACCAAATATCTTGAAGTTTGACTATATATAGGCCATATTTGACTTTTGACCTAGCATAGTTGATTTTCAAGCATTTGAGCAATTGACTGAGCAAACTTGTAGTGTAAGGTATGAAATTTGTCATGGACAATATTGAAGGCATATTAGGACAATGGAAAACATTTGATACCTTTAGAGCTCACACATCTTGATGAAAAGTAAAACCCTAATTAGAGGTTCATTGCTTAGGAGGAGAATTTGTCGGATCAACTCTTGATCAACCTTGAGCAATTGGTAACCTCAATGAGCATGTCTTGAGTAAAAATGGGAGGGTAAATTTTGGGGTACAACACCCAGTAATTAGGGTTAGATAATTTATTTCAATTCTTTATAAGAAAGCAGAAGAATTAGGGTTCAATTAGATATAGTAACAATTAATGAAAGACTTGTTTGAGATTGAGAAGCTTGGAGCGGATGATTATGCGAATTGTGGAGTCTTGCTCCTCTATTTTAGACTGAAAATATGCTCCCCCATTTTGGATTCTTGATGATTAATTTGTGTTTCACTGCAATTTGGACTTAAAATTCTATAATACTCATTATCATACACATAGGAATAAATCAATACTTTTCATGTTCTGCACGTACGTGCTTTATTTTAGAGAATATGCGTATACTAGATAATTAAGTTGTGAGTATAAAAGTAGTTTGGGTAATATTTTAGCACATGTTAGTTTCCATTTAAAAATTTTCAAGTTATAACTTGGCAAGCAATTGAATTTAGCTAGTCAAATTTCTAGTACCCGAATGGAATTGTTAAACTAGAAACAGATGAATCTTGTTTTAGTCTACTAATTAAGGTTTACGAAATTCATGATTGTGTCAAACTAATTTATTTCATAAATATTTCATTATACAATTAATTTATTTCATAAATGTTTCATTATACAATTTATATAAATTGACTTAATTCATAAATATTTCATTATACAATTTATTTATTTAAACACATAATCAACCAAAGTAATATTTAAAAGTTATGTGTTATTGAATGTGTTTAGTGTTGTTGTTTGTAATAGGTCAAATGGATCAAGTGAACACAATCCCGGAACCAGAAGGAACATCTAATCCTACACAAGGAAGTACATGTCCACGAACTCAGGAGGTATCTTCTAATCCGAGTCTGACAGTTGATGTTGGGCAAAAAGAACAAGAAGAAATTGATACAAGCTTAGAACATGCATCAAAGAAACTAAGAAGTAATGTGTGGCAAGAATTTAAAAAGTTGAAAGTGAATGGGAAAGATAAGGTTGAATTCATCTGGTGTAAAAAACAACTTAGTGGCACTTCAAAGAATGAAAAAATCACTTGAAAGGACATCTATTGAGTTGTATTAAAAAAAGATCAAGAATGAAAACCATGACAAAGGACAACCATTTCTCCTGCCTTCTATCTCAGGAGGAAAGCAAGAGTTCGGGATTGGAACTTATAATCCATAAAATATGACGAAGTTGATTTCTAGAACTATTATTATGCACAATTATACACTATCAATTGTGAATCATGTTGGTCTTAGAAGAGTCTTTGTTGCTCTCCAACCATTGTTTAAAGTTCCTACTCGAAACACAATCAAGAAAGAGGTATTGAAAGTTTATGATTTTGAGAAAAAATGTGCTATGAAGATGTTAGATAGCCATAAAGAAAGAGTGCTAATTACCACATATATATGGACTTCAAGCAACAAAAAAAAGGGTATATGGCGGTTATAACTCACTATATTGATGGCTCGTAGACTTTACAGAGTTGAATCTTGAGGTAATGAAGTTTATATTTTATAAATGAATTGTATCTTTTTTTGTTCTTAATGACAATATGATTGAGTGTAAATATTATGTTAGGTTCATTTATGTTCGAGCCCCTCACACTAGTGAAAGACTTGCTGAAGCACTTGTTAATTGTTTAATGGACTGGAACATTGATTCAAAGCTTTGTACTGTTACTTTAGATAATTGTAGCACAAATGACTCTATGATTAGAAAAATTGATAAGTTGTCGTTAGAAAGTTTGATAAGGGATGAGTCTTTGTTACATATGTGTTGTTGTGTGCACGTCCTAAATTTAATTGTTCAAGAGGGGCTACAAGTGATTAAGGATGGGGTAGAAAATATTCATGATAGTCTATGATTTTGGAGTGCTACACCTAAAAGGCATGAAAATTTTGAAGAAATCGCTAGACAATTGAGAATTGGTTGCACTAGAAAGTTAGCTCTAGATTGTCCAACAAGATGGAATACCACATATAAGATGCTTGATATTGTCATAGAGTACAAGGATATATTTATTCGGTTGAAGCAACGTGAGTCTTTATACAATTGCTTGCCAACTAATTTACAATGGCAATTTGCTAAATATGTTTATGGGTGCTTGAAATTGTTTAATGAAGTAACCGAGTTAATTTCTGGTACAAAATATCCAACTTTCAACTTGTACTTTCCTAAGGTTTGTAAGATTAAGTTGGCAGTAGAGGAATGGAAGAAGTCCTTCAATTCAGTTATTGAGATGATGTCTATAAAAATGATTGAAAATTTTCAAAATTATTGGAGTGTTGTTCATGATATGATGGGAGTTGTTGCAGCTTTGGATCCTAGGAAGAAGATGGTTGTACTTAATTTCTGGTTTCCTAAGTTGTATGGCCAAGATTCAAGTGCACAAGTTAGTAAAATCAAAGATATGTGTTATGATTTGCTCAATGATTATCAAGAGATTATACTTAGAGATGCAAAACCTACCATTCCATCCATTGGTACAACTATTATTGTTGATGACGAGGCTAAATTTGATGCATGCGTTGACACGATTGCAGAAAACTCAAGTTCAAGTGTTAAGTATGAGTTGGATCATTATTTGAAGGAGCCAGTTATGAAAAAACTCTAAATTTTGACATTTTGAATTCGTAGAAGGTAAATGGAGTTGTCTATCCAACACTTTAAACAATTTCAAGAGATGTGTCAGTTATTCCCATCCCTACATTAGCTTCTGAATCAACCTTCAGTAATAGTGGTCGAATATTGAGGCCCCATCATAGCCAACTTAACTGGACTAGTGTAGAAGCTTTTATGTGTGTTAGGAGTTGGCTATGGGTTGCTGAGAATAATGGTATGTCAAATAAAATTTAATTTCTACCTTAATTTTATTCTCGTATATGTAATTTTATTCTACATGTGATATATTTATAATGGTATGTAATGTTATTCTACATGTGATATACTTATATGTATATGAACTTCTAGAGTTGCAGAAGAAATTGCTACTGTGTTAAATGAAATGGAGTATGATGATTAAGGTATTTTATACTTCATTTGGTTTAAAAGTTTTAATCTTTGGTGTTTTATTTAACTTCAAGTTACTTCTTAATACAACCGAATTGATGGAAAGTTGTTTGGGTTACCATTATGAAGATTAGAAGTTGTTATTTCCATGCTTTAACATGGTGAGTGTTGTTTTATCTATGCTTTAACATTGTGAGTATTGTTGGTTTCAATTTTGATTTAAATAACATTACTAATGACCTTAATGCGAACAAAAAAAGCATGTCTATTTGAGAGCGCTTGCTTATAGAATGCTTGTGATTGAATTTCCTCGGAGACAATGTTACCATGTTATTGTTGGAAAGTTGTAATTTGATTGTAGACTTTGATTTTAATTGTAATGTTAATATGTTGAAGACTTTAATTTTAATTGTAATGTTACCAAACTTGATGGAAAGTTGTAGACTTTAATTTAAATTTTAGTTTTGATAGAAAATTGTAATGTTGTTGTTGGAAAGTTGCAGGAAAATTGATGGAAAATTGCAATGTTGATATTGGAAAGTTGTAGGAAAATTGATGGAAAATTGTAGGAAAGTTGATGGAAAATTGTAATGTTGATGTTGGAAAGTTGTAGGAAATTGATGGAAAATTGTAATGTTGATGTTGGAAAGTTGTAGGAAAACTGATGGAAAATTTCAATGTTGTTGTTGTATTTTATGTGTTTTGCTGTGGGTTCAGGTTTGGGTGGAAAAACCCGAACCCAACGGGGGTGGTTGTAATGTTGATGTTGGAAAGTTATAGGAAAGTTGTAGGAAAATTGATGGGAAATTTCAATGTTGTTGTTGTATTTTATGTGTTTTGCTGTGGGTTCGGTTTTGGGTGGAAAAACCCGAACCCAACGAGGGTGGACGTGGGTGTTATTTTACCACCCGAATAGCCTTTGGGTTTAGGTGTTGATTTTGAGTGCGGGTTTGGGTAGTGTGAAACCTTCACCCGACCCTACCTATTTCCATCCCTAAACTTCCCCCCACTTAAAAGAATTTTTTCCCTTGAAAATCATCTGACGAAAACAAATACGGATAAGACTCTCTCATTTGATCCTCGTGTTCCCAAGTCCAACTTTCATCATCTAGTCTACTCCACAATACCTTAACTAAGGCGATGTCTTTACCCCTCAGTTTCTTCACTTCCCGTCCTTCTATCCGCACGGGTGACGCTTCAATAGTCAGGTTATCTCTCACCTATACATCATCTATTTATATCACATGTGAAGGATCCAAAATGTGCTTTCTCAACTGAGACACATGAAACACGTCATGAAGATTCGCAAGCGACATCGGTAAAGTAATCTGATAGGCCACCTCACATATATTTTCGGAAATTTGATATGGACCAACAAAACATGGTGTAAGCTTCCTCGACTTCAAAGCACTACCAACGCCAGTCACCGGAGTAACTCTTAAAAACACATGGTAATCCTTTTGGAATTTGATTGCCTTTCTCCTCTTTTCATGATAACTCTTCTGATGACTTTGAGAAGCTTTCATCCTCTCTTGAATCATCTTAATCTTTTCAGTCATCTTTTGTATGATCTCAGGTCCGAGCACATCTCTCTCGCCTGACTCATACCAACACAATAGAGTCCTACACCTCCTACCATACAACGCTTCATACGGTGTCATACAAATACTAACATGGAAACTATTGTTGTATGTAAACTCAATCAACGACAAGTGACTATCCCAAGATCCCCTTTGTTCTAGCATACAAGCCCTCAATAAATCCTCCAAAAACTGAATAGTCCTCTCTGTCTGATCGTCCGTCTGCGAATGATATGCAGAACTCAACTTTAACTTAGTACCAAAAGCATTGTATAAACCTTTCCAGAATATCAACGTAAACCTCATCTCTATCTGACACGATACTCGAAGGTATTCCGTGCAATTTCATAATCTCATCGATATACATCTCAACTAGCTTCTCCATAGGATGATTAATCGTCATTGGTAAGAAATGAGTCGACTTAGTCAACCTATCCACAATCACCCAAATTAAGTCATTATCTTTAGTAATCTTTGGTAAACCTGACACAAAATCCTTAAATACATTGTCCTATTTCCACTCTAGAATACTCAACGGTTGCATTAGACCTATAGGCTGCTGATGTTCAATCTTCGACTTCTGATAATTCAAACAAGCATAAACAAACTTAGCGACCACCTTCTTCACACCAGGCCACCAAAATAACTTCTTCAAGTCTTGATACATATTTGTGGTACCGGGATGAATACCCAATCCTCTTCGATGTCCTTCTTCGAGAATACTTCTCTTAAGTTCTGGAATATCCAGAATACACACTCTGTTTCCAAACCTCATCACACCTTTATCATCAATTTTGAATTCACCTCTATTACCTTGGTTAATCGAGGTCAACTAGTCAACCAACTTCAAATCATATTTTTGACCTTCTCGGATTTCTTCTATTATATCACTAGTCAGTTTTAGCATTCCCAACTTCACGTTATCGGGAGTCTCTTCAACGGTTTTTTACTCAATACATACCAGGATGGTAATTCAAATCAAAGTCATAATAATTCAACAACTCAAACCATATTCTCTGCCTCATATTCAAATCCTTATGGTTGAAAAAGTATTTCAGACTCTTATGATCACTGAACACTTCAAATTTAGAGCCAAAAAGATAATGTCTCCAAATATTCAACACAAACACCACAGCTTCTAGCTCTAAGTAATGTGTATGATAATTCCTTTCATGATTCTTCAATTATCTAGAAGCATAAGCCATAACTTCTCAATTTTGCATTAGCACACCACCAATACCCATCTTCGACGCATCACAATACACCACAAAAGCATCACTTGGGTTGGCAAAATTAATATTGGAGCAATCGTCAACTTCTTTTTCAATTCTATGAATCTTTCTTCACACGCAACATCCCACACATAAACTTGACCCTTTCGGGTCAACTGAGTTAAAGGTAATGCTAACTTATAGAATCCTTCAATGAATCTTCGGTAATAACCTGCTAAACCAAGAAAACCTTAAATCTCAGTCACAAACTTCAGAGTCTCCCATTGCAACACTGCATCAACTTTAGAAGGATCCACAATAATTCCACCACTAGAAATGACAAAGGAAACTTACTTCCTTCAACCAAAATTCACATTCATATAGCTTATTCTCTTTCAACATTTGCAACACAATTCTCAAATTCTCCACATGTTCCTCTTCGGATTTGGACTAGATCAAAATATCATCATTAAACACCACGACAAACTTATCCAAATATGAATCAAAGTTTTGATTCATATACTCCATAAAACCACTTGGCACATTAGATACACCAAACGGCATCACAGTGTACTCGTAATGATTATACCTTGTTGGAAAATCCGTAACACGAATTTGATGATAACCCAACCTCAAATGAATCTTGCTAAAAACACAAGCACCCACCAATTGATCCATCAAATCATCGATCCTCAAAAGTGGGTACTTATTCTTAATAGTCACCTTATTTAAATGTTTGTAATCCTTACACAACCTTAAACTTCCATCTTTTTTCTTGACCAGCAACACAGGCGCACCCCATAGTGAAACACTCAGTCGCACAAACTTCTTTTCAAGCATCTCTTCTATTTTTTTCTTCAAATCGCTCAACTCTGAAGCTGACATCCTACAAGGAGCCATTGACACTGGACTTTTACCTAACACCACATCTATAGAAAACTCCACTTCATGTCCATAGGCAAATCATTGATGTCATATGGAAACACTTCTAGAAATTCACAAATAATAGGTAATTCAATACACGTTGCTTCACGATCAATGTGTAACGACATAAACATTGCAAACATCAAAGCTTTGTCTTCCATAAGTTCATTCACTTGCTTAGAAGACAACAATATCAATTATACATTATCACCAAACTTAGGGAACCTCAAAGTCTTATTATAACAATTGATGTGAACATAACTGAACTCGAACCAATTCATCCCAAGAATAACACCAATTTGGTGTAAGGGCAGACACACCAAATCCATAACAAAACTCTTACCATAAATGGTTAGAGGGCACTTTGAACAAATAAGAGTGGTATTAACATAATCACTAGTAGGAGTATCTATCACCATACTATTGTTTATATTAGAAAACTTCAATCCCAACATATTAGCACATTCACACGATATAAACGAATGTGTAGCATCAATATCAATAATAGAAACCAATTCAACATCATTAATAAAACAAGTACCTCGAATTAAGTTGTCCCCCTTGGAATCCTCTGATCCACTCAAAGCGAACACTCTACCGTTGGTATGGGTAGCAGTGTTCCTCTTCGACTTTTGACATTGGGTACTGATATGACACTGCTCTCCATAATTGAAATAGGTTGGACCATCGTTCTTGTATTCAGGAGCACGATGACCCGTCTTACCACATTTGTAGCACCTACATTCCTGATTCTCACATTCATTAGAATAGTTACCATGTTCACCACACCTATAACACTTGACAGAAACGGGAGCTCCTCCCCCACTTGTCTTCTTCCCATCATAAGCTTTTTATTTCTGTTTATCTGCTGGGGCATCATAAGGCTTATTACGGTCTTGAAATTGCTTTCCTCTTTTCTCTTTCAAACTCTTGTATTGAGCTGAATGAGCTTTGATGTCTTCTTCATAGATTCTACAAATGTTCACCAACTTTAAAAATACACGGATCTACTGATACCTGATTTCCTGTTTGATTTCCAGATGCAAATCATTCTCAAACTTAATACACCTTAAGAATTCAGTAGTCGCTTCACTGTAATATGGATAATACTTGGCCAGTTCCACAAACTTTAAAGTATACTCAGTCACAGTCAAGTTCCCTTGTTTCAACTCCAGAAACTTAATCTATTTCTTCCCTCGCACATGCTCGGGAAAGTACTTCCTCAAAAACTCCCTGCTGAACACAACCCAAGTAATAACTTTACCAGCTGATGTCAGCCTCTGACAGGTGCCAACCCACCAAGTCATCAACTTCCTCTGCCAATTGATGCGTACCAAACCACACCTTTTACGCTTCTAAGCAATCCATGAATCAAAAGATCCTATCAATCTCCTTGAGCTAAGTATGCGCTCCATCAGGATCATATCTACATTTTAAAATAGGTGGATAATTCCTCGAAAATGTCTCCAGGACATAAGATCTATCATTCCCACTAGCATTGGGCTGATGTTGCACAACCTGAGAAATAGCATGCAAGGAAGAAACAAGTGGAGCATCATTTTTTCCAACCATTCTACACACCGAAAACTAACGTCAGTGTGATACGATGACAAAATCGACTATTTATACTGGTTTTGCATTTGTGTTCGCTAATGTTGCGGTAAGCAAGAGTCGCCACCGAATTTTCTTTTATCCAACAAAGGAAAGGGTGAAAATGACAGAAAAGACCTTTCGAGATTATTTCTGAGTAAGGGGGGGTAGATTATGGAAAGGGAAGGTGTTATCACCCTTTCCATCCGTAGTTATCTACGGGCTCTTAGATGCTTAGCTCATTTTAAAATACCTTGTGTTTTTTGTGTGTTTTTGAAAAGTATTTTGAAATGCCCTAGTGCGGCGATTTGCTTTATGATAACTCTTGTATTAATCCTCAAGAGTATTGATAAAAAGTTTTTGAAAAGGTTTTTGAAAATTATTTTGTGTAAGTGTAAAAAAGTTTTGTTTTTGAGAAAGCATCTAGGAACTATCTACTTTACTCGAAAGGGTCGTTCTTTTCCTCCTTTCCTTTAGACAGTGCTAGCCTACTATTAGTGAATAGGTAGTCCTAGTCGTTTGGATGTTTGAGGACATTTGAAGGGAAGTTTTATAGTCACAAAGGCAACTGGTTAAGAAACCTTAGTAACTACCCTAGGGTTTTAAGATCATTGTTTACCGAGGCAACATCGAGAGGGTCATCGAGGGACTTATGATCTTTTTAAACCGGAGGGTAGCCACTAAAATCTCTCACGTTTCGAGAGTTATCACTATTTTTCCGAAGGCAACCTAAGTGGGAGTACCCTAGAGGTGTGCATGTGCAATTATATTGTGTTTCAGTTATTTATCTTGATGTTAGGTTTGATAACATTTTGTTTTTAGTCTTATCATACAATCCTATTAACATACATCTAACATTTATTATCTGTATAAGAATTTAAAGTGCGGAAATTAAAGCTACGCTATTACATGGCTTCGGGGAGGGGAATTATTACATGTCCAAAAATGAGGGGGATAAAGCAGTAAATATCCTAGTTTAAATCTATTACATCCAGTAAGAAGATACAATAATATGAAAAAATAAAACTAAAGTAAAAATTGCATGCGAATAGGAAATATGTTTAAATCCTAGAAAGAAATGTCTTTTATTTGTTTTTTTATTTAATAAAGGAAAAAAAAAAAAAAACTAAATCTATTTAATTTTAATTTATAGAAATGTTTAAGTAATTAATAATTAATTAACGAAATTAATTTTAATTAAAATACTAAAACCTTTTTTTTTGTGATTTTTTTATTTAATGTTGATTTAAAAAGTAAAGTCGATAAAAGACATGAATAAAACAAAAATAAAAAATAAAAAAAGCACATGGTCCTTCCATCTAGGAAAGGAGATTTTCCTTCGATCAAGGGAAGGAGGTTATCCTTCGATCCAGGGAGGGACGTGGTTTTTCAATCTAGTGAGGGATGTGATTTTTTGACCCGGGGAGGGATGTCTGTTTTTCGATCCAGGGAAGGAAGCTGCCTTTCAATCTGGATCTGAAAGACAAATGTTAGCAAAAATAAAGATGCAGGACTTGGGTATCGAACCCAAGTCTTTCCCCCTAATTCAAATCTTCCCCTAATTTGAACCCCTTGAGTTCGAATCTGGGTGGTTTTGGCTTGAAACTACCTATATCATGAGCTTTGAAAGGCAAATTCAGATCATGGCCCTTCGATGGCACGATCTTATTCCTGCATGTATCACGTTAGATTTACACTACTGGTGTCCCTAAACATGAACCAAACAGTTAGAGTTAACAAAATGGCATGTATATTCAATTTCAAAGTTTAGAGCCCTTACCAACCGGTGATGTTTGGAGGCAGTGATTCAAGGTGTTGCACGCTTTATGAATGATCTGGACACCTTCCTGGGAACCTCAGGGATAGAGTGGTGAGGTTTGTTTGGCACGAGGACGCTTGCACTGTCAGTTTTGATTTTGACCACTTTGTAACGTGTGTGTATAGGGAACGTGTACGTAAGCAAAGTGTTTCAATAGGAAATCACTCCGTCTCTGCAAAAATATTTTTGTGGCAATGTTTCTGTGTCTCAATGGTTTTTTCTCTCCTTTCTTATTCGCCCCTGGCAATGTGTCTTTAGACCTGTAATTATAGGGGATATTGGTGAATGGAAATGGCAAGAGACAGCCATTAACCAGGCTTTGAAGGCAGAATCGAAAGCCTTAAACATGTTGCCATTTTTGATGATTTCCTACCCTTTTGGATTTTGGGACGAACCTGGACATGTTTCACTACCTGACTCCTTCGAATGCCTCTACGCCTTATTCTTCGATTGGCTATGAATTTCTCCTTTCGATGGCTCTAGGCTTCATTATTGTGGCTTCTTCGATTGAGCCCCTATTTACCTTGTTCTTCGATTGACTTTGAAAATAGCCAACTAGCCCAATCGAAAACTTCATTTTGGGCAGTCGAAGCTTCTTTTGTCATGAATGTAATTGTGCAAGAGGCTTGGGCTTGGAAGCATGTAGGACTTTGGCTAGCAAGCATCTTGAAACAGACTCATCAAAAGGCAAAACAAACTTGTTTCCAACAATTCTGTATCCTTCAAATGGACCACATGTGTGTTCTTCGAATGGACCACATGTGTGTTCTTCGAATGGACCACATACATGTTCTTCAAATGGACCTTTTGAATGCTTCTTCGAAGTGACCATATTGTGTGTCATAGTGTAAAAACTATGTATGTTTAAGGGTTTTAGAGGTGGATTCAGAGCATGCCTGAAGATAGACATTGCCCAGTCGAAGCTTGCATGCAAATAGCCATTATCCAACCGAAGGTTAGCATGTAGGAGACCATTGCTTTGTGAATTGAAGCAGGAATGTAGGAAGTTCTTTCCTTGTGAATCAAAGGCAGGCATAAAGAGGAAGCCTTTGCCTTGTGCATCGAAAGCAAGCATAGAGGAGGCACTTGTCTTATGGATCAAAACAGACACGTAAGAAGCCAATGCTCAATCGAAGCTTGCATGCAAGAGGCCACTACTTTGTGGATCAAAGCAGGCACAAAGGAGCCCTTTGCCCAATGAATCAAACTAGGCATGAAGGAAGTAGTTGCCTAGTGAATCGAAAGAAAGCCTGAAGTAGCCAACATTCAGTCAAAGCTTTGTGAATTAAACTTGATCGAAGGAGGCCGAGCGCTCAATCGAAGCTTGTGAACAAAGCTTGCATCGAAGGAGGCCAAATGCCCAATCGAAGATTGTGAAACAAAGCTTGCTCGAAGGATTTTAGATTCCCAATTGAAGCTTGTGAAATAAAGCTTACTCGAAGGACTTTAGATGCCCAATCGAAGCTTATGAATCAAGGCAAACTTGCTCTTCTTAGATTTGATGCCTGAAAGCCAAAAATCCAATTGTACTTGTGCAAACTTTCCCTTTTGAAAATCCTTGTGAGAAAGTGTCTTGAGAAAAAGGAGGGAAAATTTTGGGGTACAACAGCTGCCCATAAATGTCTTGTTTGCCATTCGTGATCTTAAGGTGGAAGATGATTGAATACTAGAGTGCCCAGAAATTTGCACTCGCATGATGTGATGTATGATTGTGTAGGGAATGAGCTTAAAGATGCCATTTGGAGAAAATAATTGAGAGTTGTCGGAGATGGACTTAAAGATGCCATCCAAAGTAGATGCTGACTTCATAAGAGGTCTCTTTGTGGGGATTCCTGTTCTTGTTGTCTGAGGAGGACTCTGCTGAGGAAAATTGATTTATGTTATTCTCCTACTTGAGAAAAAAAAGTGGGGAATATCGTCTAGGAGCTTCAGTTGTCCAAGGCTCTACTGAAGAGTTATCTCTGGACTGGAGAGATGAAAGTTTGTTGTTTTCTGGTTGAACTCCAGGCTTCACAGTAACTTGCTAGGGAGAATGAAATTAACTGGTGCCTGGAACCGTATTATAAAGGGCATGTGTAGGGCTGTTTCAGGATGAGTCCATGTAAAGAAGAAACCCATGTAAGATTGCTTCAGGATGAGCTCGTGTAAAGCTGCATTTGGAAATTGAGAAGGAATCCGTGTGAGACTGTTTCATCTGGTCATGTAGGTAGTCACCCCGTCTTGTATTAGAAATTGATCTACAATCAGCTGTTCACAGATAGTCGTCCTTTCTAGTTTCACGTATTAATCTGGAACTTGTTTTTGTCGGTTGTTGAGATAGTTGTCCTATCTGGTTTCAGGTATTAATCTCTGACTTTAGAGAAAGGAAGATAGTTTCCCCGTCCTGTTTCGGGAGTTAATCTTCAATCTGCTCGTGTACATAGTTTTCCTGTCTTGTTCCATGTATTAATCTACAACCAGTCATCCACAGATAGTTGTCATGTCTTGTTTCAGGTATTAATCTAGAACTTTTTTTTCCGGTCGTTGAGATAGTTGTCCTGTCTAGTTTCAGGTATTAATCTCTGACCTTGGAGAAAGGAAGATAGTTTCCCCATCCTATTTCGGGAGTTAATCTTCAATCTGCTCGTGTAGATAGTTTTCCTGTCTGGTTTCAGGTATTAATCTACAATTAGTCATCCATAGATAGGTGTCCTATCTGGTTTCAGGTATTAATCTGGAACTTGTTGAAAATTGGTGATGACATTCATCTGCCGATCTTTCTTGAAAAGGTAAAGAAATAGATGCATGCAATATCATGATGCATGAAGTGCAAATGATGCTCTAAAAAATAAATGATATTGTGATATATGCATTCGTGATGCATATGTTATGACACTTGTAAAATGGTGTATGAATGCAATGTATGAACGTGTCAGTCGTTTTATTGCTATATTATTGAACTAGGGAAAATAAATCCATGATTGTTTCTAGGGATGAAGAGTTTAAGTCTTTAAATTTTGTTGAAGTTGAAATGCAGGGAGATGGATTTACGTTGTTAGAGAAATAAACTTTGTTGAGGAAGGGAAACTCCATGAACTGCTTGGGGATTTTTATGAAATCCTGCTGGGGAATCCTGAAAAGCTTGTGACCCAGGTTAGGGAATTATTTAAGATTCCGAGGTAGTAATTGGGGATTCTTGTTTCGCCGGGGATATAAGAACATCTGACATCATTAGGATGTATGCTGAGGATATGGAAGTGACTTTATAGTAGGATTCCCCTGCGTCTGTACCTGCTAGAGAAAGTATCTGCAAGGATTTTATGGATGGCCTTTAGACATTGTCCCGTTTCTTAAAGCCATTAGTAATTGTCTTTTTGTTTTTTATGCGTGTATTTGCAAATGGCAATCACATTCAAATTTATATGTTCAAAAATAATCACTAGACGTTTTCACAAACAAAAACAGAAAAAATAAAAAACAAATAGTTTTGCATTTTCGAAGGGATTGTTTTTGTATTAATTTGAATGAGCATTTTTTGTACAAGGAGACGAACATCCTAGTAAGAGAATGTCGTCGTAAGGATGAAAACTATACAAAATAGTATACAAATAAAAAAATCTATGTGAAATAATCCCATTGATTTCCCATTCGGCTATCGCCTTTACATCTTTGAGCGTCTTCTCTCTTTTATAGCTTGTCTGAAGCTGAATGGATTGATTAGTACCACTTAAGCTTGATAGTTGTCGCTGAAGATTGTCTATAAGGTGATCCAACGGGACATAGTCATATGCTTAAAATTCCTAACTTTTTCCTGGACCGCCCTTTCGGGTTTTCAGTCCACCGTGATACCCTCTTTTGCCCAAGCCGCCTTTTCAGGTTTTCGACTTGCCGGGTGTATAGATTTTTTTCATATGTTTATCCCTAATTTTTTCCCGGGCCCTTTTTGTTTGCCGGGATGCCCATATTTTTTCCTAGGCCAGTTAACCTAGCAGGTCTTTGTTCATGTGTAGTATCTTTTAACTTTGTCCGCATTTAATGGGTGCAGAAGGTCGTCACCGTCCATAGTGGTTAAGATCATGGCTCCACCAGAAAATATGTTCTTGATCACAAATGGTCCTTCGTATGTAGGATTCCATTTTCCCCTGGGATCACCTTGCGGAAATATGATGCGCTTGATTACTAGGTCACCAGCCTGATATACCTGACATCTGCCTTCTTGTTAAAAGCTTTAATCATACGTTTTTGGTATATCTGACCATGGCAGGCTGCCGTGAGCCTCTTCTCGTCAATTAGGTTCAATTGGTCAAGTCTAGTCTGAACCCTTGGCTTGGTACATGACACGACACTCTAAGAGTATATAGGTCTCTTTGCACTTTAGGGCCATGTTAGAAAGACTTAGGAAAGATTAAATAAAATTGGTACCATTTTGACACCCTAAACCCCCTAAGTATGCAAGATCAATTAGAGTGCCTATTATGCCGAGACCTTAAATTTTAGTTTTAAAGTAACCCCGAGTAGTTTAGCAGTCAACACCGTCCTAAGCACACTCTACGTAGGATGATCAATGAACATAAGTGAATGATCCTGATTTTTAATGAATATATGATTTAATTGAAAATGGGAGAGCGCCTTTAAAGTTTGGTGACCTTCACCATGTCACTTAGCCTAACGGGTGTTGAACCTACAAAAAGATGATAATAATTACCCGTTGTTAGTTGGTCCAAAGGTTGTTAGTGTTGGACTTGGTAGGGAAGATCACGGTCCGATCCCCCGCAATCGCAGTTGGGAAAAATGGGGTTAGCACAGTTTAATTACCAACACGCCGAGTTAAAAGGATCATAGTCGCTAATGGGTCTTTTTACTATGAATGTGCACATATAAAGGGGTTAATCTGATTGCGCTCAAATGAAAGTGGGTAAAATGAAACAAAATAAATAGCTCGGGTTATAATGGAATGATTTGGATTGGTTTGCATATTCATGTCATTACGGTACCGTTGGTGTTGACGCTCAGTACCTATCTATCTAACAAAAGCCTCATAACCACGTATTATTTGAGTTTTTGTTGTGTTTTTGTTTCGAGCCAGTGTTTAGTTTGATTACCATGTTAGTTATTTTCTTGAGGAAAAGTAAAGGTTTGAGTGTAGGGGAGTTTGACAACACTAAATTATACCATATATTCAACTTGACTCGCATGCATTTTAGTATTGTTTTCGTTTGTTTATGTCTTATTATGATGGTATTGCTATTCTATTTCAGGTGCATTCTAATAGAAAGCTCGCATACGAAAAAAAATAACTTTAAATGGCGAAGAAACAATGAAGATTGGAAGAATGGACGAAAAAGAGCAGAAAATTCAAATTCTGAAGTTGTGGCCTTCGCCACGGCCCCGTGGCCCTCGCCACAGCCCCTACCACGTCAACACATTTTTAAGTATATGGCCCTCGCTAAAGCTGGATACCACATCTCCCATATTTTTTATTGTGGCCCTCACCACAGCCATATGACCCTGGCCATATCAGTAATCCAATCAGTTTCCTAATTTTTCTCAATGAGCCCAGTCTTCTGTATTTTACTCCATGAGGCCACTTTTCCTGATTTTTCTCCATGAACGTCATGAAAATCTAGGTCACTAGAAGAGGGATATAAAAGGAAGGGAAGTTCTTCATGAACAGGGTGGCTGTTTTTGAGTCAGAGTATTATTCTTAGAATTTTAAGTAGAGAATTTACCTATAAAAGTGATAGCTCTTCCACATCGGGGGACTATCACAACTCTAGTTTTAGGTATTTTTAATTTCATTTTGTACTTTAAATATCAAGCGTGCCGGCATAATTTGAATTCAATTCATGTTACACGAAGATTATTTCATAAGTTATTTCAGTTTTCATTTTTGGCATTATCTTCAAGTTCTATGTAATTGCAATTTATTTGTTTATGATTGTTTCGATACCGTATATGTGTTGTTGTCCTGTACTGTGACATCTTAGCATAAATTAATTCTTGTTTTTAAAGTCATGTTTTGTTTTATGTTTAATAATTGTCACATCATATTTATGTTCAAAACCATGTCCGACTAAATCGTTTGATACAGGTATGTAAAATCAGTCGTCCAGATGGGATTCACTAATAATTGGTGTTAATTTTAATAAACTATTTTTCTGGTTATAGTTTCTAATTATAAAATTAAAACGGTTTTTGTGCGAGAGTAAAAAGCAAATAAAGGTTACGGTCAATAGAGCGATAATTTGAGATGTTAACCGGATAATAGAAACTAGGCATTAATCCTGAACACAGCGAGAGCGCTTTAGGATTAAGTAGAACTTATTGATTTCCAAAAATTACTTTTAATTAAAATGAGTGAGCCATAGGAAAGCATTCTGGTTTAAGAGTATAATCAGGGTCAATAGCACGACAGTGTGGGATAAAGTCTTTCAAATCAATATTTTCTACTCAAAAGTTTTTTGACATTTTTTTACACCAACATTTTTTCGAATCCCTGGAGTATGATACCGGTGTCCCGTTATTGAATATTTCTATTAAAGTTTTACCTATCGTTTAAATTTATTTCCCGTTTTCCCTAAACCCAAGAAAAATCATTAGCCTTAGATTTACATAGTAACATTAGATAATGATAAGTTTGATTTTTGGTCCCTGGGGTTAGATAACCTTTTAAAACTACGCGATACGACTGTGCACTTGTAGTCATGAATCCTATTGACATACTAAGTCGCGATCATCAGTCAAGAAAAGCTTATAGAGTTTATAATAAGAGATTACTTACTGTTGAAGAGTCTGTGCATATCACTTTTGATGAATCTTATCTAAGAAATATCGGGAAAGGTGTTTCTTTTTGTGATGCAGGTGTATCTTCAGATAACATACTCAAAGACATCGAAGAAGGAACTGATCTTACTGAATCTGTGAAATCTGAGGAGGAAGAGGAGGAAGATGACGTTCCTGAAAAGTAGATGGATTAAAATCCAGCTGATGTGGATGATCTTCCCTTGGCTTAGAGGACTTCCAAGGACCATCCAATTGAAAACATTCTTGAAGATATCACCAAATGCATGACTACATGCTCTAAAATAACTAATTTTTGTTATCACTTTGCATTTGTGTCATAAATTGAACCTAAAAACGCAAAAGAGGCCCTACTTGATAAGCATTGGCTCATGTCTATGCAAGATGAGTTAAATCAATTTAAAATAAATAATGTGTGGTACCTTGTCCCACCTTTGCGATATCATCAAGTTATAGGCACTAAGTGGGTTTTTAGAAATAAATTGGATGAAAACAGAGTGAGAACAAGGAACAAAGTTCGGCTAGTATCTCAAGGATATAACCAAGAGGAGGGAATAGACTATGAGAAAAATTATTCTCTGGTTTCCCGCCTCGGGCTATACACCTTTTACTATCTTTTTCTGGCTCTAAAGATTTCAAACTATTTCAAATTTTAGTTGATAATATTATGTTTGGTTCTACTAACATGCAAGTGGTCAAATAGTTCTCAAAGTTAATGCAGGATGAATTTGAAATGATTTTAATGGGAGAGTTTACTTGCTTTCTCGGACTTCAAATCAAGCATCTCAAAGAAGGGAACATAGCCAAATATGAAAATGGTAAGGACGTTGACGTCAAAAAGAATAAAGACACTCTTTACATTTGTTTCAGCTTTTGTTAGAAAGTTCTATTTCAAGTGAGTGCATCCTTCATCTTTCATCCGGTGAGGTAGTATCGTTACACTTATCTCTTTGGTTGTAAGTTTTTATATATTATGTTGCTTATCTATATCTATTGTATTTGATTGCATGTTCATGTTCTAAAAATGTGTGATATATTTGATGTATGATATATTTCATGTGTGTTCACTTTAAAAAATTTCATTGTTAACCCATGATTGTTTCAATCTATAGGCTTATAGTGACTTCGTGTTATTATCATCATATGTATTTCAGGCTATTACTTCTTCCCATTTGAAGTATTTTTATGTTATTAGTGTTTGAGCATGTTATTGTATTTGTATTGGGCTTCTGTGTTTTTAACAATATTATGATGTGGTTGTATTAAACTTCTTATGATTTAGTTTGAATTATCATTTTATTTATGTTTAGGCACGTTTAACTTTAACGTAATTCTAGGCGAGTGCACGTTATCATTGAATACTTTATCTTTGCAACGCCTCTGAGTGATATATGTGTTGTTGTAAATTTTTCATGATACTTCTCACGTCTTCCATGTGGCTTTGTCTCTTTTTGATGTTTTCAAAGGGGGAGAAGTTCATGCATGATCAAAGTTTAAGATGCACATATTTAGGGGCAACTATGATCAAGACAACAAATACTTTGAATGTTTTGCCATCATCAAAAAGGGGGAGTATGTGAGTGCACTATATTTGTACATTGGGCCTTAGTCTCTAATCTAGATGTGCATTTTCATATTAGAAAACTTAAAATCACACTAGAGATGTTTTACAAGTTAAAAATCAAGTTTTTATGTGAAAATTCAGTGTATAGGCTGACTCATACATGCATAGGTCGACACATGATGTTGGATTTCCAAAACGAAACTCTCTGGAGGTTTCAGGTCGACGCATGTATCGTATAGGTCGACACATAGATTGCAAATTTCCTTTATAGATCGATACAATCATATTTCAGGTCGACACATGCTGAAACATTTTTTTGAAAATTACATTCTGCTCAGCATAGGTCGACACATGCGTGTTATAGGTCGACAAATAATGTATGATTTCAAAAACATATGTTTATATCCATTTAAATTGACACATAATGTCTTCAGGTCGACACATAGAAGTAAATTAGCTCATATAGGTCGATACATGAATACTATTGGTCGACCCATACTGTTTCATTTCTTAAAAATTTATAAATCTCTCTAATCTATTTTTCTGCTACACACATATAAATACATTGATGCACCTTTTCTGCAAATTGAAACTATACAACATACAAAGAATTTTTCTCATAATCTTCAACCTTTTCTATGCATACACATAAGAATTACACATAATCATTTTTGGTGGGTGTTGTAACACCCTTCGAAATCCAACGGAATATTCATAATCATTTAAAATATTATCATAGTAATACAATAAAAGGGCGTCACATTTTATTCTTGAAATAATCATATGTGCTAGTCTTACTCCGTAACACGGGTTTTCAAAATTATTCATGACATATGCATTATCAATGTTTCACATACTTGCACCGGAATTATAGTTCAAATGATTTTCATTAAAAACACTTCATAGTTCCCCATGATTCATGGTTCAAAATTCAACATAATTTAAACTCCATGGGAACAATTTAAATATCATAACAAAACAAGAACAAAATAGTTTTTAAAATAAAGCATTCCCGTCCTTGATGTTACATATTAGAGCAAAACCTTATAGACTCATTATAAATAAATCACACTCCAAATCTATTCTTCCAACCCTTTACGGACTACTCTTGATTACCTGCACGTTACCCATGTAGAGGAAACATTCAAGTAGAAAGGGTAAGTTTATCACAATAATTATATAAGATATAAGTAATAGATATAGCAGAATAAACCAAAAGTATCACCATAATTGATTCAACAAAGGACTCGTCGCCCGATGATCCTCTACGAACAGGGTTTTCCTGTTTGCGATTCAGCACTGCATCAGACCAATTTTCCTTGCGATTTCCTCATGTGACAGGTCCTAAAACACTATCTAACTATAGGGAATCATCATCTAACAACAATTGGTATACTACATCAATTATACCACAATTACGGGTCAAGATTCATCATAATTCCATCAATTCTTCACCACAACAACACCAAATCACCATTGTCAATACCTAAGGAAAAATCCTACATCTATCTACCACTTAGATCAAACATAATAATCATATAAAAACTCCTTACCTTATTGTTTCGAGTTATTAATTGTGTTCTTCATGCCTCTTACGGTGATTCTCCATCCCTTTGTGCCCTAGCTTCACTTTTCTCCACATCGTCAGTTCTCTTTCTCAACTTTTCACGATCGATTGTGAGAATATGATTACCTTTTCCTTTTTTACCACAAGGACCCCTAACTCCTTACTTATTTTCCCTCACTTAGTCAAACTCTATTTACCATCACGTCCTAACTCTTCCTACTAATTACCAACATACCACTCTAACTAAAATAATTTTATTTAAATAATTATTCCTATTATTCTATTCTAAATAATAATCTAAAAAATTACTAAATAATCATCTATTTATTCCAATGCATCTAATCCCTCATTCACATCACATGTTCCATATCATAAGTAACCACATGCCAACACATCACACATATAATCATATAAAACATCAATATTTCATAATTACTCATAATAATTCATTAAATAACTTCTAAAAGTTGGGGTGTTATAGGTGTCATCTAGAAACAATATTGATAAGGTCTAATTTAGGATTGGTTTATATCAAATTGGGTTGAAATTTCTTTGGGGGTTTCAAGATAAATCCAGTTGGAGTTTTCTTCCAAGATCAAGTTTGATTTCATAAGATTTCGCAACGAGGATTCAACCGAGTGAAAGCTTTGAAGAAATGAGTTTTTGTTAAAGCAATATGGGCAACTGGAGGATCAAATTGGAAATCTCGGAACATTTGATCTTGCTTAATATAAAGGGAAGATAAGAAGATAGAATCAACATAAAGCGTATGGTTTAATGGTTTGGATTGTTATTTCTCTCTTATACAAAATTTTGCATAGAATTATTGAATATCTCGATTCCATTGGAATTGAGGGTAGACGTACCCATAGCGAGGCCGATTGGTAAACTTCCTAAACAAATCCTTCTCTCTCTCACTCACTTTCATTACAAATTATGAAATCTTTGATTGTGCAATCAGTACATTGAGATAAATTCTTTGTCAATAATATCTCAAACTTTTTTTGTTGAGTTGATTGAAGTCTATAAGATTTCAATTGGGTATTTATATCAACAAAATAAAAAAAATCTAATTAGAATTGATTGCATACCAAGTGTTCAACAAATTTCTTAAGTCAAGTTTTTGTTTAATATTTCATTGGAAATAAATTATCATTGTGTGATTTTACTCAGATGTTATACTTGAAAATATATTGATTCATTTTGTCAATATTTGAATTCCTTTCTGATATGGTTTGATGCATATCTGACCCTTTCAATAAAGATTCAGGATAGACGATTGTCGATCTGGAATTGCTTATGCTTGCCATAGTTCATAAACTTTCTAAAACAACTTTTAAACCAATTTTTTTTATTAGGGATCTATTCACCCCTCGCCCACCCTCTAGATCATTGCATATCGCCTAACACTTGTAAGTTAAAGCCTTCATATGTCCAAAAAAATCTCATCAGGGATACCACCTACCTTCTTAGAGTCCCTTAAATCCAACATAGGTCGGTTAGAAATTTTCGCAAACATAATCGCATCCTTTTTATGGAAGAACATAACCTCGGCTATTACGGATGCTTTCCCTTACTGTCCTCCTTGCTATCAATAATGATCTTAGTTTTAGTAGTCTTCGAGGGAGATTTATCTTTAGGAGACTCATCACTATATATTTGGCCCATTTTCACGTACTCGTTCAGCCGACCTCTCTTGATCAATCCTTCGATGGCATCCTTTATTTATGTGTAGTCATCAATGTTATGGCCATGACCCGTATAAAAATGACAGTACTTTAACTTGTCGGTCTGATATTTCGGTCTAATGGGGAAAGAGGGTCAGACTAGGAGTGTATTTATTGTATCTTCCTTCTATACCTCTGTCATATTTGTCCTTACACCAATGGGACTTGTAACACCCTCTAAACCTGGCACATAATATATAGCATAACCATAGTAAATATCATGTATATCAAAAAGGGCGTCACATTTACTTTATAAAACTCAATAAATACACCAGTCATATTCATAACATGCATTTAGAATCATGTTCCATACAATAACACATATGCATCACACAATGGATTAATTCTTAAATAAAAAAAATAACACTAATGATTGAAATCCCATACTGACAATCATATCATAAAATATTAGGCACCAAAGGCCAACCATCACATAATCTCAACACAACATAAATATCCATAGAGTATAACATTATCTATCAAGTAAACATGAATATAATGAAAATAACATGAATCCAAATGTTCCCCGTGTTACATTGACCAGAGCATGACTCACTTCCTAGTAAAACGGATAAATAAGGACTAGCTCCTCCAACTACTCCTTACTAGAAGCATCGCTATCTTCGGTACCTGAGCGATATCGTATGAAACATCATTCCAACAGAAGAGTGAGAATTCATATCATTATCGAAATATATAATAATAAGTAATGTACTACAAACATACATCAATGAATTCATCAAACTTCATATAATCATGTATTCAACATACTTCAACATAACTTACATGATTGCATACACAACATTGCTCAACGATTCAATATTTATAGATAACCAATCACAATTACCACAAATGTAACATTCACGTCAATATTACATAAAACACACCAACACAACAACATTTCGCATCGACACATGTGACTTTAATGCAATACAACAATGCAATATGCATGTGGTACCAAATGTTATCTTTATTGGTCATGTCGGGTCCATATCTCCAAGACAGATAACCACCTATAAAAGCTCGATTCAGCCTTAAGCTTTCAAATCCCTCAGCGTTAGGTTTGGGACAAGTCACTAATTCCCATAGATTTACCAAACATTTCCTCTTGACAAAAATGATGCATGTACATATGCAATCTCAACAATCATATGCAATTAAAACCATCTCCATATCTTAATCATACAACCATATTTCACATAATTCAACATATTTGAATTATCTTCACTAAATTGCACAACATACTCCAATCATGTCATCAATTGAATACATTTCATTATCATAGCATTAATAATCTCAACACTTGATTATAACATGTAGAAAACAAGTCCAAACCATATTATATTCAATCAACATCAATTTCCAACAATTACATACACAAATTTAAGTAATCATTTCTCATCAAAAGATCCAAAACCAATCTAAAACACATCAAATAAATTATTAAAATTCATGTAAATCAATGATAAATAATAAGTATGATACGGTGGGAGAACTGACTTAAAGGTTTTGCGTTTTATCGCAAATGTTGCGGTTAGCACAAGAAATGTGAAAAAGCACAGGAAAGACCTTTGAGATTATTTCTTGAGTTCGGGGGGTAGATTATGAAAAGGGAAGGTATTAGCACCATTTTCATCCATGGTTTTCCATGGGCTCTTAGTTACTTGCTAGATCACTTGCTTTTGTTTGAAATTGTGCTTTGTGTGGTTTTTGAAAGTATTTTGTAAATAGGTCATTGTTTAGGCAAACTTTGCAATGATTCTCGTTCGTAAGAATGTATACAAAAATGTTGATCTTTTGAAAATATTTTCAAGTTTGTAAGATGTTTGAAAGTGTAGGTGTTTGATTTGAAAATAGAAAGGATGTTTTGTTTGAAACGGAGAAAGTAATTAGGAGCATTCTACCTACTCAAAAGTCTTTCTTGTTCATTTTCTTTCCTTTTGATATTGTTATCTTACCATTGATTTTCTAAGTAACCCTATCTTTGGATGTAAATGGGACGGGAGTGGGTCGTCGTATAACCATGATTAGAAATGTTGCAAGGTATATTAGCATTCTCTTTTAGGGACTAAGATCATTTGAAAGGCAACTTAGATAGCGTCATCGAGGGATTATGATCTTATATTTTGCTTGTTTTTGCTAAGATACCTCACATGCGTAATATGGCCATTTTGTAAAGGCAACCAAGTGGATTTACCCTAGGGGTGCTTGTGTGCAAGTATATTGTTTCCATGCTTGATTTTGTCTTGAATTAGGGTTTTCTAAGTATTAGTTTTAGTCTTTCCATACAAACCCTAATTACTAGCATTTGTATATAAAACGATAAATTGCAGAATTTAAAGTTACTATGCTATTACAATATTTGTGGGAGGGGGTGTACAAACTGTAAATGGGGATTGCAAGAATATAAACCTAATTAATCTATTACAACCATATTGAATCGATACAAGAATTGAAATAAATAAATGTACTAAATTAAATATACAAGAATGTAAATGCAAAGAAAATGGATCTTTTTGTTTGAATTTTTTATGAGAAAAAGGAATTTGTTTTAAGCTAATTAATTAAAAGAAAATAATTAATTAAAATAATAAAAGTAAACCTAATTTACTAAGAAAATATTTTAAATAAAACCCTAAATCTATTAATTGATTAAAAAGAAATTAAGTTTATAAGAAAAGCATTTTTTTGTATTTTTGTCTTGGAAATAAATTATAGTATTATAAAATATTTTTGGCCCTTTTTATATTAAAATAATATATTTAAATAGGTGTAAAAGAAAATAAATAATAACCTAGTTTTAATTAAATTTACAAGATAATTAGTAAAAATAAATAAAGTATGATGAATAAAATAATTTTTTGTGTGAGAAAAATATTTAAATTATGTCAAAACATAAATCTACTATTTTTATATTTTTTTAAGATTTTTTAATATTAGGAAAAATATTTAAGAAAATAAATGAAATAAAAATAAGAAAACAAAATAAAATTGGGCCAAGGGCGCAAATAATCCACAGGGGGGGGGGTTAGAAAGTAAAAACAAAAACAAAGGCCCAAAGATAGAGCCCAGCGCCTGCAAAAAAAGGGTCAGAAAAATGCAAAAAATATGCAAAAAATCAAAAGGGTACCACTGGGGCTCGAACCCAGGTCCCAAAGGTTACAGGCGCGTGCTTCTACCACTGGGGTGGCTATACATCTGTTAACATAAGAAAAACAACAAATATATGATACAAAACACGCCCTGAGTTACACTTCATCTTCAACCTCCAGCCAGACCAACTGTAACTTGTTCATTTCTCAACAAAAATGAAAACTGTAAACATGAAACTTGTAGCAAATTTCCTCACGATTTCAGAAATGTAAGCATTAAAACTATAGATCAAAGATAAGCATAAATTTCATTGGCCCTAAACTGAACCCTAAAAATCTCAGAAATTTCAATCTTAAAATTCTCTAAGCTCAAGCAAAATTAATTGAAACTATGGACATGGTTAGCTTTAGGGCAATGATATCTACATGTTTTGTTCACAAATAAATCATTGATGATGCCTGTATGAGAAGTTCCAAAGTTAGAAAACTTACCTTGCAAGAGGGTATCGGGTTTGAAGTTTGAGCAGCTTTCAAGGAGTTCCAATGGTTAGGTTAGCTTCCTCAAGTTCCCAGGAAGCTAATGGAATGCTTAGCTTGAGCTGAAAGGGCCTGAGGAGTTCTGGAGAAGTCCAAGTGCAAAGCTCTATTTTTTAAAATAGAGGATGGTGTTAATGGTCTTACAAATCTGTAACAGGGTGTGGGATCGGTTCTAAATGATGTTTAGAAGCTTTAGGAACCAAAAGGCTTGAAAACGCACGAGGGAGTTATGAGTTTCAAGTTTTTGGTCAGTTTATGTGAAAATGGAGGTTTAAGAGGTATTTCTGAGCTCTAGGTGTTTTCAGGGCTTAAGAATTTGTATGTTTGATGCAAATAGTTTGTGTATCTATAAGCAAAGGATTGGAGTGCATTGGACAATCAGAAGTACAAGTTACAAGCTTTTGGCTAGGTTACTTGATTTTGAAGAAAAGAGGGAAACCAAGTTTCAATGTGAGGTACAAGTATGAGATGGGTGATTGTAAGTGTCTAAACCATTTCTCATGTATTGTAAGATATGTATGATCAGAAGAGAACAAGTGCAAGGCTCAAGAACAAGTTTTATGCAAAAAAGCACATTATCAAAATGGCAATGTACACTTTCTTCCAAAAATGAATATAAAGCATGTCCATGCATTGAATGCTTAAAATGAGACCTCTAACAGTTGTGCAAGCCATTAATTATGGAGTGCCTAACAAGTTTGAGGGCTGCAAAGTAGAGTTTATGCAGTATAGTTTGAATTTTGAATTTGGTTCATCACAAAAATGACTTGTAATTCAAGTGATAAAACCCTAACTTCATCTCTTCGATTCTCCCTACTCATAAATGATCTAAAGGAGTTCTTGGACATTTTGGAAAGATTGAAATGTGCTCTATAAACCATATTTGAATTTCTTTTGAAGATTACCATTGTAACTATATGAAAAATTTCCATGAAGTTGGGTCAAAATCCTTACCAAATTAGGGCAAAATTTCACTAAGTGTTTTGTTTCATGACCACATGTTCTTAAAATTATAAGTTGAGATCCAAGCACTTTTGGAAGAAGTTTTGTAAATCAAAGTTGTATATTTCATGGAGATATACAACTTTCATGTTGGAAGTTTCTCTTGAATCACCCTTCATCATGGTGAAAAATTTGTTCAAAGTTGTGAAAAAACATGAAATTTCCAACACTTAGAAAAATTTCTAAGTTTAGAAATTTTGACTTTTCAAAATGAAATCTTGACTTTTTGATTTCTTGGTGAATAAGTTTAATATTTTGATGAATTATGATCTTTGGCATTTGAAATTGACCAAAAAGTCAAAGTTTGACTTTTCAGTATACAGTTGACTTTTGATTAGTTGATTGAAAATTCATCTGTCAATCCATTGGACTTGAGCAGTGTTTTGAGCCATGACATTAGGTAAAAATGATTCAATTGGACTCTTGATATCATTCCTTAAACCAATTGACCATTTGCTAGGTCAAAAATCAGAAATTGCCTTTTCCCAGTCAAAACCCTAATTTTGACCATTTTGACCTTTTGAAGATTTGATCAAATTGAGTTGTGGTCCAAACTTGATAAAATGATACATATGAGTTTACAATGTTGATGTGGATCAAAATTTATGAAGTTTGACTGTAAATTGGTCATGGTTGACTTTTTCCCCAATACATCTGATTTTTAGGTCAACTGCTCAATTGACTGAGCAAAAGTGTGATCCAAGGCTTGAAATTTGACATGAGTGATCTTGAGGGTCCATAATGATCCATGAAAGTCATATGGGGAATTGTAATTTCAAATATCCTTGTGCAATCTCAAACCCTAATTTTGGTCATCAGTGCTTAAGGAGGTGTCTTGAGGTGTGATCAAACCCTAGTGCAGTCTTGAGCTAAGGAGATCTTGTGAGAAAATTTTTGATAAGTGAGAGGGAAAATTATGGGGTACAATAATAAGCATCCATAATCCATAACAGTTTCAGAAAATAACAATTTTTGAATCCCATACTGCGCTAAGCGCCCCCTATCGCGCTAAGCGGCTTCGCGATTATGCAGAAAAAATTCTACTGCGAACAACTTCTACCTCCTATGAATTTTACCCCCAAAATCCATCCAAAATAGCCATATTTAATAAATTAAATACATATTGACATATATCTAACATGTATCATCAATTAGAAACATTAAAACATGATTTCTAACACAAAATTTATGAATCTCAAATCCAAACCTTAACATATCAAAACTAGTATTTGAAGAACAAATCCCTAATTTCATGTTACTACCCATCACATACCATTATATATACTCATAAATTAAAGAATAATCACCCCTACCTTAGATGTAGATACTTCTAGGGTTCTTCTTCTTCTTCTTCTTTCCTCTTTTCTCCTTGTCTCTTCTCTTCTCTTCTCTTGTTTAAAAAATTCTCTCTCTTTGTTTTACAAAACCCCTTACTAACTCTTGTTTCATTAATTGGGATTAAACCAGTCTCACACAAAACTATCACCAAGGCTCAATTAACTAATATTTCTATTCTCACACTTACTAGCCCAATTTACTCAAATAACACATGTTCCAATTAAATCAATTATTCACATAATCACACAAAATCAAATAATTAAATAATTATTAAATAAAATAATAATTAATCATGACAATTAATTAATAAAGAAAATCGGGGTATTATAACTCTCCCTCACTTAAAATATTTTCGTCTTCGAAAATTACCTTAAATAAACAACTCAGGATAAGACTCTTTCATCTGACTCTCGAGTTCCCAAGTTACATTTCCACCCGTCGGTCCTCCCCAAGCTACCTTCACCAAGGAAATCTCTTTACTACGAAGTTGTTTCAACTCTCGATCCTATATTTGCATAGGTGGTGTCTCCACAGTCAAGTTATCTCTCACCTGTACATCATCTAATTGGACAACATGAGATGGATCTGCAATGTATCTCCTCAACTGAGACACATGAAATACATTATGGAGATTAGCAAGTGATGGTGGCAAAGCAATATGATAAGCCATTTCACCTACTTTCTCTAAAATTTGATAAGGACCAATAAAACACAACTTCAACTTATGCGACTTCAAAGTTTGACCAACACCTGTTACTGGAGTAACTCAAAGAAACACATGATCTCCCTTCTCAAACTCAATTGCTTTCCTCCTCTTATCATGATAACTCATTTGACGACTCTGAGAAGCCTTCATCTTATCCTCAATCATGTTAATCTTATATTTAGTCTATTGGACTATCTCAGGTCCAACCGTAACACTCTCTCATGATTCATACCAACACAAAGGCGTCCTACACCTTATACCATACAAAGCCTTAAAGGTGTCATTCTAATACTCGGATGGAAACTGTTGCTATAAGTAAACTCAGTCAAAGGCAAGTAACCATCCCAAGCACCTCCTTGTTCCAAAACGCAAGCTCTCAAAATATCCTCAAGTGACTGAATCGTCCTCTCAGCCTGACCATTTGTTTGCGGATGATAAGCATAACTCAAATGCAACTTCGTACCCAAAACATTCTGCAAACCTTCCTAAAATGTTGAAGTAAATCTTGTATCCCTACTTGAAAGAATACTAGACGGAATACCATGAAAATTGACAATCCTCTCAATGTATAACTTTGCAAGCCTCTCCATCGGATAATTCATCCTCATCAGAATAAAGTGAGCAGATTTAGTCAATCTATCCATAATAACCCAAATAGCTTCACAATTACTCGGCGTTCTAGGTAAACTAGAAACAAAATCCATAGAAATTCTATCATATTTCCATTTAGGAATAGATAACGGTTGCAACAAACCAGACGACTTATTATGTTCAATCTTTGACTTCTGACCAATCAAACAAGAATACACAAATTCCATAATCTCTTTCTTCATACCTGGCCACCAAAATAATTTCCTCAAATCTTGATACATCTTAGTATCTCCAGGATGAATACTCAATCCACTACAATTCCTTTCTTCAAGAACACGCTTCTTCAAATCGGCTATATCCAGAATACAAATTCTATCACGACATCTCATGGTACCATTCTCATCAATCCGAAAATCACCACCTCAACCTTGATTGATCAATGTCAACTTATCCACCAAAACCAAATCAGGTTTCTGACCTTCTCAAATCACAACAAGAATGCCACTAGTAAGCTTCAACATACCAAGCTTAACTCCAAAATAAGTCTCCTCACAAGTTAACTCATATCTCAAAATTGCTCAAGAAATTCGAACTCTTGCACCATTAACATTGATATATGCAAAGCCTTCTTACTTAATGAATTAGCCACAACATTCGCTTTGACTCATATTCAACTCTTTCTGATCAAACAAATATTTCAAACTCTTGTAATCACTAAACACATCAAATCTTGATCCAAACAAATAATTCCTCCAAAGTTTCAATACAAACACAACAGCAGCTAACTCTAAATCATGAGTCGAATAATTCCTTTCATGCACTTTAAGTTTCCTTGAAGCATAAGATACAACTTGTCTATTATGCATCAACACACCTCATATACCCATTAATGAAGCATCATAATACACAACAAATGGTTCTGCCAGATTAGGCAAAAACAAAATAGGAGCGGTTTTCAACCTTCTCTTAAGCTCTTGAAAACTAGCTTCACATTGTGCAGTCTAAATAAAAGCTTGGCTCTTTATAGTCAATTGCGTCAACGACAAAGCTAACTTGGAAAATCCTTCAATAAAATTCCGATAATAACCTGTTAAGCCAAGAAAACTTCTAATCTTGAAGCTTCCCATTGTGATACCGCCTCAATCTTCGACAGATCAACAAAAATATCACCTTTTCATATCACATGACCAAGGAAACTCACTTCCTTCAACAAAAACTCACACTTATAAAACTTAGCATACATATTCTTCTCTTTCAATACAGATAACACAATCCTCATATGCTCAGCATGATCTTCTTCACTCTTTGAATAAATCAAAATATCATCAATGAAAACAACAACAAACTGATCCAAATACTGATGAAAAATCTTGTTCAATGTATTCAATAAATACACCAGGTGCATTGGTCACACCGAAAGGCATCACAAAATACTCATAATGACCATACCTTGTTCTAAAACCAATCTTCTGAATATCTTCAGCTTTTACAGGAATCTATTGATACCCATACCTCAAATCTATCTTACTAAACACACTTGCACAAACCAACTGATCCATCAAATCATCAATCCTTAGAAGTGGATACTTATTATTGATAGTCACCTTGTTCAGTTGTCTATAATCTACACATAACCTCATAATACCTTCTTTATTCTTAACCAACAAAACTGGTGCACCCCACGGTGACACACTAGGACGAATAAACCTCTTCTCAAGCAAATCCTCAAGTTGACTCTTCAACTCTTTCAATTCAAATGCTAACATCTGATACGGAGCCATCGGTATCAGACTAGTTCTAGGAATTAAGTCAATTGTAAACTCCACCTCACGCTCTGGCAGGAAATCACTTACATATTCAGGAAATGCCTCAGAAAAATCACGAACTATCAACAATTCATCAATCGTTTGTTTCTCACTGACGTCCAATGTTTCCATCAAATCCAACAACACAACACCACCCTTCACAGACTCATTCACTTGCTTCATAAACATAAACAAATCTCTCTCAAAACTAGAATAAAGAAATATAATCGTCTTGTCAAAACAATTGATATAAACATGATTGTATTCCAATCAGTTCATCCCAAGAATAACATCAATTTTCTCTAACGGAAGACACACTAAATAAAGTCCAAAGTCTTTACCAAAAATACTCAACCTACAGTTAAAACACACATATGAAGTAGTCACTAAACGCATAGCAGGAGTGTCAATAACCATACTTACATTCAAATTAGATAACTCAAGATTCAATCTCTTAACAGAATCCAAAGAAATGAAAGAATGTGTCACACCAGTATCAATAATAGCAATTAAAGGTGTACCATTAATAAAGCATGTACCTCTAATTAGTCTTTCCTCATCAATAGTATTAGAACCAGAAAAAGATAACACTTTCCCTCTCGCTTGCTCCTTATTTGGTTTGCCACACCTAGTACTAGTGTGACCTTGCTCACCACAGTTGTAGCATGTCACACTCGAAACACCTTTGCAATCATTAGCTTTGTGACCTGTGATACGGTGGTAAAACCGACTGTTATACTGGTTTTGGATTTGTGTTTGCAAATGTTGCGGTAACCAAGAGTCGCTATCGACTTTTCTTTTATCCAACAAAGGAAAGGGTGAAGAGAATAGAAAAAGAACTTTCGAGATTATTTCTGAGTAAGGGGGTAGATTATGGAAAGGGAAGGTGTTAGCACCCTTTCCATCTGTAGTTATCTACAGGCTCTTAGATGCTTAGCTCAATTTTTGAAATACCTTGTGCTTTTGGGTGTTTGAAAAAGTATTTTGAAAAATGCCTTAGTGAGGCGATTCTCTTTATGATAACTCTTGTATCAGTCCTCAAGAGTGTTGATAAAGCATTTGAAAATGTTTTTTTGAAATTTTTTGTGTAAGTGTGAAAAATTGTTTTGAGCAAGCATCTAGGAACTATCTACTTATACTCGAAAGGTTTGTTCTTTTCCTCCTATCCTTTAGACAGTGTTATCCTACTATTAGTGAGTAGGTAGCCCTATCGTTGGATGTTTGAGGGACATTCGAAGGGACGTTTTTATAGTCACAAAGGCAACTTGGCAAGAAGTTTTAGTAATTAACCTAGGCTTCTAAGATCATATTTTTACCGAGGAAACGTCGAGAGGGTCATCGAGGGACTTATGATCTTTTGAACCGGAGGGTAGCCACTAAAATCTCTCACGTTTAGAGAGTTGTGACTATTTCTGAAGGGAACCGAAGTGGGAATATCCTAGAGGTGTATATGTGCAGGTGTGTTGGTTTTCAGTTATTTTTGTCTTTTGTGTTAAGTTTGCTAGCGTTTGATTATTATTCTTGCCATAGAATCCTATTATCATGCATCTAGCAGTTAATATGTACAAGAAATAAAATGCGGGAATATAAATCATACGCTATTATAAAGCTTCGGGGAGGGGGTATTTACATGTCCAAACTTTTGGGGAAATAAAGCAGTAAAAGTAAAGTCCTACTTAAGCTATTACATACTGTGAGAAGTTATAATAATTTGGAGAAAATAAAATAAAATACGGAAAATTATAAGGCGCGCGAGTCGAAAGGAACGTATAAACCCTAAAAAAGTTCTAAGTAAAATACGAAAAAAATTTTGGTTTTTGTTTATTTTAAGAAATACTTAAATTAAATTAAATAAGAAAAAACTAAATCTAATCCTAATTAATTAAATAAAAGAAAATGATTATTAATTAAAGTTAATTCTAATCAAATAAAATAAAAAACTAATTCTAATATTATTTTTTGCATTTTTATTGAGAAATTTTTTAAAGAAATAACCTAATTCTAATTATTTTTAAAATAATAAAATAAGGTCGAAATAATTAACCTAATTAATTTACAAAACTAAAACTCATTAAAAAAAATCCTAAATTCTATTATTATTATTATTATGATTTTTTAATTAAATAAAAAAGTGATTTCGAAATTAATAAACTAAAAGTAAAAAAAAAGTAAAATGGGTCAGGTGCTGATTAGTAAACAGGGGGGGTGCATGTTGTAAAATGTAGGCCCGGTGATAAAAGGAGCCCAATTTTACCTTGTGATCCAGTGAGGAGAAGTTTTGGGGAGCGCATGGTAGTCTGTGCGATAGAGCATTGGATCTGGCTACGCTAACATCTGGCAGCACAGACTTTAAGGTGCATGGTGAGTGTATTTGGCTTGTACGCATCAGATCCGTAAACAAAATGTTAGACAAAAAATAAAACGCAGCAAACTGGGATCGAACCCAAGACCTGCAAGGTGAAAGCGCTATGAGTTCATCTGTTACCACTGGGCGAACTTGTCAATCGAAAGAAATGACACCAATATGGAGTCCTGCGAATTCTGTTAATTTCAAAAAAAAAACAAACGAAAACATATCCCAATCGAAACTACACCCTGAACCCGAATTTGGGGCTGTTTCGATTTGTAATGGTCTGCATCATGAGTTTCGAAAATGACTATTTCGAAAGACCCCTGTCAATGGTACCCTAGCATTTGGGTGCTGCAACTTACATATATTGCATTAAATCATTCATAAACAACAGGAATACCATGAATATGCAATCCACATGAGTTTACATTATAGATTGAATGAGATTGAATTTTTTTTGCCAACTGAAGGTGCTTCGATCTGGGATTCTGAGCAGTGGGATGGCTTGGAATTTGCTGTTTGAATTTTATAACTTTGATGTATTTTTGTGATTTTCGTGTGGCTTCTTTCAGGTAGTGATATTTGTGTTCTTTCGATAAGCAATCCCTTATGTCCCTTGTTCTAATGCAATCTTGTCTTTATATAAGGGAATGTGAAGCTTAAAGAACATGGCAAGAATCAAGTCTTTAACATGGCCTTTAAAACAAAATAAAGAACTTGAAAATCATCCATTAATTTTATATTCTTGCAATTTTCGTAGGTTGCGTGAACCTGGACATTTTGTATTGACGCCTTGTACAAATTTGAATTTGTTCAGAGCTTCTTCGATTACGTCACCATTTGCTTAGATTTTCTGATCTGTAAGGATAAACCTAATCGAATCAGCTCTTGTTCCTTTTCGATTACTTTAAGTTCTAATTCGAATTGCACAAGGCCTCAATATCCTGGCTTCTTCGATCAGCCCCCCAAGTTCGCTCTCTTTGATTGCTCTGACACTATCCAACTAGCCCAATCGAAAGTCTTCATTCTGGACAGTCAAAGCTTCCTTTGGCATGAATGTGCTTTGTGTAGGAGGCTTGAGCCTGGCAGTATGTTGGATTTTTGGCTAGCAAGCATCTTTGAATATTTCTCTTTCGTTTTGACCAACTAGATCCATTCTTCGACCAGACCCCTTTTTAGACAACAATATGTGTTTTCAATCAAAGTGTCCTTTGAATGGACTCTTTGTGTATCTTTCATTTTGAACCAATGTGTATGTTCTTTTGAAGGGACCACGTGCATCACTTGTGTGCATCACTTGCAATTCCTTCGAATGGGCTAACAAAGTATATCCTTCGAATGGAACACCCATGTATACCCCTTTAAATCCATCAATACATTTTCTTCGATTGGGGAAAATATATGTCCTTTGAATGGACCTTGGGCCTGTCCTTCGAATGCGCCAGTTGTGTACCTTTTGAAAGGGGCATTCAGGTATGTCATAGTGCATAAAATATGTGTTTTGAATATTTTCAAGGGTGGAATTGAAGCTTGCATGCAGGAGGTCCCTACCTTGTGAGTTGAAGGAAATATTTCAGAAGGCCATTGGCTTCTGAATCGAAGAAAAGCTGCAGGAGGCCATTTCCTTGTGCCTGCTGGCATGAAGGAAGTTCATGCCTTGTGAATTGAAGGCAAGCGTAGAGAAAGCACTTGTTTTCTGAATCAAAGAGCTCCAGTAGGAAGCCAACTTCTTCTGAATCGAAGGAAAGCTGCGGGAGGCCATTTCCATGTGCACCAAAAGCCATCTTGTAAAGGGTCGTTGGTGTAATCTAAGCTTGCATGCAGGAGGCCTAAATACCCAAACGAGGCTTGCATGCAGGAGATCCATGGCTTGTGAATCGAAGGAAATTGTATCCAAAGGAAAACAATGCCCAATCTAAGCTAGCATGAAGAGAGCACACAGGAGGCCACTGCCTCAATCGTAGCTTGGGATTTAAGCTTGCTCAAAAGAAACCAAATGCCCAATCGAAGCATAGGAATTAATCTAGTTCAAAAGAAGTCAAATTCCCAATCAAAACATAAGAATCCATACAAACTTACTCTTCTTTGTTTTGATGCTTGAGAGCCCCAAAATGATCCAATTGTACTTATGCAGCCTTGACCCAGTAGGAATTTTGTTGAGAAAAATCTTGAGAAATGAGAGGGCAAATTTTGGAGTACAACAGCTGCCCCTGTTCAATCTTCTTAAACCTGGAGATTTAGATTGGCTTGTCCGCCTTTCGTGATCTGATGGTGGAAGATGATTGAACACTAGAGTGCCCAGAAATTTGCACTCGCATGAAGTAACTCCATTGGTTGATGATATCAGGAATGGGCTTACAAATGCCATTTGGAGAAGATGACTGAGAGTTATCAGAGATGGGTGTGATACGGTGGCCAGAACCGGGACGTGTTTCCCTTTTTAAGGAATTGCTGGTTTGCGTTTTGCATTTGTGTTTGCAAAATGTCACGCTAAGCAAGAGTCGCCACCGACTTTTATTTTATCCAACAAGGAAAGGAAAAAAGCACAGAAAAATTCCTTTTTCGAGATATTTTTGAGTACGGGGGGTAGATTATAGAAAGGGAAGGTATTAACATCCTTTCTATCCGTAGTTATCTACGGGCTCTTAGGTACTTGCTCATCATTTTCAAAATTGTTTTCTTTGTGTTTGTGTGATTTGAAAAGCTTTTGTTTTGACTTCGGTTTAACTCTTGCTTCTGTCTTCAAGAGTGTAATGAAGCGTTTTGAAAACTTTGTTTGTAAAGGAGTGTAGTGTGAAAAAGTTTGTTTGGATTGAGCAAGTACTTAAGAACTAATCTACCTACTAGAAAAAAGAATCGTTATGTATTTGTTTCCTTTATATAGTTCTATCCCACTATTAGTGAGTAGGTAGCAGCGTCGTTGGAGTTTGAGGGTCAATTCGAAAAGGGACGTACGGTCACTAAAGCAATGTTAAGACGTCTTAGTAGTAACCCTAATGTCTTAGATCAATTATTCGAGGCAACAATATCCGAGGCAACCTTTACGAGGCAACTTTGATCTTTGGACAAAAGGACGACCACTAAAGCATCATATACTCAAAGATCGTTTACCGAAGGCAACCAAGTGGGAGTGTACCCTAGGAGTGCGCATGTGCGAGTGATTCCATTTTAGATTATTTATCTTTGCACATGTTAGAGTTATCTAACTGTTTTAAAATTAATCATACATTCTTGTCATGCATCCTAATATCATACATCTAACAGTTTATATTTTGCGGAATTTAAAATGTGGAAATTAAACTACGCTATTACAAGGCTTCGGGTATTTACATAGCCAAAAACAAACCCTTTGAAAATACAGCAATAAAAGTAAAGACCTAATTAACTATTACAACTAAATTGAAAAGACAAATAAAAAGTAAAAATAAAGAAAAGAAAAGACTTCTTCGATCCATGCCATGGACTCGTTCAATTCACCCTTCTTTGGACTTCTTTCGATTAAGCTAGGGAATGGGTGTGAGTGACCTTCGATTGGGCTTGAGAATTGACGGGGCAAGCTTCGATTTGCACCCTTTCCTGCCTCCTTCGATTTGGTTTGGGAAGGATATGGGTAAAATTCGACTGTAGGGAGAAAGGGGGGGGGGGGCTTCGACTCATAGGAAGAAGGCTGCCTTTCGATTCTATGAAGGGTGTTGCTGGAAAGGCCTGAAGGATCGCCTGTGGAGGCACTGCATCTGCAAAAAAATGTTAGCAAAATAAAGCGCATAACCTGGGTATCGAAATCCAGGTCCTACGATCCTCCGCGCGCTGGGTCTTTTCAGGCTATATCTGTAGTAAGTGTTAGCAACAAAAAAACATGACCTGGGTGCCAAAACCAAACCCTTTGATTATGTTTAGAATGACAAATCCAATGAAACAACAAATATGGATGTGTTATGTAATTACAAAGTTTGACATTTTACCCTCTCTTACTAGTAGTTGGAACCTTCGATTTGGCACTTTCTGGATGTGGGTACCTACGATCTGGGATTTCTGGGCGTGGATACTTTTGTTGAAGGGTTGCTTTGGCTTGGATTACTTATAAAAATGTTGACAACCTTTGGTGGGTTTTTGGGCAACGTATCTCTAAATGTCCTCGTCCATGTAATGTGTCATTGTCCTCGTATTTATAGGAGTGCGAGGGTGCATGAAAATAACAAGGGACAACCATTTAACCAGGCCTTTAAAGACATGAGACAAGAATGAAACATATTAAAAGATTTCCTTTTTGAAATATTCATGTCTCTTTGGAATCTTGAATGAACTTGGACACCTTTGATTTTCGAATGCCTTCAGGCCATGCTCTTCGATTGGTCTTGAGTTGCCTCCTTCGAATGAACTTCTTATGTACCCTTCGAATGGGCCTTCTGAATGCTTCTTCAAATGGACCTTTTGAATACTTCATCGAATGGACCTTTACATGTTCTTCGAATGGACCCTTTGAATGCTTCTTCAAATGGACCTTTACATGTTCTTCGAATGAACCCTTTGAATGCTTCTTCGAATGGACCTTTACATGTTCTTCGAATGAGTCATTTACATGTTCTTCGAATGAGCCTCTGGCCTGGTGTGCTGGCAAGTTGAGGGGCCTTTTCCTTTGTGAATCGAAACAAACGTTTAGGAGATTCTTGCCTCGTGAGTCGAAGGTAAGCCTGGAGTAGTTAATGCATAGTCGAAGCATTGTGAAATTGACTTGATCGAAAGGGGTCCAACGCTCAATCGAAGACTTGCAGACCAAAGCTTGATCGAAGGGTTCCGAACACCTAATCGAAGCTTACTAATCAAAGCCCGATCGAAGAGTGCCAAATGCCCAATTGAAGACTGGTGAGTCAAGCCTGTATCGAAGGATTTTGGATACCCAATCGAAGACTTTTCCCAGATGCCAATCAAAAGACACTTTGTTCATCTTCAAAAAACTTTATTTTCGTTAGGCAAGTGTTTGTGACCAACCATGTAAGGGAAGACCTTTGAAAACATGAGAGGGAAAATTTTGGGGTACAACAGCTGCCCCCATTCAATCTTCTTAAACCTGAGGATGTAGATTGGCTTGCGTGCCTTTTGTGATCCGAAGGTGGAAGAGGATTGAACACTAGAGTGCCCAGAAATTTGCACTCGCATGAAGTGGTGTCCGTCTTGCGATATCGGAAATTGGCTTATAGATGCCATTTGGAAATTGCTGATGGGGGATGGGCTTAAAGATGCCATCCGAAGGAGTGTCGATCGCATAAGAGATTCCTTAGCGAGAGCTTGTATACCTGTTGTTGAGGAAGATTCCGATGGGGAATGCTGATCTCTGTCTTGAGAGAAATAGAATTTTAGGAGCTTCAGTCATCCGTTATTCTACTGGGGTATCATCTCTGTTGAATTTTAGGAACTTCGGTCGTCCGTTATTCTACTGAGGCATCATCTCTGTTGAATTTTAGGAACTTCGGTCGTCCGTTATTCTATTGAGGAATTAACTCCAGCTTGAGGAAGCGGAAGTGCACTGTGTATCTAGTCGTGTATAGGCTGTATTGTGACGTACTAGGGAAAGGTGAAACTGATCGTGTTTGATAGGTCCAGGTTTTACAGTGTTGTGGACTGCTGTCTGGAGATAAGAGAAAAGAAACTTGGATGGTAAGGTTATGAGAAGGAACCTGGATAGTAGGGCTTACGGGAAGGAACCTGGGTAAGGTTGCTTCGTGATGAGTTGGATAAAACTGCATCTGAATCGAGAAGGAACCTGGGTAAGGTTGCTTTGTGAGGAGTTTGGGTAAAACTGCATCTGAACCGAGAAGGAACCTAGGTAAGGTTGCTCTGTGAGGAGTTTGGGTAAAACTTCATCTGAACCGAGAAGAAACCTGGGTAAGGTTACTCTGCGAGGAGTTTGGGTAAAACTTCATCTGAACCGAGAAGGAACCTGGGTAAGGTTGCTTTATGAGGATTTTGGGTAAAACTGCTTCTGAACTGAGAAGGAACCTAGGTAAGGTTGCTTCATGATGAGTTTGGGTAAAACTGCATCTAAACTGAGAAGGAACCTAGGTAAGGTTGCTCTATGATGAGTTTGGGTAAAACTGCATCTGAATCGAGAAGGAACCTGGGTAAGGTTGCTCTAGGATGAGTCTGGGTAAAACTACATCGGGAAATTGTAAGGAGGAACCTAGGTAAGGTTGCTTCAGGATGAGTTTGGGTGAAACTACATCGGAAAATTGTAAGGAGGAACCTGTGTAAGGTTGCTTCAGGATGAGTCTGGGTGAAACTACATCGGGAAATTGTAAGAAGGAACCTGGGTAAGGTTGCTTCAGGATGAGTTTGGGTGAAACTACATCGGGAAATTGTAAGGAGGAACCTGGGTAAGGTTGCTTTAGGATGAGTCTGTGTAAAACTTCAGGAGGAACCTGGGTAAGGTTACTTAGGGATAAGTTTGTGTAAAACTTCAGGAGGAACCTGGGTAAGGTTACTTTGTGATAAGTTCGTGTAAAACTTCATAATGAACCGGGGTAAGGTTACTTTGAGATAAGTTTGTGTAAAACTTCAGGAGGAACGTGGGTAAGGTTACTTTGTGATAAGTTCGTGTAAAACTTCAAGAGGAACCTGGGTAAGGTTACTTTGGGATGAGTTCGTGTAAAACTTCAGGAGGAACCTGGGTAAGGTTACTTTGTAATAAGTTCGTGTAAAACTTCATTCAGAAATATATGAGAAAGGACCCGTGTAAGATTTTTCAGGATAAACCCGTGTGAAGCTGCATTTAGGAGAAACCCGTGTAAGATTTCTTCGTGACGAACCTGTGTAAAGTTGCATTTGATCGCGCAGATAATTACTCTGTCTAGTTTCCGGAGTTAATCTTGAACTTGCTGGAAGTTGTTGATGATAACCATCTTTCCTGAAAAGGTACATGATTAATCGTATATGATGCATGACATGCATTGTATGGTGATGTTCTCAAAATAAATGAGAATATGCTATATGCAATATGTATGCACACGTCATGATGTATGAACATGAAATGCTATTGTGGCACGTCCGAGTTTGGGAAAATAAATCCCTGGTTACTGCTGGAGAGTGCAAAAGTTGAATTCTTCGTTCTCGCTGGGGATAACGATCGAAGCTGATCTGAGAATAAATTGGCGAGAGAATAAACTGGTGAGGAAATGACTCTGTGGGGAAGAGAGATACTCTGCTAGAAGATCTGCTGATTTGGAGAAATAAACTCAGCTGGGAATGAATTACTGTTGCTGGTGATAATGAACCCTGTTAGGGATTGAGTTTCTGTTTGTGAAAGAAATGAACTCCGCTAGGGATAATCTTTTAGTGGCGAATTCACTGGGGATAATATTTTAGACTCCACTAGGGATGGTCTTTTAGGCTCTACTTGGGATAATCTTCCAGTGCTGGTGATAGATAAACTCTGCTTGGGGAGAATCTCACCGACTCATTCGCGGTTGCGAGCCTCAGCTGGGGAGATTAACACCACTGTCCTTTTCTTACTCTACAGGGAGCGAATGTTACTGGGACGCATGCTGAGGATATGACGATGGCTTTGCATCGAGACTTTTCTGCCCCTGTATCTGCGGGAGAAAGTGCCTGCGGAGGCCTTGTGGATTGAGTGTCATCCCAACTTATGAGGTGCTTGGTAACTACCGATCGGAATGATAAGTCTTCTTCTGATAGGAAAGTGACAAGATAACGGGACATAGTTGTACGCTTTGATCCCTAATTTTTGCCTGGACCGCCCTTTCGGGTTTTCGCCTTGTCGGGTGTACATATTTTTTCATTTTTTTATCCCTAATTTTTGCCTGAACCCTTTTGGTTCGTCGGGATGCCCTTATTTTGCTTAGTCCAGTCAACGTAGCGGGTCTTCGTTCATGCGCAGTATTCTCTGACTATATCCATGCTCTCAGTGTGTAGGGAGTTGTCATTGTCGGTAGTGTTGTGTTGCCATACTTCCAGAAGATGTTCGTTTGATCATGCAAGATTCGTTGCTGAAATTCATGTCCAATGCTCCAAGTGATTCAGATGGAGATTTGCCCCTGGCTATTTGGCATCTTCGAGAGATTCCTTGAATCTTAACTTGGCTGCCCCAGATGATGGACAATGATCATGTCGTGCCCCTTGATTGGAAGTGTTTTTCCACTTGAGGTGATCCTTTTTATTGAGAAGGTTTTTGTTCACTAGATATTCGTCGTGCGAATTTCTTTGCTATTGAACAAATAGTCATATGCAAACAACGTTATTTTAAGAATGCAAAGCTTATGTCTGTCTTGAATTTTTGAAAATGCATTTTTCAGTAAAACAGGAAAATTTTGTGAAATGTGATGTCCACCCAGGATTTACAGTAAGTCCTACAGGAGTCAGGATACCTTTTGTAACAATATGCTTTCGAACTAACCCATGCTTCATCTAGGACTTTTAAGGGTTATAATGTGGCCTGGTTGTACCCACCTGTTCTTCGTGATGTTCTTCGATCCTAAACTCAGCTAATCGTACATTAGATCCCGTTTGAGTCTTTGCTCTGATATTCCAGTGATGGTTCGGATACTGACAGTTTATTTTGAATAGGCAGTCATTTCTTTTTGTTGAGGGTTTGTAAGACCTCTTTATTTTTTTATTTTTTTATCCCTGTCTTTTTCCTGAACTGTTTCTTTTTCTGATTACAGTCAGCGGGATGCCCCAGTTTTTCTTAAGTCTCCTTCATAGGTTTTGACTTATTGGGCTTTTATTTTGAGAGAAAATGACTGCCTGTCTTGACGATTATAGGGAACCATCACCGTCTTTTGTTTTGGAAGGACTTTTTTGAAGCCATTCATTATGCACCTGGATTAACTGAGAAAACTACCCTGCCCCAGGTTGTGATTAAGGGTTTTAATTTGTGTGAAAGAAAAACTCCTACTTCTTTGGCTCAAAGGGGTTAACTAGGGATTATCTTCCTTATAACTCCACTGTTTAGGATTTGAAACAACGCCTGTACATTGTCAGCAGGGTTTGTTAGAAAGCATATTGTAGAGATTTTGATATCATTTTCGTCATCCTCCCTCTAAAGGCTTACGTTTTTTAGTCGAGAGTTGAATATTACGAAAAGGAAATATAAAGAAATTTAAGCATAATGAATACAAATGGATTGATTCAAAACAGACATATGCAATGCATTGATAAAGTAACAAAGTTTGTCACGAACAAATATTCGAACAATCAAAAGAAAATTACAACTTGAAAATTCTAATGAACAAAAGCCCTCTCTTGACAGAACTCGTCACTTCAAATGGTGAGCCTTGGAGGATTGACAGAAACATTCTAGTCGACCATCTTGTGTGAATTCCAATGCTCCTTCATCAATCAGGTCTTGAATTTTGTTTTTTAATGCCCAACAGTCATCAGTATCATGCCCCTGGCTGTTGGAATGGTATGCACACCTTACATCAGGATTGTAGTTTGGGGAGGCTATGTTGGGATTCTGAGGAGGGTCCCTTAACATAACTAACTTGGCCTTCAACATGCGTTTCAATGCTTGAGCCAATGACATGTTGATTTCGGTGAAGCATCTTTCAGATGTATTCTTCTTATGCTGATTTCCCCATTATTTTTGGTGAGGTTGTTGTTGGACTTGTGAGGTAGTAGCAACTTGGAGAGGTCCATTCTTCACCAAACCAAACCCTTGTATTATTGGAGGTTGATCAGTGACTTGGCCCCCGACCTCGACTGTTTGCTTCATACTGTTGTATCTGTCTTGATGAGCTGGTTGATAATGGTTCTCAACTCTTCTTGTTCCCGGGCTAAGCCTTGGATAAGAGCCATCTGCCCCAGCATCTGGGTTCTTATTGCATCTACCTCAGCTTGCAGTTGTTTCAGCCGCTCGTCCTTATTGTCTTTAGGACTTTTCTTGACCAAGTTCCCAACGAGGAGTGTTTTCAACTCTTCCTGCCCCTTGGATAGGTTTAGGAAGATTTCCCTGAACTGTGCTTCTTGAGTATGAAGATCTCTATTGTCTTGTTTGATAGCCATTGCGGAAATAAACAGCGAGGACATGAGAGACCGGCTTTGAAACCTGCTTATGCAATGATATGTATGATATGTATGTGATGTTTTCACGGATCTCGTGGGGTAAACAAGAAAGTGTCAGAAGTTGAATTTTGCAGTTTTGATTGAAGAAATTTCGTGTTGTTAAGATTCCTTCTTCAAGAGTCAAGCTCACCATATCGAGTGGGTCATAGCCACTAACTCAAGTCATCATGTTTTGATCTCTAGACGACATTGGATAGAGGAAAATAAATCCCCTTTGCCCCTTGCTAGACGTTTGATTTACCATAACCTGCATCACAAACCCTTGAGATCCTTGAAATATTAAAAGATTTCCTTTTTGAAATATTCATGTCTCTTTGGAATCTTGAATGAACCTGGACACCTTTGATTTTCGAATGCCTTCAGGCCATGCTCTTCGATTGGTCTTGAGTTTCCTCCTTTGAATGGACTTCTTATGTACCCTTCGAATGGGCCTTCTGAATGCTTCTTCAAATGGAACTTTTGAATACTTCATCGAATGGACCTTTACATGTTCTTCAAATGGACCCTTTGAATGCTTCTTCGAATGGACCTTTACATGTTCTTCGAATGGACCCTTTGAATGCTTCTTCGAATGGACCTTTACATGTTCTTCGAATGAGTCATTTACATGTTCTTTGAATGAGCCTCTGGCCTAGTGTGCTGGCAAGTTGAGGGGCCTTTTCCTTTGTGAATCGAAACAAACTTGTAGGAGATTCTTGCCTCGTGAGTCGAAGGTAATCCTGAAGTAGTTAATACATAGTCGAAGCATTGTGAAATTGACTTGATCGAAGGGGGTCCAACACTCAATCGAAGACTTGCGGACCAAAGCTTGATCGAAGGGTTCCAAGCACCTAATTAAAGCTTACTATTCAAAGCCCGATCGAAGAGTGCCAAATGCCCAATCGAAGACTGGTGAGTCAAGCCTGTATCGAAGGATTTTGGATACCCAATCGAAGACTTTTGCCAGATGCCAATCGAAAGACACTTTGTTTATCTTCAAAAAACTTTATTTTTGTTAGGCAAGTGTTTGTGACCAACCATGTAAGGGAAGACCTTTGAAAACATGAGATGGAAAATTTTGGGGTACAACAATGGGCTTAAAGATGCCATCCAAAGTAGATGTTGACTTCATAAGAGATCTCTTTGTGGGGAATTCTTGTTCCTGCTGTATGAGGAGGAGCCCACTGGGGAAGGTTGATTTATGTTGTTCTCCTGCTTGAGGAAAACTCTGTGGGGAATAAAATCTAGGAACTTCAGTTGTCCATGGCTCTACTGAGGAATTATCTCTGGAAAAGTTTATTGTTTTCTGGTTGAAATCCAGGCTTCATAGTAATTTCCTAGAGAGGATGAAATTAACTGTTGTCTGGAAATGTATTAGAAAGAGCTTGTGTAGGGCTGCTTCAGGATGAGTCCGTGTTAGAATACATCTGGAAAGTTGAGAAGGAACCCGTGTAAGATTGCTTCAGGATGAGTCAGTGTTAGACTGTATCTGGATAAGAAGGAACCCGTGTAAGATTTCTTCAGGATGAGTCAGTGTTAGACTGCATCTGGATGAGAAGGAACTCGTGTAAGATTGCTTCAGGATGAGTCCGTGTAAGACTGCATCTGGATGAGAAGGAACCCGTGTAAGATTTCTTCAGGATGAGTCCGTGTTAGACTGCATTTGGAGATCATGAGAAGAAACCCGTGTAAGATTGCTTCATATGGTCATGTAGATAGTTTTCCTTTCTGGTTTCAGGCATTAATCTATAATCAGTTGTTCACAGATAGTTGTCCTGTCTTGTTTCAGGTATTAATCTAGAACTTGTTTTGGTTGGTCATTGAGATAGTTGTCTTGTCTGGTTTCAGGTATTAATCTCTGACCTAAGAAAGAAAGATAGTTTTCCTGGCTTGTTACAGGTATTAATCTTCAATCTTCTCATGTAGATAGTTTTTCTGGCTGGTTTCAGGTATTAACCTACAATCAGTCGTTCACAGATAGTTGTCTTGTCTTGTTTCAGGTATTAATCTGGAACTTGTTTTTGTTATTCATTGAGATAGTTGTCCTGTCTGGTTTCAGGTATTAATCTCTGACCTGAGAAAGAAAGGTAATTTTCCTGGCTTGTTACAGGTATTAATCTTCAATCTGCTCATGTAGATAGTTTTCCTGTCTGGTTTTAGGCATTAATCTATAATTGGTCATCCACAAATAGTTGTCCTGTCTTGTTTCAAGTATTAATCTGGAACTTATTTTTGTTAGTCACATAGATAGTTTCCCCGTCTGGTTTCAGGCATTAATTTATGGCCTGCTGCATTTGTTGGTAAACCCGTCTTGTTCCAGGAGTCCATACCACTTGGTCGTGTAGATAGTTTCCCCGTCTGGTTTCGGGCGTTAATATTTGACCTGTTGTGCATAAGTTGATAGTATTCGTCTGTCTGCAAATTCAACCTGAAAAGGTAAAGTCAGTTTCATGCGATGTCATGATGTATGACTTGCATGATGCTCTCAAAATAAATGAGATTGTGATATATGAATTTGTGCTTCATATGCCATGATGTTTGTAAAATGATGCATGAGTGCAATGTATGAACGTGTCGATTGTTCTATTGTAGTGTTACAGAATTAGGGAAAATAAATCCCTGATTGTAGCTGGGGGTGAAGAATGTAGGTCTTCAAATTTTGTTTGAAGTTGAAATGTTGGGAGATGATCTTCTATTGTTAGAGAAATAAACTCTATTGGGGAAGGGAAACTTCGTGCACCGTTTGGGGATTCTGTGAAATCCTATTGGGGAATCCTGAGAAGCTTGGTGACTTCATTGGGGAATTTTTTTGTTGGAGCAGTAATTTGAAGATTCTGGCTCCGCCGGGGATATAAGAACACCTGACATCATTAGGCTTCATACTGAGAATATGACAGTGACCTTGTAGTAGGATGTCTTTGCCTCTGTACCTACCGGAGAAGGTATTTGCTGGAGGAAATATATGCGAGGGTTTTGTGGATGGCCCTTAGATATTGTCCTTTTTCTTAAAGCCATTAGTAACCGTCTTTCTGTTTTTTATGTGTATATTTGTAAGCAGTAATCACATTCAAATTCATATGTTCAATAATAATCACTGGACATTTTCGCAAACAAAACAGACAAATAAAAATAAATAGTTTTGCACTTTCAAAGGAATAACTTTGTATTAATTTCAATAAGCGTTTTTGTACAAGGAGACGAACATCCTAGTAAGATAAAATCGTCGTAAGAATGAAACTAATACAAAATAGTGTACAAAGAAAAACAACTATGTGCAATAATCTCAATAGGTTCCCATTCTGCTATTGCCTTTATTTCTTCGAGCATCTCATCACTTTGCTGCTTGTCCGAAGCTGACTGGATTGATTAGTACCACTTGAGCTTGACAATTGAAATTGAAGATTGGCTGTAAGGTGATCCAACGGGACTTGGTTATGCGCTTTAAATCCCTAACTTTTGTCTGGACCACCCTTTTGCGTTTTCAGTCCACCGGGATACCCTTTTTTGCCCAAGCCGCCTTTTTAAGTTTTTGACTTTCCGGGTGTACATTTTTTTTTCATATATATATATATATCCCTAATTTTTGCCCGAACCCTTTTGGTTTACCGGGATGCCCTTATTTTTGCCTAGGCCAGTCAACCTAGCAGGTCTTTGTTCATGTATAGTATCTTTTAAGTATGTCCGCATTTACAGGGTGCGCAAGGTCGTCACCGTTCATAGTGGTTAAGATCATGGCTCCACCAAAAAATATGTTCTTGATCACAAATGGCCCTTTGTATGTGGGAGTCCATTTTCCCCTGGGATCACCTTGTGGCAGTATGATGTGCTTGATTACTAGGTCACCAGCTTGATATACCTGATGTCTGACCTTCTTGTTAAAAGCTTTGATCATACGTTTTTGGTACATCTGACCATGGTAGACAGTCGTGAGCCTCTTCTCATCAATCAGGTTTAATTGGTCAAGTCGAGTCTGAACCCATTCGTCTTTGTTGCACCCCAAAATTTACCCTCTTGATTTTAGAGTTTTTATTTGGCTTATATTTCATTTGCATATGCATGAATACATTTGTTCTGTTGCTATAAGATCAAGGTATCCCAGTAAATCATCGACTTTTTATTAGAAGCGTCAAAGGCTTTGTGCAGGCAATTTAATCAGCTGAGGAACAGTTTACCACCATGTTCTATTCCCGTGTGTTTTATCATGTCTTGGGCAATATAAGGGAACCATAGATTTTGATCTGATTCAGAACAGTTCAAGTTAAAAATTTATTTCGGTGCGTCAACTTCATAATTTTCCAACTGCAAGCCAGAGTACTGTTTTGGGCTGAAATTTGATCACCAAGTCGATGTTGATATTATCTTCACTTTTCATGTTCAAGCCGGGAGCCAATTATATGAAGATGGCGGTCATAATTTTATTACTGAGTTTTCAGGTTACCGGTCAACGGTGTTTCGGGCATTCAGAAATCTTTAACTCTGATTTAATATACTGTCTCGATGTGGTTCTTTCGCCATTGAACCCGTCTCAATGTCCTCTCCAACTTTTATCTTCGGGCCAAAAGTTAATTCTCGAAGGAAAGTCTCCGAATTCGCAAATCAGACAAAGCTGAATAGTGGAAAATACTGATAAATAGTTGGTTGCACCGTGTTTTGCATGCACTAAAAAATTCATAACTCGAAGTCTGTAGCTCATTTTGAACCCACTCTGGTGGCCAAAATTTCGTCTCGATGTCATCTGTATTTTCATCTCTCACATCCAGAAGCTAATTCTGCTCAGAAAGACCTCGAAAATGTGGATTTAATAAGTATTTTCGCACAGGAAAATTGTGGCAAATGTTTATCTGCACCACATCCAAAAAATCATAACTCGATCGATTTTTATCTAATCGAGCCTGCTCCAGTGGCATTGTTTCACAAATTGAGTTAGGTAAATTTTGGTTTCCATTTTCAAGAGCAAACGGTACCCCGAAGGTTTCCGTTTTTGGCCCAAAATGTGTGCAACTCACTGAAAATTCTGAAGCCAAGAATTAAAGTTGTCTGAGGCGAAATTTCAAAAATTCATAAATAAATCACCATTTATCTGATTGAGCCTATTTTCGGACAGGAGTTCGTTCACAATGTCAGATACATTTTGATTTCACATTTCAACTTCAAAAATCGCACCTAGATTCTTGTGAATTTGCCAGGGACGTGTCGCGCTCAAGTTAATTAAAATTTTGCATTACTATTTATGGATATTTGAGACCCATTAACCAAATTCACTCATATAAACTCATACTATATATTCTTTTTATTCCAATTTCTCTCATAACTCACCAATCTCCACAAATAATCAAAACTTTTATCTCAATTCTCTCAAAGATCAAATCAAGGTTCTACACCTTTTTCATCAAAAACACAACAACAACTTCATCAAGAACACAACAACAACTTCATCAAGATCCAAAAGTCAAGATCAAGAACAATTCTTCTTCGATTAATGATCCGTTCATTGCGATATCTATACCTAAGCATCCTGTTCACTTCTATCGGTGAATTTTCTTGAATTAAGCACTTTTTGAAATAAGTGATTTTTTTGAATAAGTTCTTTTTCTTGGTTTTATTGTTGAATGATTTTAATTGTATAAATGAGGCTTAATTGTTGAGAATTGATTTGAATTAAGGATTTAATATCATTTTGTTGAATTGCTTATTGAAATAAGTGATTAATTGAACTTGAGAAGTTGATTTTGGTTGTAACTTGAAATTGACAATGTGTTGTTGTATTGATTTTTAGCCCTAGGTGTAGTTACACTAGTGTTTAGGTTGAATTAACTATAGAAAACTAGTTAGTACTAACACTAGTTTGAGATTTTGAACTCTTGATTAGATTAACACTAGTTTCTAATTCTTGATGTAGAATTTGTTAATAGTTTAGGTTAGGTAGATTCTAACACTAACTTTGATTTAGGTATTCTAACATAAACTAACAATTAGTGTAATTTAGGCCTAATCTTTGATTTTCAAGTTTTACTACATGTTTCCAATTATCTTTGGTTGATGATCATTGATATTTTTGTGCATTTGAAATGTATTTTTGCATATGATCTCAAGTTACCAATTCTTGACATAAACTAATCTTTTTGCCAATTGTTGATTGATTGTTTGTTGCTTGTCATTTCAATGAGTTGAGATAATTTCTAGTGGACTCAAATATTATTGCAACACACATTTGAAACAAGTTTGATTGAGTTTGATAGAAAATATCTCAATATTTAGTAAATTGGCAAAGTTTGACATGATTGGTGTTTTTGCTCTAACTCTTGATCCGTTTTGAGTTTTTCCGAATTTCATTAATGAAAACCGATTTTCTTGAGCCATCTGAGGCTCTCCAAATGAACGGTTTTTCGATTCGGATACGTTTCGGTCAAATCTGGTAGCCGCTGACTTGTGTGCAAAAATCGCATTTTTGAATGAAATATGACCGAATCGTCATCATTTTGAGACCGTATGCGTGTGTGTAGCTTCCGATAATTTTGATAAATCATTCCGGATGATTTTTGAGTTTGTGCCTTGTATACCGGTTCACTTTTTCAACTTGTCCATAATTGTGATTCATGGCGTAAATGTGACTTTTTTTTATCTTAATTCATTATTTTTCATAGTTTGTGATTGTGTCAATTATGTGATACTTGTAGCATTTGTTTGTTTTCTAACATTAGCCTAGTTTATGCTTAATTCTTTGATTGCTCAAAATTATTGAAATCGAAATGTTAAAAAGGCTTGGCATTACTTGATAATTCATGAGATTATGTGTAAATTGTGGAGTTTACAACTTGATTGAAAAATGTTGTTGAATTATCCCATGAGTTGGAAATTGATGTTGAGAATTTTCTTTAATGTCTTGATATCAATAATATCAATTATTTCTAACCATTTGATTGTTGATCATTGTATTTTTTTGTGCATTTGAAATGCATTTTTGGTATATAATTTTAAGTTGTTTGATTTTTGACATAAACTACTTTTTACCAATTTATTGATTGACACTTGTTGTTTGTCATTTACTTGTCTTGAGATAAATTCTAATAGACTCAAATGAGATCATAAAACACATTGGAAACAAGTTTGATTGAGTTTGGTGGAAAATGCCTCAACACTTGAACATTGATAAATTCTTGACATAATTGTTGTTTTTGCTCTAACTTTTGATCCGCTTTGAGTTTTTCCGACTTTCTTTATTGAAAACTGAGTTTCTCAAACCATCTGAAGCTTTCTACGCGTATATTTTTCAATTCGGGCACTTTTCACCCGACTTTTACTGTCGCTGACTTGTTGCGAAAATTGTGTTTTTGGGTGAAATTTGGCTGAATCGATTGCATTTTTGTGATTCATTTGCATGAATATAAGTTCCATTAATTTTTACAATTCATTCCGAACAATTTTTAAGAGGTTACCGTTTGTTTCAGATTCGCTTTTTGATTTATGTACATATTACACCGTTACTTGAAAAATACCATTTTGCACTAATTTTGGTTTGTGATACCATTCCCTCCTAGTTTGTAAATATACTGACTTGTAGCATACCAACTAACTTGGTGGCTTGCATATTAGATGTTGACATTCAAGAGATTGCCACTTTATGTAAATACCGCATTTTATTGATACTGTTAACTTGTACATATGCATTTTTACCGCTTTTTAAGTTTAATTACTTGAATGTGGCGTGGCTGTCTGGAGTATTGCTATTAGCGTCTAAACATGGTTCACTTTTTACCATATGACCATTTATGTTCATACTTATATCTGATCTCACTTCTTCTGCTTCTATGCTAATTTTGGTACTCTTTCTGATACTAATACAATATTGTCCGGAAATGTCATACTATGTTCAAGCAACTTGCTCATTTTGTATTATACATAATCATGATTACTTATAATCATTGTTGCTTACTTACAATTTGTATTTTAATTGTGTTGTTATTTGCTAACCATTTTGGTGAGTTATGCATGCCTTGAGAAGCAAATTCGGACATTGACCGCTTTGGTAACGAATGCACTTTGCTTGCACTTGTTGTGCTATATTTCTGACGCTCTCTCTTGTCGATGCTAGCTTTTGGAGCTTTTGCAGAAGATTTCGGATATTTGTTATAGAGTTTGCTGTATACGAATTTGTTTTATCCGTTTGGTACACATTCAGATCATTATTGTTGTAAATATTATAAATACTGCATTTTACCACTTTCTAGAGATCATGTATAGTAGGGACGTTTATTGCTTTCTAGAAATCATGTGAAGTAGGAAGCAGGAAATAAAGAGCGTGCGCTTGAAGTCGCTGTTTAAAGTCCTGTAGCAGTCACCATTTTTTGTATGCTAATTGTGTTTGTTTAAAATCCTACCTTGGAAGTAGGTATTCTGCACATGTGTTTACATTTGTGCCTGCATTATATTATAGGTGATAAGTCTTCAAAAGGAGGCGAGCAGAAAGGGTTCGTAATCGACCCCCACACATTTCAGTCCATGTTGTTCCTATGCTTACTTTCTACAAGTAGATGCTCCGAACATGTGCCAAAGATCTGAATGAATTTAAGTCCTTTAAAGGCAAGTGAAAAGGGTTCCCGCAATTGGATCCCCATGCTTTTTTTAGCTCGTGTTGACCAATACTGATGCTTAGTGTACTCATGCACTATGTCTTTTCCCCCCAGGTCTTTCTTGCCCTGATAATTGATATCACGGTTAAGGATTCTTTCATATTCTTATAATTCTATAGCTTGTTGACTCGGGTGATACGCTCCCCTTGGCTATGGCTTGATCCTTGGTCTGATGCTTGGTTGCTTGTCTATGGCGGGGCCTCCCTTTCTACTACTAGGCCTGCGCCTTGTAGGTGTTTGATATTCGAGTGGTACTCGAGTTGTTGTTTGTCCAGATGTTTCTCCATCTGCTTGCTTGTTTTTGTCGCAGGATCTGTGACATTTTTACCATGTTCCCTTAGGATTGCTCGTGTAGGTTTAGTCCTCGAGCTAGACCTTAGGATAGGAATCCATGCATGCTAACATAGGGTAGACACTTCCATTTTTCATCCTCAACCTTAGGGCCAATCATTATATAATAACATTAGGGCTAGAGATTAGGACAGTCTCCCTTAGTTGTTTTTCCTTTCTTTTGCATATTGTATCTTAAAACTAAAACTTCTTCTTGGAAAATCATAAAATATCTCTAATGAACTTAAACCCTTCTTTAAGGTAAAAAATACAAACCAATCCTATTTGTTTGTGCACCTCTTGGCTTTGCTTCAAATCTTTGCCATATTATCTTTCTACCTCTTAGTCGATGTTTCATCATCGCACATTCTTTAGTCGATGTTTCACCATCGCACATGTTTGTTATCCTACTTTGATCCTCGATATCATTGTTAGGTGTGATGTTTTATTCTCTGGTTTATTGATGTTTCGCCATCTTTGCCATGTTATCTTCCTATCTCTCAACCGATGTTTCACCATCGCACATTCTCTCAGCCGATGTTTCTCCATCGCACATTCTTTTAACAGATGTTTCACCATCTCACATTCTTTTAGCCGATGTTTCACCATCGCACATGTTTGTTATCCTACTTTGATTTTTAATATCATTGTTAGGTATAATGTTTCACCATCTTGTCTGATGTTTTGCTATCATGCTAGCATTTTACCGCCTTATCTGAGTTTGTGTTGCCATGCGATATCTTGTCATCTCTTTTTGCTATTTTATCATCATTATTGACATTTTTGTTATTCTATCTGATGATTTGCCATCTTGATTGTCGCTTTTATCTTCTTAATTAAAAAACAGAAACCAACCAAAATATATGAGCCGAACTACGGTTGCTCTGATTTCTTAAAAGGGATACGTAAGCACTGGGGTAGGGCCCAAGCGAGCACAACTTTTATTTTCCCTACATTCTTTTCTCCTTTCTTTTGCATGAATTCCCTATACAGCTTAGATATAGATTCTTACACACCCATTAGATTAAACAACAAGAGTAGATACTGTAGAGTACTATGGGCGTGTGGGGTGCTAATACCCTCCCCCTCGTGTAACAGACTCCCTTACTCGATCTCTCGATCGCAAGACCATGATTTCACCCTCTTCAAGTTTTCTCGATGTTTATATTTCCTTTTAGCGGTATAAAAGATGTTCGGTGGCGACTTCATTGATTTTATTATCAAATGACGATTCGGCCAAGTTATTTCAGTCTTCACTCAGCCCTGCATCCTTCATGATTCTCAAGGAAGAGATCTGGACTTCAATGGGTAGGACATCTTCCATACCATACACCAGAGAGAAAGGTGTTACCCCTGTTGATGTGCGCATTATGGTACGGTAACCATGAAGAGCAAATGATAATATCTCGTTCCAGTCTTTATATGTCACCGTTATCTTCTGTATGATCTTTTTGATACTTTATTAGCAGCTTCTACATCGTCATTCATCTTCGGCCAGTAAGGAGAAGAGTTATGATGTTAAATCTTGAATTTCCTGCAGAGCTCGGTGATCATAGTGTTATTGAGATTGGTACCGTTATCCGTAATTATTCTTTCTGGAATACCGTATCGACAGGTAAGGTTATGTATGATGAATCGGGCCACAACGTTCTTGGTAACAGAAGCAAAGGAGGTTGCCTCGACCCACTTTGTGAAGTAATCTATGGGAGACGAGGATGAAGCGGTGCCCATTAGAAGATGTAGGTCTAATCTCTCCAATCATGTCGATTCCCCACATTGCGAATGGCCAGGGAGAAGTCAAGACGTTTAGAGGAACCAGAGGCACGTGTACTTTATCAGCATAGATCTGGCATTTGTGACAAGTTCGCGAATACTGATAAAAGTCTTCTTCAATAGTGGACCAGTAGTATCCTGCCCGTAGGATATTTTTAGCCATCGTGTGCCCACTAGAATGGGTGTCGAAGGTACCTTCATGCAAATCAGCCATAATCTTTTCCTCCTCACTCCTGTTTATACACCGAAGCATGGTAGAGTCATGGTTGTGCTTGTAGAGGATCCTGTTACTGAGGAAGAACTTGGCAGAGAACCTTCTTAGGAACTTCTTATCATTGACTGAAACTCCCCCGGGATACTCTTGAACTTCGAGATATCTTTTGACTTCATGGAACCAAGGTTTGTCCACTACTTCTTTAGTATCAATATCGTGACAGTATGCGAGTTCATCCATTCTGTTAATAGTGATATGAGGAGCATCATTATGCCATATGACCTTGAACATGGATGACATAGTAGCTAGCGCATCCGCTAGTTGATTTTCCTCTCGTGGAAAATGCTCAAAGGTAATTTATTCAAAATGTGAGATCAATGTCAACACATGCTCTTTGTAAGGGATGAGATTAGGATGCTTCGTGTCCCATTCTCTCTTGATTTGACTGATTACTAGGGCCGAGTCTCCAAATACACTCAAGAATTTGATCCTCAAGTCGATAGCAGCTTTGATACCCATGATGCATGCTTCATATTCATCCATATTGTTGGTACAATTGAAACATAGTCGGGCAGTGAAAGGAGTATGACAGACTTCGGGAGATATGATCACAACACTGATGCCATTTACAAGTGAGTTGGAAGCTCCATCAAAAACCATAGTCCATCGGGATCCTCTTTTAGGTCCTTCATCCGGTCCAGGTTCTTCACAATCAATTACTAACATGATGTTCTCGTCTGGGAACTCAAAATTCATGGATTGGTAGTCATCCACATCCTGATGAGCTAAATGATCAGCTAATACACTTCCCTTACTTTCTTTATGGGTTGTATACTGAATGTCATATTCGGTCAGGATCATCTGCCATCTTGCTATTCTTCTGGAGAGAGCGGGCTTCTCAAAGATGTATATGATAGGATCCATTTTAGATATCAACAAGGTAGTGTGAGTCAACATATACTGTCTTAGTCGGCGAGTAGCCCATGCCAAAGTACAAAAAGTTTTCTCGAGCAGTGAATATCTTGTTTCACAGTCGGTAAACTTTTTTCTAAGGTAGTATATTGCATGCTCTTTTCGACCAGACTCATCATGCTGCCCCGACACACACCCCATTGAGTTCTCTAATACTGTTAAGTACATGATCAGAGGTCTTCCTTCAACTGAAGGCATCAAGATTGGAGGATCTTGAAGATATTCCTTGATTTTGTCAAAGGCAATCTGGCAATCATCATTCCACTTCACTACTTGATCTTTCTTTAGTAACTTGAAGATTGGCTCATAAGTAGTGGTCAGATGGGAAATGAATCTGGAAATGTAGTTTAGACGTCCCAAGAATCCCCTGACCTCCTTCTCAGTGCTAGGAGTTGGCATTTCTTGTATAGCTTTAACCTTTGCAGGGTCCACTTCAATGCCTTTGCCGCTGACAAAGAATCCTAAGAGCTTACCAGATCTTACTCCAAAGGTGCACTTATTCGGGTTCAACCTTAGTTTGTACTTTTTTAGTCTCTCAAACAGTTTTTACAGGTGATAAAGGTGTTCCTCTTCAGTCTGAGACCTGGATATCATATCATCCATGTAGACCTCTATCTCGTGATGGATCATATCATGAAACAAAGCTACCATGGCGCACTGATAGGTTGCACCGGTGTTCTTTAACCCAAATGGCATAACTTTGTAACAGAAAGTTCCCCACTGTGTGATGAAGGTTGTTTTCTCCATGTCCTCAGGTGCCATTTTGATCTTATTATACCCAGAGAAGACATCCATGAAGGAGAATACCTTATGTTGTGCAGTGTTATCAACCAGAACATCAGTTTGGGGAAGCGGAAAGTCATCCTTGGGGCTTGCCCTATTCAGATCTCTGTAATGCACACATATACGTACCTTACTGTCCTTCTTAGGTACTGGAACAACATTGGCAACCCATTGTGAATAAGAGATGACAGCTAAGAAACCGGCATTGAACTATTTCATGACTTCAGCCTTGATCTTTTCTGACATCTCTGGCTGCATATGACAAACCTTCTGTTTCACGGGAGGGCAGTCTTCTTTTGTCGGAAGGAAATGAACCACAATATCAGTGTCAAATCCTGGCATGTCTTCGTATGACCAAAAAAAAACCCCAACATAGTCATGTAGCATTTGTATTAATCTCTCTTTGACATTATGCTTCGTATTGGCACCTATCTTGACTTCCTTTTTATCCTTTTCAGTACCCAAGTTAACTGTCTCAACCGGCTCTTCATGAGGCTGTATTGCCCTTTCTTCATGTTATAGCAGTCTGGCAAGTTCTGCTGGTACTTCACAATCTTCCTCACCTTCGTCCTCGGCTTGGTAGATTGTATTTTCAAATTTATAACTGGCAATAGCAGAACTGTTATCAACGGGATCTAGAGTGGATATGGATCTTCAGTTTGATATGTGGGTGTGTGTAAGAGCATAGCTGTTTTGATAAAGTAAAAAGTAGAAAAAGAAAAACAAGGAGCGTAAAATTTGTATGCAAAACTTCCAATGATTTATTAATGGCATATAAATATGAATCAATAACCCTCACAAATAAACCATTGTGCCTCGGGTAAGACACAAGGGTTTAAAGTTTCAATTGTTCAAATATTACATATCCCAAAAAACAAAAAGACAATTACTCTTGAACAAAAGTAATAGACACAAAATCTTTGGCCTCCCAATTGTTGAGTCCACCGCTGATAGTTGGGAAGATCCATTTGTCCATGTCGTAGTCGCTGTCAGCATCCTCTGTAGTGGAAATAACATCAATTGCACTGATTCCCGGTTCATGCCTGGGCATTGGTGCAGTTATAACGTTGGGGTTTTGGGAGGATCAAACTCAATCTCCTTCGCCTCAATGAGATCTTTCACTTTGTTCTTCAGAGCCTAAGAATCATTTTTATCATGTCTGGGACTTTCAGAGTGGTAGGCACATCGGGCATTCGGGTTGTAGAGGGGAGATGTAGTATTGGGATCCTTAGGAGCTTCCTTTAGGTCATCAGGTTGGACTTCAGCAGATGTGGCAAAACATGGGATAAGGTCATGTTGATCCGGGTGAACTATCTTCTGGGCGCATCTGGCCTGCGCTGATTGTTTCATTGCTGGTTTGATGCAGAATTGGAAATCATAACAACCCATACCCTCGGACGACGTTCAGTTTTGTTGTGATTTTTTTGGCTATAAGCAGCACTGACCTCCTTCTTTCCAGTGAAAGTTTTCTTTGTTGTACTGGAGGGTGCATCTCTCTGGATTTTACCACTCTTGATGCCAGCTTCTACTCGTTCACCAGTCAGTATTAGTTTAGTGAATCTGGCAGACGAGCTTCCAATCAGATGGTTAAAGACTGGACCAGATAACGTGCCCAAGAACATATCCACCAGCTCTCTATCAGACAACGAAGGTTGGACTCTTCCCGCAAGGTCTCTTCACTTTTAGGCATAATCTTTAAAACCTTCACCGGAACCCATAGACATACTTTGCAATTGTGTACAAGTTGGGGCGAGGTCAGCGTTATATTGGTACTGCTTGTAGAAAGCAGCAACCAGATCTTCCCAATTGTGAATGTTGGTTCTCTCCAGTTGATAAAACCATTTTAGTTAAGTGCCTGCCAAACTTTCCTGGAAGAAATGTACCCATAGATTCCTATCAGTAGTGTGGGGTTGAATCTTCCTGACATGTGACCTTAAGTGCAGCTTAGGATAGGAGACACAGTCGTACTTAGAAAAGGTGGAGACCTTGAATTTCTGCGAGATGACCACCCCTGGGATCAGTCCTAGCTCTTCAAAATCCAGCCCGGGTACCCTATGAATATTCATAGCATTGAGACGATCCTCCAGTTGTTTGTATTTATCATCAGCAGGAGGATACTGCTCCTCAGAGTAGTCAGCTTCATCTTCCTCAGACCCTGGATTTTTGTTTTCTTCTGTTGGCTTCTCTTCTTGATTATCCTCCTCATTTGACAGGGTTGTGAAATCTAGATCTCACTTGGCCGTCCCTCTAAACCTTCTTCCTAAATTCAAGACACCAGCTAGTTTCTTTGGCTTCTTGGTCTTCTCTTTGACGATCAGAGCATTCAGATCTTCCTGCCTCTTGGCCAGAGCCAAGAACATTTGCTGAAACTGAGCATTTTGAGCTTGGAGGTCCTTCACTATTTGTTCAAAAGCCATTTCTTTTGCTGAAATAAACAGCGAAAAGAATAAGAAACCTGTCTTGAAATACCTGCTTATGCAATGAAATGCATGATAATGTTTATGCAATATTTTCAAGGACTTTTAAGATCTTAAATTTTCTTAGTCAAAGAGAGAACAAATATTAATTGAATTCATAATTTTAAATGATTACAATGATGCCTCTTGGGCTTACAATGGAAGAAACAAAGATAAATAAAACTCCTAAATCAAACAGGACTCAAGCTTCCCATGGGCACTTCCTCTTTGGTGCCATATCAGCATTCAAACTTTGTTCTTCATGCAGTTGTCTTGTAAGCTCCAAAACCTTTTTCTCACTTGCATAGAAATGGGTTTCAAAGATGTTTCATTCCTCTTTGAGTTGAATCCAAGATCTTTGTAATTCCTCACGAGTAGTTGGCATGTCAAGATGGAGAATAGTATGAGGTACACCTATCTCAATGATAGGTTCCATGATGATAGGAAGGATGGAGGGGTAAGGCATCATGAGATTTTGAGTGTGTGCTCGTACCCACTGAAGATAAGGCTCCAAAGGGATGGAGTTCTTATTCCCCAATGTATTGCTATCCACTATGTTCACCATGCCCCAAGCTCGGATGAACCTATGACGATACCCTTGGACATCATTCTCATAGTCAAATGCAATTCCCTGAATCAATGCATCATGAGGACCGTCCCTTCTAGCATACCCAAACTGTCATAACGCCAAACAAGGGTTATAAGTGGTTCCTCCCATAATTCCTAGGAGAGGGACATTAGGGAATTCCCCATAATAATCAATGATGGTAACGTCTTTCATAGATCGAGGTCACCAGTGAATATCTGAATGCGTGAGAGACATCAACCTATTAAACCACCACATGCCTTGCTCATTCTTCAACACAGATCGGGAGAGGTGCAAAATAAACCACCTAGCCAACAAAGGATTGAAACACATGAGGGTTCCTCTTCTCTTTACAGTGTGAGTGTGAAAAGAGTGCAAAATGTCTCCAAGTAAGGTAGGCACCGGATTATGAGACATGAAAATTTTGACCGTATTCAGATCTATGAGTTGGTCCAGATTAAGGAAAATTACCATCCCATAAATGAGAAGGTCCAACACCTCTTCAAAGGCTTATAAGTCCAGGGTATCCCAAAAATAGTGAGCTTTCTCAAACAAGAACTTGGCTAGAAACCCTTCGACACCGCTTCTTGTTTCCCAATTTGTCACAACGTCAAACTATTGTAAATACAGGGCTTGAGCAATTTCCTCAGGCTTTGGTTATCTTTCAATAATGTTGATGGGTAATTGATTGAGAATAGGTACACCCAATAACTGAGAAAACTCTTCCATAGTAGGCACCAACTGGTAATCGGGAAATGTAAAGCAATGATGTAAAGGGTCAAAGAACTGAAAGAGAACTTTCACCATGTCTTCATCAGGGCTTGAAGTGACCAAACTGAGGATCCGACCATGTCTTTTAGTGAATGGGGAATTCTCAGGAACCCTTGATGCCAACTCTTTAAGTTGAGGAGGCACCCTTACGAGGTTAACTTGGATAGTATTTCTGTGAATGGGAGCCATTTCCTACAAAACAGACACAAAGATAAGTCCTAAAAGTCCTTGAAATGGTTAGAGTGATATGTCATGTTATGATGTTATGATGTTATGTACAAACAAAATATATATAATCAAACAAATAGATCCTTAGGTTTAGGCTTGCATGGATTCCATAGGTAAGTACCCTCTTGAAGTTTAGTTGGTTCAACCTGTCCTATTAATAATAACCGGGTTCTAGGGAATCTCAATATCACTGATATTTCTTCACCGAGCATTATTTTAGTACAAGCCTCTTTATTGGCGACCGAAATATCCCGAAAGTCAGATCTTAATGAGTTTAGTATTGAGTATCAACCAACTTTAGACTGCACCAAAGTCGGCTATCTCACTACTTCCTAATGGACAAGTTGGTCAATTAAAGGTTCTAAGGTCAGTTGGTGCTTCGTGATACCATATAGCGACCCCGTATTCTCCTTGACTACTCAAGGGCTACCGGTACCAACAAATATGTCACACCAACGTAGCTATCGTTTAAACCATGTCGGTATACCCCACGCAGTCCCCATGATCTATTGCTACTAACCTAAAAGGTGCCTCAAATCCGGGTGTAGGATCTTTACAAGTAAACCCAAGCAAAAACCCTTTAAGATAAAGCAAACAAAGCATACAAGGAAAATAAGTTAAATATGACCTAAGCTCTAAGGTAACCCCACTTTTTATTTCATCCCCAACAGAGTCGCCAATTCTGTGATATGGTGGAAGAACCGACTGTTATACTGGTTTTGCGTTTGTGTTCGCAAATGTTGCGGTAAGCAAGAGTCGTCATCGAATTTTCTTTTATCCAACAAAGGAAAGGGTGAAAAGAACATAAAATACCTTTCGAGATTATTTCTGAGTAAGGGGGTAGATTATGGAAAGGGAAGGTATTAGCACCCTTTCCATCCGTAGTTATCTACGAGCTCTTAGATGCTTAGCTCAATTTTTGAAATACCTTTTGCTTTTCTGTGCTTGAAAAAGTATTTTGAGAAATGCCATAGTGTGGAGATTTGCTTTATGATAACTCTTGTATCAGTCCTCAAGAGTGTTCATAAATCGTTTGAAAATGTTTTTTGAAATGTTTAGTGTAAGTGTGCAAATTTGTTTTGAGCAAGTATCTAGGAACTATCTACTTATACTCGAAAGGTTTGTTCTTTTCCTACTATACTTCAGATAGCGCTATCCTACTATTAGTGAGTAGGTAGCCCTATCATTATATGTTTGAGGGACATTCAAATGGACGTTTTTATAATCATAAAGGAAACTTGGCAAGAAGTTTTAGTAACTACCCTAGGGTTCTAAGAACATATTTTTACCGAGGCAACATCGAGAGGGTCATCGAGGGACTTATGATCTTTTGAACTGGAGGGTAGCCACTAAAATATCTCACATTTCGAGAGTTGTGACTATTCCCGAAGGCAACCAAAGTGGGAATACCCTAGAGGTGTATATGTGCAGGTGTGTTGGTTTTCAGTTATTTTTGTCTTAAGTTTGCTAGTGTTTGATTATTAGTCTTGCCATACAATCCTATTATCATGCATCTAGCAGTTAATATGTACAGGAAATAAAATGCAGGAATATAATACGCTATTACAAAGCTTCAGGGAGGGGGTATTTACATGTCCAAACTTTTGGGGAAATAAAGCAGTAAAAGTAAAGTCCTAGTTAAGCTATTACATATTGTGAGCAATTACAATAATTTGGAGAAATAAAATAAAATACGGAAAAAAATAACACGCGCGAGTCGAGAGGAACGTCTAAACTCTAAAAAAGTTCTAAGTAAAATAAGAAAATCTTTTTGGTTTTTGTTTATTTTAAGAAAAATTAAATTAAATAAGAAAAAACCAAATCTAATTCTAATTAATTAAATAAAATAAAATGATTATTAATTAAAGTTGATTCTAATCAAATAAAATAAAAAACTAATTTTAATATTTTTTGCATTTTTATTGAGAAACATTTGAATGAAATAACCTAATTCTAATTATTTTTAAAATAATAAAATAAGTTCAAAATAATTAACCTAATTAATTTACAAAATTAAAATTAATTAAAAAAATCCTAAATTCTATTATTATTATTTTTCTGATTTTTTAATTAAATAAAAAAATGATTTCTGAAATTAATAAACTAAAAGTAAAAAAAGTAAAATGGGCCAGGTGCTGATTAGTAAACAGGGGGGTGCCTGTTGTAAAACGTAGGCCCAGTGATAAAAGGAGCCCAATTTTGCCTTGTGATCCGGTGAGGAGAAGTTTTAGGGAGCGCATGGTAGTTTGTGCGTGAGAGCATTGGATCTGGCTACGCTAACATCTGGCAGCACAGACTTGAAGGTGCATGGTGAGTGTATTTAACTTGTACGCATCAGATCTGTAAACAAAATGTTAGAAAAAAAACAAAACGCAGCAAACTGGGATTGAACCCAGGACCTGTAAGGTGAAAGCGCTATGAGTGCATCTGTTACCACTGGGCCAACTTGTCAATCGAAAGAAATGACACCAATATGGAGTCCTGCGAATTCTGTTAATTTAAAAAAACAAACGAAAACCTATCCTAATCGAAATTATCCCCTGAACCCGAATCTGGGGCTGTTTCGATTTGCAATGGTCTACATCATGAGTTTCGAAAATGACTATTTTGAAAGACCCCTTGCAATGGTATCCTAGCATCTGGGTGTTGCAACTTACATATATTGCATTAAATCATTCATAAACAAAAGGAATACCATGAATATGCAATCCACATGAGTTTACATTATAGATTGAATGAGATTGAAATTTTTTTACCAACTGGAGGTGCTTCGATCTGGGATTCTGAGTGTGGGATGGCTTGGAATTTTCTGTTTGATAACTTTGATGTATTTTTTGGATTTTCGTGTGGCTTCTTTCAGGAAGTGATATTCGTGTTCTTTGGATAGGCAATCACTTATGTCCCTTGTTCTGATGCAGTCTTGTCTTTATATAGGGGAATGTGAAGCTTGACGAACACGGTAAGAATTAAGTCTTTAACATGGCCTTTAAAACAAAATCAAGAATTTGAGAATCATCCATTTATGCTATATTCTTACCATTTTCGTAGGTTGCGTGAACCTGGACATTTTGTATTGGCGCCTTGTACGAATTTGAATTTGTTCAGAGCTTCTTCGATTACGTCACCATTTGGTTCAATTTCCTGATCTGTAAGGATAAACCTAGTCGAATCAGCTCTTATTCCTTTTCGATGACTTTAAGTTCTGATTCAAATTGCACAAGGCCTCAATATCCTGGCTTCTTCGATCAGTCCCCCAAGTTCACTCTCTTTGATTGCTCTGACACTACCCAACTAGCCCAATCGAAAGACTTCATTATGGTCATTTGAAGCTTCCTTTGGCATGAATGTGCTTTGTGCAGGAGGCTTGAGCCTGGAAATATGTTAGATTTTGGGCTAGCAAGCATCTTTGAATATTTCTCTTTCATTTTGGTCAACTGGATCCATTCTTCGACCAGACCCCTTTTTAGACAACAATATGTGTTTCCAATCAAAGTGTCCTTCAAATGGGCCCTTTGTGTATCCTTTATTTTGAACCAATGTGTGTGTTCTTTTAAAGGGACCACATGTATCACTTGTATGCATCACTTGAAATTCCTTCGAATGGGCCAACAAAGTATATCCTTCGAATGGAACACCCGTGTATACCCCTTTAAATCCATCAATACATGTCCTTCGAATGGGGAAAATATATGTCCTTCGAATGGACCATGGGCATGTCCTTCGAATGCGCCAACTGTGTACCTTTTGAAAGCGGCATCCAGGTATGTCATAGTGCAGAAACTATGTGCGTTGAAGGTTTTAAATGGTCGAATCGAAGCTTGCATGTAGGAGGTCCCTACCTTGTGAATTAAAGGAAATATTTCAGAAGGCCATTGGCTTCTGAATCGAAGGAAAGTTGTAGGAGGCTATTTCCTCGTTCCTGCTGGCATGAAGGAATTTCATGCCTTATTAATTGAAGGCAAGTTTAGAGAAGGTACCTATCTTCTGAATTGAAGTGCGCCAGTAGGAAGCCCACGCCTTTTGAATCGAAGGAAAGTTGTAGGAGGCCATTGCCATGCACACCAAAAGCTAGCTTATAAAGGGTCATTGGTGTAATCAAAGCTTGCATGCAGGAGGCCTAAATACCCAAATGAGGCTTGCATGCAGGAGATCCATGCCTTGTGAATCGAAGGAAACTGTCTTCAAAGGAAAACAATGGCCAATCAAAGCTAGCATGAAGAGAGCATACAGGAGGCCACTGCCTCAATCGAAGCTTGGGATTTAAGCTTGCTCGAAAGAAACCAAATGCCCAATCGAAGCATAGGAATTAATCTAGTCCAAAAGAAGTCAAATTCCCAATTGAATAATAGGAATCCATAAAAACTTACTCTTCTTTGTTTTTATGCTTGAGAGCCCCTAAATGATCCAATTGTACTTGTGCAGCCTTGACCCAGTAGGAATTTTGTTGAGAAAAATCTTGAGAAATGAGAGGGCAAATTTTGGGGTACAACATGACCAAACTTGCCACACTTGAAACACTTCACTTTAGCACTCGGACATTCAGAAACACAATGTCCTTCAACACCATACCTATACCACTTAACCAGAGTAGAAGCTCCTCCCCCACCCGGCTTCTTGTCATCACCAGTTTTTGTTTCCCTTTACTAGCATAAGGCTTTCCTCTGAATTTCCATATTCCCTTCTTATCATGCAAAGCCTTATAGTAAACAACACTATCTCGACTATCCTCATCATAGATCCTACTCTTGTTAACCAACTCAAAAAATCTAGTAATTTATTGATAACCCATATCCTTCTTGATCCCGAGTGTAGCGTTAGAAATATTTAAGAAAAAGACATTAGATTGACTAGACTTATACAGATCAAATTAAAAATCGCCACCGCTCTTTATTGTTTCCAAAGGAATGGGAAAAGAGCGAATAACCCAAAAAGAGGGGGAAAGATTCTAGGTAAGGGGGTTGGTTATGCAAAGGGAAGGTATTAGCACCCTAAACATCTACGGTACTCTGCAGGAACCTCTTTGTAAAAAATATGTATATTTTGGCTATAAAATGTTGTATGAAAATAGATGATGGAGGTGATAAAAGAAATATATTTTTTATGATTTTTGCACCCGCCGCGGTTGCGAACCTTTAGTGCCTACGTACCACCTTCCGTGCAATAGAGGATCAGGGTACACGTAGTTCCTGTTTAAAATTTTTAAAACACAAGTGTGTTAGTTAATTTTATGAGATAAGACATCATCGTCATTGTCCGTGTGGAAAACATACTTACTACCCACAATCATGAGAAAGGAGAATTTGCATCATCTCAAAGTGGAGGATATGGCTTGGATTTTTAAAATCAATAATGCCTCACTCAACTCCCAAGTGAAAAATATCCCTCTTTACTATATATTATAGAAGTACAGTTGTTTGCATCACTACAAGGATTGACAAGAGCCTAATCTATTGTGAAAAGTTTTAGATGAAAGCCAAGATGGAAAAATGGTTTGAATGAGATTGATTAAATTTTAATCTTCTCACAAAAAAATGTTAAGGTATTATTAATGTTGATTGAAGTTTATTCATGAAAATGTTTGAAAATGCATGGACCTAAGTCCAAGTTTATTATGAAAGTAGTTCAAGTTAAAAAAACAAGAAGAGTTTTCAAAAGGAGGGAGAAGATTTTTGAAATTAAAGAAGATGGACGGAGAAGAAGAGACTATCCTAAAGCATAAGGTAAATGCTAAGGATAGGAACCATCTAACCAAAAAGAAGACAATACTTGACATTATGAGCCAAGATAGAATTCTCATTATTTGGATTGAAACCAAACAAACAAAGATATTAGACCTCTTGAAAGAACCAAACTTCAAGTGTATTAAGTCTTCACAAAAATTGGGCAGAGTAACGGCTGTATACGGGTGAATTCCAGACTACAAACAAGGAATGTAATCACAATAACCTGCACACAAAACAAACAAACATCCCAATGTCTTGAGGTAAACCTCAAGAACTCCAGACAAGATATCAATTAAGGTCGCAAGGTCTCCAATATAGGCCAAGGTTTCTATTCCTAAGTCCAAGAAGTCCAATGCTCCATAATGTCAAGGATATTAATCAAATAGTCCAAATATCATTAAATATTTTTAGGGTTCATGTTGATTATTAAGTGTCTTGAAAAAGAAAAGTAAAGCTCAAGTGAGCAAAATAAAAATGACAAGAAAGTAAATGGGCTCAAGTGAGCAAAGATGAAAAGTAGCATGAAATGTAAATGCTAAAATAAATGGTACATAAAGCATAAAAAATAAAAGGGCACAAAGTAAAAGCAATTTAATAATTAGTGGTTAGTTGGATGACCATCTTAAAACTTGCATTTGGAACTCATTAGAGGATTGGTAGAACCAAGTCCTCCATGCAACAAGTTGCATTTTCTTTTTTGTCAAGTATATCATCCATTTGGAATCCTCAAAAGTACCATTTAATGATCAATGATATTTAAGTGATCCGCGTTGACCAAAAGTGTTGTAGATCTATTAGAGGATTGGTAGAACCAAAGTCTCCATACAATGAATCTCAAGGTTATTGGATCAAAGGGATCAAATTAAAATACTTGGGCTTGCAAACATAATTTTGGGCCACGAATGATCATTTATTCGAATCGGGACAAAATTTAGCGTTATATTAAGCAATCGTAAGTGGACTTATATAGAAGTCGCACTTATTTTGAGGCCGGTCAATAGCAATCTATGCACCATTTGTTTTGGGACATGATATAGAGATCATGTTCCAATAACACTTAGTGCAATAAGAAAGGGATGAGATGGAGAGGGGTGGGGAAGAATATACAAACCACATTTGAATTAAATTTTATTCAAACTATTATTAAAATCATTCATCCATTTTTATGGAGTTAGACTCAACACTATGGATCCAATAATGTTAATAAAGTTCATGATTAAAATTCAACCCAAGTCAGCCAGAAAATAATCACAAAATAATATTGCATTTAATATATACGTTGAAAAAGGTTTTAAAAAAGGGTTTTAAAATAGAAATAAGCAATAAAAATATCAACTATATTCAAATTAATTAAAAAAAATTAAGTAAGGCCATAGAAAAATTAGAAAAGGACTCAAATATTTTTATGAAATTCTTGGTAATTTTTAAAAGTCAGAAACTATTTTAAAACTAATTAAAATTGTTCAAACAAAAAGAAAATAGGTCAAAAAATAGTAAACATCAATATAAAATTCCATAAAATTTTCAAAAAGTCAGAAATATACAAAATGGTATTTATGAATTTTTTTTAGAATTAAAAAATGTCAGAAAGTATTTTTAAAGTAATTAAAAGAAAGGAAATAATGCAAAAAATATAAAAAATATCAAATATCAAAATAAAAAAATGAAAAAATATCCTTCAGATCAGAAATAATTCAAAGTATTTTTGTGAATTTTTTCATAATTTTTGGATAAAAAATAAAAGAGTTATGAGTTTTAGAAAATTAAATCAATTAAAATATAAAATCAGAAAATAAAATAAAACCAAAAAGATATGGCCATCAGATCATAGTCAAAACGTGTTAGTAAGCTAATCCAATAGACCAGACGCGCTGTGCTTGATATGGACCTTAGTGGAATGCGCAGGGAATCAGAAAAAAGGCAACCAATGAAATTAAAACGCTTGACACGCTATCATTGGCTGAGACGAGACATGTCATGTCTTCAACCTCCAGCCACCCTGCAATGGAGATTTTGTGAGATCCTTAAAACGGTAAAATTAGGATATGAGACAAGTATCATTGGATTCGTCTCTTCAAGACGGTCCTAACACCACCATTGTGCCAAATTTATATAAAGTATACAAAGAGATACGAATAAAAAACCTAGAAAATAGCGAGCACCTTCAATTTGAGATTTCTCTCTCAATTCTCAATGTATTTAAAAATTGTAAGAAGCACTAGAATCAGGAGAAGGAGTAGAACATATTATTTCTTTATTTGGATCCAAATAATGGAGAATTCTACCTTTTCGAAGTTCAAGAAAGAAGCTCTGAAACTGGACTTATGTAGCTTGGATTATTGCTCGTTTTACTTGATTTAAGTGCTAGAGAGTTTGTATGATGCTTGAGGAAGATGAATGTGCAAAGAATTTAGTAGGAAAAGGTTGGAATATCAGAAACTGATTTCAAAGATTTCAAGCTCGTGTGAGGTTTTGACAAAGTGTTTTTGGCTCTCAAAGCTTGAGGAAATGAATGGGGGATGATCCTCTATTTTTAGGGAATCAAATGGAATGTTCAAGCCTGTGAAATGATGAAGTTTGGAGGGAAATCGTGTGAACCTAATACACGAGCAAAGTGTGATTTGATTTCTATTGTACCCCAAAATTTCCCCTCCCATATTTCTCAACACATGGCAAGGGAGGTCCCCAAATTGCTCAAGAAAGTTCAAGAGTTGACCAGACAAACTCTCTCCTAAGGCAGTATACCTCAAATTAGGGTTTCCATTTTCATCAATATGTGTGGACCACAAAGGAATAAAATCCTCACCATTTTCCTAATATGTTCTCAAGATCATCCATGTCAAGTTTCAAGCCTTGCAGAGGAAGTTTGCTCAGTCAATTGCTCAAATGCCTGAAAATCAACTGTGTTAGGTCAAAAGTCAACTGTGGCCCACCTACAGTCAAACTTCAAGATTTTTGGTCAACATCCTCATTTTGAAGTATTATCCATCATTTGATCAAGGGTTGATCATGATTCCTCATGGATTCTCACAATTCATCAAAACCCAAAAGTTGCTAAATTAGAGTTTTGTAGGAAAAGTCAACTCAACTTTGACCAAGCATAACTTTCTAATATATCATCATAAATGACCCATCCAAAGCTCATTTTTAATATGATGCAATTCCCTACAATTCATCTTCATCCCCCAAGTTCAGAATATGCACTCACAAAAAGATATGAATTTTGACATTATAGGTCATTTTGAAAAGTCAACAAAAACACCTTTTGGGTCAAAGCTTCATACATGAACATGGAAGACTCAATTGAGATGAGACCAAAAGGGTTGCTTAGAGGACATCCTAATATTTCTAAAAAGTCCAAGAACACCTCTCTAGGGTCAAAATTGAGAGAGTTATGCATTGTCCAAGTTGACCATTTTTGCAAAATTGCCAAAAGTCAAATGTGCTCAAATTTACATTTTTTGCTAAATGGACCCAACTTTTTATTCTTGCACCTCAATTATAATGTGGTCCACGACTCAAATACTTATCCACCAATTATTTGCTCCATTTTTCAATTTATCTTGATTTTTCATTGATTAAAAAGTGAATTAAATTAAATAAATGATGAAAATTATCAAAGATATGATTTGATTTGTTTTTTTGACAAGTTAGCAACCAAGATATGCTGAGCTTGCAAGATCAATTCGAATCAATGGAAATTGGTACAAAAAGAGCATGATTAGGCCAAATTTAGAAATATATAATATGGCTAAAGAATCAAATCAAATATCATCAAAGATTGAAGATTGAATCTGTTTTGCAACCCTAATTCATTGAGGGATATATAATGAACAAAACCAAGGCAAGAAAAGGAGGTGATAGTCGTGGAAAAGCTAGAACCAAACTTCAAAATTTCAAAGAAAAGTTGTGATTCAATTTCCATCCTAAAGGCCAATCCAAGCCATTCTAACATTACCAACAGACTCCTGGACATCTCCAGAAGGGATCTCAATCAATTGCAAGCATTTTCACATCCGGAATCATAAGTTATAGACGCCACGGTTCGCCCTAAAACCTGATTTCGATTTTATTGATTTACGCATCATTAGCATATTTGAATTATATATTCTTTTTCATCATTGAGTTTGTAAGCTATTGGTATTATTTAATTGCGTTTTCAGTACAGGAATCATGATATGCCACTGTTAGGGTTTCTTGGCTCGTTTTAGGGGTTTTCAGTTTAGGAAAAATTAGGCTTTGCTTCTGGTACCATGATGCTCGTGGGGATGAGACGAGTTGATTGGTACTAGTGTTTGTCATTTATATTGCTTGTATACAATTTTTGAGATGAACAGGTCTGTAGATACAGCGAAGCGTCCGTAAGTAAAAGCTTGTTTGCTTAAAACGACAGTCTGGGGAAGAAGATGAGGCGTGGCAACCATTGGTTGGTTGGTTTGAATTCCGCGTGTTTTTTCAATTTAACCGTCGTGTATTATATATTATATATTACTCTTGTTATAATAAAAAATGAAGCAGGTGGCACAGATGGTAAGGCGTGTTGGAGTTGAGTGGGAGGACCTGGGTTCGATCCCCAGGTCCCAATATTTGTTTCATGTCATTTTTCATCAGGTGATCAGGCGCGTTGCTTAGCATGACGTCCACCATATGCCATCAAGATCCAACCATCAAACGCATCTTCAGCCAAGATCCAATGCCTTTCCATTGAAGGATCACCATACACCTCAAGTCAACATACGCATCAGATTTTGCAAAGTCAAACAGACTTGGATTGTTTGGGCCCAAAAGTCAGATCTACACCTCCCATATTTGCTAGCAATCAGGCCCACTTCTAATTTTTCTTTCTTATTTTTATTCTTTTAATATTTCTTTTATTTATTTTAATTGACAATTAATTACTATTTTTCATAAAATCATAAAATCAAGAAATCAAAAATTAGAATTAGACTTTTTTTTATCAAAATTAATTTTGTTAATTTAATTTAATTTAGTTTAACTTAGGGCAACTTTAACTTGTTTTCTATAATTAAAACTAATTATAAAATTAGGTTTAAACTCTTGATTTAATTTTATTTTCTCTTTATCTCAAGTAAATAAAAATACAAAAATAGGTTTTTAGATTGAATTAATTCATTTTTCTTAATTTAAAATTAATTAGAACTTAGGATTTTCTTTTTTAATTTAACTATTTCATTATTTTCTTAAAACATGACAAAAAACATCTTTTTTTTAATCAATCGTCAATAGGTTTAGTCAGGGGTCAAAACCCTAATCATCTCGTATTTAATTCGCCATGCACTTGTTATTTATTTTGTCAATATTTTGTAACTGCTCACTAGTTTGTAATAGTAAATTTAGGGCTTTTACTTATCACTTTTCCCCCGGGTTTTTGGCTATGTAATTAATCCCCCTCCCCGAAGCCTTGTAATAGCGTAGATTTACTTTCTCGCGTTTTTAATTCCCGCAAATATTTAGCTGTCTAGATCTATGCTAATAGGATTGTATGGAAAGAATGTATGACAAGTTAATACGGTTAGAAAACCCTAATGTGCAAAGATAAATAACTGAAAACAAATCACTCGCACATATCACTCTTAGGGTATACTCTCACTTCGATTGCCTTCGGTAAACGATCATTAAGCATAGGGTGTCTTAGTGGTTGCCCTCCTGTCTAAAAAAGATCAAACGTCCCATTCGAGTGTTGCCTCGGAAAGGTTGCCTCAGAAATGTTGCCTCGAATATGATCTTAAGACTCTAGGGTTATTACTAAGGTGTCCTAACATTGCTTTAATGATCGTACGTCCCTTTCGAATCGACCCTTACAATTCCAACGACGGTTCTACCTACTCCTTAATAGTGGGATGCGCTGTCTAAAGGAAACAAGAATAGAAACGACCTTTTTTTGAGTAGGTAGATACTAGTAGGTACTTGCTCAAATCAAAACTTTTCACACTTACACTTTTCAAACAAACTTTAAAAACAACTTCGTCACACCTTTGAGTACTGATACAAGGATTATCATGAAGTAAAACATTTTCAAAAACAAAGCACACACAAGAAATTTAAAAAGATGAGCAAGTACCTAAGAGCCCATGGAAAATCATGGATAGAAAGGGTTCTAACACCTTCCCTTTCTATAATCTACCCCCCGTACTCAAAAACTCTCGAAAAAGGATTTTTTTTCTGTACTTTTTTCCTTTCCAAGATTGGATGAAATAAAAGTCGGTGGTGACTCTTGCTTACCGCGACATTTTGCAAACACAAAACATAAAATGCAAACCAGTATTAAACAGTCGGTTCTGCCACCGTATCACAGAACTGGCGACTCTGCTGGGGACTTAATAAGTGGGGTATACCTTAGGATCTAGTTCATTATAACTTCTTATCTTGATTGCTTTGTTTGCTTTATTTTTGAGGGTTCTGTTTGGGGTTACTATAGATCCTATACCCGAATCTGGGGAACACCTTTTAGGTAAGTAGCAATAGACTGAGGGAACTGTACGGTGTAGACCGATACGGTTGAAGCAGTAGCTATGTTAATGTGGCACTTTGGTTGGTACCGGTATCCCTTGTGGAGAAACGAGGAGAATACGGGGCCGCTGCATGGTGTCGCTAAGCATCAACTGACCTTAGAACCTTTAATCGCCCAACTTGGCCATTAGAAAGTAGTGAGATAGCTGGCCTCGGTGTAGAGCTGAGAACTGGTTGATACTCGATGCTACACTCATTGAGGATGGTCAGTGATATTGAGATCATCTAGAATCCGGTTACTTTTCTAGGATAGGTTTGAAACCAAGTTAACTTCAAGATGGTATTACCTTTGACCTCATGCAAGCCTTAAACCTAAGGGCTTTGTGTGATTTGATTGTGTTTGCAATATTTTTGTTTGCTATACCTGTGGTTTATCATGACATCATGCATCATAACATGGCATTCATGCTTCATTACACTAACCATTTCAAAGACCGAGGGAATTTATCTTTGTTCTGTTTTGCAGATCATGGCTTCCGTGTGTAGAAATACCATCTAAATCAACTTTGTGCAGATACCTGCTCAACTCAAGGAGCTAGCATCTAGAGTTTCTGAAACTTCTACTTTCATTAAGAGACACGGTCAACTTCTCAGCCTGGTTACTTCAAACCTTAATGAACAGATGATGAGCGTGCTATTTCAGTTCTTCGATCCCAAGCATCACTGCTTCACCTTTCCAGATTACCAGCTGGTACCCACCTTGGAAGAATTCTCTCATCTATTGGGCATATCCATTCTTGAACAGGTACCCTTCACAGGTATGGAAGAAGTTCCTAAGCCAGAAGACATTGCCTCAGCTTTGCATTTGAAACTGGACGATGTGGTGTCCAATTGGTAAAATCTAAGCGGAGTCGAGGGTTTTCTAGCCAAATTTCTGATAGACCAGGCTCAACTATTTTGGGATGATTTGGATTTTCAGGCTTTTGAAGATGTCTTGGATCTTCTTATCTATGGTTTAGTTATCTTCCCTAATCCAGACTCCTTTGTAGATGTGAATGCTGTCAAGATTTTCCTTTCTTGCAACCCTGTGCCTACCTTGCTTGGAGATATCTTGCATGCTCTCCATACTCGTACTATGAAGAGAAGAGGGACTCTTATGTGCTGCATGCCGTTGCTATCAAGGTGGTTTATTTCCCACCTCCCTAAGTCTGTGATGAAGAACGAAGAAGGTTTGGGTTGGTCGCACAGAATAATGTCACTCGCTCATACGGATATTCTTTGGTGTTCCTGGGCTATGGAAGACACTGCTGTTATTGACCGCTGTGGGGGATACCTTAATGTCCCATTACTTGGTATCAAAGGGGGTATAACTTACAATCCTTGTCTAGCTTTGCGACAATTTGGTCGTGCTCTAAGAGATGGTCCCCACGAGTTGCTTCTCGAGGACGTTGTATTCAACTATAAGGATGATGTTAAGGAGCATCGCCAGAGGTTCATACGGGCTTGGGGCATGGTAAACAGATCTGAACCCAAAGATTTGGGACCAAATACTTCCCTTCCTATGAAGCCTTATCTCCAATGGGTCCGAGCTCGTGCCCAGAAGCTTGTGATGCCTTATGTGGCCGTATTACCAGTGATTGTGGAACCCACTAATTAAGAAGGCATTCCTTACACGGTTCTCTATCCTTACATGCCCACTGATCCTGGGGAGTTACAGAGGTCTTGGATTCAGCTGAGGAATGAGCGGGATACTTACCGGGAGAAGTTCCATGAGCAAGAAAGGAAGGTTTTGAAGCTCAGCATGCAGCTCAAGGAAGAAAGAGTGCTCAATGACTATATCAGCACAAAGAGAAAGCGTCCATGGGACTTTTGATTTTGCTTTTTCTAGTTTTAGGTTTGTGTTATTTACTTCTTTGTAACGCCTTAAAGGCATTTTGAACCTTTCAAATTTAAGATAATAAAGTTTTATTTATTTTTGGTTTGCAAATTTAAATCTCCCAAAGTCTTTGAAATCATTACATGCGCATCCCATTATCATACACATCATTACAAGTACCACTACAGGTTTCTCATCTTCTTCACTATTTATCCCATGCAGAAATTTCTTTCGATCAAGCCATCAAAGATCTTCAGGCACAGAACACCCAGTTCCAACAGATGTTCATAAGTCTGGTTAAGGGGCGGGAGGATTTGAAGACCCTTATTCTGAAAGAGAAGAAGAAAAAGAAGAAGGTAGGTATTCTGAATATGGGCAGAAGGTTCGGATAAAGGTTGAAACATCAAACTGATCTGACCTCTTCATATAAGGATGGGGAGAACCAAGAAAGGGAAAAGGACTCTAGTCCTGCAGTTTCTAACAAAGATACTGATTACGACGATTAGCAATATCCTCCTGTTGAGGATAGGTACAAGCAGCTAGAAGACCGGCTGAGTGCTATGGAAGTTCAGAAGATACCTGGTTTGGATTTCGGAGAACTGGGACTGGTATCGGGAGTGGTCATCCCTCATAAGTTCAAAGCTCCGGTTTTTGCCAAGTATGATGGGGTGTCCTGCCCAAAACTCCATCTCCGCTCGTATGTAAGGAAAATCCAACCCCACACTGCTGATAGAAATTTGTTGGTGCATTTCTTTCAAGATAGTCTGTCAGGGACTCAGCTTGAATGGTTCTACCAGTTGGAGGGAGCCAGTGTCCGAAATTGGGAAGATCTTGCTGCTGCTTTCTACAAGCAGTATCAATATAATGCCGACCTTGCTCCCACTCATACTCAGCTCCAGGGTATATCCATGGGTGCAGGTGAAGGTTTTAAAGATTATGCTCAAATGGAGAGACTTGGCTGGGAGAGTTCAACCCCTGTTGTCTGATAGGGAGTTGGTTGACATGTTTCTGGGGATGCTATCTGGTCCATTTTTCAATCACTTGATCAGTAGCTCGTCATCTAGTTTCACCGAGCTGATTTTAACTGGAGAAAGATTAGAGGATAGAATCCGAAGTGGTAAAATACAGAGGGGTGCCTCTTCGAGTTCGATAAAGAAACCTTTTACTGGTAAGAAGGAGGCCAGTGCAGTCTATAGCCCGAGGGGCCAAAGCAGATCTGAACATCGTCAAATGGTAAATGATGTAGTGATACCAAGACCCACAGTTGCTCCACAATGCAACAATCAACAAAGGGTGGAAAGACCACAACGACAGTTTACCCGCATCAATATTACTTTGGCTGAAGTTCTGCCTCATCTGTTAAAATCCAACTTGGCGACCTTGAGAGAGGCTCCCAAGAATCCAAACACTACTTCTCCCATATACAATCCCAACGCGCGTTGCGCCTACCATTCTGAGAGTCCTGGCCATGATACAAATGATTGTTGGGCTCTGAGAAACAAAGTATGAGACTTGCTTGAAGCTAAGGAGATAGAGTTTGACGCTCCAGAAAATCCGAATGTTATAACTGCTCCCATGCCCAAACATGGTCGTGGAGTTAATGTTGTTGACACCAATTTGTTTGTGATCTCTGTTGAAGAAATTTCTACTCCTCTTATGACTGTTAAGCAGAATTTGATGTTGGCCAGTTTATTTTCGGGTTGTGGTGAAGGTTGCCACATGTGTTCGATTATACCTACTGGTTGCCGTTTGTTGAAGTCAAGTGTTTAGCGCCTGATGGATAATAAAGAGAATTTGTTCGAGAAGACTATGATTCCCATAGTTCTCACTGAAGACATTGCCATTATAACCATTTCCGCCAATACTTCCAAGGTTTCCTTGAGAAAACCTATTAGGATTACACTTGTTCAAAGAATTTCTCCGCTAATAATTATTGTTCCTGGTCCCATCTCATACACCTCAGACAAGGCTGTCCCATGGCATTATGGTGTTGATGTGTATTATCATGGCATTAAGCAAGATCTGAAGAATGAAGAAGCTGATACTGATGTCAGTAATATTTTCGAGACTAGTAAAGTTACCTGAAGTGGAAGGGTCTTCTCTCCCGAAATTTCCCCGAAGACTATCATCAAGCCTACTGTTATTCCAACTGCTGCTCCAACCATCACTCCTGACATTTCACCTGTTCCTACACCAGTTATTACACCTGCTACTGTTCCAGTTCTTACTCCAGTTATCACCCTTATTGCCAAGCCATCTAGGACTCGGGGCAAAGAAATCATAGGTGAACCTGCCCGGACAGAGGCACCTAAGGAAACTGTCGTGGAAGCCTCTAAACAAGAAATAGAGGAAATACTGAAAATTATCAAGAAGAGCGACTACAATGTAGTCGAGCAGCTGGGGCAGACCCCGTCAAAGATATTCATGTTGTCTCTATTGTTGTATTATGAAGCCCATACGAAGGCTCTGATTGCATTTCTCAAGACTGTGCATGTGCCGCAGGAAACTTCAGCAAATTAGTTCAAAGATTGTGTGGCCAGCCTGACTGCTGAAAATGGGATGGGTTTCTCAGATGCGAATCTGACGCCAAAAGGAAGAAATCATAATGATGCTCTGCATGTCTCGATCGAGTGCAGGGGCACCACTATGGCGCATGTGTTGGTAGATACCGGGTCTTCGCTGAATGTTCTGCCGAAGAAAGCATTAGACCGTTTGGATTGTGAGGGTTTGACTTTAAAGCCGAGTAACATTGTGGTGAGGGCTTTTGACGGATCGAAGAGAATGGTGCACGGGAAGGTGGATATCCCTGTCAAAGTGGGTTCTCAGACCTTTGGGTCCACCTTCTACGTAATGGACATCAGGCCATTGTATTCTTGCTTGTTGGGTCGTCCTTGGATCCATAGGGCTGGGGCAGTTACTTCCACACTCCATCAAATGCTGAAGTATCCGGTGAAGGGGAAGATTGTCACAGTGCGAGGTAAAGAAGAGTATATGGTAAGTCATCTCAATTCCTTCCGCTATGTAGAGATGTACGGGGAATTCATATAAACTCCTTGTCAAAATTTCGAAGAGGTTCCTCAGGTCTTGGAATCAACTGAAGTTACTACCGGCAAACCTCCATTGAAGATGGCTTCTCTCAAGGACGCCAGGGCTGTGGTTGAAGAAGGTGGGTGTACCAATTGGGGTCAGCTCCCTGATTTCACTCACAAAACTGACAAATTTGGTTTGGGCTTTACTACAGGGGCTCAAAGGGTTGTTATGCACGCACGGATTGGAAGACCTCCTCTACACATCAGCAATCGGGGAATTAATGCAATTGAGGACAGTGAAGAAGATTCAGACATCGACAGCTGGATCTACCCAACAACCAACGGTGGACTGAATAACTGGACGGCGAGGGACTTCATACCTATTTCTTTTATTCCGCAGTAATTGACTTTTGTTTTAAGATTTGTAATAAACAAGTTTGAAACTTTACGACCCAGTGCCTTGTCCGAGGCACCTTGGCTTTGCTTGTGAGGGCTTATTATTTGTCATTTCATATATCATTAATAAAGCATTGGATATTTCTTGCATACAAATTTTGCGCTCCTTATTTTTATTTTCTGTCTCTCACTTTATCAAAACAGCTATGCTCTTACACACACTCACGTATCATACTGCAGATCCATATCCACTCTGGATCCCATTGATAACAGCTCTGCTACTTCCAGTTATGACTTCAAAAATCCGATCAACCAAGCCGAGGACGAAGGTGAGGATGATTGTGAGGTTCCTAGAGGACTTTCTAGACTGTTACTGCAGGAAGAAAAGGCCATACAGCCTCATGAAGATCCATTTGAGTCAGTGAATTTGGGTACAAAGGAAGACAGGAAAGAGGTTAAAATAGGTGCGAATCTGGAGCCTAGTGTCAAACAACGGTTAATACAGATGCTACACGACTATGTTGAGATCTTCGCCTGGTCCTATGAAGACATGTCTGGTTTGGACACTGATATTTTGGTACATCACCTGCCGACTAAAGAAGACTGCCCTCCGGTAAAGCAGAAGGTCCGCCATATGCGCCCTGAAATGTCAGAGAAAATAAAGGCAAAGGTCATGAAACAGTTTGACGCAGGATTCTTAGATGTCACTTCTTATCCGTAGTGGGTTGCCATTGTTGTTCTGGTACCTAAGAAGGACAGTAAGGTACGGATGTGTGTGGACTACAGAGATCTGAACAGGTCAAGCCCCAAGGATGACTTCCCACTTCCTCACATTGATGTTCTAGTCGACAACACCGTGCAGCACAAGATCTTCTCCTTCATGGATGGTTTTTCTGGCTACAACCAGATCAAGATGGCTCCTGAGGACTTGGAGAAGACAACCTTCGTTACACAGTGGGGCACCTTCTGTTACAAGGTAATGCCTTTCGGGTTGAAGAATGTTGGGGAAACTTATCAACGCGCCATGGTCGCTTTGTTCCACGATATAATTCACCACGAGATCGAGGTTTATGTTTACGACATGATAGCCAGGTCCCAGACTGAGGAAGAACACCTTGATCATCTCCATAAACTATTTAACAGGTTGAAGACGTACAAGCTGAGGTTTAATCCGAACAAGTGTACCTTCGGGGTAAGGTCTGGTAAGCTTCTGGGTTTTGTCGTTAGTGATAAGGGTATTCAGGTAGACCCTGCAAAAGTAAAAGCCATACAAGAGATGCCGGCTCACCGCACAGAAAAAAGAAGTTAGAGGTTTCTTGGGACGTCTGAATTACATCACCTGATTCATTTCACATCTGACTGCTACTTGTGAGCCAATCTTCAAGCTTCTGAAGAAAGATCAAGTGGTAAGGTGGAATGGTGAATGCCAGACCGCTTTCAAAAGAATCAAGGAATACCTTTAAGAACCACCAATTCTGATGCCTCCAGTTGAAGGAAGGCCTTTGATATTATACTTGATAGTGCTAGACAATTCAATGGGGTGTGTGTTGGGGCAGCACGACGAGTCTGGTCGAAAAGAGAACGCCATTTATCACCTTAGCAAAAAGTTTACCGACTATGAGACCCGATACTCATTGCTCGAGAAAACTTGCTGCGCTTTGGCATGGGCTGCTCGTCGACTGAGACAGTATACGCTGACTCACACTACCTTGTTGATATCAAAGATGGATCTGATCAAGTATATTTTCGAGAAGCCCGCTCTCTCCGGAAGGATAGTAAGATGGCAGATGATCTTAACCGAGTACGACATCCAATACACAACCCAAAAAGAAATCAAGGGGAGTGTATTGGCAGATCATTTGGCGCATCAGGCTGTGGATGACTACCAGTCCATGAATTTCGAGTTCCCGGATGAGAATATCATGTTGGTAACCGATTGCGAAGAACCTGGCCCGGATGAAGGACCTGAGGAGGGATCCCGATGGTCTATGTGTCTTGATGGAGCCTCGAACGCATTAGGTAATGGCAGTGGCGCTGTAATTATATCTCCGGAGGGCTGTCATACTCTGTTCACCTCCCGATTATGTTTTAACTACACCAACAATATGGCGGAGTATGAAGCGTGTATCATGGGTCTTCGAGCTGCTATTAACCTGAGGATTAAGTTCTTGAGTGTATTCATAGATTCTGCTCTGGTGATAAGTCAGATCAAAGGAGAGTGGGATACGAAGCACCCGAATCTCATCCCTTAGAAAGAGTATGTATTGACATTGTTCCCACACTTTGAGGAGATAACCTTTGAACATTTTCCACGAGAGGAGAACCAGTTAGCGGACGCGCTAGCTACCATGTCTTCTATGTTCAAAGTCAGGTGAGACAATGAAGCTCCCCAGATTACCATTGAGAGGTTGGATGAACCCGCACATTGTTGTGACATTGAGACCGAAGAAGTGGCAGATAAACCCTAGTTTCACAAGGTAAAAAGGTATCTTGAGGCTCAGGAATATCCCGAGGGGGCATCTGCTAATGACAAGAAGTTTTTGAGAAGGTTCGCTACGAAGTTCTTCATCATTAATGGAATCATCTATAAGCGTAAACATGATTCAACCTTACTGCGGTGTGTAGACAAGAGCGAGGCAGAAAGGATCATGGAAGAGTTACATGAAGGTACCTTCGGAACTCATTCCAGTGGGCATACCATGGCGAAGAAGATCCTACGGGAAGGATACTACTGGTCCACTATGGAAGCCGATTATTATCAGCACTCTCGAACCTGTCATGAGTGCCAAATCTATGCTGATAAGGTGCATGTACCTCCGGCTCCCCTGAATGTTTTGACAGCTCCTTGGCCTTTTGCAATTTGGGGCATCGACATGATTGGCGAGATCAGACCTATTACATCTAACGGGTATCGATTCATTCTGGTAGCAATTGATTATTTTACAAAGTGGGTTGAGGCAGCTTCCTTTTCTATAGTAACCAAGAACGTCGTGGCACGGTTCATCCGACACAATCTGATCTGTCGATATGGTGTACCCGAGAGGATTATTACTGACAATGGTATAAATCTCAATAACACAATGATCACCGAGCTCTGCAAACAGTTCAAGATACAACACCATAATTCTTCTCCCTACTGACCGAAGATGAATGGGGCTGTTGAAGCAACTAACAAGAACATCAAGAAGATTGTACAGAAGATGACGGTGACATACAAAGACTGGCATGAGATGTTACCTTTCTCTCTTCATGGGTATCGTACCTCAACACGGACGTCAACAGGGGCAACACCCTACTCTTTGATATATGGCATGGAGGTAGTCCTACCCATCAAAGTCCAGATACCCTCTCTCAGGATTATGAAGGATGCAGGTTCGAACGAAGACGACTGGATCCAAACCCGACTTGATCAGCTGAATTTAATCGATGAAAAGATACTCACTGCTATCTGTCATGGTCAGGCGTATCAAAAGCGGATGATCAAGGCTTTTAACGAGAAAGTCAGACGCCAAGAATATCAAGTCTGGGATCTAGTGATCAAATGCATCATACTACCACAAGGTGATCCCAGGGGCAAATGGACCCCTACATACGAAGTTCCATTTGTGGTTAAGAACATTTTCTCGGGAGGAGATATGATTCTAACCACCATGGATGGTGACGACCTTCCTCACCCCGTCAATGCAGACATAGTGAAAAGATACTACGCATAATCAAAAGACCCGCTAGGTTGACTGGCCTAGGCAAAAATAAGGGCTTCCCGGTAAACCAAAAGGGTTCGGGCAAAAGTAAGGGATGAAAATGAAAAAAAACTGTACACCCGGCAAGTCGAAAACCTGAAAAGGCGGCTTGGGAAAAAAAGGGTATCCCGGTGGATCGAAAAACCGAAAGGGAGGTCCAGGAAAAAATTAGGGATTAAAGCGTAACACTATGTCTCATTGGATCATCTTGCAACCAGGATTCGGTATAGACTATCAAGCTCGGACAGCGCCAATCAATCTGATCAACCTTCGGCCAAGTAGTGAGGTGATGAGATGCTTGAAGATATAAAGGCAATAGCAGAGTTGGAACTCAATGGGGTTGTTTCACATAGTTTTTTTATTTCTTTTACACAAATTGTAATTTCTTTCGGTGGCGTTCTCTTACTAGGACGTCAACCTCCTTGTACAAAACGCCTATTACAGGCCAGCTTCAAAAATTAATACAATTCATTTTCACAAGAAATTTCAACTTGTTTTTTCTTTTTCTGTTTTGTTTTGCAAGAACGTCCAATGATTCATTTTTGATATATGCATTTGAAAATAATTGTTGCTCATAAATATTTACATAAGAAACAAAAGAAGATTACTCGTAATTCTAGGAACAGGGACAAACAAGAAGTGCCCAAACCCTACAGTTACTCTGCCCATCAGGTATAGGGATAGAGCCAGCTTGAGAACATGAGTAGTGGTACATACACTCCCCACTGAGTAAAAGGTATCCAAAGACAGTGGTGTTAGCTTTCCCGAACAGGATACAACTCTCCCCAGCCAAGGTTCACAATCGCGAGTGAGTCGGTAGATTTTTCCCCAAGCAGGGTTATTTCTCTCACAAGAAGAAATTCAATCTCCAACAAAATTCATTATCACCAGCAACGGAAATTCATCCCCAGCTGAGTTTATTTCTCCAAATCAGCAGATCTATCAACAGAGTATCTCCTCTCCAATAGAGTTATTCCCCCGCAAAGTTATCCTCAAACAGGGTCTCTTCCGGAAAAATATTCACCAGCCAAGGGGCAAATCCCCAACATAGTCATCTTTGTTCACCATCCCCAATAGAAATAGAGGAACTATGTTTTTTTACAGCAGTCAAGAATACCATTTCTCATACTCTCCAAACAGCAGTCAGGGATTTGTTTTCCCGGACTCAGATTATTACGTCAGCATTTCATGTTCATACATCATGACATGCGCATACATATCATATACAACATTATCTCATTTATTTTGAGAACATCATCTAACCCCGCATTTCATGCATCGCATATAATTAACCATGTTATCTTTTTAGGAAAGACGTTTAGCTTCAACAAATCCAGCAGTTATGCAAGTCACATCTGCAGACGACTAATGGAAACTCAGTTCCCGAAACCAAACGGGTCAACTAATCTACACTATCACTTTGAAGTAACCCTACTACCCAGGTTCCTTCTCACAGCCCTACTATCCCAACTTTCATATCGAAGTAACCATACTATCCAGGTTCCTTCTCACAGCCCTACTATCCCGGCTTTCATATCGAAGTAACCCTACTACCCAGGTTCCTTCTTACAGCCCTACTATCCCGGCTTTCATATCGAAGTAACCCTACCATCCAGGTTCCTTCTCACAGCCCTACTATCCCGGCTTTTATATCGAAGTAACCCTACTATCCAGGTTCCTTCTCACAGCCCTACTATCCCGGATTTCATATCGAAGTAACCCTACCATCCAGGTTCCTTCTCACAACCCTACTATCCCGGATTTCATATCGAAGAAACCCTACTACCCAGGTTCCTTCTAACAGCCCTACTATCCCGGATTTCATATCGAAGTAACCCTACCATCCAGGTTCCTTCTCACAGCCCTACTATCCCGACTTTCATATCGAAGTAACCCTACTATCCAGGTTCCTTCTCACAGCCCTACTATCCCGGCTTTCATATCGAAGTAACCATATCGTCCAGGTTCCTTCTCACATCCCTACTATCCCGGCTTTCATATCGAAGTAACCCTACTATCCAGGTTCCTTCTTACAACCCTACTATCCTGACTTTCATATCGAAGTAACCCTACCATCCAGGTTACTTCTCACATCTCTATTATCCAAGCTTTCATATCAAAGTAACCCTACTATCCAGGTTCCTTCTCACAACCCTACTATCCCGGCTTTCATATCGAAGTAACCCTATCATCTAGGTTCCTTCTCATAACTCTACTATCCAGGCTTTCATATCGAAGTAACCCTACTATCCAAGTTCCTTATCACAGCCCTACTATCCAGGCTTTCATCTCGAAGTAACCCTACCTTCCAGGTTCCTTCTCACAGCCCTACTATCCAGGCTTTCATCTCGAAGTAACCCTACTATCCAGGTTCCTTCTCACAGCCCTACTATCCAGGCTTTCATCTCGAAGTAACCCTACTATCCAGGTTCCTTCTCACAACCCTACTATCCAGGCTTTCATTTCGAAGTAACCCTACCATCCAGGTTCCTTCTCATAACCTTACTATCCGGATTCTTCCTCTCTTATCCCCAGACAGCAGTCCACAACACTGTAAGACCGGGACCCGATCAAACACAATCGATTTCACATTTCCCCAGAAAGTCGGGGTGCAGCATATACCCTGACCAAACACACAGTTCACTTCCTCTTCCCAAACCGGAATTATTCCCCAATAGAGTAACGGACAACTGAAGCTCCTAAAACTCTATTTCTCTCAAGACAGAGACCAGCATTCCCCAACGAAGTCTTCCTCAACAACAAGTATACGGGCTCTAGGAAAGGAATCGCTTGTGCGATCGACACTTCTTCAGATGGCATCTTTAAGCCCATCTCCGACAATTCTCTAGCAACTACCATATGGCATCTATAAGCCCATTCCCGATATCGCAAATCAAGTATCACTTCATCCGAGTGCAAATTTCTGGGCACTCTAGTGTTCAATCATCTTCCACCTTCAGATCACGAAAGGCAGACGAGTCAATCTACATCCTCAGGTTTAAGAAGATTGAACAGGGGAAGCTGTTGTACCCCAAAATTTTCCCTCCCATATTTCTCAACACATGGCAAGGGAGGTCCCTAAATTGCTCAAGGAAGTTGAAGAGTTGACCAGTCAAACTCTCTCCTAAGGCAGTATACCTCAAATTAGGGTTTCCATTTTCATCAAGGTGTGTGGACCACAAAGGACTAAAATGCTCACCATTGTCCTAATATGTTCTCAAGATCATCCATGTCAAGTTTCAAGCCTTGCAGAGGAAGTTTGCTCAGTCAATTGCTCAAATGCCTAAAAATCAATCGTGCTAGGTCAAAAGTCAATTGTGGCCCACATACAGTCAAACTTCAAGATTTTTGGTCAACATCCTCATTTTGAATTATTATCCATAATTTAATCAAGGGTTTATCATGATTCCTCAATGATTGCTCACAATTCATCAAAACCCAAAAGTTGCTAAATTAGGGTTTTGTAGGAAAAGTCAACTCAACTTTGACCAAGCATAACTTTCTAATATATCATCATAAATGACCCATCCAAAGCTCATTTTTAATATGATGCAATTCCCTACAATTCATCTTCATCCCCCAAGTTCAGAATATGCACTCACAAAAAGATATGAATTTTGACATTATAGGTCATTTTGAAAAGTCAACAAAAACACCTTTTGGGTCAAAGCTTCATACATGAACATGGAAGACTCAATTGAGATGAGACCAAAAGGGTTTCTTAGAGGACATCCTAATATTTCTAAAAAGTCCAAGAACGCCTCTCTAGAGTCAAAATTGAGAGAGTTATGAATTGGCCAAGTTGACCATTTTTGCAAAATTGCCAAAAGTCAAATGTGCTCAAATTTGCATTTTTTGCTAAATGGGCCCAACTTTTTATGCTTGCGCCTCAATTATAATGTTGTCCACGACTCAAATACTTATCCACCAATTATTTGCTCCATTTTTCAATTTATCTTGATTTTTCATTGATTAAAAATTGAATTAAATCAAATAAATGATGAAAATTATCAAAGATATGATTTGATTTGCTTTTTTGACAAGTTAGAAACCAAGATATGCTGAGCTTGCAAGATCAATTAGAATCAATGGCAGTTGGTACAAAAAGAGCATGATTAGGCCAAATTTAGAAAGATATCATATGGCTAAAGAATCAAATCAAATATCATCAAAGCTTGAAGATTGAATCTGTTTTGCAACCCTAATTCATTGAGGGATATATAATGAACAAAAACAAGGCAAGAAAAGGAGGTGACAGTCGTGAAAAAGCTAGAACCAAACTTCAAAATTTCAAAGAAAAGTGATGATTCAATTTCCATCCTAGAGGCCAATCCAAGCCATTCTAACATTACCAACAGACTCCTGGACATCTCCAGAAGGGATCTCAATCAATTGCAAGCATTTTCACGTCCCGAATCGTAAGTTACAAACTCCACGGTTCGCCCCAAAACTTGATTTCTATTTCATTGATTTACGCATCATTAGCATATTTGAATTATATATTCTTGTTCATCATTGAGGCATGGCAATCATTGGTTGGTTAGTTTGAATTCTGTGCATTTTTTCAAGTTAACTGCCGTGTATTATATATTATATATTACTCTTGTTATAATAACAAATGAAGCAGGTGGCACAGATGGTAAAGCATGTTTGTGTTGAGTGGGAGGACCTGGGTTCGATCCCCAGGTCCCAATATTTGTTTCATGTCATTTTTCATCAGGTGATCAGGCGCGTTGCTTAGGATGACGTCCACCATATGCCATCAAGATCCAACCATCAAACGCATCTTCAACCAAGATCCAATGCCTTTCCATTGAAGCATCACCATACACTTCAAGTCAACATACGCATCAGATTTGGCAAAGTCAAACGGGCTTGGATTGTTTGGGCCCAAAAGTCAGATCTACACCCCCCATATTTGCTAGAAATCAGGCCCACTTCTAATTTTTCTTTCTTATTTTTATTCTTTTAATATTTCTTTTATTTATTTTAATTGACAATTAATTACTATTTTTCATAAAATCATAAAATCAAGAAATCAAAAATTAGAATTAGACTTTTTTTATCAAAATTAATTTTGTTAATTTAATTTAATTTAGTTTAACTTATGGCAACTTTAACTTGTTTTCTATAATTAAAACTAATTAGCAAATTAGGTTTAAACTCTTGATTTAATTTTATTTTCTCTTTTTCTCAAGTAAATAAAAATACAAAAATAAGTTTTTAGATTGAATTAATTCATTTTTCTTAATTTAAAATTAATTAGAACTTAGGATTTTCTTTTTTAATTTAACTATTTCATTATTTTCTTAAAACATGACAAAAAAACATATTTTTTTAATCAATCGTCAATAGGTTTAGTCAGGGGTCAAAACCCTAATCGTCTCGTATTTAATTCGTCGTGCGCTTGTTATTTATTTTGTCAATATTTTGTAATTGCTCACTGGTTTGTAATAGTTAATTTAGGGCTTTTACTTATCACTTTTTCCCCTGGTTTTTGGCTATGTAATTAATCCCCCTCCCCGAAGCCTTGTAATAGCGTAGATTTACTTTCTCGCATTTTTAATTCCCGCAAATATTTAGTTGTCTAGATGTATGCCAATAGGATTGTATGGCAAGAATGTATGACAAGTTAATACGGTTAGAAAACCCTAATGTGCAAAGATAAATAACTGAAAACAAATCACTCGCACATCACTTTTAGGGTATACTCTCACTTCGGTTGCCTTCGATAAACGATCATTAAGTATAGGGTGTCTTAGTGGTTTCCCTCCTTTCTAAAAAAGATCAAACGTCCCATTCGAATGTTGCCTCGGAAAGGTTGCCTCAGAAATGTTGCCTCGAATATGATCTTAAGACTCTAGGGTTATTACTAAGGTGTCCTAACATTGCTTTAATGATTGTACGTCCCTTTCGAATCGACCCTTACAATTCCAACGATGGTGCTACCTACTCCTTAATATTGGGATATCGCTGTCTAAAGGAAACAAGAATAGAAACGACCTTTTTTCGAGTAGGTAGATGCTAGTAGGTACTTGGTCAAATCAAAACTTTTCACACTTACACTTTTCAAAGAAACTTTCAAAACAACTTCGCCACACCTTTGAGGACTGATACAAGGGTTATCACGAAGTAAAACATTTTCAAAAACAAAGCACACACAAGCAATTTAAAAAGATGAGCAAGTACCTAGGAGCCCATGGAAAACCATGGATATAAAGGGTGCTAACACCTTCCCTTTCTATAATCTACCCCCCGCGACATTTTGCAAACACAAAACGCAAAATGCAAACCAGTATTAAACAGTCGGTTCTGCCACCGTATCACAATTTCCATCAAAACTCATCCATTCCTTGCTTTTTAATGCTCTAATCCACTTTGGCAACTTGGTTAAACATGTTTAGATCACAAATGCGTGCTAATTTGATGTTTATAGGCCAAAACATGAATTTCAAATTCTGACTTATGAAGAAACTTCAGTTCCAAGTTACCAAGTTCAATCCAATGGCATTCTCAGCTCAAGGGGTCTTAAGGCATGATTCTTGATGCTTTAGAAAGATGAGGTTACAAGCTTTGAAATGGAAAAAGAATGGAATCAAATGGATGCTTGAGCTGAAAGTTGTATTGGGTCAAAGTTAAGGAAAAAAGGTTGACTTTCCATACTTAGAAATATTTCAAATTTTTCTTCAAAAATTGACCTATAATGTTTTGCATCCAAACATGGCCTTCCACTTGGAATTTTCTCTTGGCAAAAAAATATGGAATGAAATAGACCTCTTAAATGACACTTTGAAACTTGAACTATTAAAAATATCCAAAAATTGAGAGAGTTGTGAATTGTTGAAGTTGGAAAAAGATCATGAAATGACCTATAATATTTTGTATCCTTAGGGCATATTCCATCCATTTTCTCACTTTACACATAAAATAAGGCATAAAGTTCAGATCTTCAAGATCATTGTGAAAAAAGAGTGGGCTCAAGGTGATAAAAATTGACCAAGTTATGATCATTTGAAGTCACGCATGAGAAATTGGGGGTTCATCTGGAGGACTTGTAATCTTTCTTCATCATCCAGCTTCTTCCACATGAAAACTCCTTTGAACTTTTGAAGTTATTTATTTATAACCCTTTGAAGAGAAGGATGTCTTTGAAATCACTCAAAAATACCAAAAGATGAGCAAGATATACTTCTTTGAAGTTCAAAACCTTAGCTCCTAGATCAAGAGAAATGCCTTGAGGAACTTTGGCAACTTTGAACAAACTTCTTGTATCAACATAAATTTTTTCTAAGTAGAAATTTTTGAGGATAAAAATTATAACTCATAGTCACCAAAACCACTTCCATATCTTGAAAATTGATAGAAATATGCATTTGTGACCAATGGGAATAAAGCCTTGTCCAAACATGACAACTTCTTCAATCAACCCCTTGTACTTTTGAATCAATCTTGATAACTTTGAAATGTGGTGAACCAAGATAAACCTTGTCATGCAATTTCTTCCAAAATAACTTCAATGGTGGAGTTTGAATTTCTAAAGATTTATTGACTAGGGCATGGAAATAAACTCATGAACCCATGGATCAACTTGCTAAGTCACATTGCCTTTACCTACATTATCAACAATAAGACCATACAACATTGCATATTATCAATTAGAAAGAAAATCAAGTCAAAATATCCATGATCACAAAAGAAAACAAGTCAAGATGCTTGGTGATTCCTCAAAGAGCAAAGCTAAAGATAGGGAGGACAACCAAAAGCCCTAATGTGGTCTTGTTGTGATTGAATCAATATGGTATGGTGAAGGGATCTTAGGGGAAAAAATTGGGGTACAACAACTGCCCTTATTTAAGTTTCTTCTATCTGGAGATACGAAGGTTAGAGATCTTCGTGTCGACGCGATCGAAGATAGTTAAATATAAAACAAACCCAATTTTTCTGTAGCGATAGAAATGTTTAAGACTAAGCCATTAGATTGACTGGACTTATACATATCAAATTAAAAATCACCACTGTGCTTTATTGTTTCCAAAGGAATGGGAAAAGAGTGAATAGCCCAAAAAGAGGGGGAAATATTCTAGGTAAGGGGGTTGGTTATGCAAAGGGAAAGTATTAGCACCATAAACATCTACGGTACTCCGTAGGAACCTCTTTGTAAAAAATATGTATATTTTGGCTATAAAATGTTGTATAAAAATATATGGTGGAGGTGAGAAAAGAAACATATATTTTATGATTTTTGCACCCGTCGCAGTTGCGAACCTTTAGTGCCTACATACCACCTTTCGTGCAATAGGGGATTATGGTACATGTAGTTCCTCTTTAAAAAATTTAAAACACAAGTGTGTTAGTTAATTTTATGAGATAAGACATCATCGTCATTGTCCGTGTGGAAAACATACTTACTACCCACAATCATGAGAAAGGGGAATTTGCATCATCTCAAAGTGAAGGATATGGCTTGGATTTTTAAAATCAACAATGCCTCACTCAACACACAAGTGGAAAATATCCCTCTTTACTACATATTGTAGAAGTATAGTTGTTTGCATCATTACAAGGATTGACAAGAGCCTAATCTCTTTATAAAAGTTTGAGATGAAAGCCAAGATGGCAAAAATGGTGTGAATGAGATTAATTGATTTTTAATCTTCTCACAAAAAAATGTTAAGGCATTATTAATGTTGATTGTAGTTTATTCATGAAAATGTATGGACCTAAGTCCAAGTTTATTATGAAAGTGGTTCAAGTTAAAAAAAACAAGAAGAGTTTTCAAAAGGAGGGAGAAGATTTTTGAAATTAAAGAAGATGAGCGGAGAAGAAGAGACTATCCTAAAGCATAAGGTAAAAGCCAAGGATAGGAACCATCTAACCAACAAGAAGCCAATACTTTACATTATGAGCCAAGATAGAATTCTCATTCTTTGGATTGAAATCAAGCAAGCAAAGATACTAGACCTCTTGAAAGAACCAAACCTCAAGTGTATTAAGTCTTCACAAAAATTGGGCAGAGTAACGACTGTATACGGGTGAATTCCAGACTACAAACAAGGAATGTAATCACAATAACCTGCACATAAAACAAACAAACAACCCAATGTCTTGAGGTAAACCTCAAGAAATCCAGACAAAATATCAATTAAGGTCACAAGATCTCCAATATAGGCCAAGGATTCTATTCCTAAGTCCGAGAAGTCCAATGCTCCATAATGCCAAGGATAGTAACGAAATAGTCCAAGTATCATTAAAGATTTTTAGGGTTCATGTTGATTATTAGGTGTCTTGAAAAAGAAAAGTAAAGCTCAAGTGAGCAAAATAAAATGAAAGAAAGTATATGGTCTCAAGTGAGAAAAGATGAAAAGTAGCATGAAATGTAAATGCTAAAATAAATGGTACATAAAGCATAAAAAATAAAAGGGCACAAAGTAAAAGCAATTTAATAATTAGTGGTTAGTTGGATGACCATCTTGAAACTTGCATTTGGAATTCATTAGAGGATTGATAGAACCAAAGCCTCCACAGAACAAGTTGCATTTGCTTTTTTGTCAAGTATATCATCCATTTGGAATCCTCAAAAGTACCATTTAATAATCAACGATGTTTAAGTGATCCACGTTGACCAAAAGTGTTATAGATCCATTAGAGGATTGGTATAACCAAAACCTCCACACAATGAATCTCAAGATTATTGGATCAAAGGGATCCAATTAACATACTTGGGCTTGCAAACATAAGTTTGGGCCATGAATGATCATTTATTCGAATCGGGACAAAATTTAGTGCTATGTTAAGCAATCGTAAGTGGACTTATATAAAAGTCGCATCTATTTTGAGGCCGGTCAATAGCAATCTATGCACCATTTGTTTTGAGACATGATATAGAGATCATGCTCCAATAACAGTTAGTGCAATAAGAAAGGGATGAGATGGAGAGGGGTGGAGAAGAATATACAAACCACATTTGAATTAAATTTTAATTAAACTATTATTGAAATCATTCATCCATTTTGTGGAGTTAGACTCAACACTATGGATCTAATGATATTAATAAAGTCCATGATAAAAATTCAACCCAAGTCAGCCAGAAAATAATCCCAAATTAATATTGCATTTAATATATACATTAAAAAAGGTTTTAAAAAATGGTTTTAAAATAGAAATAAGAAATAAAAATATCAACTATATTTAAATTAATCAAGAAAAATTAAGGCCATAGAAAAATCAGAAAAGGACTCAAATATTTTTATGAAATTTTTGGCAATTTTTAAAAGTCAGAAACTATTTTAAAACTAATTAAAATTGTTCAAACAAAAATAAAATAGGTCAAAAATAGTAAACATCAATATAAAATTCCATAAAATTTTCAAAAAGTCAGAAATATAAAAAATAGTATTTATGAATTTTTTTAGAATTAAAAAATGTCAGAAAGTATTTTTAAAGTAATTAAAAGAAAGCAAATAATGCAAAAAATATAAAAATATCAAATATCAAAATAAAAATATGAAAATATATTCATGAGATCAAAAATAATTCAAAGTATTTTTGTGAATTTTTTAATAATTTTTGGATAAAAAATAAAAGAGTTATGAATTTTTGAAAATTAAATCAATTAAAATATAAAATCAGAAAATAAAATAAAACCAAAAAGATATGGGCCATCAGATCATAGTCAAAACGCGTTAGTAAGCTATTCCAATGGACCAAACGCGCTATGCTTGATATGGACCTTAGTGGTATGCGCAGGGAATCAGGAAAAAGGCAGTCAATGAAATTAAAACGCTTGGCACACTATCATTGGTTAAGACGAGACATGTCATCATCTTCAACCTCCAGCCACCCTGCAATGGAGATTTTGTGAGATCCTTCAAACGGTAAAATTAGGATCCCAGACCAGTATCATTGGATTCGTCTCTTCAAGTCGATCCTAACACCACCATCGCGCCAAATTTATATAAAGTATACAAGGAGATATGAATCAAAAACCCAGAAAATAGCGAGCACCTTTAATTTGAGATTTATCTCTCAATTCTCAATGGATTTAAAAATTGTAAGAAGCACTATAATCAGGAGAAGGAGTAGAACAATTTAGTGCTTTATTTGGATCCAAATGATGGAGAATTATACCTTTTCGAAGTTTAAGAAAGGAGCTCTGAAACTGGACTTCTATAGCTTGGATTATGGCTCATTTTGCTTGGTTTAAGTGCTGAAGAGTTTGTATGATCTTGAGGAAAATGAATGTGCAAAGAATTTTGGAGGAAAAGGTTGGAATCTCAGAAATTGATTTCAAAATTTTCAAGCTCGTGTGAGGTTTTGACAGAGTGTTTTTGGCTCTCAAAGCTTGAGGAAATGAATGGGGGATGACCCTCTATTTATAGGGAATCAAATGGAATGTTCATGCGTGTGAAATGATGAAGTTTGGAGGGAAATCGTGTGAACCTGATACACGAGCAAACTGTGATTTGATTTCCATGAAAACTCATCCATTCCTTGCTTTTTAATGCTCTAATCCATATTGGCAACATGGTTAGACATGTTTAGATCACAAACGCGTTCTAATTTGATGTTTAGAGGCCAAAACATGAATTTCAAATTCTGACTTATGAAGAAACTTCAGTTCCAAGTTACCAAGTTCAATCCAATGGCATTCTCAGCTCAAGGGGTCTTAAGGCATGATTCTTGATGCTTTAGAAAGATGAGGTTGCAAAATTTGCAATGATAAAAATAATGGAATCAAATGGATGCTTGAGCTGAAAGTTGTATTGGGTCAAAGTTTGGGAAAAAAGGTTGACTTTCCATACTTAGAAATATTTCAAGTTTTTCTTCAAAAGTGACCTATAATGTTTTGCATCCAAACATGGCCTTCCACTTGGAATTTGCTCTTGGAAACAAAATATGGCATGAAATAGGCCTATTAAATTACACTTTCAAACTTGAACCATTCAAAATATCCAAAAATTGAGAGAGTTATGAATTGTTGAAGTTGGCAAATAATCATGAAATGACCTATAATCGTTTGTATCCTTAGGACATCTTCAATCCATTATCTCACTTTTCACATAAAATAAGGCATAAATTTCACATCTTCAAGATCATTATACAAAAAGAGTGGGCTCAAGGTGAAAAAAATTGACCAAGTTATGATCATTTGAAGTCACACATGAGAAATTGGGGGTTCATCTGAAGGACTTGTAATATTTCTTCATCATCAAGCTTCTTCCACATAAAAACTACTTGGAACTTTTGAAGTAATTTGTTTATAACCTTTTGAAGAGAAGGATGTCTTTAGAATCACTCAAAAATACCAAAAGATGATCAAGATATACTTCGTTGAAGTTTAAAACCCTAGCTCCTAGATCAAGAGAAATGCCTTGAGGAACTTTGGCAATTTTGAAAAAACTTCTTCTTCCAACACTTTTGCTTTGTAAATAGAAGTTGTTGATGATGATAATGAGAACTCATAGCCACAAAAAACCACTTCCATATCTTGAGAATTGAGATAAATATGCACTTGTGACCAATGGGAACAAAGCCTTGTCCAAACATGACAACTTCTTCAATCAACCCCTTGTACTTTTGAATCAATCTTGATAACTTTGAAATGTGGTGAACCAAGGTAAACCTTTCCATGCCATTTCTTCCAAAATAACTTCAATGGTGGGGTTTGAATTTCTCAAGCTTTATTTACTAGGGCATGGAAATAAACTCATGAATCCATGGATCAACTTGCTAAGCTAAATTGCCTTTACCTACATTATTAACAAGTAAGACCATACAACATTGCATCTTATCAATTAGAAAGAAAATCAAGTCAAAATATCCATGATCACAAAAGAAAACAAGTCAAGATGCTTGGTGATTCCTCAAAGAGAAAATCTAAAGATGGGGAGGAGAACCAAAAGCCCTAATGTTGTCTTGTTGTGATTGAATCAATATGGTATGATGAAGGGATCTTAGGGGCAAAAATTTGGGTACAACAGCTGCCCTTATTTAAGTTTCTTCTATATGGAGATACGAAGGTTAGAGATCTTCGTGTCGACGCGATTGAAGATACTTAAATATAAAACAAACCCTATTTTTGGCCCTAAGATGCCATTAAATGCTTATGAGCATCAATGCATATGAACAAAATCAAAGAAACACAAAACACCACTGGGGATGTGACAAAGGAAATAAATCACTGGTGGATCAAAAGTCCTGACTGAGAGGATGGTAAGAAGTCAAAGGATGTACCACTTTTACTGAAGGCGAAACTACCAACGTTCACTGAGGGTAGAAAGAGGAGAGAAATAACAACACTGACGTTTACTGAAGGTAGAGAGAATAAATATATCATAGCATCACCGTTCACTGACGATGAACTACCAACATTCACTGAAGGTAGCAAAAAAATAACAATCACCAACTTTCACTAAAGGTGACCTACCAACTTTCACTGAAGGTGACCTACCAACTTTCACTGAAGGTAGAAATAGAAAATATCATAGCATCACCGTTCACTAACGATGAACTACCAACGTTCACTGAAGGTAGCAAAAGGATAACAATCACCAAATTTCACTGAAGGTGACCTACCAACTTTCACTGAAGGTAGAAAGAGAAAATATCATAGCATCGTCGTTCACTGACGATGAACTACCAACGTTCACTGAAGGTAGCAAAAAGATAACAATCACCAACTTTCACTGAAGGTGTCCTACCAACTTTCACTGAAGGTAGAAAGAGAAAATATCATAGCATCATCGTTCACTGACGATGAACTACCAACGTTCACTGAAGGTAGCAAAAAGATGACAATCACCAACTTTCACTGAAGGTGACCTACCAACTTTCACTGAAGGTAGAAAGAGAAAATATCATAGCATCACCGTTCACTAAGGATGAACTACCAACGTCCACTGAAGGTAGCAAAAAGATAAGAATCACCAACTTTCACTTAAGGTGACCTACCAACTTTCACTGAAGGTAGAAAGAGAATATATCCTAGCATCGCCATTCACTGACGATGAACTACCAAAGTTCATTGAAGGTAGCAAAAAGATAACAAGTTTTTCCCCAAAATTCAGGCATTTCACCTAGAACGGGTCTCAACTTCTTCTTTAACCAAGGCATTCTGCCTGGAAAGGGTAATATATAAGTTGTCTCAAATAAAGAGACTACCACTTATAAAGACTTCACAATGAATTATCTCTGGGATATTGAAAGACTTTCCATCCACTGGAGTAATTTGACAACGAACTGCAAACTATCCACTCATAGAGAAGATAGCAAAAAAGTAACATCGACTTTTACGGGGGAGTACAAGTTGCTCAAATAAAGAGACATGTTACTTGCTGTTATGGGAAGGATTGTAAAAATGACTTCTGGGGAAATAAATATGACTTCCTGGGGAAAGAAATATGACTTCCTAGGGAGATGCCAATATATTTATGCTGAGGAGATAAAGTCTTTTCGTGCAAAATAAATGCATATTCTAAAACCAAGGCTCGAAGTCTGTAGATATCATAAGTAATAAAGTTGTTGAGGATCAAAGATTTAAACCAGAAATAAATTGGAACGAGACCGTCGTCCAAAATACGTCCTTTGAGAAATAAACTCAAGAGGGAAACCCCAATCATCCATTCAAAGAGCTCTGTATAAGAAAGCTAAAGCAAAAATCTTCCACGACAGATAACTCAGTGGGGAAATTGAAAGAATATACACTTTCTGCTTAAGGCCAACACTCTATTGGAGAGAGGACAAAAACATCTGCAAAACGGGGTAATATGTCAACAAAATATTAACGAATGTGAATGAGCGATGATTCGCCAATTTTAGCTATGCATGATGTATGTATGAATGTATAAGTGTTTATCACGCATATGCTAACAAAACAGATATATAACACTGGGAGTAAACAGGAAAAACCAACTCGGGCACAATCAACACTCGGCCGAATTACATCCAAGATGAACAATCTAAGAAAAAGTAAGCGCCAGCTGAGGAAACAAAACCCACTGTCTGGTTTAACTTCCCTGAGGAGAAACGTAATCCGGAAGCAAACAAATCCAAGTGACAAAAAAAGTACAGATTCAGGGATATAACATCCTTCTCCCGGCTTCACCAGGGAAAAGCACCCAGCCTTCAACAGAGAAATAAATGTGTTCAAAAGTAACACTTCTATTGGGAATTTGAAAAAAATCAATTTCGAGCAGGGGCGACAGACATCAAATCACCAAATCATCAAAACATTCACTAGGGAATTAGGGACGACTTCATTGGGGAGGTCAACACCACATTCACAAAGGGAAAAAATCAATATACATTCTTCACTTGGGAAAACAGAGGCATGCTTTCTTCGAGAGTGATTACTGTACCAACTTCTCTGGGAAGAAAGAACCTCTACTAAACAAACGAAATCTTCATTGGAGAAATCTTGGATTGAATCTTCATATCATACAAACTCAGAAAAGAGGAGAAATAATCCAAAACTTGACCGGGGATACTGGCGTTGCAAACCCTATACGATGAAACATCTTGAGAAAAAACTTCCCCGGGAAACAAAACTTCTCAAAACAACTGGAGTTCATCCATTCCTGGGATCACCACTTTTGTTGTTTCTCTTGCGTCACAAATTTTAAAGTAAAAACAAATTGTAAATTCTTTTTGAAAATTAATTTTGTTATTCAATCTTTTTTTGCTTTGAAATTTACTATCAATAATAAATTAGGTCTTTGCAAGCTAAATAAAAATAAGAAATGCAAAGAATTGGGTAAAAGCTCAAATTTCATTAATAGAATGGTAGTCTGCGAATGTCGAGACTCCATGGATAATTACAAAGTTTGGAAAATGGTAATATATAATGGAAACGATACATTGAGATACAATGACCACTATCCCTTCTAACAACTTTTGAAATCTTGAGCAGCAACTTCTGTCGAAGTATGATGAGGATCCTATAAGATTGTTGCTCTAATGATCGAGTCTTGTCTGATGTAGTTACTTGCCAAGAAAGTCCCTAACTTTTGCCTAATCTGCCCCTTACGGGTTTTCAACTTAGCGGGAAATTTATTCTGTTTATGTCTCTAATTTTTGCCTAGACCGCCCTTCTGGGTTTTTGGCCTACCGAGACGCTCTTTTTTGCCTAAGCCGCCCTTTTGGGTTTTCAACTTAGCGAGCTATTATTTTATTTCTTTAGGTGAAGTATTTCTTAACTGCATCAGCATTCATGGGACGTGGGAACTCCTCACCACCCATAGTTTCAAGAATTAATGCACCGCCAGAGAAGGCTTTCTTGACAACATATGGGCCTTCAAAATTGGGAGTCCACTTGCCCCTAGAATTAGCATTAAAAGACATGATCTTCCTGAGTACGAGGTCGCCTTCTCTGAATTCACGAGGTTTGACCTTTTTATCAAAATATTTCTTCATTCTCTTCTGATATAACTCCATGACACAAAGTTTTCATTTTCTTCTCTTCAATCAAATTCAATTGGTCAAACCGGTTCTGGATCCATTCAGCCTCTGTCAACTTGGTTTACATTATCACACACAAAGAGGGAATCTCAACCTCGACTGGGATTACAGCTTCCATTCCATACACAAGGGAGAACGGAGTTGCTCCTATTGAGGTGCGAACAGATGTTTGATATCCATGCAAAGCAAAAGGGAGCATTTCATGCCTATCCTTATAAGTAACAACCATCTTCTGGATAATCTTCTTGATATTCTTATTAGCAGCTTCAACATCCCCATTCATCTTTGGCCTATACGGAGATGAGTTGTGATGGACAATATTGAATTCTTCATACAGTTGTCATTATTTTGTTGTTCAGATTCGAGCCATTGTCGATGATAATTCTGTTCGACACACCATATCGACATATAAGATTATTCTTAATGAAGCGCACAACCACCTGCCTAGTGACATTAGCATACGAAGCAACCTCTACCCACTTGGTGAAGTAGTCAATTGCTACCAAGATAAAATGGTGTCCATTCGAAGCTTTGGGTTCTATCATCCCAATCATGTCAATACCCCACATAGAGAAAGGCCACGGGGAGGAAATCACATTGAGAAGTGTCAGAGGCACATGAACTTTGTCCGCATAAATCTGGAATTTATGACACTTTTTTGCAAATTTGTAATAATCGGATTCCATTGTCAGCCAATAGTAACCTTCCCTTAGCATCTTTTTAGCCATCGAATGTCCAATGGCATGAGTGCCAAATGAACCTTCATGAATATCATGCATCAACATGTCTGCTTCGTGTCTATCCACACATCTGAGCAAGACCATGTCATAATTTCTCTTATACACTACATTTTCACTGAGGAAGAAACAGCCATCCAATCTTCTCAATATCTTTCTATCTTTCTTCGAAGCATCCATCGAGTATTCCTGAGTCTGGAGAAAATGCTTGATATCATAATACCAAGGTTTCTCATCTGCTACTTCTTCGGTTGTAAACACATGAGCGGGCCTATCCAATCGCCAAACTATAATTTGAGGCTAATCATTCCAAGTATTCACTTGATACATAGAAGCCAGAGTTGCCAGAGCATCCGCCATTTGATTTTCATCTCTAGGAATGTGATGGAATTCAACTTTATTAAAGAAGGGTAACAACCTTCTAGCATAATCTTTGTAAGGGATCAAGCCAGGGTGACGAGTATCCCATTCTCCTTTAATTTGGTTTATTACCAAAGTTGAATCACCATATACATATAGAATTTTAATTCTGAGATTAATAACTTCCTTGAGACCCATGATGCAAGCCTCATATTCTGCCATATTATTAGTACAATCAAATGTCAACCTTGTAGTAAAAGGAATGTGTGATCCGTAGGGAGTGACAATCACGACACCAACTCCTTTACCATAAGTATTCACAACTCTATCAAATATCATACTCCAGCGAGATTCAGGATCAGGACCTTCCTCAGGCAATGGTTCATCATAATCTTTCACTTTCAGGAACATCACATCCTCATCAGGACATTCATACCCTACAGACTGATGATCCTCCACTGGTTGGTGAGCAAGATAATCAGCCAACACACTACTTTTAATAGCTTTTTGAGTGTGGTATTTGATATAATATTCAGATAACATCATCTTCCAGCGGGCAATTCTTCCAGTAAGAGCAGGATTTTCAAAAATGTACTTGATTGGATCCACTTTGGAGATCAACCAAGTGGTGTGATTCAACATATATTGCCGCAAACATTTTTCCGCCCAGGACAGAGCACAATATGTCTTTTCCAGCATGGAATACCGTGACTCACAATCAGTAAACTTTTTACTGAGATAATAAATGGCATATTCTTTCTTCCCTGTTTCATCTTGTTGTCCCAGAATACATCCCATGGAATTATCTAACACTGTCAGATACATAATCAACGGTCTTCCTTCAATAGGAGGGAGCAAGATCGGAGGTTCAAGCAGATATTCTTTAATACTTTCAAATGCCCTTTGGCAGTCATCCATCCATACACAAACTTTATCTTTCTTTAACAACTTAAAGATCGGTTCACATGTTGCAGTCATGTGGGAAATAAATCTGGAAATATAATTCAAACGCTCGAAGAACCCTCTGACTTACTTTTCAGTTCTTGGCGCTAGCATCTCTTGAATTGTTATGACTTGTTCAGGGTCAATTTCAATTCCTTTATGTCTAACAATTAAACCCAACAATTTAGCCGATTGAACACCAAAGGTACATTTATTTGGATTCAAGCGGAGACGATACTTCCTCAAACGCTGAAACAATTTCAACAAATCTTCTACATGCCCTTCTTCCGTTTGGGATTTAGCAACCATGTCATCAACATATACCTCGATTTCCTTGTGCATCAGATCATGGAATAGGATTGTCATAGCCCTCTGGTACATTGCACCAACGTTCTTCAACCCGAATGGCATCACTCTGTAACATTATATTCCCTAGGGTGTGAAGAAAGTTGTTTTTTCCATGTCCTCTAGAGCCATTCTTATTTGATTATACCCGGAAAATCCATCCATGAACGAAAATACTTTCAATTTTGTTGTGCTATCACTAACATATCAATGTGTGGCAATGGAAAATATTCTTTTGGACTGGCTTTATTTAGATCTCTGTAATCTACGCACATGCAAACTTTTCCGTCTTTTTTCAGTACTGGGACAATATTGGCAATCCACTGAGGATATACTGACGTCACAAGAAAACTGGCATTAATCTGCTTTAGAACCTCCTATTTGATCTTCACTGCCATATCTGGGTGAGTTCTTCTCAACTTCTGTTTGATTGGCGGGCACTCTAGCTTCAGCGGTAAACAGTGCTCTATAATATTTGTATCTAGACCAGGCATATATTGATAAGACCAAGCAAAAATATCCATATACTCTTTCAACAACTCAATCAACCTGCTCTTCACACCAGGATGCAACAATGCTCTGATCTTGAACTCTTTCAGATCTTCTTCTGAACCCAAATTGATCACTTCCAATGGCTCTTTATGTGGCTGAATTACATTTTCCTCGCGCTCAAGCAACCGTGAGACCTCATCTGGAATCTCATCATAGTCTTCTTCTTCGGTCCCATACACAGGACATTCAAAGTTGGGAGAGGGTGCAAGGTCATTGTATTCAATGGGTTTTTTTAATTAATCTGCACATACGATTTATGATTGCATTTAGAAACTGACACATATAACAAGTGATCATGCAGATTGTTTTTTCAGTTATTATTTACTTTGAAAGGTTTTTTTATTACCATTTTCCAAGAAAAAAATTAGAAAATAAAGACACAATTTGGGAAACAAAGACATCTTTTATTATTGATTCTAAAAGTCACAGCAAACAGATAAGCCCTACAATATTAGTACTTCCACCTTAGGCAGAGTGAAAGCTTTTCAAAAAGATTAACAAAACAAATTACTTTGAAACATGTATGCAAGAGGGAACATCAATGGTGGTCCAGTTCTGAACTCTAACTCTGTGCGTCACGTAATTTGGCATTTTCGGCTCTGCTTCATCTTCCACAATGGCATTAATCCCGGAAATAGTTGGATGAAGATACCCCCCTCTATGGAAAATGTCTTGGTACTTTCCTGCAGCAGACTTCGGCTACGTGCTCTTACCTTTGTCATTCTTCAAAGAGAACCCCAAGCCGGCTCGGTTCTTGTTTACAGGTGGATCCACAATCTGTCCCCATACTTCCCTATGACCCTTACGCACAACCTGTTTCACATCCTTGATAGGAACCATAAAATTCTCATTTCCTCTTATGTTGTCAATAGATAAAGCTTGGAACTGAGTCCCAACAGCAGCTTCATCCACCTCCACAATGCTGAAAGAGGACAAATAAGATATCAATAATGCTTGTTCCCCATTTATGATCAATACTTTCCCTTCATGTACAAATTTCAGTTTCTAGTGTAAAGTTGAAGTGACAGCCCCTGCCTCATGAATCCATGACCGTCTCAACAAGCATCTATAAGCGGTACAATGTCCATGACCTGGACAGTAATCTGAAACAAATGTGGTCCTATATGAATAGGAAAGTCCGCTTCACCAATAACAGATTTCCTTGATCCATCAAATGCTTTCACAATTATGCCACTCGGGCGCATAGGTGTTCCTTGACATTTCAACTTCATAAGAGTGCTCCTCGGTATAACGTTCAAAGTGGATCCGTTATCAATCAGCACATTGGATAGTGAATCATTCTTGCAATTCATAGAGATGTGGAGGGCCATGTTGTGATTCCTTCCTTCATCTAGCAATTCATCATCACAGAAACTCAAGTTATTACATGACGTAATATTCCCTACTACGTTGCTAAACTGGTCTACAGGCATATCACTTTCCACAAAAGCTTGGTCCAATACCCTCATTAGAGATTCTCTGTGAGCAAAGGAGTTCATCAACAAAGCCAAGATAGATATTTTTGAAGGAGTCTGCAGTAGTTGATCTACAATTCTGTAGTCGCTCATCTTGATTATCTTCAAAATATCATCCACTTCTTTCTCTAACGTAGCTCCACTAGATTCACCCGTAACCTTCTTGGGTTCAACTTTCTCAACAATTTTCTTTCCAGCACTAACATTTTCTCTAACAACTGGTGCAAACACACGACCGTTACGAGTCACTCTACTATTCTCAGCAATATTTCCAACATCAGGCATTGGCTGGTGTGATCGGTGGATCTGGAACTGACTGTTTAAAGCTGGTTTCGCGAAATGTCGCGGTAAGCAAGAGTCGCCACCGTCTTTTATTTTCTCCAACAAGGAAAGGACAAAAGCACAGAAAAATTCCTTATGAGATTAGTTCTCGGTTCGGGAGGTAGATTATAGAAAGGGAAGGTGTTAGCACCCTTTCTATCCATGGTTATCCATGGGCTCTTAGATACTTGCTCATTTGTGTTTTCAAAATGGTTTGTTTGCTTTTCAAGTGTGAGTGGGTTTTGAAAAAGTTTCATTTGAAAAATTTCTAAGTAACTCTTGTATCTGTCCTCAAGAGTGTATGAAAAATTTGTTTGAAAACTTTTAGAAAGTGTAGGTGTGAAAAGTATTTTGTTCGTTTTTGAAAAGAGCAAGTATCTATGAGAATCTACCTACCCTAAGGAATTCGTCTGTGTAAATGTCCTTAAAGTAGTGCCATCCCACCATTGAGAGGTAGGTAGCACCACCATTGGAGGTGTTCGGGTCAATTCGAGGTTCGGGACATGGTGACCACCAGAGCAATGGGAAGACACCTTAGAAGCTACCCTCATGCCAGGTTCCCGGATCATGAGGACTTACTAAGACGTCCTCTACTCGACGATCACCTTTCGAGGCAAGGCAACAGTGAGGCGTACCCTAGGGGTGGTGTGTGAATTGTGTGTCATTTTCAGTTTATTGTTTGTCTTGTCATGTATTGGTGATCTACGCTTTGATTTTATTTTTGGGCATTCATTCTTTCATGTTATTGTTTAACAGTTAAAGGTGCGGGAATTTAAAGTGCGGAAAAGATAAAGGTCCTACACTATTACAAAGACGCGGGTCTACATCGCCAAATTAATCCAAACCCGATTTAAAATAAAGTGCAGAAAATAAATGTCTAATTGACTATTACAGGGCTTTGGAGCAAGTACATTATATTCACAAAAAAAGAAATAAATAAAACGCGCGAACGAAAATGTAATCGAATGCGAGGGCGTTGAACCCTTTAAAGGAATTAAAATAAAATTATTAAAATAATTAAGAATAAAAAGAAAGAACTTATTTTTTTCATGTTTTTGTATTAAAGAAAATTAAATTGGAATTAAAAGTCAAATGATTCTAGTTCTAGTTATTTTTTTTAATTTATTAAAGAAAATGCATTAAAGTTAAAACTTAAAATTAAAACTAAATTGATTATATAATTTATTTACAAAATTAATAGTTAATGATACCTATAATAAAAATATTTAATAAAAAAAAGAAAATGCTAAAAGTCTATTTTTATTATTTTTGGTTATTGTGAAAAAGAATTAAATTAACAACCTAAAATTAAATCTAAATTAATTATGGGATTTATTTACAAAATTAATACTAAAATAAAATATTTATTATTTTTATCTTTTCTGATTTTTTTTTTTGTTTTTATATTATATGAAAATATTAAATTAAAGTATTGAAAAAAAAATTTAATTAAAACAAAAGAAAAGAAAAGATATAAAAAGTTAAAAAGAAGCAAACTGGAGGGGGGTGTTGTCCCCAAATGGAGGTATAGCCCAGCAATTTAGGGCCCAATTGTCCTTAAGCCTCGTTGACTTTGACACCAGTGTGTGAGGTGGTTGACTGCAGTCCATGGTGTTATTCAATTATTGGCCTTCTGATCGTTCCATTGGGCACGTGGATGGATGGATTTTGTGGGCGTATGATGTGTCTTCCCACTGAATCTGCACACGAATATCAAATGAAGAAAAATATGAAAGGAGGAGGGGACCTGGGGCTCGAACCCAGGTCCTATGGTTTACCAATGAGTGTGCTTGCCAGTGGAGCTACTTTGTTACTTTGTAAATTAAATAACCAACAATCAATATAAAATAAATAAGCACGATAGTGGATTTTTAGCGCGAACTTTCAAACGGACCAACCGCTGATGGCCACCTAAGCGTCTTCCTCGTTTGCTTGTTTTTTTCCTGAAACAAAATAGAATCAGCAACGGTTTTCTAAACGTTCTAAAAGGTGCCTTTCCAAAAAATAACGAATAGCTTGTAGTGTCTCATAAATTGAGCGCGAGGCATCTAATCTCTTCGTCCAAGCATGCTGGTTGCAACCATGGCATCGTGATTCTCCAATTTTGCTGTATTCAAAAACCCCTAATTCAAAAGCTTAAGAACCCTAAAAAACAAAAATGGCAGATTCTCTAATAGTGCATAAAAACGCAATTAGAATATAGGGTTAGCTTCAAAACACATTGCTTAGTATGAATATGTAGACAAAATGCTATGAGAATGCCTCAAAATTAAAACACGAATATGTATTTTTATGAAGAAAAGTTGACTTCTGTATACCGATTCAAAGGGTTAGGGATGAAGTTCTTGGTTGGAAAAGTCCTCTTGAAGCCTCGGGAAGCTAATGAGATCAAAATCTTGCCTTGAATCGTAGTGCAAGTATGTTTTCAGATTTGAGTTTTCAAGCTAAAAGTGTGAGTTTGCTTTTTGTGTTTTTTTCCGTTTTAGAGATGCTTAGCCCTCAATTTTCGTTTGTATCCCTTGTATAGGTCTTATGCAACATGTATGAAGAGGAATTATGGCTCCATAATGCATAGCATTCAATTTCAAGATTCTCCATAAACCTCCATAACCAAACTTCCATTTTTGACTCATTTTTTGAATTCTTGCTTCTTTGAGCCTTGGCACGAAAATGGGATGTACATAATGGTGCTTCAAGGTTAATCAAAGCCAAATATTCCCTTAAATTAATTTTTTTGAATTTCTCTTGATTTTAAAAGATTTAAAATTAATTAAATCCAATAAAATCAATAAAAATGAAAAAATTAATTAAAAAATCTGAAATAAAAGGTGGGACACGTGGGAAGCATGGCTAGGCTAATTCAAGTGGAAAAAGTGGGCCCCTTTTGTCAAAAAATGAAATTTCAAGGATAAATGATTTTGGCCATTTCACAAAAATTTCCCAACTTCTCCAATGCATATCTTGCTCAATTTTTAAGCTTTGATCATGTTCTTGGACAATTTGGAAAGGTCATTGAGTCCTCTAACCAATGTCCTTGGTCCCATGTCATTTTGATTTACCAATCCTAAGTTATGGTCTTTGACTTAAAGTCCCTTTTTGTTGACTTTTGAAAATGACCTATAATGTTGAAATTGATAACTTTTTGTGAGAGCATTTCTTGGACTTGGAGTGTGAAGATGAGTTGTAGGAAATGTATCCCCCTTCAAGATGAGCATTGGATGGGATTTTTCTGATGAACCATGAAAAAGTTATGCCTTGGTCAAGTTATAGTTGACTTTTCAGTTGTCCAAAAATAGAAACTTTTGACACCTTGATGATTTTTGAGCCATTCTTGAGGAATCATGATCAAGAATTGATCAAATGATGATTGTGGCTTCAAAATAAGATGTTGACCAAAAATTTGAACTTTTGACTGTCAAATGACCATTTTTCCCCTACAGTTGACTGTAGTGCAATTAGGGTTTTTGACTGTGCAATTTTGTGCTGAAAGTCTTGAAACTTTGTATGAGGATGCTTGACAATGTGTATGAGCATAGGAGACTTGATTGAGCCCTTGGAAACTTCATTTTCTTGATCAGAACCAAAACCCTAATTTAGACTGTTTAGGAGGCCCTTGAATTGTGCAACCTTTGGGGAGATTTTGAAGCTTGACTTTGCAATTCTTGAAGAATATGGGAGGGCAAATTTTGGGGTACAACAGTTGCCCCTGTTCAATCTTCTTAGACCTGAGGATGCAGATTGGCTGACGTGCCTTTCGTAATCCGAAGGTAGAAGATGATTGAACACTAGAGTGCCCAGAAATTTGCACTCACATAGTAGCAGTGTGATGATGGGAATGGGCTTACAGATGCCATGCTGAGAGATACTGGAAGGTGGATGGGCTTATAGATGCCATGCTGAGAGATGCTGGAAGGTGGATGGGCTTATAGATGCCATCTGGATGTTGATCGCATAAGAGATTCCTTAGCGAGAACTGGCATACCTGCAAAAAAGAAAATGATTACCTGACCTGTTACGGGGATGGTCTTCAAACTCTTTGTATAGATGTGTCCTGACTGGTTACAGGAGCTGGATCTGGAGCTTCAAACGGCGATGAATGAACCAGGGATAGTTACTACCTCAACAGGAACGGTGAGAGAACCTTGGATGACCTTAACCTCAACAGCAAACGTTGAGAAAATCTTGGATAACTTCACTTCAACAGCAATCATTGAGCGAAATCTTGGTGGGAATTACCATCTTCGCAGTATCGGGGAGAGAACCATAGGCGACTACAACCTCAATAGCAAACATTGAGAGAATCCTGGGATGGAATTATCATCTCCGCAGCATTGGGGAGAGAACCATAGGCGATTACAATCTCAATAGCAAATATTGAGAAAAACCTGGAATGGAATTATCGTCTCCGCAGCATTGGGGAGAGAACCATAGGCAATTATAATCTCAATAGCAAACATTGAGAAAAACCTGGAATGGAATTATCGTCTCCGGAGGATCGGGGAGAGAACCATAGGCAATTATAATCTCAATAGCAAACATTGAGAAAAACCTGGATTGGAATTATCGTCTCCGCAGGATCGGGGAGAGAACCATAGGCAATTATAATCTCAATAGCAAACATTGAGAAAAACCTGGATTGGAATTATCGTCTCCGCAGGATCGGGGAGAGAACCATAGGCAATTATAATCTCAATAGCAAACATTGAGAAAAACCTGGATTGGAATTATCGTCTCTGCAGCATTGGGGAGAGAACCATAAGCAATTATAATCTCAATAGCAAACATTGAGAAAAACCTGGATTGGAATTATCGTCTCCGCAGGATCGGGGAGAGAACCATAGGCAATTATAATCTCAATAGCAAACATTGAGAAAAACCTGGATTGGATTTATCGTCTCCGCAACATTGGGGAGAGAACCATAGGAAATTATAATCTCAATAACAAACATTGAGAAAAACCTGGAATGGAATTATCGTCTCCGCAGGATCGGGGAGAGAACTATAGGAAATTATAATCTCAACAGCGGACGTTTGAGAAAAACCTGGGATGGAATTATCATCTCCGCACCGTTGGGGAGAGAACCATGGGAAATTATAATCTCAAAAGCGGACGTTTGAGAAAAACCTGGGATGGAATTATCATCTCCGCACCGTTGGGGAGAGAACCATAGGAAATTATAATCTCAACAGCGGACGTTTGAGAAAAACCTGGGTTGGAATTATCGTCTCCGCAAGATCGGGAAGAGAACCATAGGAAATTATAATCTCAAAAGCGGACGTTTGAGAAAAACCTGGAATGGAATTATCATCTTCGCAACATTTGGAAGAGAACCATAGGAAATTATAATCTTAAAAGCGGACGTTTGAGAAAAACCTGGAATGGAATTATCATCTTCGCAACATTGGGAAGAGAACCATAGGAAATTATAATCTCAAAAGCGGACGTTTGAGAAAAACCTGGAATGGAATTATCATCTTCGCAACATTGGGAAGAGAACCATAGGAAATTATAATCTCAAAAGCGGACGTTTGAGAAAAACCTGGATAACTTTTACTAAGTCTTCATCAGAAAAAATCTGTTTGGGGTCGATTTAGCTGGACTAGAGAAGGCCTTGGACTGGATAATAAATCTTTGGAGTCGATTAACTGAACCGGTCTAGGTCTTGAAAGATGATTGAGAATTTAGCTGAATCTTTCCTGAAAGGTAAAGGTCAGTCATATGCAATGCATGATATGGATCAAGCAATGATGTTCTCAACATAAATGAGATTTGTAGGATATGATGCGTCTATGCATGCTATAATGATGTATGTGATGTTTATGTATGTTTTCGTCTAGGAAAGTAAATCCTTGACGGGTGCCGGGAAGTCATATCCTGGGCTGATGTTGGAGAACAGATTTTGCTTCCGCTGGATGATAGTTGCAAGTATACCGGTAAGAGAAGATAACTCCGTTGGGGAATAAACTTGGCGAATGGATAATTCTGCGAGGAGACAGGTACTCTAACGATCTTGCTGGGAAGCAAAAGTCTGTGGGGAGAGAGATACTTTGCTGAGTTGTTGATAATAACTTGCTGGGGATACCATCGTTATATTGGAAGTGTTAATAGACTTTGCTGGGGATAAGAAGACTGCATTGACGGCGACCTTTCTGTGGCTTTTGGCTGAGGATAACCCAGTTATATCCTAGTACGGAAATAACTCTTTGAATAAAGCCGGGAGACGCATTCGTGCTCTGCGAGGGTAAGCTTCCAGAATCTACTGGGGATAAGCTTGCTGCTTGAAGAGATGGATTCCAACTTTCCCGGGGGGAACTGGATTGGACTCTCTTGGGGAAGTTTTGAACTGCGTTTGGGGAAGTGACTCCACTGAATGTTGGATGTACCTCCGGGGAACAATCTTAGATCAAGACTGCCGGGGATGCTTGTTAAGAATATGTACTGCTGGGGAATGTTGACATCTGCTGGAGGATACCCAACTTCCTTAAGGTTTGATAACTTTGCTTGGAGAAGAGTGCACTGACTTGCTGGCTCACTCTCTGGGGAATTAAGATGTACTAGTTATGTTCTTTAGCTGAACTCACCTTGATACTTAGGCGGACAAAACCATTAGCTTGCTTGGACAGCTCATCATTGCCCCTGTTTCTGATATTGGAGAGGAAGACCTGTGAGGTACTGATAGTTGTTGATAGACCAATCTTCTTCTGGTAGGCAGGTGACAAGATGACAGGACATAGTCGTACGCTTTGATCCCTAACTTTTGCCTTGACCGCCCTTTCGGGTTTTCAGTCCACCGGGATACCCATTTTTGCCCAAGCCGCCTTTTCAGGTTTTCGACTCGCCGGGTGTACAGATTTTTTTTCATTTCATCCCTTCATTTTGCCCGAACCCTTTTGGTTCGCCGGGAAGCCCTAATTTTTGCCTAGGTATGTCAACCTAGCGGGTCTTTGATTTTGCGTAGTATATTTTTTTTCCGACTATGTCCATGTTCTCAGGAGGTGGGGAGTTGCCCCTGTTAGAAGTGCTTTGTCATGCCACCAGAAGGCGTTTGATCAGGCAAGATTCGTTGCTGGGATGCCCCAAGTGACTCAGGCGGAGGTTTGCCCCAGGCTATTTGGCCTTTGAGAGATTCTCCGAATCTTGATTGGATTGCCCCAGATGATGGACCATGCTCATGTCATGCCCCTTTATTGGAAGTACTTCTGTTCATTAGGCATTCGTCGTGCGAACTTCTATGCTGTTTAAACAAATAGTCATATGCAAACAAAGTTATGTTAAAAATGCAAAGCCTATGTCTGTCTTGAAGATTTTGAAAATGCATTCTCTTTTTTTTCATAAAACAAGTGAATGTTTGTAAAACGTGATGTCAACTCCGTATTTACCATAAGCCTTAAGGAGTCAGGATACCTTTCGTAACAGTATGCTTTCGAACTAACCCATGCTTCAGCTAGGACTTTTAAGGGTTATAACGTGGCCTGGTTCATGGTTTAAGAAACAAAGGATAAAGGCTCAAATTATTTGTACCCACCCGCTCTTCGTGATGTTCTTCAATCCTAAACTCAGCTGATCGTACGTTAGACCTTGTTTGAGTCTTTGCTTTGATATACTAGTGATGATTCAGATATTGAACGTTTATTTGAATAGGCAGTCATCTCCTTTTTTACTGAGGGTTTGTAGGACCTCTTTCTTCTTTTTTTTTTGATTTTTGCTACCCCTTTCTTTTTTGCCTGAACTGTTTCCTTTTTGGAATTACAGTCAGCGGGATGCCCCAGTTTTGTAAGTCTCCTTCATGGGTTTCGACTTAATGGGCTTTTTATTATTATTTTTTTTGAGATATAATGACTGCCTATCTGTATGATTGTTCAGAACTATCACTGTTTTTTTTTGTAAGGACCTCTTTGGTGCCATTTGTTATGCACTTGGATCAACTGAGAGACTACCCTGCCCCAGGTTATGATTAAGGGTTTTAAATTTCGAAAATAAAAACTCCTACTTCTTTGGCTCAGAGGGGTTGACGAGGGATTATCATCCTTATAACTCCAGTGTTTAGGGATTGAAACAATGCCTGTACCTCATCAGCGGGGTCTGTTCAAAAGCATATTGTAGATTATGGTATCGTTTTCGTCATCCTCCCTCAAGAGGCTTAGAATTATTATTTAAGAGTTGATCATCAGAAAAAATATGAAAATAATTTGCATTTAGTGAATACGAATATATTGTTTTAGAACAGACATATGCGATGCATTAATGAGATAACAATGTTTAACATGAGTAAATGTTTGAACAAAAGAGAATTGCAACTTGAACATTCGAATGAACAAAACTTTCTCAATCCTAGCCATGTTTTGGCAAGGGAGCAGTGATCACGTGGGGAGTCTTGGGTACTTTAAACTGAATCTCTCCAGCATCGATCATGTCTTGGATCTTATTTTTCAAGCTCCAACAATCATCTGTAGTATGCCCCGGGCTGTCAGAGTGATAAGCGCAGCGGGCATTGGGGTTATACTTCGGTGACGTTGTATTTTGGTTCTTCGGAGCTTCTTTTAGAGTTACCAGCTTGGTCTCCAGAAACTGTGGCAATATCTGGGATAAGGTCATGCTGAGCTGAGTGAACTGCCTTCTCTCGCTCTTTTGTTGGTTGTGATGTTGAATTTGTGACACTGGAGCCTTTTGAGGAGCTCTCCCCTTATCTCCTTGTCTCAAAGGTGGTTGAACGATGACTGGATTTTTACCCTTAGGCTTTTGCCCCAGTTGATTACCCTGAAGCAGTTGGTTGACGAGAAACCAGAGCTCATCTTGTCTTTGAGCTAACCCTTGAATGGCAGTCACCTGCCCCAGCATCTGGACCCTCAATGCATCCACCTCAGCTTGTAGGTGTTTCATCCTTTCATCCTCAGCACTGTTTCTGACAAAGGTCTCCATGAGAAGTGTCCTTAGCTCCTCCTGCCCCTTGGATAGATTCAGGAGGATTTCCCCGAACCGAGTCTCTTGAGCAAGAAAGTCCTGGTTATCTTGTGGGCAAGCCATTGCTGAAATAAACAGAGAGAACAGTAAGTGACCTGCAACAAGGATACCTGTTATGCAATGATGAGTATGACATGCATGTAATGTTTTCAAGGACCTCGCGGGGTAAACAAGAAAATTTGTTAGCATTTGAGTCCGGTAGTTTGAGTGAAGGAACTTCATATTTGTTGAGAGTCCTTCTTCAAGGGTTAAAGGCTCACCATATCCAGTGGGTCATAGCCCCTGACCTTAGTCATCATGTCTGGTTTTGATTTCCAAACAACCTTGGTTAAGGGAACCTTCTTCAAGAGTCAGAGCTCACCATATCAAGTGGGTCATAGCCTCTGATAACCTTGGCTAGAGGAAAATAAATCCTCTTTGCCCCTTGCTAGATGTTTGATTCATCATGACCTGCATCACAGACCCTTGAGATCCTTGGAATGGGTTAGTCCTTATGCAGGATGTATGCAATGGTATGATGTCATGCTATGCATGGGGGTAATGTAAGTAACCCTGTTATGAGTCCCAATTAAGGACTGCAAACCAAAACCTGCAAGAAACTCAGTAAACTTTGTTATGAGTCCCAATTAAGGACTATAAACAAAACCTGCAAGAAATTCAAGGGTCAGATAATAAGCATGCAAGTAGTTCAAGTACGAAGGCACACAAGTCACACAAGAGAAACCCTTAGAGTTTAGGCCAGCATGAGGTCTAGGTACTACCCTCTTTCAGTCTGTTGGTTCATACCTGTCCTATCAAAGTAACCGGGTTCTTAGAGGATCCCAATATCATTGACTACCCTCAATCGGTCATAACTCCAGCATCGCAATCTTTTCTTGCAGCCAGAACCATCGCGAGAGTTTAGCCTCAATGGGCGTAGCATACTGCTACAATTCTAAAGGCCAAGTTGTGTCATTTAAGGTTCTAAGGTTGTTGGTGCTTAATGACTCCTTAGAAGACCCATATTCTCCTCGTTGCAACACAAGGGATATCGGTACAGACCAAGGTGCCACACCAACGTAGCCACTGTTTCACCCGTGTCGGTCTATGCCGGGCAGGTCCCTCACAGCTTATGCTACCTAAACAGGGTATCCCCAGATCCGGGTTAGGATCTATGTAACTCCCATGCAACCCACAATAGTAAAGCAAACAAATCAATACAATTGAAAACACAGTTATGAACTAACCCTAAGGTACACCTCACTTTAAGTTTAAGTCCCCAGCAGAGTCGCCAGTTCTGTGATCGGTGGATCTGGAACTGACTGTTTAAAGCTGGTTTCGCGAAATGTCGCGGTAAGCAAGAGTCGCCACCGTCTTTTATTTTCTCCAACAAGGAAAGGACAAAAGCACAGAAAAATTCCTTATGAGATTAGTTCTCGGTTCGGGAGGTAGATTATAGAAAGGGAAGGTGTTAGCACCCTTTCTATCCATGGTTATCCATGGGCTCTTAGATACTTGCTCATTTGTGTTTTCAAAATGGTTTGTTTGCTTTTCAAGTGTGAGTGGGTTTTGAAAAAGTTTCATTTGAAAAATTTCTAAGTAACTCTTGTATCTGTCCTCAAGAGTGTATGAAAAATTTGTTTGAAAACTTTTAGAAAGTGTAGGTGTGAAAAGTATTTTGTTCGTTTTTGAAAAGAGCAAGTATCTATAAGAATCTACCTACCCTAAGGAATTCGTCTGTGTAAATGTCCTTAAAGTAGTGCCATCCCACCATTGAGAGGTAGGTAGCACCACCATTGGAGGTGTTCGGGTCAATTCGAGGTTCGGGACATGGTGACCACCATAGCAATGGGAAGACACCTTAGAAGCTACCCTCATGCCAGGTTCCCGGATCATGAGGACTTACTAAGACGTCCTCTACTCGACGATCACCTTTCGAGGAAAGGCAACAGTGAGGCGTACCCTAGGGGTGGTGTGTGAATTGTGTGTCATTTTCAGTTTATTGTTTGTCTTGTCATGTATTGGTGATCTACGCTTTGATTTTATTTTTGGGCATTCATTCTTTCATGTTATTGTTTAACAGTTAAATGTGCGGGAATTTAAAGTGCGGAAAAGATAAAGGTCCTACACTATTACAAAGGCGCGGGTCTACATCGCCAAATTAATCCAAACCCGATTTAAAATAAAGTGCAGAAAATAAATGTCTAATTGACTATTACAGGGCTTTGGAGCAAGTACATTATATTCACAAAAAAAGAAATAAATAAAACGCGCGAACGAAAATGTAATCGAATGCGAGGGCGTTGAACCCTTTAAAGGAATTAAAATAAAATTATTAAAATAATTAAGAATAAAAAGAAAGAACTTATTTTTTTCATGTTTTTGTATTAAAGAAAATTAAATTGGAATTAAAAGTCAAATGATTCTAGTTCTAGTTATTTTTTTTAATTTATTAAAGAAAATGCATTAAAGTTAAAACTTAAAATTAAAACTAAATTGATTATATAATTTATTTACAAAATTAATAGTTAATGATACCTATAATAAAAATATTTAATAAAAAAAAGAAAATGCTAAAAGTCTATTTTTATTATTTTTGGTTATTGTGAAAAAGAATTAAATTAACAACCTAAAATTAAATCTAAATTAATTATGGGATTTATTTACAAAATTAATACTAAAATAAAATATTTATTATTTTTATCTTTTCTGATTTTTTTTTTGTTTTTATATTATATGAAAATATTAAATTAAAGCATTGAAAAAAAAATTTAATTAAAACAAAAGAAAAGAAAAGATATAAAAAGTTAAAAAGAAGCAAACTGGAGGGGGGTGTTGTCCCCAAATGGAGGTATAGCCCAGCAATTTAGGGCCCAATTGTCCTTAAGCCTCGTTGACTTTGACACCAGTGTGTGAGGTGGTTGACTGCAGTCCATGGTGTTATTCAATTCTTGGCCTTCTGATCGTTCCATTGGGCACGTGGATGGATGGATTTTGTGGGCGTATGATGTGTCTTCCCACTGAATCTGCACACGAATATCAAATGAAGAAAAATATGAAAGGAGGAGGGGACCTGGGGCTCGAACCCAGGTCCTATGGTTTACCAATGAGTGTGCTTGCCAGTGGAGCTACTTTGTTACTTTGTAAATTAAATAACCAACAATCAATATAAAATAAATAAGCACGATAGTGGATTTTTAGCGCGAACTTTCAAACGGACCAACCGCTGATGGCCACCTAAGCGTCTTCCTCGTTTGCTTGTTTTTTTCCTGAAACAAAATAGAATCAGCAACGGTTTTCTAAACGTTCTAAAAGGTGCCTTTCCAAAAAATAACGAATAGCTTGTAGTGTCTCATAAATTGAGCGCGAGGCATCTAATCTCTTCGTCCAAGCATGCTGGTTGCAACCATGGCATCGTGATTCTCCAATTTTGCTGTATTCAAAAACCCCTAATTCAAAAGCTTAAGAACCCTAAAAAACAAAAATGGCAGATTCTCTAATAGTGCATAAAAACGCAATTAGAATATAGGGTTAGCTTCAAAACACATTGCTTAGTATGAATATGTAGACAAAATGCTATGAGAATGCCTCAAAATTAAAACACGAATATGTATTTTTATGAAGAAAAGTTGACTTCTGTATACCGATTCAAAGGGTTAGGGACGAAGTTCTTGGTTGGAAAAGTCCTCTTGAAGCCTCGGGAAGCTAATGAGATCAAAATCTTGCCTTGAATCGTATTGCAAGTATGTTTTCAGATTTGAGTTTTCAAGCTAAAAGTGTGAGTTTGCTTTTTGTGTTTTTTTCCGTTTTAGAGATGCTTAGCCCTCAATTTTCGTTTGTATCCCTTGTATAGGTCTTATGCAACATGTATGAAGAGGAATTATGGCTCCATAATGCATAGCATTCAATTTCAAGATTCTTCATAAACCTCCATAACCAAACTTCCATTTTTGACTCATTTTTTGAATTCTTGCTTCTTTGAGCCTTGGCACGAAAATGGGATGTACATAATGGTGCTTCAAGGTTAATCAAAGCCAAATATTCCCTTAAATTAATTTTTTTGAATTTCTCTTGATTTTAAAAGATTTAAAATTAATTAAATCCAATAAAATCAATAAAAAATGAAAAAATTAATTAAAAAATCTGAAATAAAAGGTGGGACACGTGGGAAGCATGGCTAGGCTAATTCAAGTGGAAAAAGTGGGCCCCTTTTGTCAAAAAATGAAATTTCAAGGATAAATGATTTTGGCCATTTCACAAAAATTTCCCAACTTCTCCAATGCATATCTTGCTCAATTTTTAATCTTTGATCATGTTCTTGGACATTTTGGAAAGGTCTTTGAGTCCTCTAACCAATGTCCTTGGTCCCATGTCATTTTGATTTACCAATCCCAAGTTATGGTCTTTGACTTAAAGTCCCTATTTGTTGACTTTTGAAAATGACCTATAATGTTGAAATTGATAACTTTTTGTGAGAGCATTTCTTGGACTTGGAGTGTGAAGATGAGTTGTAGGAAATGTCTCCCCCTTCAAGATGAGCATTGGATGGGATTTTTCTGATGAACCATGAAAAAGTTATGCCTTGGTCAAGTTACAGTTGACTTTTCAATTGTCCAAAAATAGAAACTTTTGACACCTTGATGATTTTTGAGCCATTCTTGAGGAATCATGATCAAGAATTGATCAAATGATGATTGTGGCTTCAAAATAAGATGTTGACCAAAAATTTGAACTTTTGACTGTCAAATGACCATTTTGCCCCTACAGTTGACTGTAGTGCAATTAGGGTTTTTGACTGTGCAATTTTGTGCTGAAAGTCTTGAAACTTTGTATGAGGATGCTTGACAATGTGTATGAGCATAGGAGACTTGATTGAGCCCTTGGAAACTTCATTTTCTTGATCAGAACCAAAACCCTAATTTAGACTGTTTAGGAGGCCCTTGAATTGTGCAACCTTTGGGGAGATTTTGAAGCTTGACTTTGCAATTCTTGAAGAATATGGGAGGGAAAATTTTGGGGTACAACAGTTGGATGCGAACTTCCACACCATCCTCCAAGATTGTAGGGTTATATTTGTAGGGTACAACCTTATCTGACTTTTAGGGAACAGGACTCGACAAACTAATCACTAATGGGGTAACAGCTAGCTTGCTATAATATTCAACTTCAAAATGGGTAGGTGCACCAAAACAAGGCACAATGATGTTTACCCATTCTTTAACACAATCAGTCATCACAGAGTCATCTCTGAAAAACAAATCTTCATCTGAGGAGAAGTACTCATCTGCAGAGGCATACTCATCATCCAACTTTTCTTCAGCCAAACAAACCTCAATCATATCAACTTAATGGTAATCATCCCTTTGACCTGTGACTTTGATGGTTCCATTGTCCAACAACAACTGAACACCTTTCCTCACAATAGAACATCCTCGGGAGTCCCAATAACAAATTCGGCAAGATCCATACTGATATTCCACCTGACCAGTCATGTGGCAGAAAGTAGCATGCAATTGCACAAGGTCTTCATTCATATACTCCATATCAAAAATTCTGAACTTTCCAGGATATCCAGAAACCATATTCACCTCCTCTTCATACTCTTCCCTAGGCCTGATTATGTGGATGAGGCCTTCATCCATCATCTCCTGTAAATCATCCTTTATCTTATCACAACCCTGTATGTCTGTACTGCAGATAGAACAATCGGAATGGTCATGCGTATAATAGCTAAATTCACAAAGATCTGCATGCATTTTCACCAAATCTCCTCTAACCAGATTAATATCGAAAATCCAGAAGTTGCTTGGACAACCGACCACCATATTCACAGTATTTACTCCTCCATGCTTGGGTAGAGGATTGTCTTTCACATTGGGGCTCACATCCTTGAAAGATAGAATATCAGACTTCACCAATTTCTCCACCCCAGTCTTCAAAGGATAACAATTCTAAACATTATGCCCTGGTGCTCCCTGATGAAAAGCACACTTTTTTTTGCCTTGTAATACCAAGGCAATGGTGATGGTACAACGAGAGGTGGTCGAGTTTGAACTAACTTCTTCTGAATCAATGCCGATAGTAATTCCGTATAGCTCATAGTAATAGGGTCATAACTCTCCCTTTTCTAATTATACCCTTGATTCCCCTGTTGGAATGGTCTCTGATAAGCAACGGTGGTTGGTGCTACACCCATAACTGGAGTACTTGAGGCGACTTGCTGATGACACTGAGAAATCCTTCTAAGAGTGTTAACCCTCCTCTCTTGCATGACAACATTTACATCCCCTTCCTTCTTCTTATTAAACCCATAAGATGGCTTCTTCACACCTCCAGATCCTTCACCTTTCGTAAAACGGCCCTCTCTTACAACCTCTTCTAAGTGGATACCCATGCCTACCATTTCAATAAAGTCACTTGGCGCACTTTCTACCATCCTCTCATAGTAGAAAGCACCCAGCGTCTTCAAGAAAATCTTAGTCATATCATTCTCTTCCATGGGAGGAATCACTTGGGCGGATACCTCACGCCATCTCTAGGCATATTCTTTGAATGATTCCCTGTCTTTCTGAACCATGGCCCTGAGTTGATCATGGTCAAGCGCCATGTCCATGTTGTACTTGTATTCTTTAATGAACGCTTCTCCCAAGTCATTGAAAGTATGGATGTTGATTCTTTCCAAACTCATATACCACTTCAGCGCAGCACCGGTCAAACTATCCTGAAAAAAGTGAATCAGCAGACGCTGATCATCAGTATGGGTAGACATTCTCCTTACATGCATCACCATATGGGAACTAGGGCAAGTGTTGCCCTTGTATTTCTCAAACTTTGGGACCTTAAACTTCACAGGTACCTTGACATTCAAGACCAAGCATAATTCATTCACGTTCTGCCCAAATAACTCTTTACCCCTTAGGGCCTTCATCTCCCTCTGCATCTTGTCAAACTGTTCTTGAAAATCATCCATTTTGTCATAAAGACCCAAGTCTTCACTTGGTGGAGGGAAATGATGACACCCATCATCTTTAACAAATGGAACCATATTCACCGAAGGAGGTGTAGTAGGAACATGCACCACATGAGATGCAGGAGTAACAATAGTCTGAACAACTTGAGCATCTTGAGGACCAAGGTTGAAACCTTCAGGCACAAAGTTCTCTGGCATTCCCCATGGATAACCTTGAGGCATGTGATTTTAAGCAACAACTTGACTAGCAGACACATGAACAGTTGGAACTTCAGCAATAGCCCTTGTTGGTTGAGGTTGAACACTCGGTGGCTGTTTCTGAGCAGCCACCAGAGATTACATCAGAGCAGTAAGATTGGCCATGCCGGCCTTCAAAGCAGAAAGCTCCTCGTGCAGCTCGCGATTCTCTTGTTCTAAGTTGTCCATCTTCCTTTTGAGATTAGCCCGAGTGTTATAGTGATGAGTTAGCTTGCTGAACGAGGTAAAAAAGCTTGGTAAGACACCTAGATATGCATAACAAATTCAAGAAATATGCGCAATATGATGCATGATATTCAATGCACATGATTTTATTTTATTATTTAATATTTCAAGGGATTTAAAATTTATAGACACATTGCAAATATCAAAGTAATAACGCATTCTAAAAAATTTATTATAACAACTTCAAAATGGATTACAAGTTTTAATGATCCCAAGTACAAGATGAAAACAAAATCTAAACCCTGAAACGCGTAGCTGATGAAGATCACTCTACACGCTGGCGCTTTCCTGTGAGCCTGGCAATCTGAGCCTTCAACCTCTGGTTTTCTTCCAGATATCTGGTGGCGACTTCCTTCCAATCACCTGAATCAAGGAGTGAGCAAATAGCATATGACTGAGGTTTAGGAGAAAATAAATCCCCTTGCCTCTCCATGGTCTCTACAGCCCGTCTCTCAAGGATCTCAATCAAGTTGTCTTTCTCCTTCAAGTCTGCTCTATAGGAAATCTCTAGAGTTTGGCACTTATTCTTCCAAGCATTCTTTTCCTATTGCATCCTGACCAAAGCAAGTTGCAGCTCTTCTAGATCATCCAATAAGGGAGGAGTGGTCTTCACAAATAAATCAGGCATAGGTGTTTCCCAGGAATACGGAATCTTTAACTAAATAGCTATCGTTTGGACCCACTGAAGATATGTCTCCAAAGAAACAGCACCCCTAGGTCCCAAGTCTTTCCTACTCTTCATATGAATGTGATGCCAGGCCTTCGTAATCTTCTCCTTAGCTTCCATATGGTCTTCTCCCTCCTTCATAAAGAAACTACTCAAATGAATACTATTTGGTTTATCCCTCATCGGATAACCAAGCTCTCGTCGTGCAAGAACATCGTTATAGTTGATTCCTCCCTTTGTACCAAGAAGAGGTACATTGGGAAACTACCACAATTGTCAACAATCTCTATATCCTGGTAAGCTCGATGATACCAATCAATATCCGAGTGAGTAAGTGCCATGATCTTAGGAGCCCAACAGGGTTCCTTCCTGACATCCCAAAAAGCATCAGACTGAGGCATATGAGAGATAAACCATCGGTACAACAAAGGCGTGCAACAGATAATCATCCCCCCATGATAAGAATTCCGAAGATGAATAGAGTAATAAGCATCACCCAACAATGTAGGAACTGGGTTTCCAACCATGAAGATCCTGATAGCATTAACGTCAACAAACTTGTCCACATTAGGAAATAAGAACAACTCATAAGCATGTAGAGCAAAGATGGCCTCAAAAGCGACTGTACTCTTCATCCTGGCAAGGTAACGAGCTTTCTCCAATAAGAACTGGGTTGGTAATCCTCTAATCCCTCCTTTAGTAGTCATATGGGCTTCCACCTCAGACTTCCCCGGATGAATCAAAGCAGCAATCTCATGTGGTTTTGGCTCACCCTCCAAACCAGTAAAAGGAACACGATCGGTAACAGGTAAATCCAACTGATAAGAATACTCCTCAAGCGTAGGCATCAACTGATAGTCGGGAAAAGTAAAGCAATGTGTAATACGGTGGGAGAACTGACTTGGTGTTTTACGTTTTATCGCAATTATGCGGATAGCAAGAGTCGCCGCCAGATTTTCTTTTATCCAAAAGGAAAGGCTGAAAAGAACAAGAAAGACCTTTAGAGATGTTTTCTTGAGTTCGGGGGGTAGATTATGAAAAGGGAAGGTATTGACACACTTTTCATCCGTAGTTATCTACGGGCTCTTAGTTGCTTACTAGATCACTTGCTTTGTTTGAAAGTGTGCTTGTGGTGTGGGTTTTGAAAGTATTTTGAAAATGTCTTTGTAATGGTTCTCGTTTCTATAAGAACGCGTACAAAGTGTTGTTTTGAAAATAGTTCAAAGAGGTGTTTGTGGAATGTGTTTTTTGACAGTGATTTTGAAAAGGTATCTTCTTTGTAATGGCTCTCATTTCTATAAGAACATGTACATAGTGTTTTTCTGTTGAAAAATGTTTCAAGATGAAAGTGTTGGTGTAAAAATGATTTTTTTAATTATGGGCAAACGAGCAACTAGGAGGGAATCTACCTACTCAAAAGGTCTTAGATGTTCTTTTCCTCCTCCTTTATATATGGTGATCTTACCATTGATTTGGTAAGAAGCCCCACCGTTGGATGTGAAGGGACAGGCGCGGGTCAATCGTACAATCATAAAAGGCAATTTGTGAGACACTTTAGCAATTTTTCATAAGGGACTAGATCGTTTTACCGAAGGTAACATCAAGGGACATCGAGGGACTACGATCTTTTTTATCGAAGGGTCTTTTCTAAAGCGTCCCATATTCGAGGTACATGACTATGTTTCCGAGGCAACGAGCGAGGTTACCCTAGAGGTGCACGTGTGAAAAGTGTGTTTGATTCAAGTTAATTTGTCTTTTATTAGGGTTATATAACGGTTGTTTTTATGTTCCCATACACACCCTATCTTACTAGCAATTATATGAAAAGCGGTAAACTTGCGGAAATTAAAATCCTACGCTATTACACCATTAGGGGGATGGGGATACAGTTTGCAAATGGGGATGAAATAAGTGTCTAATTATTACAACCATATTAAATAAGTGGACAGTAATGGAGTATATATGTATATAATACAGAAACAGTGTAAAAGAGAGAAAAACAGCATTTTGAACTATTATGTGTCGACACACGCTGTTATGCATTGATGTATAACTTTCCTTTCCCCTGCCAAACCAAATCAACTCAGTATGAGTCGACACATAATGGGATGTATCGACTCATTTCCTGCTTGTGTCGACACATACGCGTTTTGTGTCGACTCATGCACTTTCCATCTTTCTGTTTTAGGCATTGGATAACAGTATGAGTCGATGCATACGACCATGTGTCGACTCATACCCTGTTTTTTTACTTAGAATGAGTCGACCCATGTGGGTATGTATCGACCCATGTTACATTTTTTTGCCTCTATCACCATTCTTTTGCATGTGTCAGTCAGTTTTCAACATATAAATGATAAAAATGAACAGTAAGGAAATGATTAACTTCAAGAGTAATGATTACTTCATCTTATCTTTAGAAATAAACCAAAAAATGATGTATGGAAAATGCAAGGTTAAGATGACTTACCTTGCAACTGCACTTTAGGTTTTGAGTCTGAAACCCTTCAAGATTCTGCGTGGACCTTAATGAAACTCCAAGAAGTTACTAGACTTCCATTTGTGTTGAATGTTGTTGAACCAACTCCAAACAGTCAAGTTTATGTAGTATTGTCTTTTGTTTAAAAGTTGAGAATAAAATCCCTACATAAACTGTTCTTGAGCTTGAGCAATATCTATGTGATATGAAGTGTTTAGGGGGTTTACGAGAGAGTTTTTTACAAGGTTGTATAGTAGTGGGTTGTGGATCTTTTCTGTTTTGGTGAGTCAAAACAGAGTTGAAGATGAACAGAGCTTTTTTTTTTGGATCAAATGGGTTTTATGAATGAGTTAGCTTTTATGAATGAGCAGAGTTTAACAAAATTTTGTTTTTTTTCTCTTCTCTCCTCCTTCTCCAAAATATCCTCCCCATGTCTTATGAATTAGTCCCTTTTGTAGTCCCTTCACTGAGGTTTAGGAGGGAAACAAAATAAGTTGTTTTGAACTATTTTTGCCTACTGCTTTGATGCTTTTTCCACACAATTTTCTTTTGCCATTTTGGTGAAATTTTGTGGCTATTATGATGCAGGTTGGAGCAGACTGCATAGAGCACTTTTGGACTGTTTTTTGGACTGTATAGGGCAACATATACAGGTTTTGTGATAGGTTTATGGTGCAGCATAGCACAACATTTTGTAGGACAGCAGATGAATAGGTTTTTAGAGTGTTGTGGTAATGCACATAAGTAGCATATCATTTTTTAATTCAGCCATAATTTGGACAATATAGTTTGCAGCATGAAACAAGTTTGGTTTGTGGAGCAATTTATGCATATTGTATCAAAGACAAAGCATTGTGGCAAGGTTTTGAGTCAAAGGGAAAAGTCCAAGCAATACAAAGTTTAGGGTTTGTAAACTTGCAAAAATGTCACTTTGTAATAACTTGAATTATTTATAACATCTTGAACTATTTTGAATTGTAGTGACAAGATGTCATGAAGCAATGAATTTAACTTAGAAAAATTTCCAAGTCTTGCAAAAGTTGAATTTTTGACTTTCTTGATTTTTGATGATCAAATTTCATATTTTGGATGTCTTGATGAAATATGATTTTTGGGATTCAACTTTTGGTCAAAAAGTCAAAGTTTGACTTTTTAGTGTACAGTTGACTTTTCCCACCAGTTGACTAAATCTTGTCTATCAATCCACTGATCTCAGGAGATGAATTGAAATGTGCAATTAGGTCAAAATGACACATTCGAGTCCTTAAGATCATGCTTCTGACCAATAATCCATGTATTAGGTCAAAAATCAAAGTTTGATCATTCTCAGTCACAACCCTAGTTTTGCCCATTTTGTCCTTGTGAATGTCTTTTCTTGGGAAATTGTAGTCAAGAATTGAAACTTGATAGAAGCAAGCCTGAGAGTCTAGGAGGATCATTTGAGAAATGAGAGGGAAAATTTTGGGGTACAACACAATGATACATCAGATCATAGAACTGGACCAAGGTCGAGAGAAAACCCTCCTTCATCCTAAGCTTCATGAGAGGAATGATGGATCCATACTTCTTCCGAAAATCTGCAGGACACTCGATCTCGTGGATTAGACTGATCACTCATATATCTTGGGATCTTTGAAACTGTACTTCTCAGTCTTTCTTTTTCCAGAATCCATGGTTAAAAAGTACCTGAGATATTCACAAATGGTCAACTTTTAAATCCCTTAAAATACGATTTCTTCAAAAGATGCTTATGAGTGCATGGATGCATGATGCAACAATCACACACAAGATCACATATATAGGGTTCATAGGTTCAACGTCACGAGCATGAGGTCGAAGGTACTACCCATAAGGTATTGGTCTAAAAGTTTTCACCTACCGAACAAGGTTTTAAAAGTCCCCAGAGTCTACATCCTTCCTTCGGATATTACCAACTTCCCAATTAACTCGGTAATTAGTAATATTCTCAAGAAAAACTCGTCTGAGCATAGTATCGCGTGACAACTATTTCCGAATTACCCCGTCATAGATTCCGCACTACACCTAAAAGGCCAAGATGGGTTAGGTATTCTATGGTCCTCAGCTTCAGCAGGCTCCCAAGTTGAAAGCAGCACGTCTTTCCGATTACTCGGTAAATGACACCACAGCCAAAGGGGCCTCCACTGAGTGGGGGATCTCATGCCTCCTTTTTTTGGATTACTCCCTCAAAGTTAACATGACTATACCGCCCGTCCTATCTTAAAGTTTGCCCAAGTCCGAGTATAAGACTTATGAGTAATCACCAAGCACCCTGAAATTCAAGAAAGTCCAAGCAAACATATATACAACAAATAACATGACACATAAACAACAAAAGCACAGATACAAATATAAACAAAGATAGGTTTAACCCACTTAGGGTGGACCAGCAAGAGGTCAATCTGTCCCCAGTGAAGTCGCCATTTTTTCTGTAGCAGTAGAAATGTTTAAGACTAAGCCATTAGATTGACTAGACGTATACAGATCAAATTAAAAATCGCCACCGTGCTTTATTGTTTCCAAAGGAATGGGAAAAGAGTGAATAACCCAAAAAGAAAGGGAAAGATTCTAGGTAATGGGTTGGTTATGCAAAGAGAAGGTATTAGCACCCTAAACATCTACGGTACTCCGCAAGAACCTCTTTGTAAAAAATCTGTATATTTTGGAGATAAAATGTTGTATAAAAATAGATGGTGGAGGTGAGAAAAGAAACATATTTTTTATGATTTTTGAACCCGTCGCGGTTGCGAATCTTTAGTGCCTACGTACCACCTTTCGTGTAATAGGGGATCAGGGTACACGTAGTTCCTCTTTAAAAATTTTAAAACACAACTGTGTTATTTTATGAGATCAGACATCATCGTCATTGTCCATGTAGAAAACATACTTACTACCCACAATCATGAGAAAGGAGAATTTGCATCATCTAAAAGTGGAGGATATGACTTGGATTTTTAAAATCAGTAATGCCTCACTCAACACCCAAGTGGAAAATATCCTTCTTTACTATATATTGTAGAAGTATAGTTGTTTGCATCACTACAAGGATTGACAAGAGCCTAATATCTTGATGAAAGCCAAGATGGCAAAAATGGTTTAAATGAGATTAATTGATTTTTAATCTTCTAACAAAAAAAATGTTAAGGTATTACTAAAGTTGATTGAAGTTTATTCATGAAAATGTTTGAAAATGCATGGACCTAAGTCCAAGTTTATTATGAAAGTGGGTCAAATAAAAAAAAACAAGAAGAGTTTTCAAAAGGAGAGAGAAGATTTTTGAAATTAAAGAAGATGGGCGAAGAAGAAGAGACTATCCTAAAGCATAATGTAAAAGCTAGGGATAGGAACCATCTAACCAACAAGAAGCTAATACTTGACATTATGAGCCAATATAGAATTCTCATTCTTTGGATTGAAACCAAGCAAGCAAAGATACTAGACCTCTTTAAAGAACCAAACATCAAGTGTATTAAGTCTTTACAAAAATTGGGCAAAGTAACGGCTGTGTACGGGTGAATTCCAGACTACAAACAAGGAATGTAATCACAATAACCTGCACACAAAAAAAACAAACAACCCAATGTCTTGAGGTAAACCTCAAGAAATCCAGACAAAATATCAATTAAGGTCACAAGGTCTCCAATATAGGCCAAGGTTTCTATTCGTAAGTCCAAGAAGTCCAATGCTCCATAATTCCAAGGATAGTAACCAAATAGTCCAAGTATCATTAAAGATTTTTAAGGTTCATGTTGATTATTAGGTGTCTTGAAAAAGAAAAGTAAAGCTTAAGTGAGAAAAATAAAATGACAAGAAAGTAAATGGGCTCAAGTGAGCAAAGATGAAAAGTAGCATGAAATGTAAATGCTAAAATAAATGGTACATAAAGCATAAAAAATAAAAGGGCACAAAGTAAAAGCAATTTAATAATTAGTGGTTAGTTGGATGACCATCTTGAAACTTTCATTTGGAACTCATTAGAGGATTGTTAGAACCAAAGCCTCCACACAACAAGTTGCATTTTCTTTTTTGTCAAGTATATCATCCATTTGGAATCCTCAAAAGTACCATTTAATGATCAACGATGTTTAAATGATCTGCGTTGACCAAAAGTGTTATAGATCCATTAGAGGATTGGTAGAACCAAAGCCTCCACGCAATGAATCTCAAGGTTATTGGATCAAAGAGATCAAATTAACATACTCGGGCTTGCAAACATAAGTTTGGGCCACGAATGATCATTTATTCGAATCGGGACAAAATTTAGTGCTATGTTAAACAATCGTAAGTTGACTTATATAGAAGTCGCACTTATTTTGAGGTCGGTCAATAGAAATCTACGCACCATCTGTTTTGAGACATGATATAGAGATCATGCTCCAATAACACTTAGTGCAATAAGAAAGGGATGAGATGGAGAGGGGTGGAGAAGAATATACAAACCACATTTGAATTAAATTTTAATCAAACTATTATTAAAATCATTCATCCATTTTGTGGAGTTAGACTCAACATTATGGATCCAATGATGTTAATAAAGTTCATGATCAAAATTCAACCCAAGTCAACCAGAAAATAATCACAAAATAATATTGCATTTAATATATACATTAAAAAAGGTTTTGAAAAAGGGTTTTAAAATAGAAATAAGAAATAAAAATATCAACTATATTCAAATTAATCAAGAAAAATTAAGTAAGGCCATAGAAAAACCAGAAAAGGACTCAAATATTTTTATGAAATTTTTGGAAATTTTTAAAAGTCAGAAACTATTTTAAAACTAATTAAAATTGTTCAAACAAAAAGAAAATAGGTTAAAAATAGTAAACATCAATATAAAATTCCATAAAATTTTCAAAAACTCAGAAATATACAAAATGGTATTTATGAATTTTTTTAGAATTAAAAAATGTCAGAAAGTATTTTTAAAGTAATTAAAAGAAAGCAAATAATACAAAAAATATAAAAAATATCAAATATCAAAATAAATAAAAATATGAAAAAATATTCATGAGATCAGAAATAATTCAAAGTATTTTTGTGAATTTTTTAATAATTTTTGAATAAAAAATAAAAGAGTTATGAATTTTTGAAAATTAAATCAATTAATATATAAAATCAGAAAATAAAATAAAACCAAAAAGATATGGGCCATCAGATCATAGTCAAAACGCGTTAGTAAGCTAATCCAATGGATCAGACGCGTTGTGCTTGATATGGACCTTAGTGGGATGTGCAGGGAATCAGGAAAAAGGCAACCAATGAAATTAAAATGCTTGGCACGCTATCATTGGCTGAGACGAGACATGTCATCTTCTTCAACCTCCAGCCACCCTGCAATGGAGATTTTGTGAGATCCTTCAAACGGTAAAATTAGGATCTCAGACCAGCATCATTGAATTCGTCTCTTCAAGACGATCCTAACACCACCATCGTGCTAGATTTATATAAAGTATACAAGGAGATGTGAATCAAAAACCCAGAAAATAGCGAGCACCTTCAATTAGAGATTTCTCTCTCAGTTCTCAATGGGTTTAAAAATTTTAAGAAGCACTAGAATCAGGAGAAGGAGTAAAACAAGTTAGTGCTTTATTTGGATCCAAATGATGGAGAATTCTACCTTTTCGAAGTTCAAGAAAGAAGCTCTGAAACTGGACTTCTGTAGCTTGGATTATGGCTCGTTTTGCTTGATTTAAGTGCTGGCGAGTTTGTATGATGCTTGAGGAAGATGAATGTGCAAAGAATTTTGGAGGAAAAGGTTGGAATCTCATAAAATGATTTCAAAATTTTCAAGCTCGTGTGAGGTTTTGACAAAGTGTTTTTGGCTCGCAAAACTTAAGGGAATGAATGGGGGATGGCCCTTTATTTATAGGGAATCAAATGCAATGTTCAAGCGTGTGAAATGATGAAGTTTGGAGGGAAATCATGTGAACCTGATACACGAGAAAAGTGTGATTTGATTTCCATCAAAACTCATCCATTCCTTGTGTTTTAATGCTCTAATCCACTTTGGCAAATTGGTTAGACATGTTTAGATCACAAGCGCGTGCTAATTTGATGTTTAGAGGCCAAAACATGAATTTCAAATTCTGACTTATGAAGAAACTTCAGTTCCAAGTTACCAAGTTCGATCCAATGGCATTCTCAGCTCAAGGGGTCTTAAGGCATGATTCTTGATGCTTTAAAAATATGAGGTTACAAGATTTGTGTGATACGGTGGGAGAACTGACTTGAGGTTTTTGCGTTTGTATTCGCACTTGTTCGGTTTAGCAAGAGTTGCCACCGACTTTTTATTTTATCCTAAGGAAAGGTTAAAAAGCACAGGAAAAACCTTTTGAGATGTTTCGTGGGTTCGGGGGGTATATTATGAAAAGGGAAGGTATTAGCACCCTTTTCATCCATGGTTATCCATGGGCTCTTAGTTACTTTGTTTAGATCACTTGCCTTAATTTTCAATTGAAATGGTGGTGTGTGTGTGTGTGTGTGTTTGAAAATGTTTTGAAAAAGAGGCCTTGTCTAGGCAACCGTTGTAACAATTCTTTACTCGAATGTTTTACAAAGGTGTGTATCTTTTCGAAAAGATGTTTCAAATGTTTTTGAAAGTTTGTTTTGAAAGTGTATGTGGAGTGTGGTTTTGAAAAGTAGGCAAGCGTTTTTTGCAAGTTGATCAAGTAACTAAGAGTTGTCTACCCCTAAATTTACTCAAAGGTTTTTCTCATGTTTTAACCCTTTTAACAGTATTGTTCCACCATTGTATTTGGTGGGCAATCTTGCGTTAGGATGTTAACGGGACAGGCGCGGGTCATCGTATGGACCATGAATGCAATGGTGCCAAGTGTCTTTGGCAATTTTGCTTGAAGGAACTATGATCATTTCGTTTAGGCAACTTTCGAAAGCGTCATCGAGGGACGTATGATCATTTGAATTGTTTTGCCAAAGAAACTCAACGTGCAAGCATGGCCCATTTTGGAAGGCAACAAGCGGGATTACCCTAGGGGTGCAAGTGTGAATTGTGTATTGATTGTCATGCATTTATCTTTGTATTAGGTTATCTAGCGTTTGATTTTATTTACATACAAACCCTAGGTCTAACCATGGTATATTTGAAAGCGATAAATTGCGGGAATTTAAAGTCTACGTTATTACAAATAAGTATCCGGAAGTGGGGGTACAAGTATTTACAAATGGGGATGAGACTTAATAGGAGAGTAGTGTCCAAATATTTACAACCAAATCGAATCAATCGCAAATGTAATATGTATCAATGTACAAAGATAAGCAAATGTATAAGAATAGAGCAATGTAAATGTGTCAATGTATTTGTGTAAGTGATTTATTTACAAGTGCGAAATGTGAACTTAATGTAAATTTAAGTATTTATTTGTTTTTTTTTGGACATTTTCATGGTTTAGGGCAAAACCCTAATTTTGTAAATAAATAGTATTTATTATTTATATCATATACAATATTTATTAATTATGTACAGAAATAAATAAAAGAGAAGTATATTGTAAAAAAGTAATTTTTGAGGTCAAATATTAATAAAAAATAAAAATGTATTATTTTTATGTTTTTATCCTAAATATTCTAATAAATATATAAGTATTTATATTATGTATTAAATATATAAAAAAAAATATTTATTATTTATCAAAAAAAAGTATATTTTAAGAAAATGTTTTCAAAGGATAAAATAAAATAATAACTGAAAATAAATATATTTTGTATTATTTTTTAGTATTTTAAATAAAAGGTATTATGTTTATTTATAATGTATAAGTTTAAATAAAGCAAATAAAATCCAAATATAATGCAAAAATGGTTGAAAAAATATTTTTAATATTTTTTATGTTTTGACAAAAAATAATAAGTCAGAAGAAAAAATAAAAAGTCAAAAATAATTAAAAAAACACACAATGGGCCAAGGGGGTTTAAGTGGAAAATAGTGGTGCAAATAGAAAAAACAGGTCAGGCCCAGCCCAAGGCAAGCTTCTTCAACCTCTAGCCATTTATGTCTCTCAGCACACACAACATAAATGAAAAGTGAGGATATGGGTAGCTTCAGGGCCATGAGTAGGACATAATTTCTTCACAAACCTAAGCCTAGATATGCCTGGATTGAGAGATAGAAGTTCAAACTTTTACTTGTTCAGCTTGAGTCGTGCACAACAATGGAGGTGCTTTCAATGGAATTTGAGGATTTGTAAAGCTTGCCTGAGGTCCAAGGATACTCCCTCTATGCTTGGTGTGCCTTGAATCCTTCTGAATCAAGCTATGGAAGTCAACCTGCAAGAGAGAAAAGTGAAAATGGCACACTTGGCTATGGCTGTTATAACTTGTATCTAAGGCTTGGGACAACTTCAATGGATGGTAAGGAATATATTTGAACTGGTTTGGATGAAAACGCATGATGGAATGATGCTGGCCAAGTCAATCTGCAACAGGGACTCTGTTTTGTAGAAAAAATGTGCTTTGATGGATAAGGAGGTATTGAGGGTCAAGGGCTCGTGTTCTAGGTCAGTTATGGAGTATCAAATGTGTTCACAAAGTTTGCTTGAGTTGGTTCTTGCAGGAATGTGTTGTTGTTGTTCAAAATGCAAGTTTTCTTCTTATCTAAGCAAGAGTTGTCAAGTTAGATTGTAGGCTCATACAGGCCCCTCAAGCATGTTGCATTCTTCCTCCTTGATCAGTGGGATATGTCCATAATCTTGTGCCCAAAAGATCTGGCATGTACCTCTTTGATTTGTGTTTTGACATAAAGTGCACCTTTTCAAAAATGGCTAAAATGCTTTTTCCAAATATGGCTTAATCTTGCAAGTAATGGTTAGATACACAAAATAAGACATGAACACAAAGGATATGCATTAAATTATTGAGCGAGAATGGGATTAGAGGCCTGTAATCTAGTTTGTGCAAGCTGAGTTTGAAAATGCAAAGTGTATGAACATGCCTTGGTCAAGAACAAAAGTGGGTTTTGCCCAACTTTGCAAATTCGAATCTCCCTAACCACAAGGGTGTTTGAGAAGTTCTTGGACAAATTGGAAAGCTTGGAATGTGTACTATAATCCATCTTTGTAATGCAAGTTGAAATTCCAAGTGGAAGCATGTGAAAAGTGGCCATGAAGTTGGGCAAAAATCCTGCCTAAAATAGGTCAAAAATTTTCTAAGTTAAGAATGTTTTGCACCCCTATTCCAAAAATTATAACTTGAGCTACAAGCTTCTTTTGAGAAAACTTTGTGAATCAAAGTTGTATATTTTGCAATGTACTATAACTTTCATGTTTTTAGTTTTGTTTGAATCCAAATATATCTTGATGAAAAGATGGGACAAAGTTAGGAAAAAATAAAGGAATTTCATAACTTAGAAAATTTCTAAGTTATGAAATTTCTTCATTTTAAACCCTAATTTGTAATTTTTGGTTTCTTGATGAACAAGTTTCATAATTTGACATGTCTTGATGAAAAATGAATCTTGGCACTTGATTTTGACCAAAAAGTCAAAGTTTGACTTTTCAGTATACAGTCAAATTTTGATCAGTTGACTGGAAAATTCATTTGTCAATCTTGTGCATTTGGGATCTTTTGAACTTGTTGAATGTGTCAAGACCATGCCATTGAATCCTTGAGTCCATATGTGAGCTTGATTTGCCATTGCTCAGGTCAAACAGTCAAAAATTGCCTTTGTGCAGTCAAAACCCTAAAAATGACCATTTTGCCCTTTTGGTGATCTGATCAAATTTCTTGTGGAATTGTGATCCAAACTTGATCAAATGGTCCATATGAGTTCATAATGTTGATGTGGGTAAAAATTCATGAGGTTTGACTGTCAATTGACCACAATTGACTTTTTCCCCAATACAACTGATTTGTAGGTCAACTGTCCAATTGACTGGGCAAAGATTGGAATCAATGCTTGAAACTTGGTATGGATAAAACTTGTGAGTCCAACATGAAGCATGAAAGTCACTTTGGGCCATTTAGGTCAAAACATCTTTGTGCAAACTCATACCCTAATTTGGGTCAACAGTGCAAGGAGGGGCCTTGAGCAGAGTAAACCCTAACTTGATCTTGAGCTCCAAGGGTCTTGTGATGAGAAAATGTTGAAGAAATGAGAGGGAAAATTTTGGGGTACAACAGTTGCCCCTGTTCAATCTTCTTGAACCTGAAGAGTTAGATTGGCAAGTTTGCCGTTCGCGACTCGAAGGTAAAAGGAGATTGGACACTAGAGTGCCCAAAAAAAATTTACACTCGGTGATGTGATGGTAGAGGGAATGGGCTTAAAGATGCCATTTGGTGATGGGCTTAAAGATGCAATCTGGAAATTTGACAGAATCTTGTCGGGGGATGGGCTTAAAGATGCCATCTGGAAATTGCTGGTAGGAGGATGGGCTTAGAGATGCCATCTGGAAATGTGACAGAATCTTGTCGGGGGATGGGCTTAGAGATGCCATCTGGAAATGGGCTTAAGGATGCCATTTGGAAGTTGCTGGTAGGAGGATGGGCTTAGAGATGCCATCTGGAAATGGGCTTAAAGATGCCATTTGGAAGTGATTGTTGAACTGTATGTCATTGGTGAGTGGACGAGTATCAGAAAGGTATCCATGTCTTGGAACATCTCTGAACTGGGGGTCCGAACAAGCAATAGATTGACATCCATGTTTGGAGAATCCGTAAACTGTTTTCAGGAATTGAAGTTGAATAAGCAATAGAGCAGCATCCGTTGTTGGGAAGCGTCCATGAACTGTTTTCAAAAGTTGAGAAGAATCTGAACAAGCGATAGGTTAACATCCGTTACTGGAGAACCCGTAAACTGTTTTCAGAAGTCTTGAAGTGGAGGAGGAACCGGTTTAGGGTTTCCTGATGATGAGTCCGTGAAAAACTGCATCTGGATGAATCTGGAATAAGTATCAAAATGTCGCCTTGTCTGGGTCACATCTGAACTATTTCTAGAAAGAATCTCGGAAGATGATGATCTTTGCCTGTCGACTGATCTTACCTGAAAAGGTAAAGAGTTAGTTGTATGCAATGTCATGATGCGTGATGCAATATATGTTACATCAATGTTTATGATATGAATGTGATGAATGCGCATGTAAGCTGATGAGCTGTCTTGCTGAGGATAGATGAATCCTGGATGGCTGGAGACAAAAGAATCTTGACTACTACCGGGGAAAATACTTCCTTGGCTGCTGCTGGGGAAGGCAAGAATCTTTTGATCGTTGAAGATGAGAAGTCCTGGGACCACTGTTGGGGAATCAGGAGCTTGGGTTGTATGCCAATCTACTGGGGATTCCTGTCTTGAGGAGATCTTCACTGGAGAATATTCAAATATTCTGTGAGGTGCTGAGAACGAGAGTCTTCATTCTGCTTGGGGATTGATAGTTGGAAGTTTTAGCTCCGCTGGGGATTGACAGTTTTGGCTCCACTGGGGATTGACAGTTTTGGCTCCACTGGGGATTTTGAAACTTGACTCAAGGGGAATTAGGTTCTGGAAGGCTCTCTGGCTGGGGAAATCATCTTTGAGAAAGCTCTTGTGGTTATGCAGGTGAAGGCTTGGAATCTGAACAAGCGATAGATTAACATCCGTTACTGGAGAATCCATAAACTATTTTCAGAAGTTGAAGAAGAATTTGAACAAGCGATAGGTTAACATCCGTTACTGGAGAACCCGTGAACTGTTTTCAGAGCGTTGAGAAGAGTCTAAACAAGCGATAGGTTAACATCCATTACTGGAGAACCCGTGAATTGCTTTCAGAAGTCTTGAGTCTGAACAAGCGATAGATTAACATCCGTTACTGGAGAATCCGTAAACTGTTTTCAGAGCGTTGAGAATAGTCTGAACAAGCGATAGGTTAACATCCGTTACTGGAGAACCCGTGAACTATTTTCAGAAGTCTCGAGTCTGAACAAGCGATAGATTAACATCCGTTACTGGAGAATCCATAAACTGTTTTCAGAGCGTTGAGAAGAGTCTGAACAAGCGATAGGTTAACATCCGTTACTGGAGAACCCGTGAACTGTTTTCAGAAGTCTTGAGTCTGAACAAGCGATAGATTAACATCCATTACTGGAGAATCTGTAAACTGTTTTCAGAGCGTTGAGAAGAGTCTGAACAAGCGATAGGTTAACATCTGTTACTGGAGAACCCGTGAACTATTTTCAGAAGTCTTGACTCTGAACAAGTGATAGATTAACATCCGTTACTGGAGAATCCGTAAACTATTTTCAGAGCGTTGAGAAGAGTCTGAACAAGCGATAGGTTAACATCCGTTACTAGAGAACCCGTGAACTGTTTTCAGAAGTCTTGAGTCTGAACAAGCGATAGATTAACATTCGTTACTGGAGAATCCGTAAACTGTTTTCAGAGCGTTGAGAAGAGTCTGAACAAGCGATAAATTAACATCCGTTACTGGAGAACCCATGAACTGTTTTCAGAAGTCTTGAGTTTGAACAAGCGATAGATTAACATCCGTTACTGGAGAATCCGTAAACTGTTTTCAGAGCGTTGAGAAGAGTCTGAACAAGCGATAGGTTAACATCCGTTACTGGAGAACCCGTGAACTGTTTTCAGAAGTCTTGAGTCTGAACAAGCGATAGATTAATATCCGTTACTGGAGAATCCGTAAACTGTTTTCAGAGTGTTGAGAAGAGTCTGAACAAGCAATAGGTTAACATCCGTTACTGGAGAACCCGTGAACTGTTTTCAGAAGTCTTGAGTCTGAACAAGCCATAGATTAACATCCGTTATTGGAGAATCCGTAAACTGTTTTCAGAGCGTCTTGAGTCTGAACAAGCGATAGATTAACATCCATTACTGGAGAATCCGTAAACTGTTTTTAGAGCGTTGAGAAGAGTCTGAACAAGAGATAGGTTAACATCCGTTACTGGAGAACCCGTGAACTGTTTTCAGAGCGTTGGAGTTGAGAAGGAACCGGTGTAGGGTTTCCTGATGATGAGTCCGTGTAAAACTGCATCTGGTTTTGAGAAGGAACCGGTGTAGGGTTGCTTCATGATGAGTCAGTGTAGAACTACATCTTCCAACAGGTGATGAAGGAATTGTTGAACACTTTTGACATTCGAATGCCCCAAGTGATGGTGAGGGAGACTTGCCCCACGTTCACTGAACTTTTGAGAGATTTAGTTGAAATCTTGACTGGACTTCCCCAGGTTAACTGAACTTTGAAAGATCTGTTGAAACCTTGACTGGACTGCCCCAGGTTAACTGAACTTTGAAAGATCTGTTGAAACCTTAACTGGACTGCCCCAGGTTAACTGAACTTTGAAAGATTTGTTGAAACCTTGACTGGGCTGCCCCAGGTTAACTGAACTTTGAAAGATTTGTTGAAACCTTGACTGGACTGCCCCAGGTGTGCTGGATAGTGACATGTCATGCCCCTTGTTGATAAGAGATTTGTCAATGGAAGTATCATCCTTCTTGAAGTGATTTTACTCACTAAGAGAGTTTTCGTTCCTCCGAACATTCGCTGTATGAATTTCTTCGCTGTCAATCAAATAGCCAAATGCAAACATTGATATTCAAGCAATGCAAAGTTTATGTTTGTCTCGAAGTTTTGAAAAACGCGTTTTTTAGCAGAAAACTTTTTATAAGACAAATTCAACACAAGATTTTAGAGCAAATCCTTACAGGAGTCAGGATACCTTTTGAACTGTATGCTTTCGAACTAACCCATGCTTCAATTAGGACTTTTGAAGGGTTGTAACGTGGCTTGGTTCACGGTTTAAGAAACAAAGGATAAAGGCTCAAAGTATATTTGTACCCACCCGCTCTTCGTGATGTTCTTCAACCCTAAGCTCAGTTAATTGTGCGTCGAACTTTGTTCGAGTTTGGAACGACTTTTGGGTGATGGTTCACCAATTGAATTTAGGAGGCAGTCATCATCTCCTTTTTTCTTTGCAACATTTTTCATGTTGTTGAGGATTTGTAATGACCTCTTTATTTTGATTTTTATTTGTTATCCCTAACTTTTGCCTGACTGTTCCCGTTTTTTGAGATCCCAGTCAACGGGATGCCCCAGCTTTCTTAAGCCTCCTTTACAGGTTTTGACTTAGTGGGCTTTTTCTTTTTTGAGAGATTGACTGCCTATGTGATCGGGAACCATCACTGTCTTTTGATTCCAGAGGAATGCTTTTCTTCGACGTCGTTCGTTGTATTACGAACTGAGAGTTTGCGACTTCAATGCGCACCTTTTTTGAATTAACTGAGAGACTACCCTGCCTCAGGTTTATATCAAAGGTTTTGATTGTTTAGAACAGAAAACTCCTACTTCTTTGGCTCGAAGGGGTTGACTAGGGATTATCTTCCTTATAACTCCAGTGTTTGGGAATTGAAAGAAATGCCTGTACATCATCAGCAAGGTCTGTTCAAAAGCATATTGTATGAGATTATGGTATTGTTTCGTCATCCTCCCTCTAAAGGCTTGCAGCTTTTTATCAAGAGTTAAATATCATAAAGAAAGCATAAGAGTAGTGAAAAGGAATGGATGAATTCAAGACAAACATATGCAATGCATTAATGAAACAGAGTTTGACATCAAAGGATAATTGTTCGAACAGCAAAAGAAATTACAACTTGAAAGTTAAATGAACAGAAGTCTCTCAGTTCGAGCTTCGTCACTTCAAGTGGAGGTACCCTTAATGGAAGATCTTCACCTCGCCATCTGGCATGAATTTCAGCACTCCATTGTCAATCAGATCCTGAGTTTTGTTTTTCAAGGCCCAGCAGTCCTCGGTGTCATGTCCAGGACCAAAGGAGTGGTAGGCACACCTCCTATTGGGATGATAGGTAGGAGCAGAAGTATTGGGGTTCGGATGAGGAACCCTTAATGTAACTAGCCCTGCCCTTAACAAGTGTTGCAGCACCTGAGCTAACGACATGCCAAACCTTGTAAACTGTCTCATAGGTGCAACCTTCTTATGCTGATTCTTTTGGGTTTGCGACCCTGAAGCAAGTTGAGGAGCTTTTCCCTTGCCTTCTTGTTTCAAAATGATGACTTGATCTTCAACCTCAAATGTTTGGCCCACTTGATCGTCCCGAAGTAGTTTGTTGACGAGAACCCCGAGCTCTTCTTGTCCTTGTGCCAGATTTTGGATAAGAGCCATCTGACTCGCCAGTTGATCCTTCAGTATGGCTACCTCAAATCGTGGCCCCAACCAGTCGTCCCTGTCGTCCTCAGGAAGTCCCATGATCATATCTCTGGTTAGGACCGCCTTGACCTCTTCTAGTCCCTTGGATAAGTTCAAGAACATCTCTTGAAGTTGAGCGTTTTGAGCCTGGAGGTCCTTGATAGTCTGCTCTAGAGCCATCTCTACTGAAATAAACAGTAGGAGAGTAAGGAAACCTGAAAAGGAGAAACCTGCTATGCAATGATATATGTGATATATATGCAATGTTTTCAAGGATCTCTTGGGGTAAACACAAGAGAATGTTAGAGGTTGAACTTCGATCTTTGATTGGAAATCTTTGCACCGGTGGGTGTCCTTCCACGAGAATCAAGCTCACCATGTCAAGTGGGTCATAGCCCCTGATTCAAGTTGTTGCACTTGATCTTTGATGGCATTTTCTTAGAGGAGAAAACCTCTTGCCCTTTGGTAGACGTCTGGTTCAACGTAACCCTGCATCAAAAGAACCCTCGAGATCCTTGAAATGGTTATTTGAAAAATGCTATGGTATGATGTCATGATGTTATGTACATGCATACAAAAGCAAGTAAATGTATATACAGACAATCATATTCACACAAAGCAAAACAAGTCCTTAGGTTTAGGCTTGCATGGGGTTGTAGGTAAGTACCCTCTTGAAGTTATTTGGCTCATCCTGTCCTAGAAATAGAAACCGGGTTCTAAGGAGCTCAATATCATTGGATTGTTTTCTGTGTTCATTGTTTTGGTTTAGCCACTTAACTGGCGACCAAAATATTCCAAGAAAACAACCCTCAATGAGTGTAGTATCGAGTATCTACCAACTTCGGATTGCACCAAAGTCGGTCATCTCACTACCCCTAAAAAGGCTAGGATGGTCAATTAATGTTCTAAGAGTTCGTTAGTGCTTCACGACATCACTCAGCGGCCCCGTACTCTCCTTGATTGAACTCAAGGGTTACCGGTACTCACAAATATGTCACACTAACATAGCTTACTGCTTCAACCGTATCGGTATACCCCGCACAGTTCCCTCGCAGTTTTATTGCTATTTACCTAAAAAGGTGCCCCAAATCCGGGTGTAGGATTTACAACAAACCCAAACAAGGACCCAAAAAAGTAAAGCAATCAAAGCCATCAAAGCAAGAATGTAAAGGTGATCTAAACCCTAAGGTAACCCCACTTTTAGATTAATCCCCAGCAGAGTCGCCAGTTCTGTGATACGGTGGGAGAACTGACTTTAGGTTTTTGCGTTTGTATTCGCACTTGTTCGGTTTAGCAATAGTCGCCACCGACTTTTTATTTTATCCTAAGGAAAGGTTAAAAAGCACAGGAAAAACCTTTTGAGATGTTTCGTGGGTTCGGGGGGTAGATTATGAAAAGGGAAGGTATTAGCACCCTATTCATCCATGGTTATCCATGGGCTCTTAGTTACTTTGTTTAGATCACTTGCCTTGATTTTCAATTGAAATGGTGGTGTGTGTGTGTGCGTTTGAAAATGTTTTGAAAAAGAGGCCTTGTCTAGGCAACCGTTGTAACAATTCTTTACTCGAATGTTTTACAAAGGTGTGTATCTTTTCGAAAAGATGTTTCAAATGTTTTTGAAAGTTTGTTTTGAAAGTGTATGTGGAGTGTGGTTTTGAAAAGTAGGCAAGCGTTTTTTGCAAGTTGATCAAGTAACTAAGAGTTGTCTACCCCTAAATTTACTCAAAGGTTTTTCTCATGTTTTAACCCTTTTAACAGTATTGTTCCACCATTGTATTTGGTGGGCAATCTTGCGTTAGGATGTTAACGGGACAGGCACGGGTCATCGTATGGACCATGAATGCAATGGTGCCAAGTGTCTTTGGAAATTTTGCTTGAAGGAACTATGATCATTTCGTTTAGGCAACTTTCGAAAGCGTCATCGAGGGACGTATGATCATTTGAATTGTTTTGCCAAAGAAACTCAACGTGCAAGCATGGCCCATTTTGGAAGGCAACAAGCGGGATTACCCTAGGGGTGCAAGTGTGAATTGTGTATTGATTGTCATGCATTTATCTTTGTATTAGGTTATCTAGCGTTTGATTTTATTTACATACAAACCCTAGGTCTAACCATGGTATATTTGAAAGCGATAAATTGCGGGAATTTAAAGTCTACGTTATTACAAATAAGTATCCGGAAGTGGGGGTACAAGTATTTACAAATGGGGATGAGACTTAATAGGAGAGTAGTGTCCAAATATTTACAACCAAATCGAATCAATCGCAAATGTAATATGTATCAATGTACAAAGATAAGCAAATGTATAAGAATAGAGCAATGTAAATGTGTCAATGTATTTGTGTAAGTGATTTATTTACAAGTGCGAAATGTGAACTTAATGTAAATTTAAGTATTTGTTTGTTTTTTTTTTTTTGGACATTTTCATGGTTTAGGGCAAAACCCTAATTTTGTAAATAAATAGTATTTATTATTTATATCATATACAATATTTATTAATTATGTACAGAAATAAATAAAAGAGAAGTATATTGTAAAAAAGTAATTTTTGAGGTCAAATATTAATAAAAAATAAAAATGTATTATTTTTATGTTTTTATCCTAAATATTCTAATAAATATATAAGTATTTATATTATGTATTAAATATATTAAATATATATACAAAAAATAAAATATTTATTATTTATCAAAAAAAAGTATATTTTAAGAAAATGTTTTCAAAGGATAAAATAAAATAATAACTGAAAATAAATATATTTTGTATTATTTTTTAGTATTTTAAATAAAAGGTATTATGTTTATTTATAATGTATAAGTTTAAATAAAGCAAATAAAATCCAAATAAAATGCAAAAATGGTTGAAAAAATATTTTTAATATTTTTTATGTTTTGACAAAAAATAATAAGTCAGAAGAAAAAATAAAAAGTCAAAAATAATTTAAAAAACACACAATGGGTCAAGGGGGTGTAAGTGGAAAATGGTGGTGCAAATAGAAAAAACAGGTAAGGCCCAGCCCAAGGCAAGCTTCTTCAACCTCTAGCCATTTCTGTCTCAAAAACACGCGCTTCTCATGCTTGATTCAAACATCCTGATTCTTGGATTTTTAGCACAAACTTATAACACCAAAAATGTAAAGCATCAAATCACGAATTCATACATATCAAGAACTTGATCTAACTCTCAGAAATGAGAGAGAATTTCTCCTCCCCCAATTCCTGACCTAACTTTTGTTCAATGTTCAGGTTCAAAATTCTCTCAGCACACACAACATAAATGAAAAGTGAGGATATGGGTAGCTTCAGGGCCATGAGTAGGACATAATTTCTTCACAAACCTAAGCCTAGATATGCCTGGATTGAGAGATAGAAGTTCAAACTTTTACCTGTTCAGCTTGAGTCGTGCACAACAATGGAGGTGCTTTCAATGGAATTTGAGGATTTGTACAGCTTGCCTGAGGTCCAAGGATACTCCCTCTATGCTTGGTGTGCCTTGAATCCTTCTGAATCAAGCTATGGAAGTCAACCTGCAAGAGAGAAAAGTGAAAATGTCACACTTGGCTATGGTTATTACAGCTTGTATCTAAGGCTTGGGACAGCTTCAATGGATGGTAGGGAATATATTTGAACTGGTTTGGATGAAAACGCACGATGGAATGATGTTGGCCAAGTCAATCTGCAACAGGGACTCTGTTTTGCAGAAAAAAATGTGCTTTGATGGATGAGGAGGTATTGAGGGTCAAGGGCTCATGTTCTAGGTCAGTTATGGAGTATCAAATGTGTTCACAAAGTTTGCTTGAGTTGGTTCTTGCATGAATGTGTTGTTGTTGTTCAAAATGCAAGTTTTCTTCTTATCTAAGCAAGAGTTGTCAAGTTAGATTGTAGGCTCATACAGGCCCCTCAAGCATGTTGCATTCTTCCTCCTTGATCAGTGGGATATGTCCATAATCTTGTGCCCAAAAGATCTGGCCTGTACCTCTTTGATTTGTGTTTTGACATAAAGTGCACCTTTTCAAAAATGGCTAAAATGCTTTTTCCAAATATGGCTTAATCTTGCAAGTAATGGTTAGATACACAAAATAAGACATGAACACAAAGGATATGCATTAAATTATTGAGTGAGAATGGGATTAGAGGCCTATAATCTAGTTTGTGCAAGCTGAGTTTGAAAATGCAAAGTGTATGAACATGCCTTGGTCAAGAACAAAAGTGGGTTTTGCCCAACTTTGCAAATTCGAATCTCCCTAACCACAAGGGTGTTTGAGAAGTTCATGTACAAATTGGAAAGCTTGGAATGTGTACTACAATCCATCTTTGTAATGCAAGTTGAAATTCCAAGTGGAAGCATGTGAAAAGTGGCCATGAAGTTGGGTAAAAATCCTGCCTAAAATATGTCAAAAATTTTCTAAGTTAAGAATGTTTTGCACCCCTATTCCAAAAATCATAACTTGAGCTACAATCTTCTTTTGAGAAAACTTTGTGAATAAAAGTTGTAGATTTTGCAATGGACTATAACTTTCATGTTTTGAGTTTTGTTTGAATCCAAATATATCTTGATGAAAAGATGGGACAAAGTTAGGAAAAAATAAGGGAATTTCATAACTTAGAAAATTTCTAAGTTATGAAATTTCTTCATTTTAAACCCTAATTTGTAATTTTTGGTTTCTTGATGAACAAGTTTCATAATTTGACATGTCTTGATGAAAAATGAATCTTGGCACTTGATTTTGACCAAAAAGTCAAAGTTTGACTTTTCAGTATACAGTCAAATTTTGATCAGTTGACTGGAAAATTCATCTGTCAATCTTGTGCATTTGGGATCTTTTGAACTTGTTGAATGTGTCAAGACCATGCCATTGAATCCTTGAGTCCATATGTGAGCTTGATTTGCCATTGGTCAGGTCAAACAGTCAAAAATTGCCTTTGTGCAGTCAAAACCCTAAAAATAACCATTTTGCCCTTTTGGTGATCTGATCAAATTTCTTGTGGAATTATGATCCAAACTTGATCAAATGGTCCATATGAGTTCATAATGTTGACGTGGGTCAAAAATCATAAGGTTTGACTGTCAATTAACCACAGTTGACTTTTTCCCCAATACAACTGATTTCTAGGTCAACTGTCCAATTGACTGGGCAAAGATTGGAATCAATGCTTGAAACTTGGTATGGATAAACTTGTGAGTCCAACATGAAGCATGAAAGTAACTTTGGGCCTTTTAGGTCAAAACATCTTTGTGCAAACTCAAACCCTAATTTGGGTCAACAGTGCAAGGAGGGGCCTTGAGCAGAGTAAACCCTAACTTGATCTTGAGCTCCAAGGGTCTTGTGATGAGAAAATGTTGAAGAAATGAGAGGGAAAATTTTGGGGTACAACAATTTTCAATGGAAAAAGAATGGAACCAAATAGATGATTGAGTTGAAAGTTGTACTGGGTCAAAGTTGGGGAAAAAAGGTTGACTTTCCATACTTAGAAATATTTCATGTTTTTCTTCAAAAGTGACCTATAATGTTTTGCATCCAAACATGGCCTTCCACTTGGAATTTGCTCTTGGCAAAAAAATATGGCATGAAATAGACCTCTTAAATGACACTTTAAAACTTGAACTATTCAAAATCTCCAAAAATTGAGAGAGTTATGAATTGTTGAAGTTGGAAAAAATCATGAAATGACCTATAATCTTTTGTATCCTTAGGGCATCTTCCATCCATTTTCTCACTTTGCACATAAAATAAGGCATGTAGTTCACATCTTCAAGATCATTATGGAAAAAGAGTGGGCTCAAGGTGATAAAAATTGACCAAGTTATGATCATTTGAAGTCACGCATGAGAAATTGGGGGTTCATCTGGAAGACTTGTAATCTTTCTTCATCATCAAGCTTCTTCCACATAAAAACTCCTTGGAACTTTTGAAGTGATTTGTTGATAACCGTTTGAAGAGAAGGATTTTTTTGGAATCACTCAAAAATACCAAAAGATGAGCAAGATATACTTCTTTGAAGTTCAAAACCCTAGCTCCTAGATCAAGAGAAATGCCTTGAGGAACTTTGGCAATTTTGAACAAACTTCTTGAACCAACACGTTTGCTTTGTAAATAGAAGTTGTTGAGGATGATAATGATAACTCATAGCCACAAAAACCACTTCCATATCTTGAGAATTGATAGAAATATGCACTTGTGACCAATGGGAACAAAACCTTGTCCAAACATGACAACTTCTTCAATCAACCCCTTGTACTTTTGAATCAATCTTGATAACTTTGAAATATGGTGAACCAAGATCAACCTTGCCATGCCATTTATTCCAAAATAACTTCAATGGTGGGGTTTGAATTTATCAATCTTTATTGACTAGGGCATGGAAATAAACTCATGAACCCATGGATCAACTTGCTAAGCCACATTGCCTTTACCTACATTATTAACAAGTAATACCATACAACATTGTATCTTATCAATTAGAAAGAAAATCAAGTCAAAATATCCATGATCACAAAAGAAAATAAGTCAAGATACTTGGTGATTCCTCAAAGAGAAAAGCTAAAGATAGGGAGGAGAACCAAAATCCATAATGTGGTCGTGTTGTGATTGAATCAATATGGTATGATGAAGGGATCTTAGGGGGAAAATTGGGGTACAACACCGAGCCTCAAACCATTCACAAACTTAAGACACTTATATCTCCCAGCATTAGCAGTGTTTTAATGAGGACAAAACTTAATCAGCTCCTCAAACTTTATAGCACACTCAGCCACGATTCCATTACCCTGCTTTAACTCAATAAATTCAATTTATTTTTCCCACGCGCATCTTCTGGAAAATGCTTCTCCAGAAATGCATCTCTGAAAAGTGCTCAAGTAACCTCAATCTCGTCTTCATTAAATATTTGAACAGCATTACTCCATCAATCATCGGCTTCCTCCTCAAGCATATGGGTGTCAAACTGCACCTTCTACACATCCGAACAATTCATTACCCGAAATATCTTCTCAATCCCTCTCAGCAAAACTTTTACTTTGTCAGGCTCATGAGCTCCATCGAAAATTGGCAGATTGTTCCTCTAGAACTTCCCCAAAGCATGGAATTCATCATCATCTTTGTTGTCAGCATTCACATTCGGAGTCATACCAATCGCACCAGCCAACAATGTCAATGCCTCGGCAATAACATCATCATTCCTTCATGAAACCATCATCCTAAAATTCCAAACAACCAACAACACTCATCAGACAAAACAATATTGATTGTGTATATAACACATCGAATACAAAAGGAAGTAAACACATTAATAACCTGGCCAACTGACCGACCATACTCTGATACCACTAAATTAACACCCTCTAAACCCCATAAAAATATTACATAATCAGAGTAAATATCATGTATATCAAAAACGAAGTCACATTTTATTCACGAAACTCAAGAAATACACTGGTCATATCCATAACACACATTTAGAATCATGTTCCATACAATAACACATATGCATCTCACAACGGATTAATTCTCAACTCAAAATAATACTAATGATTGAAGTCCCATACTGACAATCATATCATAAAATATTAGGCACCAAAGGCCAACCATCACATAATCTCAATACAATATAAATATCCATAGAGTATAACATCATCTCTCAAGTAAACATGAATATAATGAAAATAACATGAATCCAAACGTTCCCCGTGTTACATAGACCAGAGCATGACTCACTACCTAGTAAAATGGATAAATAAGGACTAGCTCCTCCAACTACTCCTTGCTAGAAGCACCGCTATCTTTGGCACCTGAGTGATGTCGTATAAAACATCATTCCAATAAAAGGGTGAGAATTCATATCATTAAGGAAATATATAATAATAAGTAATGTACTACAAACATACATCAATGAATTTATCACACTTCATATAATCATGTATTCAACATACTTCAACACAATTTAAATGATTGATACAATATTGCTCAATGATTCAATATTCAAAGATAATCAATCACAATCACCACAAATGAAATATTCACGTCAATATTACACATAACACACCAACACAACAACATTTCATATCAACACGTGTGACTCCAATGCAACTCAACTATGCAATATGCATGTGGTACCAAATGTTATCCTTACTGGTCATGTCGGGTCCACATCTCCAAGACAAATAACCTCCAATAAAAGGTCGATTCAGCCATAAGCTCTCAAACCCCTGAGCGTTAGGTTTGGGACAAGTCACTAATTCCCACAGAATTACTAAACATTGCCTCTTGACACAAATGATGCATGTACATATGAAATATCAATAATCATATGCGATTAATACCATCTCCATATCTTAATCATACATCATATTTCATATAATTCAACACATTTGAATTATCTTCACCAAATTTTACAACATACATCAATCATGTCATCAATCGCACACAATGCATTCTCATAGCATTAATCATCTCAACACATCATTATAACATATAGTAAACAAGTCCAAACCACGGTATATTCAATCAACATCAATTCCTAATAATTACATACACAAAATCAAGTAATCGTTTCTCATCAAAAGTCTTCCAAAACCAATTCAAAACACATCAAATAAATTATTAAAATTCGTATAAATAAATAATAAATCATAAGCATACATAATCCAGAACAATTTCAGAAAATAAAAATTTTTGAATCCCATACCGCACTAAGCTCCCCCTGTCGTGCTAAGCGGCCTTACGATTGTGTAGAAAAATTCTGCTGCGAACAGCTTCTGCCTCCTATAGATTTTGTCCCCAAAATCCATCAAAAACATCCATATTTCATAAATTAAATACATATTGACTTATATCTAACATGTATCATCAATTAGAAACATTAAAACATGATTTATAACACAAAATTTATGAATCTCAAATCTAAACCCTAACATATAAAAATAGTATTTTAAGAACAAATCCATAATTTCATGTTACTACCCATCACATACCATTAGATATACCCATAAATCAAAGAATACCCACCCTTACCTTAGATGTATATACTTCTAGGGTTCTTCTTCTTCTTTCCTCTTTTCTCCTCTTCTCTTCTCTTGTTTTACAATTTATCTCTCTTTGTTTTATAAAACCCCTTACTAACTCTTGTTTCATTAATTGGGCCTAACTCGCTCTCACACTAAACCATCACTAAGGCCCAATTAACTAATATTTCTATTCTCACACTTACTAGCCCAATTTACTTAAATAACACATATATTCCAATTAAATTAATTACTCACATAATAAAAAAAATCAAATAATAATTAAATCAAATAATGATTAATCATGACAATTAATTAATAAAATAATTAATAAATAAAATTGGGGCATTACAGGTTTCCTTCCTTGTCAGGAGGATGGAGTTAGTTTCAGAGGATACGGAGTTGTCAAAGCTTGTGTTGAGTTTCTCTTCTAGTATTATATATTAGTATTATATAAGACTCAACCATGTTTAACATTTTCAGAGTGACCTTCAACTTATTTCTTCTTATCTTTAATCTGAAGGGGTGGTCTTTCAGGAGGTCATTTTCGAAGATCACGCACTTAAGGTCTTCCTCATATCCCTTGACTTAAACAACAATTTGCTTAAAATGGATGATGTACGACCGCAGCTTTCTTTCTTGCCTTGTATAATCCCTCTTAAAACACCTTCAGTCACTGGCCATCTATTTTGGGAAGTGAAATGCACGAAGAATGGTTTATAGAAGTCAGTCTTAGATTCGATGTACCAACAAGAAAACCATTGAACCATAGTCTGGCTTATCCGATCATGGTCAATGAAAGTATTTTTCATTTGGACTCATCGTTAGGGCTGAAATAATTTATCTAATCATTGACGAGTTACACGTGCTCATCTGGATCTCCCTTTCCATCATACTCACCTAGCTTGGGAAGCTCTTCCATGGATTTTGGTATCTTGTTGTCTAAAAGTAGGGTGCATATAGGATGTTTTGGTTGACTCTTGGATGGTCGGTTTTCTAATTGATCCGAGGGAGGAGCATGGCTGCCCCGGTCTCCCTTTAGACTTTGAGAGGACTTTGTTGTTTCCTGCTCCGGTGTTGATTTCTTGACATAGGAGCTTCGTCCTTATTCATCATGGTCGGCTCTAGGATAACAATATGAGGCCTTCTTGATATAGCCTTTTAGGAAATCTTTGTGTGGTGGATCATTATGGATGGTTTCTTTAAGGTGTTGCAACCATTCTTCAAATGCATGTGCATTCTATTGTCATATGATATTGTACATATTGTTTAGACGGTCGTTCGCACCTTGCGATCCAAGGTTAACATGAAACACATGGAGGAAAGACCAGACTTTTTGTTATCCAATTGGAGGTGGAACTTGATGTATAATTGGAGGAAATTTGGGAGATCTAATTATTTGTGGAGTTTGGACCAGATTTGGATGCAGCGGAATCTTTGTTTCTAGATTTGCACCATTTTACTAAGATGGCATATACAGCGATGGTTGATTGGATATTTCTAAAGCCATAGTGACACCTTCACATTAGATCCAGCCATCACTTGGAACCGTAAGAACTATAGATCAAGAAAATTGAGGAATCGAAGTTGAAATGAGGCTTGATTAGATCAAACACTGTGAATCTTTGAGTTCAATATTGAACGCTCTTGATTTAGTGATATTAGAAGATTGAAAACCAACGAATTAGAGAGAGGGAGAGAGAGAGGGAGAGAGAGAGAGAGTGAAATCATGGAAAACACATGAATTAGAACTCAATTCCAACAAACGATGCCATTGTTCCATTATGGAACCATAAATAGAGTAATGATTGAGTGTTATGGGGGATTTGAACTTCCAGCACGGTGAAGTGGGGACCTTTAAGGTTTGCACCTTAACACTCAAGTCAGTATGTGAGGAAGAAGCTTGAATTGAAATGGTGTTTGAAACTTGTTACCTGAATTGGCGCCTGATGAAACTCTGCCATTACATATATTTTGTCGAAGAATCAGAGAAAAGCCAGACAAATATGAGAAAATATGAAGTATAAAGGCCAAAGAATGATGCAAAAATCACTAAGTATGAAGAAATAAGGATTTTATGAAATTGGCTAAAAATGGAGCAAAAACAAGAAATTTACTAGAATAGTCACGTAGGTCATAGCGCGTTGTCGCGTGCGTGATAGAGCTATAAAAGCAGCATCGTGCATGTGATGCAATCTATAACGCACGCGATAGACCCTCTTTGGGATTTTTCTAATGTGTTCTGACTGATTCTGAAGGCTTTAGAAAATGGATGTTTGGCATCTTTTCAAGGGTATTGCAAATTTTGGCTGAGAGTGACGAAAAAGAGTACTGAGAGTGCAATTTTAAGAGCATTGGAAGCCATTAGAGGGTCAATTCTTCAAGTAGTTTCTCATGCAATATTCATCTTATAACTTGGTATTTTTTGTATCACTATGATTAGTTAAACACTTTTAGGTTAGGTTTTGTTTGATGAACTTATATTGAACCTGTTGGGACATATGTTTAATTTGTCAGTGCATGAATAATTAAAGTTATATTTTTATTTAATAGCCTTTTGTGTGTGATGCTTTTTATTTGAGATATTATGTTAATTATATTATGGGTGCATAGGGATTACTAACCATTAGTTTATACATTGGAACTAGGGCAGTTATTGTACTTACGTTGGTTGAATAAGGATAAGAGACCTCTAGTAGTGGCACTTGAATTAACGTCCTGTTACATCACCTAATTTCACTTATGCCGGTTGAATAGGGATAGGAGATGCCTAGTAGAAATTAGTGATCTATACACCAAGGAATTGGGTATAGTGGTTTTTTAATTCGCCATGAAAGTATAATGACTCTATCATTCATGTAATACATTAAACATCAACATGAGAGATATAAGGGGCTCTAGGCAAATCTTGATCGCATTCGCATTGTTTTCAAAACAACTTTTAATTTTCAAAATCAAATTTGAACCCCCCCCCCCCCCCCCCCCCCATTATTACTTTTTGAACTTGCACAACTACTATTTTGTCAAATAGTAGTCCCTGTGGATAGGATCATATTTTCTTACTTCGATACTATTGGTAGATTTGCCGAGAAGTCATCAAGTTTTTGGCGCCATTTCAACAAGGCAATTTTTGTGTGAAATTTGTTAGTTTTAGTTTTTTTATTATTTATTTTGTTTGATTTTTTGGATTAGATTTGATTTTTTTTGTTTATTTTTTATTTTATTTTTATTCTGGTTTAACTTTTATCTAGTGTAGTGCTACTAAGGTATTCTTCATTTTATTTTGTATATGTGAGGTAAAGACAAAGATGCATTATGGAGTTTATGATAACTTAGAAAAGTTTGAAGCTTATTCAAAGGAACTTGCAGCAAAAAATTCTAGAAAATGCGGAAAACTATTCAGAGCCAGAGGCTTACATCAACAATTATTATTCATGGGAGGAGGATTCATCATATCAACTTGAAGGAACCTTAACTCGGTTTATAAAAATGACTATAGTAAACTTCCAAACAATCAGTAGGCATCAAGATACCGTGCAGAGTGAAATGGAAACATCCTTCAAAAACTTAGAGATGCTACTTGGTCAAGTATCTATCCAATTAGCATTAAAACTGAGATCTAGTGGGTATTTCTATGGAAATATGTTAGATAGTCAAAGAGATAAGGAAATTGAAAAAAGAAGCCGAAGAGGAATGGGAGGTAAATGAAGAAGGAGGAGTTGAAAAAGAAAAGAAGAAGAAAAATACACACCAACTGATAAAAAAAATAGAATCAAGAATAGAATAAGCGGGGTGAAAAATATATGTGAGAAAATAGAAAGAATGCAATATGAAGATTATATAGTTTTGGATGAAGCTCCAAATTCAATAATTCATTTAGACGTACATATCCAACAACAAAAATTCAACAAAAGAATATTCCTAATTATAGCAAAAAAAGTTGATGAAAGAGAAGAAATAGATGGAGTATTGGATGAGATTTATGTCGTGTTCGATAATATCAAGCTGAAGAGAATATGGAAGCAAAACCTTCAATTCATCAAAGTAATGGAATTTCTACCAAACAAAAGGAAGAAGAAAGATGATGTGTTTTTTGTGTCATATATGCCGCCCTAATAAAATATCGAAAGTTCATGCTTAGGACCTTAAAGAAGCACTTAATGGGAGACAACCCATCAGATAAGTTTTTATTTCATTTGTAATTTTAAATTTCATGTTATTTTAATTAATCATTTTTATTTTGTAGCATGTCATATTAAGGAGCAGCATGACAGAGACTTGAGAAAGGGATTGAAATAAGAAAGAGAGATTAAAAACTCTCTTTAATCCTAATTTTTATCTCTAACCTTTTTGCACTTTCTAGCTTTATTGTTGTTGTTTTAGGCAATGGGTCCAAAACAAAGCCACACATCTCGAGCATCAACATCAATCAGATGAGGGCAGAGTGGACCAGACATAACCAAGACTTCAACAACACCATGCAAGATGTGCAAGACTTTGTCCTCTCCAATAACATGTGAATTTGGAATTTTCAAAATTTGTATTATTTTCCGCAATTTCCTTTTATGTCCTATAAGTCAATCTCTCAAGTCAATCAATAGTAGTAGCTAAAATACTCTGATCTCTTTTGTACCACTTCGCTAATGCTTTACTTAATGAATAAGTTTGTGGTTGCTGTTTCTTGCAGTTAAAAATGTGAAACTTTAGCAATGAATAGATGAACCAAAAGAATCATTAAAAATAATATTGATCATCATGAAATTCTCTTACAGATTGAGAGTTGAGGAAGAAATGAACAACCAACTAACTTGTACTCAATATTTTGATGGGTAGTAAGGCTTGAGCCAAAAAGTCTGTTGTTTAATTTTTCTTATTATGAGAGTAATCGTACAATTATTATTTTCTAGATTCTTATTTAATCAATTGATTGGATAAATACACAGTGAGGCATTTGTTTGTGATAAACTCTGATCCTTTTTAATTTAACTCGTATATCATGTTATATCCTTTGCTGACCAATTTGATCATAAGCCCTTTCTTTCGGTGTCATTGCCAAATATATTAGCCAATTGTCTTGAAAGATTAAATATTTCCACCCTCTCTTTGGAGTTAGGTAGAAAATTTAGTTCCTTGGTCATATGCAAAAGAATATGTTTGGGGTTTCTCTTAGAAGGTAGCAAACTTTAAGTTTGGGGTTGGGGTACTAGAGATATTGGTTAAAAATTCCAAAAATTTGAGACAAAATCCATAAGTCAAAGAGACTTCTTAAAAATAAGAGAAAAACAATGATAAGGACCAATAAAAGTATAATTTATAGTACCGATTAAAAAAGAAAAAGTTGATATGATAAGGAACGTGATAACATAAGGAAAACTAGGTACCTAACTCTAAATGTTTAAGACTACTCAACCAAATTATCCTACCTTAACATAAGCCTCATAAAAACCTTAAAAGCCCTATAAAAGTGTGTGTTTGGATTACTTTTATTGATTTTATTATAAATTTTAGAAACTTATCGTAAAACACTTTTGTATGTTGATTGTGTGATTACCATGTCAATGCGAGTGAAATAATAATGAGATGAGAGATAGGTTTAGTACTTGTTGTTTTGGTATAAATTTTCCATTTTTTCTCGATTGAAGTTTGGAATTAGAATGATGATCAGGTAAATGTGAAACATTGAAACATGTGTCGACCTATACGACATACGTGTCGACACATACTAAACCAAAAATAATTTATTTGTTAATAATTTATGTGCCGTGTTAGTCCCATGGTTTTATGATTGGCTAAATTTTGGTAAAAACATGGTTCTATGCTAGTGTTGAGCAAGATGTTGTAACATCTTCATCAACTGTCATGACAATTCAGCTGTTATATATTTCATCAAGATGTCGAAGATAGATGTCATGACATCATGGACTGTGTACAACAGGCGCTGGTGTTGTATATCTCTTGATAAATTTAATTTGATTTGATGAGATCCTTTTGGATATACCTCCTCATTATGTGCAGGTCAAGGAGAATATTTAGGAACAAAGTGCAGATTTAATTAGGTTTCTTAAAAAGGATCTTGGAGACTTTTTAGGAAGATTTAAAAAGATTTGTTTCTATATTTATTAGAAGATCTTGCAGTTGTTTTGGAACATGGAGATTGGATCTTTTGAAGAGTCCAAGCCTATATTGCAAGAGTCTATAAATAAGGACTTGATAAACCTAAAATAGCAAGCATTCACAAGAAGAAGTTGTGGGGGAAATATAAGGGTTTATGGTTTTGGGAGACTTTTAGGTTTTTAGTGTTTGTGTTCTTTGTATGTCACTCGTGTATCTTTGATGCATTGAGTTGACTGATTGTTGCTTGTTTATCAAGCTATTATTCTCACCCATGAGCTTTTAAGAAAAGGGTTGAGTATTGTTCTTAGTTAAGAGTTTTAACTAAGTATTATTGATTTGAAGTGTAATCTTCTATTGATTTCTTTTATAATATCACTATGATTATGATAGGTTTAAGTCTAGTAACAAGGTTTGTGGCTGTAGGTATATCACTGTGGTGATTGGAAGTGAGAGGGGGTTCTCATATCTAGGAGGTTCCCAGGTAGAATTTTCACAAGGTAGTGATTAGGAGAGACGTTGTAAACTGGGAATGTTTAGGATTCAAACTAATATTATCATAGTGGATTTCCTTCCTGGCTTGGGAGCCCCCAGAGTAGATGATGTTGCACCGAACTGGGTTAACAATTGATTGTGTTATTTAAATTTATGCAATTTATCTTTATGCATAATTAACAACAGGTTTTCTATCAACAGATGTTATAAAATCTTTCTTGACGTTGCATTTTGTGTTAAGACATCAGTCTTGACCTTTGTATTGCAAGTTCCATAATTTCAATTAGCATCAAGAGTTGGTTCCCTATTTATTGGGTGAGATCCAACGAGACAATTTTTTTGGTACTATGGATAAAGAAGGAGGATATAACAACATACCACTTTTGTTGGATAGTTCAAATTATGACTAGTGGAAGGCTAGAATGGTGGCCTTTCTAAAATCTATGGACACCAAAGTTTGGAAGGTTGTCTTGAAAGGATGGGAGAATCCTGTGGTGAAGGAAAAAGATGGGAAAAATACTTGAAACCAGAGAAAGATTGGGATGATGAGGATGATAAATCAGCAAGTGAAAATTCCAAGGCTTTGAATGCTCTATTTAATTTAGTGGATAAGAATGTGTTCACATTAATTAATACATGTATTGTAGCCAAGGATGCTTGGGAAATACTCAAGATAACTCATGAAGGTACCTCTATAGTGAAAATCAAGACTTCAACTTCTCACTACTAAATTTGAGAACTTGAAGATGAAGGATGATGAGACAATTCAAGAATATCAGATGAATATTCTTGAAATTGCTAGTGCTTTAAGTGTCCTGGGTGAAAATATGTCAGAAGCAAAGCTAGTTAGAAATATTCTTAGGTTTTTACTTAGGAAATTTGACATGAAGGTAACAGCTATTGAAGAAGCTCGTGACATCAACATCATGAGAGTTGATGAACTTGTTGGGTCACTTCAAACTTTTAAATTAGCTAGTAGTGATAAGTCTGAGAAAAATAACAAGAGCATAGCTTTTGTGTCTAATGTTGAATATGAAGTTGATATGGATACATACGAAGGACTGTTCAATACTATTGTGTTACTTGGAAAGAAATTCAATATAATTCTGAAAAGAATGGGCAGAAGAGGAAGACTAAATGTCAGAAAGATCTCATCTGACATCAGGAATGATGATGATTTTCAGAAGAATACCATACCTGAAAAAAAGACCAATCAAAGAAAAGGAATTTAATGTTATGAGTGTGAAGGTTTTTGTCACATAAAACCAAAATGTCCCACTTTTCTCAAGAGGCATAAAAAGGCTTTATTGTGTCTTGGTCTGATGATGATGAGTCAGAAGATGAGGATAACAATGAATATGCAAAACTTGTGGTGGCTCTTTCTAACAGATGGGGAGAAGAAGTGGAAGCTTATGATGATAGTGCTCTCTATGAAGACCTTGATATATCCTACAATGATACTTGTGAAAGGTGTGAAGAAAGTCTTCAAACAATAGAAGAACAAAGGAAGATTATAGCTGAAATCGAGAATGAAAAGAAGAAGCTTCTATGTTCTATTTCACATCTTCAAAGTGAGGTAACTCTCTTAAATTCCAAGCTCAATAACATGTCAGATTCCTTGAAGAAAATGAAAAGTAAAGCTGGTGTTGTACCCCAAAATTTGCCCTCCCATATTCTTCAAGAAATTGCCAAGCCAAGTCACAAAATTCCCCAAGGGTTGCACAGCTCAACAGAATCTCATACAGTCAAAACTAGGGTTTGTGTTCTGATCAAAGAAAGGAAGTTTTCAAAGGCTCAATCAAGTCTCATATGCTTACAAACATGGTCAAGCATCCTCATATCAAGTTTCAAGGCATTCAGCTCCAAATTGCACAGTCAAAATCCTAAATTGCACTACAGTCAACTGTAGGGGCAAAATGGTCATTTGACAGTCAAAAGTTCAAATTTTTGGTCAACATATCATTTTGAAGCCACAAACATCATTTGATCAATGCTTGATCATGATTCTCAAAATTTGGCTCAGAAAATCATCAAGATGCAAAAGTTTCCTTATTTGGACGGCTGAAAAAGTCAACTGAAATTGACCAGGGCATAACTTTCACATGGATTATCAGAAAAATTCCATCCAAAGCTCATTTTGAAGAGAAAGACTTTTCCTACAACTCATCTTCATACTTCAAGTCCAAGAAATGCTCTCACAAAAAGTTATCAATTTCAACATTATAGGTCATTTTCAAAAGTCAACAAAAAGGGACTTTAAGTCAAAGGCCATAACTTGAGATTGGAAAATCAAAATGACATGGGACCAAAGGCATTGGTTAAAGGACTCAAAGACCTTTCCAAAATGTCCAAGAACATGAGAAAAGCTTAAAAATTGAGCAAGATATGCATTGGAGAAGTTGGGAAATTTTTGTGAAATGGCAAAAGTCAACTATCCTTGAAACTTCAATTTTTGACAAAAGGGCCCACTTTCTTCCACTTGATTCAGCCTTGTCATGCCACACACGTGTCCCATGATTAATTTCAAGATCAAACATTGATTTTTCTATTTTATTTAATTTTTGATAATTTAATTCATTTTAAATCTTTAAAAATTCAAATAAAATTTAAAAGTCAATGGAATAGTGTCATTTGAATTGGAATAGCTTCCATATATCATGGGCCAGCTCACAAACTCATGCTAGGGTTAGGTTGTACACCAAGTCTTAGTTTTGCTTAAAAAAAGGAAAAGTTTGTTAATGGTGAAAAACCTAAGACTAGTTCTCTCATGGGCATGGATCAAGGCCAGCTAATGACTTAATTCCCTTCCCTCATAAGTACTGAGTCTAACCCTAATCACAGGACACATAAAAGAGGCGCAAAAGCTAAGAACAAACTTGGGGTTTTTCACTTAAAAAAAGCAAAACTGAAATCAACCTTAGAGGTTGATTCAAGTCCTAATATTGATTCCAAAAGCTTCCTCAAGGTTCCCAGAAGCAATTCCAATCCCAAACATCCATCAACACGCCAAGGACTGGTAGATTGAACCTCAACTGTGTCCAAAAATTTCTGGGATCGTGCATCATAATTTATGCATACTTTGCCATTTTAATTCATTGATTCATGTTTGTTATGAGTTTCTGATGCTAACCATACAGTTTGATTGCATTTTCGTGCTATATACGTAATGTTGCCATGAATACAGTCTAGGGTTTCTTGAGCTCACAATTGGGGATTCTCTTATCCTGTAAAATTGAGACACAATAGTACCAGGATCACAATCAGGAGGCTTGGACGAAATGATTGCAATGGTCGCGCCAAATTTCTGAACCAAGGCGTGCTAATCGCTATTTTGAAAACAAGCGTGTATTGAGGGGGTTCAAAACCCCCGTTAAATATTTGTTGTTTTTTCAGGAAAGCAAAGCAACGAAGAAGAAGACTTCGTGGCAGTCAGTGAGTGGCTCATTCAAATTTTTGCGCGCAAATTCCATTCACCGGTGTTTTTGTATTATATTATTTGTTTATCTCTATATATTCAAAACACGCAAAGTGGTTCAGTGGCACGCAGATAGGCAGGTAACCAAAAGGACCTGGGTTCGATCCCAGGTCCCCCACCCCTTTCAATATCATTTTTCTAATAATGCTTGTGTGTATTCCCAGCGTCAGGATGTACCATACGTCCACATTATTGTGCCATCCACGCGTCCATCAGAAGCAATCCAAGGGCTGAGATTAAAGAACACCATGAGGATGAGTCAACGCGCGCATACGTGGCCTGGAAAAGTCCACAAATCTCATGCTTAACTGGGCCAGATTGCTAAGGCCTGTACCTCCACTTTAGGGCCTGAACCCCCCCCCCCTGGTTTGCTTTCTCCATATTTTTTCTTATTTTATTTTTAATTGCTATTGTATTTTCTTTACTTGTTTTAATTAATTATTTTTTTTATTTTTCTTTACAAATTATAAAATACACAAAAATCAGAAAAAAGACAAAAATGTGGTAAATAATTTTTATTTTAATTATTTCCTTATACATAAATTAGCATGTAAATAAATTCAATTTAAATTAGGGTTTGCAATATTAATTCTTTTTTTCATAAAAAATCCAAAAAAATAGCATTAGGTTTAATAACTTTTTATTCCTTTTAATTCTCCTTTTTTTTTGCCATAATATTAGTGATTTATTTATTTTCATAATTAAACTTGTAAACTAATTAGGGTTGCATTTAGGTTAAAATTTTAATACTTTCATAATAAACTTAAAAATAATTAGAACTAGGTTTAACATTTCATTTTGGTTTTTAATTAATTCTTTTTTTATTAAATCTCAAAAAACCACAAAAATACTAAAAAACATTTTCTTTTAATTCTTAATTTTAATTCCTTATTAATAATATTTTGCAAAAGGGTCCAACGCCCTCGTTCGTTATTTATTTTATTCGCACATTTGTTTTATTTCGCTTAATTCATTATGTATCTCTCCCGAAGCATTGTAACAATTTAACTTTTCGCACCGTTATTTTCTTTATTTATTTTCCGTCAAATCGGGTCCGGTTTAATTTCGGCGATGTGGACCCGCGCCTTTGTAATAGTTTAGAACTTTTACTTTTCCGCATCTTTTTAACTGTTAAATAAGCATGCAAGAATGAATGGACTTAAATAAAATCAAGCGTAGATCACAACAAACATGACAAGACAAATATCAATGAAAACGACACACGAATCGCACACACCACCCCTAGGGTACGCCTCACTGTTGCCTTGCCTCGAAAGGTGATCGTCGAGTAGAGGATGTCTTAGTAAGTCCTCATGATCCGGGAACCTGGCATGAGGGTAGCTTCTAAGGTGTCTTCCTATTACTCTGGTGATCACCATGTCCCGAACCTCGAATTGACCCGAACACCTCCAACGGTGGTGCTACCTACCTCTCAATGGTGGGATGGCACTACTTTAAAGGACATTTACACAGACGAATTCCTTAGGGTAGGTAGGTTCTCAAGGATACTTGCTCTAATCTCAAAACAAACTGAAATCTTTTCACACCAACACTTTTCAAAAGCTTTCAAAGCAAATTTTTCAAACACTCTGACGTACGAGTCGAACTGAAATTTTTCAAAGAAACTTTTTAAACCCACAATTGAAAAGCAAGCAACCATTTTTGAAAACACATTGAGCAAGTATCTAAGAGCCCATGGATAACCATGGATAGAAAGGGTGCTAACACCTTCCCTTTCTATAATCTACCTCCCGAACCGAGAGCAATCTCTTTTAAGGAATTTTTCTGTGCTTTTGTCCTTTCCATTTGGAGAAAATAAAAGACGGTGGCGACTCTTGCTTCCGCGACATTTCGCGAACCAGCGTTAAACAGTCAGTTCCAGATCCACCGATCACAGAACTGGCGACTCTGCTGGGGAGTAAAACTTAAAGTGAGGTATACCTTAGGGCTAGGTCATAACTATGTTTTCAATTGTCTTCTTTGCTTGCTTTATTATTGTGGGTTGCTTGGGAGTTCTATAGATCCTAACCCGGATCTGGGGGATACCTTCTTAGAAAGTAGCGACAAGGCTGTGAGGGAACTGTGCGGGGTATACCGACATGGTTGAAACAGTCTGCTACGTTGATGTGGCACTTTGGTGTGTACCGGTAACCCTTGAGTTCAGTCAAGGAGAGTACGGGGCCTCCGCGTGGTGTCGTGAAGCATCAACAGACCTTAGGAACCTTAATTGAACTATCTTGGCCTCTTTAGGGTAGTGAGATAACTGACTTTGGTGCAGTCCGAGGTTGGTTGATACTCGATACTACACCCAATTGAGGGTTGCTTTCCTGGGATATTTCGGTCGCCAGTTCAGTGGCTAAATCGAAACGATGAACAATGAAAGCGATCCCGTGATATTGGGAACCTTAGAACCCGGTTACTTTGATTAGGACAGGTTGAACCCACCAACTTCAAGAGGGTAATACCTAGACCCCATGCTGGCTTAAACCCTAAGGGTTTCTCTTGTGTGACTTGTGTGCCTTTGTACTTGCCTACTTGCATGCTTGTTAGCTGACACATGAACTACTTGCAGGTTTTGTTTATAGTCCTTAACTAGGACTCATGACAAGGTTAACCAAATCTCTTGCAGGTTTTGTTTATAGTCCTTAATTGGGACTCATAACAAAGTATACTGAATTTCTTGCAGGGTCTGTTTATAGTCCTTAATTGGGACTCATAACATGGTTTACCTACATCACCCCATGCATAGCATGACATCATACCATTGCATACATCCTAACCCATTTCAAGGATCTCAAGGGCTTGTGATACAGGTCGTGATGAATCAAACATCTAGCAAGGGGCAAAGAGGATTTATTTTCCTCTAGCCAAGGTTGTCAGGGGCTATGACCCACTGGATATGGTGAGCCTTTGACCCTTGAAGAAGGGCTCTCTACAACAGGAAGTTCCTTCAATCAAGTTGCCAGTTTCCAACTCTAACAAATTTCTCTGTTTACCCTGCGAGGTCCTTGAAATCATTGCATGCATGTCATACATCTCATTGCATTGCAGGTGTCCCCTTGGACAGGTTGCTTACCCTTCTTCGCTGTTTATTTCAGCCGATCGCCATGAATCCTGAATCTTCAACCGAGCACACTATCAAGGACCTCCAGGCTCAGAATGCCCAGTTCCAAGAGCTGATCATGAATTTGACCCAGGGGCAACAAGATCTGAAGGCCTTGCTCTTGAAGAAAGAAAAGAAGAAGAAGAGGACTGTTTTGTTCAGCCCTAGACGCAGATCTGGGAACACCCTGCAAGATCAAGCTGAGAGGACAACTCCATCTGTGGGGAAAGGCAGTCATCAAGAGGAAAGGGTTCTCAGTCCAGTGGTCTCTGACAATGAGACAGATTTCAACGACGAACAGTACCCTCTGGCTGAGGACAAGTACAAACAGTTGGAGGATAGGCTGAATGCTATGGAGATCCAACAGGTACCGGGGCTGGATTTTGGAGATCTGGGTTTGTCAACTGGTGTGGTTATTCCTCGGAAATTTAAACCACCATCTTTTACCAAGTATGACGGGGCGTCGTGTCCCAAGTTACATCTCAGGTCCTATGTTCGGAAGATTCAACCATATACGGTGGACAAGAACCTGTGGATCCACTTCTTCCAGGAGAGTCTTTCAGGGACTCATCTCGAATGGTTCTATCAACTAGATGGGACCAAGGTTCGTAACTGGGAGGAGTTGGCTACTGCTTTCTACAAGCAGTATCAGTATAATGCCGACCTTGCTCCTACGCGTACCCAACTCCAGGGTATGTCGTTAGGATCAAGTGAAGGTTTTAAAGATAATGCGCAGAAATGGAGGGATCTTGCTGGAAGGGTACAACCACCTCTGACTGATCGGGAACTTGTCGATATGTTCTTGGGGACCCTGTCTGGTCCGTTCTACGACCACCTAATTGGGAATTCGTCTGCTGGATTCACAGATCTTATCTTGACTGGAGAACGAATAGAAGCTGGTATCCGGTCTGGGAAAATTCAAGAGGCTGCACCTTCTGATAAAAAGCCTCATCATGGAAAGAAAGAATCCAATGCTGTGCACGGTAAAAAGAGCCGTCATGAGGTAGGGGCAATCCAGATCTCCAATCCCGGACCTGCTCAACAAGGACAGGGGCAGCAGCGCAAAGAGAAACGACAGTATACCAAACTCAACATGTCGCTGGATCAAGCGCTGCAACAAATGTTGAAGCCAGAGCTGATCACCTTAAGGGCTCCTCTTCGGAATCCGAACACTTCTGCTCCCAACTATCATCCCAACGATAGATGCGCATATCATTCTGATAGCCCGGGGCATACTACGGATAACTGCTGGCCTCTCAAGAACAAAATTCAAGACATGATCGACGCCGGGGAGATTCAGTTTGAAGTGCCTGAGACTCCGAACATAATCACTGCTCCGTTACCCAATTGTTGAAGACCTTTTGTTTATTTGAATTTCTGAGTTGTGTTTTTCTTTGCTTAAACAATTAATGTCATAGCAAACTCTTTTATTCTATTAATGCATCGCATATGTCTGTTTTTGGAATTAATACAATTGTTTTCATTATATTCAAAATTCTTTTTTTTTCTGATGATCAACTCTTGGTTAATAATTCTGAGCCTCTTGAGGGAGGATGACGAAAATGATCCATAATCTACAGTATGCTTTTGAACAGACCCCGCTGATGAAGTGCAGGCATTGTTTCAATTCCTAAACACTGGAGTTATAAGGAAGATAATCCCTCGTCAACCCATCTGAGCCAAAGAAGTAGGAGTTTTATTTTCATTGAAACCCTTGATCATAACCTGGGGCAGGGTAGGCTTCTCAGTTGATCCAAGTGCATCACAAATGGCACCAAATGAGTTGTTCCAAAAACAAAAAGACAGTGATGGTTCAGAACAATCATAAGGACAGGCAGTCATTATCAAAAAAATCATAAATGAAAAGCCCATTAAGTCAAAACCCATGAAGGAGACTTACAAAACTGGGGCATCCCGCTGACTGTAATTCCAAAAAAGAAAACAGTTCAGGCAAAAAAGAAAGGGATAACAAAAAATCAAAAGAAAGAGGTCCTACAAACCCTCAACGAAAAAGGAAATGACTGCATATTCCAAATAAACCATCAATATCTGAACCATTATTGGAACATCAAAGCAAAGACTCAAGCAAGGTCTAACGCACGATCAACTGAGTTTAGGTTTGGAGAACATCACGAAGAGCGGGTGGGTACAAATAATTTGAGCCTTTATCCTTTGTTTCTTAAACCGTGAACCAGGCCACGTTATAACCCTCAAAAGTCCTAGCTGAAGCATGGGTTAGCTCGAAAGCATACTGTTACGAAAGGTATCCTGACTCCTTAAGGCCTACGGTAAATACGGAGTTGACATCACGTTTTACAAACATTCACTTGTTTTATGAAAAAGAATGCATTTTTAAAAAAAAAATCCTCAAGACAGACATAAGCTTTGCATTTTTAACATAACTTTGTTTGCATATGACTTTTTGTTTGAACAGCAGGGAAATTCGCATGACGAAAGTCTAATGAACAAGAGTATCTCCAATCAAGGGGCACGGCATGACTATTGTCCATCATCTGGGGCAGTTAGGTCAAGATCCAGAGAATCTCTCAAAAGACCAAAAAGCCTGGGGCAAATCTCTGCCTGAATCACTTGGGGCACTCCAGCAACAAATCTTGCATGACTAAACATCTTCTGGTAGCGTGGCGACACCGTAACAGGGGCACCTCCCTACATCCTGAGAGCATAGTCGGAAAAATACTACGCAAAATCAAAGACCCGCTAGGTTGACACACCTAGGCAAAAATAAGGGCTTCCCGGCAAACCAAAAGGGTTCGGGCAAAATAAGGGATGAAATGAAAAAAATCTGTACACCCGGCAAGTCGAAAACCTGAAAAGGCGGCTTGGGCAAAAATGGTTATCCTGGTGGACTGAAAACCCGAAAGGGCGGTCCAGGCAAAAGTTAGGGATTAAAGCGTACGACTATGTCCTGTCATCTGTCTACCTGAAGAAGGTTTGTCCATCAACAACTACCGGCACCCCACAAGCGCCTCTCCCTTAGAAACAGGGGCAATAAAGAGTGGTCTAAGCAATCTGATTGTTCTATCCTCCAAGGTATCAGGGTAGGTTCCGTGGAAGAACATAACCAATACAGTTCAAAACTTCCCCAGAGAGTCCAATCCAGTTCCCCAGGAAAGATGGAATTCATATCCCCAAGCAGTAAGCTTATCCCCAGTAAATTCTGGAAGCTTATCCCCTCGCAGAACATGAACGCGTCGTCCGGCTTTATTTAAAGAGTTATTTCCTTAACAGGATATAACTGGGTTATCCTCAGCCAAGAGCCACGGAAAGATCGTCGTCGACAGAATCTTCTTATCCCCAGCAAGTAACTCTTAACAATTCAGCAAGGCATCTCTCTCCCACAGAGTATTGCTTCCCAGCATGGTCGCTAGAGTATCTTTTCTCCCCGCAGAATCCGTCATTTGCCAAGTTCATCCCCCAACGGAGTCATCTTCTCCTATCGGTATTCTTGCAGTTATCATCCCTAGTGGAAGCAAAATCTATTCCTCAACATCAGCCCAGGATACGACTTCCCGGCACCCGTCAAGGATTTATTTTCTTAGACAAATATACATTCATAAACATCACATTTTCATACATCATAGCATGCATATGCATCTTACTACACGAATCTCATCAATTTTGAAGACATACAGTTCATGCATCATGATTTTGCATACAATTATGTTTTACCTTTTCAGGAAAAAGATCAATACAAAAATGACTACTATCAAACTATCGCAATTTTGTCTAGATATACTTTCAGATATGATCCAGAGATGGTGACGTTCTGATGCTGCTTCCAGATTTTCTTCTAGATATAGTTTCAGATATGATCCAGATATGGTGACGTTCTGATGCTGCTTCCAGACTTCCTTCTAGATATAGTTTCAGATATGATCCAGATATGGTGACGTTCTGATACTGCTTCCAGATTTTCTTCTAGATATAGTTTCGGATATGATCCAGAGATGGCAACGTTCTGATACTGCTTCCAGATTTCCTTCTAGATATAGTTTCAGATATGATCCAGAGATGGTGACGTTCTGATGCTGCTTCCAGATTTCCTTCTAGATATAGTTTCAGATATGATCCAGATATGGTGACGTTCTGATGCTGCTTCCAGATATCCTTCTAGATATAGTTTCAGATATGACCCAGGCATGGCGACGTTCTGATACTGCTTCCAGAGTTTCTTCCTAGATATAGTTTCGGATATGACCCAGGCATGGCGACGTTCTGATACTGCTTCCAGAGTTCTTTCTAGATATAGTTTCAGATTTGACCCAGAGATGGTGACGTTCTGATGCTGCTTCCAGATTTCCTCCCAGATATAGTCCAGATATGAACCAGATATGGCGACGTTCTGACACTTATTCCAGTTAAAGATGTTTCAAGACCTAGACCGGTTCAGTTAAATCGACCCTAAGATTTTCCTGATTCTTATCCAGTCAAAAAACCTTCTCTGGTTCAGTCAGATCGACCCTAAGATCTCCCTGATGCTTATCCAGTTGAAGATATTTCAAGACCTTGTCCGGTTCAGTTAAATCGACCCTAAGATTTTCCTGATGCTTATCCAGTCAAAGGCATTCTCTGGTTCAGTCAGATCGACCCTAAGATCTCCCTGATGCTTATCCAGTTGAAGATATTTCAAGACCTAGACCGGTTCAGTTAAATCGACCCTAAGATTTTCCTGATGCTTATCCAGTCAAAGGCCTTCTCTGGTTCAGTGAGATCGACCCTAAGATCTCCCTGATGCTTATCCAGTTGAAGATATTTCAAGACCTTGTCCGGTTCAGTTAAATCGACCCTAAGATTTTCCTGATGCTTATCCAGTCGAAGGCCTTCTCTGGTTCAGTCAGATCGACCCTAAGATCTCCCTGATGCTTATCCAGTTGAAGATATTTCAAGACCTTGTCTGGTTCAGTTAAATCGACCCTAAGATTTTCCTGATTCTTACCCAGTCAAAGGCCTCTCTGGTTCAGTCAGATCGACCCTAAGATATCCCTGATTCTTATTCCAGTAGAAGACACCCAAGATTTTTCTCAACAAGTGTTGTTGAAGTTAAAGACACCCAAGATTTTTCTCAACGAGCGTTGTTGAAGTTAAAGTCGCCCAAGGTTCTCTTACCATTCATGCTAAGGTAGTAACCATCCCTGGTTCTTTCATCGCCGTTTGAAGCTCCAGATCCAGCTCCTGTAACCAGTCAGGACACATCTATACCAAGCATCTGAAAACCAGCTCCTGCAACGTGTCAGGTACTCATTTGTTCTTTTGCAGGTACGCAAGTTCTCGCTAAGGAATCTCTTACGCGATCAACCTCCAGATGGCATCTATAAGCCCATCATCCTATCCATCAATCTCCAAATGGCATCTATAAGCCCATTCCCATCATCACACTGCTACTATGTGAGCGCAAATTTCTGGGCACTCTAGTGTCCAATCATCTTCTACCCTCGGATTACGAAAGGCACGTCCGCCAATCTGCATCCTCAGGTCTAAGAAGATTGAACAGGGGCAACTGTTGTACCCCAAAATTTGCCCTCCCATATTCTTCAAGAAATTGCCAAGCCAAGTCACAAAATTCCCCAAGGGTTGCACAGCTCAACAGTCTCTCATACAGTCAAAACTAGGGTTTGTGTTCTGATCAAAGAAAGGAAGTTTTCAAAGGCTCAATCAAGTCTCATATGCTTACAAACATGGTCAAGCATCCTCATATCAAGTTTCAAGGCATTCAGCTCAAAATTGCACAGTCAAAATCCTAAATTGCACTACAGTCAACTGTAGGGGCAAAATGGTCATTTGACAGTCAAAAGTTCAAATTTTTGGTCAACATATCATTTTGAAGCCACAAACATCATTTGATCAATGCTTGATCATGATTCTCAAAATTTGGCTCAGAAAATCATCAAGATGCAAAAGTTTCCTTATTTGGACAGTTGAAAAAGTCAACTGAAATTGACCAGGGCATAACTTTCACATGGATTATCAGAAAAATTCCATCCAAAGCTCATTTTGAAGAGAAAGACATTTCCTACAACTCATCTTCATACTTCAAGTACAAGAAATGCTCTCACAAAAAGTTATCAATTTCAACATTATAGGTCATTTTCAAAAGTCAACAAAAAGGGACTTTAAGTCAAAGGCCATAACTTGAGATTGGAAAATCAAAATGACATGGGACCAAAGGCATTGGTTAAAGGACTCAAAGACCTTTCCAAAATGTCCAAGAACATGAGAAAAGCTTAAAACTTGAGCAAGATATGCATTGGAGAAGTTGGGAAATTTTTGTGAAATGGCAAAAGTCAACTATCCTTGAAACTTCAATTTTTGACAAAAGGGCCCACTTTCTTCCACTTGATTCAGCCTTGTCATGCCACACACGTGTCCCATGATTAATTTCAAGATCAAACATTGATTTTTCTATTTTATTTAATTTTTGATAATTTAATTCATTTTAAATCTTTAAAAATTCAAATAAAATTTAAAAGTCAATGGAATAGTGTCATTTGAATTGGAATAGCTTCCATATATCATGGGCCAGCTCACAAACTCATGCTAGGGTTAGGTTGTACACCAAGTCTTAGTTTTGCTTAAAAAAAGGAAAAGTTTGTTAATGGTGAAAAACCTAAGACTAGTTCTCTCATGGGCATGGATCAAGGCCAGCTAATGACTTAATTCCCTTCCCTCATAAGTACTGAGTCTAACCCTAATCACAGGACACATAAAAGAGGCGCAAAAGCTAAGAACAAACTTGGGGTTTTTCACTTAAAAAAAGCAAAACTGAAATCAACCTTAGAGGTTGATTCAAGTCCTAATATTGATTCCAAAAGCTTCCTCAAGGTTCCCAGAAGCAATTCCAATCCCAAACATCCATCAACACGCCAAGGACTGGTAGATTGAACCTCAACTGTGTCCAAAAATTTCTGGGATCGTGCATCATAATTTATGCATACTTTGCCATTTTAATTCATTGATTCATGTTTGTTATGAGTTTCTGATGCTAACCATACAGTTTGATTGCATTTTCGTGCTATATACGTAATGTTGCCATGAATACAGTCTAGGGTTTCTTGAGCTCACAATTGGGGATTCTCTTATCCTGTAAAATTGAGACACAATAGTACCAGGATCACAATCAGGAGGCTTGGACGAAATGATTGCAATGGTCGCGCCAAATTTCTGAACCAAGGCGTGCTAATCGCTATTTTGAAAACAAGCGTGTATTGAGGGGGTTCAAAACCCCCGTTAAATATTTGTTGTTTTTTCAGGAAAGCAAAGCAACGAAGAAGAAGACTTCGTGGCAGTCAGTGAGTGGCTCATTCAAATTTTTGCGCGCAAATTCCATTCACCGGTGTTTTTGTATTATATTATTTGTTTATCTCTATATATTCAAAACACGCAAAGTGGTTCAGTGGCACGCAGATAGGCAGGTAACCAAAAGGACCTGGGTTCGATCCCAGGTCCCCCACCCCTTTCAATATCATTTTTCTAATAATGCTTGTGTGTATTCCCAGCGTCAGGATGTACCATACGTCCACATTATTGTGCCATCCACGCGTCCATCAGAAGCAATCCAAGGGCTGAGATTAAAGAACACCATGAGGATGAGTCAACGCGCGCATACGTGGCCTGGAAAAGTCCACAAATCTCATGCTTAACTGGGCCAGATTGCTAAGGCCTGTACCTCCACTTTAGGGCCTGAACCCCCCCCTGGTTTGCTTTCTCCATATTTTTTCTTATTTTATTTTTAATTGCTATTGTATTTTCTTTACTTGTTTTAATTAATTATTTTTTTTATTTTTCTTTACAAATTATAAAATACACAAAAATCAGAAAAAAGACAAAAATGTGGTAAATAATTTTTATTTTAATTATTTCCTTATACATAAATTAGCATGTAAATAAATTCAATTTAAATTAGGGTTTGCAATATTAATTCTTTTTTTCATAAAAAATCCAAAAAAATAGCATTAGGTTTAATAACTTTTTATTCCTTTTAATTCTCCTTTTTTTTTGCCATAATATTAGTGATTTATTTATTTTCATAATTAAACTTGTAAACTAATTAGGGTTGCATTTAGGTTAAAATTTTAATACTTTCATAATAAACTTAAAAATAATTAGAACTAGGTTTAACATTTCATTTTGGTTTTTAATTAATTCTTTTTTTATTAAATCTCAAAAAACCACAAAAATACTAAAAAACATTTTCTTTTAATTCTTAATTTTAATTCCTTATTAATAATATTTTGCAAAAGGGTCCAACGCCCTCGTTCGTTATTTATTTTATTCGCACATTTGTTTTATTTCGCTTAATTCATTATGTATCTCTCCCGAAGCATTGTAACAATTTAACTTTTCGCACCGTTATTTTCTTTATTTATTTTCCGTCAAATCGGGTCCGGTTTAATTTCGGCGATGTGGACCCGCGCCTTTGTAATAGTTTAGAACTTTTACTTTTCCGCATCTTTTTAACTGTTAAATAAGCATGCAAGAATGAATGGACTTAAATAAAATCAAGCGTAGATCACAACAAACATGACAAGACAAATATCAATGAAAACGACACACGAATCGCACACACCACCCCTAGGGTACGCCTCACTGTTGCCTTGCCTCGAAAGGTGATCGTCGAGTAGAGGATGTCTTAGTAAGTCCTCATGATCCGGGAACCTGGCATGAGGGTAGCTTCTAAGGTGTCTTCCTATTACTCTGGTGATCACCATGTCCCGAACCTCGAATTGACCCGAACACCTCCAACGGTGGTGCTACCTACCTCTCAATGGTGGGATGGCACTACTTTAAAGGACATTTACACAGACGAATTCCTTAGGGTAGGTAGGTTCTCAAGGATACTTGCTCTAATCTCAAAACAAACTGAAATCTTTTCACACCAACACTTTTCAAAAGCTTTCAAAGCAAATTTTTCAAACACTCTGACGTACGAGTCGAACTGAAATTTTTCAAAGAAACTTTTTAAACCCACAATTGAAAAGCAAGCAACCATTTTTGAAAACACATTGAGCAAGTATCTAAGAGCCCATGGATAACCATGGATAGAAAGGGTGCTAACACCTTCCCTTTCTATAATCTACCTCCCGAACCGAGAGCAATCTCTTTTAAGGAATTTTTCTGTGCTTTTGTCCTTTCCATTTGGAGAAAATAAAAGACGGTGGCGACTCTTGCTTCCACGACATTTCGCGAACCAGCGTTAAACAGTCAGTTCCAGATCCACCGATCACAGCTGGTATGGTGAGAGAGGAAGGATATACTGGAGTTGATTATCAATTTGATAAAAAACAAAGAAGAGTATCTGAAGAGGAGTCCTTTTCTCCTGAAAGGAACAGAATAATAAACATGTCCAACCACATGTTACAACATTCTGGCAGACATGATAAAACATTCTCCAAATTTCAATCATCAACTTGGATATTCCAGTATTATGGTGAGCATGGTCATATAAAGTCCTTCTGTTATAAATTATATGGAGATCAAAAATCTTCAGTTCATTCTAAGGATTATCAGGTGAGCAAAAAGAGAAGTGTTAAAAAAGGGGATATGAACTTTATTGCTCATACTTCCTTAAGAGACTCAAATGAAAAAGACTGGTATTTTGACAGTGGGTGCTCTAGGAACATGACAAGAGTTCAGAAGTTATTGGTGAATATTAGGCCTCATCCCACAGGTTATGTCAGATTTGGTGATGGATTTAAAGGTGAAACCAAAGGAGTTGGAAATATAATGTGTGTTGGTTGTCCTAGTTTAGAATATATGTTGTTTGTGAAAGGATTAAATGCTAATATTATTAGCATTAGTCAATTGTGTGACCAAGGTCTATTAGATAACTTCTCAAAATCAGAATGTTTGGTCAAAGATGAGAAGGATGTTGTTCGGATAAAAGGTGTACGGTCCAAAGACAACTGTTATTTGTGGGAATCTCAAATAATTGCTTACTCTTCCACATATTCATAAAGATATAATGGGACCTATACAGATAGATAACCTGGGAGGAAAAATTTATGTCAATGTGGTTATTGATGACTTTTCTGGGTATACTTGGATGAATTTTCTTAGAGAAAAGTCGGATGCATTTGAAGTATTCAAAGATCTATGTCAAAACATTCAAGAGGAGAAGAAGAGTGTGATTGTCAAGATTATAAGTGAACATTACAAGGAATTTGAGAATGCAAAATTCTATGAATTTTGTGATTCTGAAGGTATTAGTTATGATTTTTATCATTCCATTACTTCTCTGCAAAATGGAATTGTTGAGCAAAAGACTAGGGCAATACAAGAATCAGCTAGAGTTGTGATTTATACCAAGAAATTACCATTAAAGTTTCGGGCTAAAGCTATGAATACCACATGCTACATTCATAATATGGTCACTTTGAGAGGAGGTACTTCAACCACTCTCTATGAGATATGGACTGGAAGGAAGCCAACAGTCAAGCGTTTTCATACCTTTGGAATTAAATGTCATTGTAATACGGTGGGAGAACTGACTTGGGGGTTTTGTGTTTGATTGCAATTGTTACGGCTAGCAAGAGCCGCCACCGACTTTTCTTTTATCCAATAAAGGAAAGGGTGAAAAGAACAGGAAAGACCATTTGAGTTATTTTCTTGAGTTCGGGGGGTAGGTTATGAAAAGGGAAGGTGTTAGCACCCTTTTCATCCGTAGTTATCTACGGGATCTTAATTGCTTGGTCACTTTGAAATGCTTTGTGTTTGTATAAGTTTAAAAATATTTTGAAAACGCCTAAGTTTGGCAAACTTTGCAATGATTCTCGCATCATTGAGAATGTATACAAAGTGTTGGTTTTGATAATATTTGTTGAAAGGAAGTGTTTGGAAAGATGTTTGAAAATGCCAATGTAAGGCCATTTTGTAATGATTCTCGTATCGTTGAGAATATATACAAAATGTTTATTTCAAAAGTGTTTTTGAAAGTATGGGGTGTAAATGGTTTTGTTTGTGAGAAAGAAATTACGAGCAATCTACCTACTCAAAAAGTCTTTGTTCTTTTCCTCCTCCTTTAGATAGTGTTATTTTACCATTGATTGGTAAAGATGCTTATCATTGGATGTGAGGGACGGGCGTGGGTCATTGTATAGTCATAGAAGGAAGCTTGTAAGATGTTTTAGCAATTGTCGTAAGGAACTAAAATCATTTACTGAAGGCATCATTGAAGGGTCATTGAGGTATTATGATCTTTTAATTGAGGGTCTTTTGCTAAAACATCTCACGTTAGAGGGACATGACTGTTTTCATTCGAGACAACAAGTATGGGTTACCCTAGAGGTGCAAGTGTGCAAGGTGTTTGATTTCAAGTATTTATCTTTGAATTAGGGTTTTTCTAAGTTTGATTTTAAATCTTGTCATTCAAACCCTAATTACTAGCAATAATAAGGAAAGCGATAAATTGCGGAATTAAAATATCCTACGCTATTACAATGCTTTGGGAATGGGGGTACAATTTTGTAAATGAGGGGAGGAAAGCAATAAAGCCCTAATTACTATTACAAACCATTGAATATGAATTACAATAATAATACAAAAATGTAAAGATGAAGAAGCAAAAATAAATTGTTTTTTACGTTTTTTTGGTGGAGAAAAAAGTCTAACGTTTTAACCTAATTAGATTAATTAATTTTATTTACAAAAGAAGTTAATTAATTACTTAATCAAAACCTAAAATCTAAGTTAATTAAAATAAAACCTAAATCTAATTTGATTTGTTTATAAAAATAATTAATATTAATGACAAAGAAAGTATTTTATAGTGTAGAAAAATAATAAGCTTTAGTTCTAAATATTAACAATAAAATAAAATAATATTTTTAATTAAATTAATTAAGAAAATATGTTTTTGTATTTTAGTTTTTAAATAAAAATAAATAAATAAGTAAAGTGTAGAAAATATAAATGATATGAGAAAATATTGGGCTAGGGGATTTAAAAAGAAAGATGGGAATTAAAAGTAGTAAAAAGGGCGCTAGGCCAAAATGTGTGTTTTTGTTGAATTCAGAAAATGAAATAAATAAAAAAGGGCCTGCATGTTATAAAGCAAGAAAGGGGGTGAGAACAAGAAATTCATATTAGGCCCAAGTTCTGAATCCAGCGCCTGTTTTGATCCCATATGGCTGACTTCTGATGGTTCATGGTGGGCAAGCACATTTGAGGCCTTGGATTAAATGGCTGGTAGATCTGATGGTCCAGTCACAAGGTTGCATAACATGCGTGCGCTGCTTGATGTATTGAATTTGCAAGGAAATATTTAGAAAAAGCCAAAAGGGTACCATTGGGGCTCGAACCCAGGTCCCTAGTAACAAATGCCTTACCCGCGCTTCCTCTGCCACTGGGGTGGCTATTTCATCTGGTATTAAGACAAGTTTCATTAAATATAAAATGAACCCTTTCCTGAACACACTTCATCTTCTTCCTCGCACCAGCATCTCCATTGTTACATTTTCAAATTTCTGATCTTGCTCATTTCTCAACCATTTGCAAAAGTATAAATATGAAAATTGCTCCATTTTTCAATTTGAATTCAACCATGTAAATAACTTAAACTATAAATTAAAGATGAACATTAATTTCTGTTGGTACCAACTAAAACCTAATTTTTTTCTGAAAATTCCAACTCAAAATTCGCATCACTCAGGAAACATAAATGAAAACTAAAGACATGGTTAGCTTCAGCGCTATGACGTATACATTTTTTATTCACAAAGTAACCATTAATGATGCTTGTGGAGAGAGTTCAAAGTTGAGAAAATTTACCTCAAAGCTGGAAATCGTGTATGGAGTTTGAGCACTTCTGGAAGTGTGGTGATAATCTGAATAGCTTCACTGGACTCCAAGGAAGCTAATGCAACTCTTACTTTATGCTGAAAGTGGTTGAATCGTGCTGGAGAAGTCAATGTGTAGAGCTCTGTTTTTGAGTTTGGAAGATGAGGAAGATGTTGTTACAGTTGTGAAACAGAGATGAGGATAAGTTATATTTGATGTATGGAAGCTTTGAGAATAACTTAGATGGAAAATGCACGAGTGGATTGTGAGATTGAAGTTTTTGGCCAGAAATGACAAGTTATGGAGGGTTGGATGCAGTTCTGAGTTTTAGGGAGTTTTAGGGAGTTTCAAGGCTTGTGATTTCGTGTGTTAAGTTACAAATAACCTCTCTATTTAAAGGCAAGAGGTTTGGAAGCTTGAAGGGATCAGAAACAAGAGATCACATGTTCTGGTATTGAAACTTGATTTTGAAGCAAGATTGACAAACATGGTTTCAATGCATAGTACAAGGGCTTGTAGGGTGGCTAGAGGGTTTAAATATGTTTCTTCTGAGCATACATGTTGAGTGTGATAAGAACAAACAAGTTAGAGGCTCAAGACAAGTTGACTTTGTGATTAGAGTCACTTTTCCAAAATGGAAGTGTGAACTTTCTTCCCTAAATAGCATGATCACTTGGAAATTGGCTCAAGCTCTTGGATCATAGCTCAATTAGTTATGTAAACATATTATTATGGCTAGATTTGCAAGTCAAGAAGCCTGCAAAGCATGATTATGCAGCATAGTTGTGAGATTGGATCATGTGTTCATCAAGAAAAAGACTTGTAATTCAAGAATGGATGCCCAACTTCTTCTCTTCGATTCTATTAGCTCAAGAATGATCTATTCAAGTTCTTGGACATTTTGTAAATTTTGAAACATTTTCTACAACATTCATGTTGACCACTTTTGCTAAATCATCTTGGAACTAGATGAAAATTGGTCAAGAAGTTAGGTAAAAAATCTACCAAAACTTGCAAAAATTTTCACTAAGTGTTTTATGAAAAATGTCATGACTTTATGAGCTTATATATTTAAATCTAAGCATTTTTTAGACATCAACCCTAAGGGACAAAGTTGTAGAATTCATCAAGATCTACAACTTTCATGTTGAAAGTTTTCCTTGAATCATCTTGCATCTTGGTGAAAAATTGTCATGAAGTAATCAAATTATTAAGGCTAAAAAACACTTAGAATTTTCTAAGTCTTGGAAATTGACTTTTTGTTGGCTTTCTTGACTTTCTTGATTTTTTTATGATCAATTTTGATATTTTTGAATGTCTTGATGAATCTTGACCTTTGAAATTCAATATTGACCAAAAAGTCAAAGTTTGACTTTTTGTGTACTAGTTGACTTTTCATCAGTTGACCAAATTTCAACTATCAATCTAATGACCTTGAGAAATGATTTGAGCAATTAAATTAGGTAAATGTATTGTGTTTGAATCCTTAAGATCATGCTTCAAGCCATTAGGTCATGTACTAGGTCAAAAGTCAATGATCAGTCATTCTCAGTCAAAATCCTAATTTTTACAATTTTGCCCCTTTGATGATTTGAGTGCTTTTCTTGAGGAACTATGATAAATCCTTAATCAATTGATGAATATGACTTCAAAATGTTGATGTTGGACAAAAATCATGAAGTTTAACTGTATATTGACCATAGTTGACTTTTTACCCAATACAAATGATTTTCAGTCTTCTGAGCATTTGACTGAACAAATTTGTGATGCAAGGCCTGGAACTTGGTATGATAAATCTTGAAGACCTATAATGAACCATGAAAGTCATTTGAGTCATCAAAAGTCCTATTGTCCTTGAGAAAATAAAAACCCTAATTTGGAGGCTTAGTGCTTAGGAGGTTAGCTTGTCTGATTAAACCCTTGAGCATTTGAAATCTTTGGTGAGAAATGTCTTGAAAAAGAGAGGGAAAATTTTGGGGTACAACATCTGCCCCTGTTCAATATTTTAAAATCTGAAGAGTTAGATTGGTCTGTTCGCCATTCGTGTCTCGAAGGTAGAAGATGATTGAACACTTAAGCGCCCAGAAATTTAAACTTGCTTGTGCATGAAGTAAAATTGTTTGTTGATTATGTCAGGAACGAGCTTAAAGATTCCATTTAGAGAGGTGAAAGAGAATCGTCGGAGATGGGCTTATAGATGCCATCCAGAGGTAATTGTTGATAGAAATATCAGAACGAGTCTACGCTCGACTGTATCTTGAAGAAGTATCAGAATAAATCTTTGGTCAATTTAATCTGAGTCAGAAAAGGGTCTATTGAGAGAAGTATCTGAATAAATCTTTGGTCGATTTAATCTGAGCCAGCAGAGGTCTTTAAATCTTTAACTAAGAGAAGTATCAGAATAAATCTTTGGTCAATTTAATCTAAGCCAACAGATGTTTGAAAATATTTAACTGAGAGAAGTATCAGAATAAATCTTTGGTCGATTTAATCTGAGCCAGAAGATGTTTGAAAAATTTTAACTGAGAGAAGTATCAAAATAAATCTTTGGTCTATTTAATCTGAGCCAGAAAAAGGTCTACTGAGAGAAGTATCAGAATAAATCTTTGGTCGATTTAATCTGAGCCAGCATATATTTGTAAATATTTAACTGGGAGAAGTATCAGAATAAATCTTTGGTCGATTTAATCTGATCCAGAAAAAGGTCTACTGAGAAAAGTATCAGAATAAATCTTTGGTCGATTTAACCTAAGCCAGCAGATGTTTGAAGGGAGTGCTCATCATGTAGATATTTGCCCTTGTTTTGTACAATCTGCTTTGAGAATTCGTTGATGATATCGGTCTATTGATTGATCTTTCCTGACAACGTAAAGAGTTAGTTGTATGCAATGTCATGATGTATGAAATGCATTGCGCAATGATGTTCTCAAAATAGATGAGATTGTGCTATATGCATTTCGTATGCATATATTATGATGAATGAATGTACAATGTTGTTGAAGTGTATTTTTCTTGGAAAATAAATCCATGACTATTGTTGGGGATGAAGAGTATGTGTATCTTCAATCGTGTCTAGAATGCTTCCGCTGGGGATTTCTAGTTACTTGTTTGAGGAAAATCTATAGGGGATGTATTGATTTCTGTTTGGGGAAATAAAACCTATTGGGGGAAATAAACCCTTGTTGATGGAGAAGTGCCCTGCTGAGGAAACAAACTCTCTTGGGGAAATTGATTTAGAAGAAACTCTGCAAAGTCTCTTTTTTCAGTTTTGAAGGACCAAACTCCATTGGGGAAGAGAATTTCCATGAAATATACTGATTGGGAACTCAGTAGGTTGGTGATACTGTCGGGTGTTGTACCCTAAAATTTTCCCTCTCATCTTCCTAAAGACATTCTTTTAAAGCTTCTCAAACACTCAAGATACACAAGGGTTGACCAGTCAAGATGCTCCTCCTAAGCTAAAGCCCTACAACAAGGGTTTGGAGTTTCTAAAGAAAATTTGGTTTGAAAAGGTCTCAAGTGGCTTCCATGGTTCCCCTTAGGTCCTAAATAAGGTTCATGTCAAGTTTCAAGTCCTGCAATACAAGTTTGCTCAGTCAATGGCTCTAAAGATTGAAAATTAACTATATTGGTTAAAAAGTCAATTATGGTCAACATACAGTCAAACTTCAATATTTTTGGTCAACATCAACATTTTTAAGTGATATTCATCATTTGATCAAGGGTTGATTATGATTCCCCAAGGAAAGCTCTCAAATCATCAAAAGTCAAGAATTGCCAAATTAGGGTTTCCTTAGGAGAAGTCAACTGAACTTTGACCAGGCATAACTTTCACATGCTTCATCACTTTTCCCCAACCAAAGCCCATTTTGAAGAAAATTCAATTCCCTACAGCTTTGTTTTTATGCTCAAGTCTAAAAATGCTTCATTTGAAAGATATGAGCTAAAATATTATTGGTCATTTTAAAAAGTCAACAAAAGATATTTTTTGTCAAGGCAACTTACATCAAGATAAATTCTTCAAAAGCAAAAGTGATCAACATAGATATTGTAGAGGATATCTTTAGCTTTCCAAAAAGTCTAAGATCGTCTTCAAAAGATGAAAAATGAGCAAGTTATGATTTGCACAAGTTGGGGGATTTTGAAGAAATTCATGAAATATAAATTGAGCAAAATTGCAATTTTGAACTAATGGGCCTAGTTTTTGATATTCAAACATGTTTATAAGATGTGGTAGGACCTCTAAAAATCATTCACACCTGCTCATGATTTTTATTGATTTTATTTTATTTTTTATTCATTTAAAAATGAATAAAATTGAATAAAAAGATGAAAATAGAGTGTGAAGACTTGGGCCTTTAGATTTCAAACCTTTGGCAAGCCCAACAAACTCATGCAAGCTAGCAATGTGTCTAGGTTCATGGTAAAAACGAAAATGTCAAGGATATGGCAAGTTTGGAAACAAATTAAGGTGTTTGATATTGGTTTGTAAAAGGCCTTCATGGTTTGATTCATTACCATATATATCTACCTCTTTCACTTCCTTATAAATACTCAAGCAATTCAAGCTCAAAAGGACCACGAAATTTTGCACCAAAGCTCTCCAAAAAGTTCTCCAAATTCAAAGAAATTGTTAAAATCATATCTCGCATCTCCAATGATTTTCAAACTGATCCAAACATTCCATTGTCCTCTTAATGTTGCCAGGAGTCAGAATCAACCATTACCCTTCGTAAATCAACCCCAGAAACCACCCTCACATCAACTCCGATTGGTAAGATTGGTAGGTTTCATTTTATCATGATTTTCATGGTTTAAATCCTAGCAAGCATGCTTATTCCATTCCTATGTATTTCCTGAATTTTTCTAACATTTTACATGTAAGCATGGTATACATAATGCTTTGACCTTCAGATCTTCAAAGATTCAGATCCAACGCCCCTGATGGAGTTCTCTTGGTGAATGTAACACCCAAATTCTACCCGGTGAATATTATTAAAGTCGGAGTTATAAAATTCCTCATGCAAATTGGGATGTGTTGTACCCCAAAATTTGCCCTCTCATTTTATCAAGATTCTCCTCACAAGACTCTTTGGACTCCAGACAGGATTAGGGTTTGCTCAGCTCAAGACATCTCCTTGCACTATTGACCTGAAATTAGGGTTTGAGTTTGCACAAGGATTTTTGGACTTTCAATGCCTCATTTGACTTTCATACTTCATGTTGGACTTATAAGATTTCTCATACCAAGTTTCAAGCCTGGAATCAAATTTTTGCCCAGTCAATTGGACAGTTGACCTAAAAATCAACTGTATTGGGGGGAAAGTCAATTGTGACCAATTTACAGTCAAACCTCATAATTTTTTATCCACATCAACATTATAGACTCATATGAACCATTTCATCAAGTTTGGACCACAACTCCTCAAGAAATTTGATCAGATCATCAAAAGGGCAAAATGGTCATTTTTAGGGTTTTGACTGTAGAAGGACAATTTCTGATTTTTGACCGAGCCAATGGCAAATTGGGTTCAAACATGGTTTCAAGGACTCAATGGCATCATCTTGACCTAATCACAAGGTTTAAAATATCTCAAAAGCATTGGATTGACAGATGAATTTTCCAGTCAACTGATCAAAAATCAATTGTACACTGAAAAGTCAAACTTTGACTTTTTGGTCAAAATTAAGTGCCAAGGGTCATTTTTCATCAAGATGTGTCAAAACATGAAACTTTTTCACCAAGAAACCTAATTTTGAAAATTAAGGTTTAAAATGGAAAATTTTCATAACTTAGAAATTTTCTAAGTTATGAAAATTTCTTATTTTTTTCCAACTTTCCCCAACTTTTTCACCATGATGACATTGGATTCAAATAAAAAATCCAACATGAAAGTTATAGTCCTCCAAAAAATATACAACTTTGATTCACAAAGTTTTCCCAAAATATGCTTGGATCTCAAGCTATGATTTTGTGAATAGGGGTCCAAAAACTTTCTAACTTAGTGAAATTTTGCCCTAGTTTAGGCAGGATTTTGACCTATCTTCATGGCAACTTTTCACATAGTTCCAATTGGAATCTCAAAATTCATTTCAAATATGGATTGTATATCATGTTACAAGATTTCCAAAATGTCCAAGAACTATCCAAGATCATTCATGGTTACGGAGAATCAAAAGTTTGAAAATGGCAAATCATCACTTTTGTCCAAGGCATCTTGCACATTGCTACAACTTGCAATTCTGTCCAAACCTTTCTTGTACTTGGTTTACAGGTCTTAAACCTTCCTACACTCATAAATTAAATACAAACACATTGGATTAAGGCTTTGTTCTGATCTATGAAGAATTATACAAAGGATTAATCCATTTTTGGCAAAAAGATAACAATGTCATTTACATAAAGCATGCTTTATGTCAAATTGTTTATCTTGAGCCATACACCAAGCCTTTTGCTGCAAACAAAGTTCACTAATATCAGGAAAGATGTACCAACTATGTGCAGGCTTTGAGCTAGCCTGTACAGGCCTTGGCATTGTCAACTCACTTTTTACTTCAAAAACAAGCAAGTGTGCCAAAACTCCACAACTCTTCAATCTGATAAAACCAAACTTTGTGCATATTTCAAACACGTTTTACACAATATACCAAGCCAAAAACACGAGCTAACAAGTTCTCAAACCCTCCAAAACACCAAAACACCAAGTTCTTGCAAAAACAGGGGAAGTTCTGCAGATTCACATCCAAAACAAAATCTGTGCGTTTTGTCCCAAACCACTTCAAACACATTCTAAACAATACACCTAAGTTGTCCAGGCCATTCTCAAGCAACTGTAACTGCATTTTCAAGCTTCACCATTTTTAAATTCTGAGTTTGCAGGTTGAGTTCTATAAAGACATTCAGGTCATTTCAAAGCAAACTAAGAATTGGGACATGTCAAGGGAACATCAAGCAAGCTCAAAAGAACCTCAGGCCTCACTGAAAGTAGCTGCATTTCCATACTCGAGCTTGACTGAAACAGGTAAATTTCAAACTTCTATCTCCTTATTTAGGAATCATTAGTCTTAGGTTTGTGAAGCAAAAATGTATCCCTTAATGCCCTTGAACTGTACATATGCTTAGAATTCATTTATGTTAATTGAGCTAGGAGAATTTGAATGTTGAAGTTTCTGAAAAATCTAGGTCATAATTTAGGGCCAATGAAATTCTCTCTGGTATTTGAGAGTTAGATCAAGTTTTTTATATTGTTAGAATCGTGTGATCATGAGTTATAACTTTCATGTTGCAAGTTTTTATTTTTAAGCACGTATGCAGGAGATACGAGTTTGAACATGGAGCGCGCGTTTTGCTTTTGTCTCAAGGACAGGGACGAAGGAACCTTGGGCTGGGCTTGGTTGTTCTCACTATTGCCACCCCCCTGCTTGCTCTTTGCACCCCCTTGGCCCATTTGATTATTTTTGTATATTTTTTTATTTCTTTTACATTTCTGACTTTTTATTTATTTCTCTAAATATTTAAAATCACAAAAAATATTCTCTTAATTTTTCACATTTTATTTTATTATTTTTATTATTTTTTGGACATAGAAATAGTTTATTAAATAATATATACTTTTATTTTCTTAAAATAAATTTACAAATAATACAAAAATATCATTTATTTTTATTTTTATTATTCATACACTTAAATAATATTTTCTCACACATTTTTATTTTTTAACACTTTTGTATATTTTTATTTATTTTCTTGTACATAAATAAATAATATAATATATATATTTTCTTAAAACAAAACTAGGGTTTCTACCCTTTCAAAAATAATCATTAATATTTTTCTTATTTTTGATACATTAAATAATTTATTTTACATACATAAAAATAATATCAAAAAACATTTTTTGCATACTTATGTTTATTTGCACATTTAAATATTTGTCAATTTATTATTTGTACAATGAATTTAATTTGGTTGTAATAGTTGAATTAGGGTTTTATTTTTGTGCAAATATCCCCCTATTCAAACTTGTATCCCCCTCCCCCATAATAATGTTGTAATAGTCTTAGATTTACTTTTACGCATTTTTATTGCTTTATATGCATGATTAGTAAACTAGGGTTTGTATGCAAAGAACAAAAATCAAAACAAATAGCATGACTAAACACAAGATAAAAATGCATGAAAAATGACAACACAATACACACAAGCACCCATAGGGTTTCATCCACTTGTTGCCTTAAAAATGGCCATGGTATGTATGCTAGGTATCTTGGCAAAACAAAAACAAAACAAAAGATCATAGTCCCTCGATGATGCTATCTTGGTTGCCTATACAAAAATGATCTAGACCCTCAAAAGCTTGCTAAGATACTTGGCACAATTGTTATCATGGTCATACGATGACCCACGCCCGTCCCGTTTAACATCCAAACACAAGGTTGTTTACCAAATACAATGGTAAAACAACAATGTCAAAGGGTTAAAAAATGTGTAGGAAAGACTTTTGAGTAGGTAGGTAGACAACTCCTAGTTACTTGATCAAACTTGCAAACATCCTTGCTATTTTCAAACACACAACAATTTCAAAACAATTTCCCAACAAAATTTCAAATATTGAAACATTTTTCAAAAGACAAACACCTTTGTATACATTCAAACAAGAATCATTACAAAGGTTGCCTAGACAAATGCCTCTTTTCAAAATACTTTCAAAACCACACACAAAAGCACCATTTCAAACAATTGAAAAGCAAAATCAAGTGATCTAAATCAAGTAACTAAGAGCCCATGGAAAACCATGGATGAAAAGGGTGCTTGTACCTTCCCTTTTCATAATCTACCCCCCGAACCCAAAAAAAATCTCTAAGGTCTTTCCTGTGCTTTTTGACCTTTCCTTTGGATAAAATAAAAAGTCGGTGGCGACTCTTTCTAAACTAAAACATTTGCGAACACAAACGCAAAACCTCAAGTCAGTTCTCCCACCGCATCACAGAACTGGAGACTCTGTTGGGGAACTAATTAAAAGTGGGGTTACCTTAGGGTTTAGATCACCTTTACATGTTTTTTTTTTACTTGTATGCTTTATACTTTGGTTCTATTGTCTGGGTTTGAATCCTCTACCCGGATTTGGGAAACATTCATAGGTAAATAGAAATATGTTGTGGAAACTGTGCGGGGTATACCGACATGGTTGAAGCAATAGCTATATTAGTGCGACATATTTGTGGGTACCGGTAGCCTTTGAGTCAATCAAAGAGAATACGGGGCCGCTGAGTGATGTCATGAAGCACTAATGGACTTTTAGAACCTTTACTTAACCAACTTGGCCTTTTTAGGGGTAGTGAGATGACCGGCTTTGGTGCAGTCCGAAGTTGGTAGATACTCGATACTACACTCATTGAGGGTTGTTTTCTTGGAATATTTCGGTCGCCAGTAAAGTGGATAAACTGAAACAATGAACACAGAAAATAATCCAGTGATATTGAGCTCCTTAGAACCCGGTTACTATTTCTAGGACAGGTTGAGCCAACTAAACTTCAAGAGGGTACTTACCTATGAAACCCCATGCAAGCCTAAAACTAGGAACTTGTGTGATTTGTTTGTACACATATACTTGTGCATAACATCATGGACATCATGAAGCATCATATGCATCCACTAAACATTTCAAGGATTTGGATCTTCATCTTTGTTCCTGTTTTGTAGGTTATGGAATCACTCCGCAGGAAAACTATTCAGGTCAACCTTGTGAGAATCCCTCCTCAGCTTAAGGAGCTAGCTTCCAAGATTCCAGAGTATTCTCCATTCACCGAGAGGCATGGTCGTATTCTCAACTTAGTCAACACCAACACTGAGGAAGACATGGTGAAAGTTCTCTTCCAGTTCTTTGACCCCCTACACCACTGCTTCACATTTCCGGATTACCAGCTAGTGCCTACTTTGGAGGAATTTTCTCAACTCCTGAGGATTCCTATTCTCCATCAACTACCCTACAACGGTACGCAAAGAGATCCAAAGCCTGAAGATGTTGCTCAAGCCCTACAGTTGCAACCATCTGATGTCATAGGTCATTGGGAAACCAGAAGTGGTGTCAAGGGTTTCTTGGAAAAGTTCCTGTTTGAGAAAGCTCAAGAATGCTGGAATTCATTAGACCTACAAGCTTTTGAGGAGATTGTATCTCTTCTCATTTATGTGTTGGTCTTGTTCCCAAACCCTGACCAGCTTATAGATGTCAATGCTGTCAAAATCTTCATGGCTCGCAACCTGGTGCCTACATTGCTTGGGGATATCCTCCACTCATTTCACACTCGAACAATGAGGAAAAGAGGTGTTCTCATGTGTTGTACTCCTCTACTGGCAAGATGGTTTATTTCTTATCTTCCCCAATCAGTCTTGAAGAATGAGCAAGGTTTAAGGTGGTCACAACGGTTGATGAACCTTACACATTCAGATGTTCATTGGTGTTCTCGATCTAGAGAAAATGTTATCATCATTGACCGTTGTGGGGAATTCCCTAATGTCCCTCTACTTGGAATTAGGGGAGGCATTACCTACAACGCTTGCTTGGCTCTGAGACAGTTTGGGTATGCCCGAAGGGATGGCCCACACGACATGCTGATTCCAGACTTGGTTTTTGACTTCGACAACGACGATCAAGGACTTCGACAAAGGTTCATCCGATCTTGGAGGATGCCCAACATGGTAGACAGTAAGACCTTGGGACACAAGAATTCCATCCCCCTTGAGCCTTACCTCAAGTGGGTACGAACCCGCGCCCAAAGTCTTATGATGCCTTACCCCTACATGCTTCCTATGATCAAAGAGCCTATTATGGAAGGAGAGGTTTCATACACCCTCCTACATCCTGACATGCCAACATCATTAGAAGATTTATAAAGGAGTTGGATACAACTCAAGGGAGAACGCGATACTTTTGAAGCCCAATTCTACGCCAGTGAGAAGAAGGTTTTAGAACTTAATCGTCAACTTCACGAAGAGCAGACTCTCAACACCTACATTGCACCAAAGAGGATGCGCAATGTCTTTTTACATTAGAATTTTGTATTATTTTACCCATGGGGCATTGATGTACTAACAAATTCTATCTTATTAATATGACGTGTGTTCTTTTTTATTTACAACAAATTTTGAATTTCTGAATCCTTGAATGCATTACATGAATACATATCATTCATCATATGCATAAACAGGTCTTCACATCAGGTTTCCTTATCTCTCCGCTGTTTATTTCAGCAAGATGGATATAGAGCAGACGGTCAAAGACTTACAAGTGCAGAATTCACAGTTCCAACAGCTACTCATGACTTTGGCTAAAGGTCAGGAAGAGCTCAAAACTCTACTGGAAAAGGAAAAGGAGAAAAAGAAAAAGAAGAGAGTTGGTGTGGCTACTCTGGGTAGAAGATTTAAAGGTCAAGCTAGAAGGGTCCTGGATTTCCCCTCAACATCTGATGAAGGGGTAGGAAAAGGAAAGGGAGCCGCAATGCCATCTGAATCTGAGGAAGAAGAAGAGGAGGAGGATGAAGACTATTCTGAACAGCAGTATCCTCCTGCAGACGGGAAATACAAGAACTTGGAAGAACGTCTGGCAGCTATGGAGGTACAGAGAGTGCCTGGGCTGGATTTTGAGGAACTATGACTGGTTTCTGGAATTGTCATTCCCCCTAAGTTTAAGGTGCCTTTTTTTGCTAAATATGATGGGGTGTCTTGCCCAAAGATGCACCTACGGTCTTACATCTGGAAAATCCAACCACATTCTTCTGACAAGGACCTGTGGGTACATTTCTTCCAAGACAGTCTTTCGGGAACACAGTTGGATTGGTTCTACCAGCTAGAGAGGTCTGATGTGCATAATTGGGAGGATTTGGTTGCTGCCTTCTACAGACAGTATCAATATAATGCAGATTTAGCACCAACCCGTACTCAATTACAGAGTATGGGCATGGTCTAAAATGAAGGTTTCAAAGAGTATGTCCAGAAATGGAGGGACTTGGCTGGAAGGGTGCAGCCACCATTATCTGAAAGAGAGCTTGTGGATATGTTCTTAAGGACTTTGTCAGGTCCTTTCTTTAACCACCTGATAGGAAGTTCGTCTGTAGGGTTCACCGAGTTAATTCTGACTGGTGAAAGAGTTGAAGCTGGAATCAAGAGCAGGAAAATTCAAAAAGATGCATCTGCTTCCGCTGCCATCAAAAAGACCTTTCCAGCAAAGAAAGAAGTCTCGACTGTCTACTCCCAAAGAGGTCAAGGAAGAGTTGAGCGTCGGCCAGTGGTAGGGGCCGTAATGATTCAAAAGTCTGCAGCTGATCAGCCCAGAAATAATTAACCCAGAACCAACCAAGCAAGGGTGGAAAGGCCTGTAGGGCAATAAACTCAGATAAACATGACTCATGCTCAAGTTCTTCCCCATCTGTTGAAGTTAAACCTTTCCAGTCTGAAAGAGGCACCGAAGAATCCGAATACAGCTTCTCCTTACTACCATTCAAATGCCAAGTGTGCTTATCATTCAGGGAGTATAGGGCACGACACCAACAATTGTTGGGCCCTCAAGAATAAGATTCAGGACTTAATAGATGCTAAAGAAGTTGAATTCGACGCCCCTGAAAAGCCGAATGTGATCTCTGCCCCAATGCCAAAACATGGTCACCATGCCCATGCTATTGAAGAAGATCTTTTTGTTGCTACTGTTGATGATTTGATGACTCCGCTACCGATAATCAAGTTGAATTTGCTGAAGGCTGGGATTTTCCCAGGTTGTGAAGAAGATTGCTACCTTTGTTCATCCTTACCAACCGACTGTCCGTTATTGAAGTTAGGCATCCAACGCCTAATGGATAACCAAGAAATCCTTTTTGAAAATACTCCTGTTACACCGACTCCTGTCAATGATGTTTCGATAATTACCATATCCGCCAATCTTACCAAGGTCTCCAAAAGACCTATTAAGATTACATCCGATTTGAAGATTGTACCTTTAAAGATAACCATGTTGGGGCCCATCTCGTACAAGTCCAACAAATCAATATCGTGGAACTATGGGGGAGAGATCTTTTACCACGGTATTAAACAAATTGAAACTAACCGAAGAGAGTTTTGATGAAGAGACTTCCGACATTGGAAACATTGCTGGAACGAGTAAAATCACTCGCAGTGGAAGAATTTTCTCTCCGGATATTGCGCCTCCAAAGGCAATCTTCGGACCCTCAGCCGCTCCTAAGGTTACTCCTGTACCGGTCAACATATCCGCAAGAACTCCAGTTATTGAAGAAGTTGTAACTCCTGTGGTTGTCCCCTCCGCTGTTGCTGATAATATAGGGAAATGGATCCAAGAAGAGCCCGTCAGGACGAGGGCTCAGCCATTGATCATCCCTGAAACCACTCAAAAGGAAATGGAAGAGATTTTGAAAATAATCAAGAAAAGAGATTATGATGTTGTGGAGCAACTGGGGCAAACCCCCTCAAAGATCTCAATGTTGGCCTTGCTGCTTTGTTCAGAAGCTCATGCTAAAGCTTTAATTAGATTTTTGAAGACGGCCCACGTGCCACAGGAAACCTCCGCGGATCAGTTCTAGGAATGTTTAGCTATCCTAACAACTGACAATGGTCTAGGATTCTCCGATGCCGATTTAACATCAAAAGGGAGAAAACATAATGACACTTTGCATGTCTCGATGGAATGCAGAGGGACTACTCTAGCACACGTTCTGGTAGACACTGGTTCTTCGCTGAATGTCTTGCTGAAGAAGGCCTTGGATAGGTTGGACTGTGAAGGCCTAACCCTGAAACCCAGCAATATCATTGTCAGGGCCTTTGATGGTTCTAATAGGATGGTCCACGGGGAGGTGGACATCCCGATTAAAGTGGGAACTGAAGTCTTCAACTCCATATTTTATGTGATAGACATCCGTCCTTCCTATTCTTGCTTGTTGGGAAGACCCTGGATTCACCATGCTGGAGCCGTCACTTCAACCCTGCACCAAAAGCTCAAGTACCCTATCCAGGGGAAAATTGTAATTGTTCGCGGCAAAGAGGAATACATGATAAGCCATCTTAATTTTTTCCGCTATGTGGAATTAGATGGCGAATTCATTGAAACCCCCTTTCAGCATTTTGAAGAGGTAGCTCTGGAGATTGCGGCAACCAAGACAGTGGCTTCTGTACCCATGATTACCAGACCTCTGCCTCGGATGTCGTCACTCAAAGATGCAAAGGCTGTGATTGAAGAAGGAGGAAGCACAATCTGGGGGTAGCTTCCTGATTTTCCTTTCAAGTCAGATAAATTCGGCTTGGGTTTCACTTCGACTAGTCAAAAGGTTGTGCGTCGCTCCTGGGCTGGAGGGCCACCAGTGAAGATCACCCATCATGGAGTCAATGCTTTGGAGGATAGTGAAGAGGAGAGCAACTTGGAAGACTGGATTTTCCCTACTGCTGACGGAGAACTATGCAATTGGGAGGCAAAGGACTTTGTTCCCATTACTTTCATGAATCAGTAATTTATCTTTCAAACATTTTTTTTGCTTTGTAATAATTCCTAAACAATTCGTACACTTTTAAGCCTTGTGCCTTACCCGAGGTACATAGGTCCATTTGTAAGGGTTTGATTTTTCATCTTCATATGCCATTTTAATGAATCATGGACGTTTTCACATATAAACTTTTGTGTTCATTGTCTTTCTTTTTACATTTTATTTGTTTAAAGGATGCTATCCCTTACACACACCCATACTCACAAATGCAGGTACCATTCCATTCTGGATTCCATGGGTAACGATTTTTCTATGACCTTCAGTGACTCTGAAGATCTGGTCTACCATGCTGAATACGAAGGTGATGAAGACTGTGAGGTGCCGGGAGAATTGGCTAGACTGCTACAACGGGAAGAAAGGGCTATTCTACCTCATGAGGAGTTGTTAGAGACAATTAACTTGGGAACTGAGGAAGACAGAAAAGAAATCAGAGTGGGTGCCAACCTAGAGCCAAGTGTCAAGGAGCGCTTAATTCAGTTGTTGAATGAATATGTTGAGATCTTCGCCTGGTCCGATGAAGACATGTCGAGACTTAATACAGATATTGTGGTTCACCGTCTCCCCACGAGAGAAGATTGTCCACCAGTTAAACAGAAAGTCCGCCGAATGAGGCCCGACATGTCAGAAAAGATCAAAGTTGAAGTTATGAAGCAGTTCAATGTTGGATTTCTTGTTGTTACTTCCTACCCATAATGGGTTGCTAACATTGTGCCCGTTCCTAAGAAGGACGGCAAAGTCAGAATGTGTGTAGATTACAGAGACTTAAACAGGGCTAGCCCTAAAGATGATTTTCCACTACCGCACATTGACATCTTGGTTGACAATACAGCTCAGCACAAGGTATTTTCTTTCATGGACGGATTTTTAGGTTACAACCAGATCAAAATGGCACCTGAAGACATGGAGAAAACTACTTTTGTTACACAATGGGGTACGTTCTGCTATAAAGTGATGCCATTCGGACTGAAGAATGTCGAGGCAACCTATCAACGCGCCATGGTAGCTTTGTTTCATGATATGATACTTCATGAGATAGAGGTTTACGTAGACGACATGATAGCCCGATCACAGACAGAAGAAGAACACCTCGACCATCTGCAAAAGCTGTTTGTCAAGTTGAAGGAGTACAAGCTCAGACTGAACCCTAACAAGTGCACTTTCGGAGTCAGGTCTAGTAAACTCTTGGGTTTCATAGCCAACAACAAAGGCATCGAGGTTGATCCTGCCAAAGTCAAAGCTATACAAGAAATGCATGCTCCTCGCACTAAGAATGAGGTCAGAGGTTTCTTGGGACGCCTAAACTACATTTCAAGGTTCATTTCTCACCTAACATCTACCTGTGAACCAATCTTCAAGTTGTTGAAGAAAGATCAGGTGGTTAAATGGAATGATGACTGTCAAGTTGCTTTCGATAAAATCAAGGAGTATTTGCTAGAACCTCCTATCTTGATGCCTCCCGTCAAAGGAAGACCGCTAATCATGTATCTGACTGTCCTAGAGAATTCAATGGGGTGCGTATTGGGCCAACATGACGAGTATGGCCGAAAAGAGCATGCCATTTATTACCTTAGCAAAAAGTTTACCGACTGTGAGACCCGATACTCACTGCTCGAGAAAACTTGATGAGCTTTGGTATGGGTTGCTCGCTGGCTAAGGCAGTATATGTTGACTCATACCACTTTGCCGATATCTAAGATGGATCCGATCAAGTACATCTTTGAGAAGCCTGCTTTATCTGGAAGAATAGCTAGGTGGCAGATGATCCTTACGGAATATGATATACAGTACACGACCCAAAAAGCTATAAAGGGGAGTGTGCTAGCCGATCATCTGGCCCATCAAGTTGTCGAAGATTACCAATCCATGAGGTTCGACTTCCCCGACGAGGACATTATGACATTGAACAACATTGAAGAGAACAGACCGTATAACGGACCTAAACAAGGATCCCGATAGACCATGTACTTTGATGGTGCCTCCAATGCACTGGGAAACATAATCGGCGCGGTACTTATCTCTCCAGAAGGTTGCCATACACCTTTCACCGCCAGACTTTGCTTCAGCTGTACCAACAACATGACCGAGTATGAAGCTTGTATCTTTGGTCTCAAGGCTGCAATAGACTTGGGAATCAAATATTTGATTGTATTTGGGGACCCGGCTTTGGTTATCAGTCAAATCAAAGTAGAGTGGGATACTAAACATCCAAACCTCATCCCTTACAAAGAACATGTCTTGACATTACTACCTCATTTCGAGCAGATTACCTTCAAGCACTTCCCGCGAGAAGAAAATCAGCTAGCGGATGCTCTAGCTACAATGTCATCCATGTTTAAACTTAACTGGGATAATGAGGCTCCCCGAATCACCATTGAACGGATGGACGAACCTGCACATTGTCACGAGATTAATACCGAAGAAGTAGTGGACCAACCTTGGTTTCATGACGTCAAAAGGTATCTCGAGACTCAAGAATATCCTGAGGGAGCTTCAGTTAACGACAAAAAGTTCTTGAGGAGATTCTCTGCCAAGTTCTTCCTGAGCAATGGTATTCTATACAAGCGCAATCATGATTGCATTCTGCTCCATTGTGTGGACAAGGTTGAAGCTGAACAGGTCATGGCTGAACTGCACAATGGTCCCTTTGGCACTCACTCTAGTGGACATACGATGGCCAAGAATATTTTGCGGGCAGGCTATTACTGGTCTACCATGGAAGTTGACTGCTATCAACATTCTCGAACGTGCCATAGATGTCAAATCTATGCGGACAAGGTACACATACCTCCAGTTCCTCTCAACGTCTTAACAGCTCCTTGGCCATTCTCTATGTGGGGAATCGACATGATTGGAGAGATCAAGCCTACAACATCTAATGGACACCGCTTCATCCTGGTGGCCATTGATTACTTTACCAAATGGGTCGAACCAGCTTCCTTCGCATCCGTCACAAAGAATGTGGTTGCCCGCTTCATCAAGCAAAACCTCATTTGCCGGTATGGCATCCCCGAAAGGATCATCACCGACAACGGTACAAACATTAACAATACTATGATCACTGCTTTGTGCGAACAGTTCCAGATTCAACATCATAATTCATCTCCCTATCGGCCAAAGATGAATGGTGTTGTCGAAGTTGCGAACAAAAATATCAAGAAGATCATACAAAAGATGACAGTCACCTACAAGGACTGGCATGAGATGTTACCGTTTTCTCTGCACGGGTACCGTACCACGACACGCACTTCAACTAGGGCAACACCCTTTTCTTTGGTATACGGCATGGAATCTGTTTTACCTATCGAAGTTCAGATTCCCTCCTTGAGAATCATGAAGGATGCTGGTTTGAGTGAAGACGATTGGATTCAAACCCGGCTTGATCAACTTAACTTGATTGATGAAAAGCGACTTACTGCTGTTTGCCATGGTCAGACGTATCAAAAACGGATGATCAAGGCTTTCAACAAGAAAGTCAGGCGCCAGACATATCAAGTCGGGGATCTTGTAATCGAGAGGATCATCTTGCCTCAAAGTGATCCCAGGGGCAAATGGACTCCTACCTATGAAGGACCATTTGTAATCAAGAACATCTTTTCTGGTGGGGCAATGATTTTAACCACCATGGACGGCGACGACCTGCCGTACCCTACGAGCGCAGACATAGTCAAAAGATACTACGCATAAACGACCCAGCAAGTTGAAAACCCGAAAGGGCGACTTGGGCAAAAATGGGCATCCCGGTGAATCGAAAACCCGAAAGGGCGATTCAGGCAAAAATTAGGGATAAATAAAAAAATTTGTACACCCGGAAAGTTGAAAACCCGCAAGGGCGACTTGAGCAAAAAAGGGTTTCCCGGTGGATCGAAAACCCGAAAGGGCGGTCCAGGAAAAAGTTAGGGAATTAAAGCGTATGACTATGTCTCGTCGGATCACTTTAAGGACAATCTCTTCACAGACAAGCCCCGGGCTTCTGATCAACTCAATCATATTCAGACGAAGCTACGAATGTACAAGATATTCAGAGTTACGAAGGCTATAGCAAAATGGGAACCCCATGGAATTTTCACACATAACCATCTTTCTTTGTATAAATTTTCTCATTTTTATGACAACATTCTCTTACTAGGATGTTTGTCTCCTTTGTACAAAATACTTACACAAAGTTAATACAAAGATACTTCAAAGTGCAGAAAACTATTTGCCTTTTCTTCTTTTTACACCTGTGTTTTATTTGAAAACGTCCAATGATTTATTAATGAGGATATGCATTTGAATATAATCATTGTTTACAAATAAACGAAATATGGGAAAGAACGATTACTGATAGGTTGAAAGTATAGGAAAACGTCTTTAGGCTATTCCAGGAGCAATCCCCCGCTGTACATCATCTAGATCCCCAGCGGAGCTAAAACCCTAAAATACATATCCCCAACAGTATAACTATTCCCCACAGAGTTTTTTACTTCCCAACAGAATGAAGATCCTCATTCTTGATTCCCCAGTGAAGTGCCAAAGACTTCATTACTCTCCAGCATGAATTTTTCAGAATTTTTAATCCCCTGCAGATCGAAGATTCTCATTCTTGACTCCTCAGCATGAAGTCCCCAAGGATTCAGATTCCCCTAGCAGATTAAAGATTCTCATCCTTAATTCTCTGCAGAAGCCATCAGAACCTTCCTTATTCTCCAGCAGATCAAGGCTTTCCTTTGTTGGATCCCCGGTAGAGATTGCCAGAGTTTTCCCTATTCCCCAACCGAGTAAGGATTACCAATTGTGTAATCCCCAACCATAGTCATCAAAGTTCTCTGGATTCTCCAAGCAGATTTCTCGGGCAGTACATGGCATTATTTTCCCAAGCAGAATTTTTGTCAATACCCCAACTCCAAAGACTTGAAGGATCCCTATATCCCCAAGAAAGTCGTGAAAGATTCTCACATCCCTGCAGAAGTTGTCAAAGTTTTTGATAATCCCCGTGAGTTGTCAAGGATTTATTTTCCCCGGCAGCAGTCAAGGATTTCATTATCTCCAGCCATTAAGGATTTATTTTCCTCAGCAAGACAGCTAATCAGCTTACATGCGCATACATTACATTCATATATCATAAAACACATCTTATTGCATCATACATTTCATACAACATAACCTTGTGTTTCAGCTAACATTTTACCCTTTTCAGGATAAAATTAAAAGTTATCTTTAACAAATATTCAAAAATTTCAGATACAGTACGGATACATTCCAGACACGGAAGTCATTCTGTTACTCATTCAGATCTCTTATTCAGATACAGTATAGATACACCCCAGACACGGAGGTCATTCTATTACTCATTCAGAATTCAAAGTCAGATACAGTTCGGATACGCTCCAGACACGGATGCCATTATGTCACTCATTCATACTTCAACAATCAGATAGAGATTAGATATGCTTCAGACACGGAAGCCATTCTATTTCTCATTCAGATTCAACTATCAAATTCAAGTTCAGATACACTCCAGACACGGAGGTCATTCTATTACTTATTCAGATCCCAGTTACAGTACGGATACACTCCAGACACAGAAGTCATTCTGCTACTCATACATATCTCAACTTCGGATACAGTCTAGATACGCTCTAGACACGGTTGCCATTTTGTCACTCATTCTAATTTTCCCCAGCCCAGAGATGTTCCAGACATGATTGTCATTCTGTCGCTTATTCAGATTTCAGATTCAGATACAATACAGATACACTCCAGACACGGCAGTCATTCTGTTATCCATTTGTTGTACCCCAAAATTTGCCCTCCCATTTTCTCAACATTTCTCATCACAAAGCCCTTGGAGATCAAGATCCAGTTAGGGTTTCATCTGCTCAAGACTTCTCCTTGCACTGTTGACCCAAATTAGGGTTTGTGTTTGCACAAAGATGTTTTGACCTAAAATGCCTAGGATGACTTTCTTGCTTCATATTGGACTCCCAAGTTTATCCACATCAAGTTTCAAGTCTTGATTCCAAGTTTTTCCCAGTCAATTGAACAGTTGACCTAGAAATCAGCTGTATTGGGGAAAAAGTCAACTGTGGCCAATTGACAGTCAAATCTCATGAAAATTGACCCACATCAACATCATGAACTCACATGGACCATTTTATCAAGTTTGGATCACAATTCCACAAGAAATTTGATCAGATCACCAAAAGGGCAAAATGGTCATTTTTAGGGTTTTGACTGCACAAAGGCAATTTTTGACTGTTTGACCTAGCCAATGGCAAACCAAGCTCACATATGGATTCAAGGACCCAATGGAATTATCTTGACATGCTCAACAAGTTCAAAAGATCCCAAATACACAAGATTGACAGTTGAATTTCCCAGTCAATTGATCAATTTTGACTGTATACTGAAAAGTCAAACTTTGACTTTTTGGTCAAAATCAAGAGTCAAGATTCATTTGTCATCAAAACATGCCAAATCATGAAACTTGTTCATCAAGAAATCCAAAATTGCAAATTAGGGTTTGAAATAAGAATTTTTCATAACTTAGAATTTTTCTAAGTTATGAAAAACCCTAATTTTTTCCCAACTTTGCCCCACTTTCTCACCAAGATTCATTTGGATTCAAGCAAAAGTCAAAACATGAAAGTTGTAGCTTGTTGCATAATCTACAACTTTGATTCACAAAGTTTTCCCAAAAGAGGCTTGTATCTCAAGTTACAATTTTTGGAATAAGGGTACTAAATCATTCTTAACTTAGTGAAAATTTGACCTATTTTGGCAAGGTTTTCTACCTAACTTCAAGGCCATTTTCCATACACTTCCACTTGGAATTTCAATTTTCACTTCAAATATGGATTGTAGTACACATTCCAAGCTTTCCAAAATGTCCAAGAACTCATCAAACAACCTCATAACTTGAGAGATTTGAATTTTGCAATATGGAAAAAACTCACTTTTGAATTGGTCATGTACATGTTCATAACTTATGTCATTTTCAAGTCAGCTTGGTTTGTACTACATTACAGGCCTCTAAACCATCCAACGCTCAATAATTTAATGCATGTTCATTGTGCTAAGGCCTTGTTTCATGAGTTTATGCATTACATGTTGAATTAAGCCATTTATGGAAAAAGTGAAATGGCCATTTTTGCAAAAGCAAGCTTTATGTCAAAGTTGCAAATCCACAAGTACAGATCAAATCTAATTGGCACAAGATTATGAGCAAAACACACTGATCAAGACAAGGTTAGCAGCATGTTTAGGGGGCCTCTACTTGCCTAGAAACTCAAGTGGCTTTTGTTTGCTTAAGTGTTAAGAAACACATCATAACATCACAGAACTTTCATCTCAGCATTAGAACACTTAAGCAATTATTTTGTACACCTTCTAATCATCCAACCCAAGCTAGAACACGAGCAAACAAGGTCCCAAACACTCCTATTCCCAGAATCACTCTCAAACTGCAGAAACAGGGCAGGGTCTGCAGATTGGATCCCATCTCTCATTCCTTTCATGATTTCTTGCCCAAAGCTCATCAAACACATTCCCTAGCATCACTTGAAGCTAACCAAAACACAAAACACGACCTGTAATTCCTCTAACCAGTTCCACCATTTTCACTTTCTTGTTTTACAGTTGGAGGTCCATAGCTTGATTCAAGGTGTTTCAAAGCAAAGTAAGCATTGGAATAGCATCACCACACTTCAGGCAAGCTATACAGATCATCATCTTGCTCTGAAATCTCCCCCATTGCCAGATAGAACTTCAACTGAACAGGTATCTTTGTGAACTTCTAACTCTTAGTGTAGGCATCATTAGCTCTAGGTTTGTGAATAAGAAGTGTTCTACTCATGCCCCTGAATCTGTACATGCTTTTACTTTTCATTTATTTTGCTTGAGCTGTGAGAATTTAAGGTTTGAATATGGAAGAAAAGTTAGGTCAGGATTTGGGAATGTCAAAATTCTCTCTCATTTCTGAGAGTTAGGATGAGTTCCTTATATATTTAGAATCGTGATTCAATGCTTAACATTTCTTATGTTGTAAGTTTGTGCAAAAGATCAAAGAATCCAGGTGTTTGAATGGAGGTTCAGGCGCGCGTTTTTTGAACGTTTTTGGCTGAAGGTTGAAGAAGAAGCTTCATGGGCTGGGCTTTTGTGTTATTTCTCTTCACACCATATTTTTGGTTTTGCACCCCCTGAGCCCATTTTATTTATTTGCTTGATTTTTTTACTTTTCTTTTTTTATTCTGATTTATTTATTTTTGCTAATAATATTAAAAACTTGAGAAATTATTTTTACACCATTTTTGCATTTTTTAGGTATTTATTTGTTTATATGGACATTTATATATATATATATATATATATATATATATATATATATATATATATATATATATATATATATATATATATATATATATATATATATATATATATATATATATATATATATATATATATATATATATATATATATATATATATATATATATATATATATATATATATATATATATATATATATATATATATATATATATATATATATATATATATATATATATATATATATATATATATATATATATACTATTATTTAGGAAAACTAGAAAAATAATGAAAATATATTTTATTTCTGATTTTTATTTCATTTTATCTTTTGAAAACATTTTGTATGAAAAATACTTTATTTATTTATTTATAAATAGTAAATATTATTATTATATATATATAGTATTTATTTAGTAAATAATAAAGATATTTATATATATCATTATATTTAGGTAAACAAATACAAAAAATATATACATTTTTATTTTATTAATATTTGACATGAAAAATGCTTTTTTATGAATATACTCCATTTTATTTTATTTTTTGTATACAATTATTAAATATTATACATATTAAATGGTTAATATACTTATTTAATGAAATTAGGGTTTTACCCTAAAAACACAAAAATTCCAAAATATTACCTTTTTTATTTTTATTCATTTGACATAAAAAAATATCCTTTTTCCATACATATGAAAACCCCTTTTGCATTTTGCATCTTTATTTTATTGTTCATTCAAATTATGCAATCAATTGTCTTGTAAATATTCCAAAATTGATGTAATAGCTAGGTTTAAATTCCTTGTCTAAATATCCCCCCATTTGAACATTTGTACCCCCCTTCCCCTATTATGTTGTAATAGTGTAGGAATTTTACTTTTCGCACTTTAACGCTTTCTAAATATCCCATGCTAGAATTAGGGTTTGTATGCAAATAAAACGAACAAAAATAGTTTGACCTAATTTCAAGATAATCAAGCATGAATATGGACAACACATATCACACTTGCACCCCTAGGGTATTCCACTTGTTGCCTTCAAATAAATGGGCCATATTGTATGTTAGGTCTCTTTGGGCAAAAACAAATACAAATCAATTGATCATAGTCCCTCGATGACGCTTTCGAAAGTTGCCTAAAAAATGATCAAAGTCCCTTAAAAGAAAATTGCCCAAAGATACTTAGCACTATTGCAATTATGGTCTAAACGATGACCCGCGCCCGTCCCTTTCACCTCCTAACACAATATTGTCCACCAAATACAATGGTGGAACAAAATTGTTAAAAAGGTTAAAACATAATAAAAATCTTTGAGAACTTTAGGGTAGATAGCTCTTAAGTACTTGTCAACTTGCAAAACAAAACACTTGCCTATTTTCAAACCACACTTCACAAACACTTTCAAAAAAACCTTGGAACATCTTTTCAAAAAGACAAACACCTTTTGTAAAACATTCGAGTAAAGAATTGTTACAAGGGTAGCCTATACAAGGCATCTTTTTCAAAACATTTTCAAAACCACACACCAAGCACCATTTCAAACAATTGAAAACCAAAGCAAGTTGATCTAAGCAAGTACCTAAGAGCCCATGGATAACCATGGATAGAAAGGGTGCTAATACCTTCCCTTTCTATAATCTACTCCCCGAACCCAAGAAAAATCTCGAAGGTTTTTGTTGTGCTTTTTAAACCTTTCCTTAGGATAAAATAAAAAGTCGGTGGCGACTCTTGCTCAACCGAAACATTTGCGAAAACAAACGCAAAACCATAGTCAGTTCTCCCACCGTATCACAGAACTGGCGACTCTACTGGGGATAATTTTAAAAGTGGAGTAACCTTAGGGCTTAGATCACCCTCTTGCATGACTAATTGTTTGAATTGTTTACTTTATATCTTGGCTCTATTATTTGGGTTTGCAATCTTACACCCGGATTTTGGGAAACATTCATAGATAGCAATACGTTGTGGAAACTGTGCGGGGTATACCGACACGGTCGAAGCAATAGCAATATTAGTGCGACATATTTGTGAGTACCGGTAACCCTTGAGTTCAATCAAGGAGAGTACGGGGCCGCTGAGTGATGTCACTAAGCACTAATGACCTAGAACCTTACTTGACCATCTTGGCCTTTTATTAGGGGTAGTGAGATGACCGGCTTTGGTGCAGTCCAAAGTTGGTAGATACTCGATACTACACTCATTGAGGGTTGTTTTCTTGGAATATTTTGGTCGCTAGTTAAGTGGCTAAACCAAAACAATGAACATTGAAAACAATCCAATGATATTGAGCTCCTTAGAACCCGGTTACTATTTATAGGACAGGTTTTTAAGCCAACTACACTCAAGAGGGTACTTACCTATGAAACCCCATGCCAGCCTGAAACTAGGGTTTGGTGTGATTTGCTTGTACATATGTTTTGTGCATACATCATAAACATCATAAAACATCATATGCATTCACTAACCATTTCAAGGGTTTGGATCTTCATCTTTGTTCTTGTTTTGTAGGTCATGGAAATTCCTTGCAGAAACACCATTCAAGTCAACCTTGTGAGAATCTCTCCTCAACTCAAGGAGCTCACCTCAAGAATTCCGGAAAATTCATCCTTCAGTGAAAGACATGGTAGGTTGCTCAGCTTAGTCAACACCAACATTGAAGAAGACATGATGAAAGTGCTATTCCAGTTCTTTGACCCTCTTCACCACTGTTTCACTTTCCCTAATTATCAATTGGTGCCCACTTTGGAGGAGTTTTCTCAACTCCTGAGAATTCCTATCCTTAATCAACTACCCTTCAACGGTACGGAAAAGGAACCAAAGCCGGAAGATGTTGCTCGAGCATTACATCTACAACCATCCGACATCAAGGGGCATTGGGAAACCAGAAGCGGCGTCAAGGGATTCTTAGCAAAATTCTTGTTCGAGAAGGCACAAGAATGTTGGAACTCATTGGACCTACGAGCCTTTGAAGAAATTGTGGCACTCCTTATCTATGGGTTGGTCTTGTTCCCAAATCCTGACCAATTGGTAGATGTCAACGCCGTCAAAATCTTCTTGTCCAGAAATCCAATACCAACATTGCTTGGGGACATTCTTCACTCATTTTATACACGAACAATGAGAAAGAGGGGTGTTCTCATGTGCTGTACTCCTCTCCTTGCAAGGTGGTTTATTTCGCACCTTCCACAATCTGTCTTGAAGAATGACCAAGGCTCAAGGTGGTCCCAACGGTTGATGACTCTTACTCACTCTGATGTACATTGGTGTTCTCGGTCCAGAGAAAATGTCATCATCGTCGATCGTTGTGGAGAGTTTCCTAATGTTCCTTTACTTGGAATCAGAGGAGGTATCACCTACAACCCTTGCCTAGCTTTGAGGCAATTTGGATATGCACGGAGGGATGGCCCTCATGACATGTTGATTCCTGACCTAGTTTTTGACTTCGACAATGATGCGCAAGGACTTCGCCAAAGATTCATCAAAGCTTGGGGAAGACTCAATAAGGTTGATAGCAAGACTCTGGGACACAAGAACTCCATCCCTCTTGAGCCTTACCTCAAGTGGGTACGAGCCCGAGCCCAAAGTCTGATGATGCCTTATCCTCATGTTCTCCCTGTGATTAAAGAGCCCGTCAAGGAAGGAGAGGTTCCCTACACCACCCTACATCCTGACATGCCTACATCGTGGGAGGAAATGTAGAAAAGTTGGATTCAGCTCAAGGAGGAACATAACACTTTTGAAGCTAGCTTCTACGCCAGTGAGAAGAAGGTTCTAGAGCTTACCCGCCGACTCCATGAGCAAGAGGCCCTCAACACCTACATCGCACCAAAGAGGATGCGCAATGTCTTTTTGCCTTGAGAAGTTATTTTGTAATATTTGGCCCATGGGGCATTTATGTACTAACAAATTTCTTCTTATTAATATGACGTGCGTTCTTCTTTGTCTGAAACAATTTTGAATGTCCTAAATCCTTGAATTCATTGCATACATAAGCATACCATTCATCATGTGCATAAGCAGGTCTCACTCCAAGTTTCCTTATCTGTCTGCTGTTTATTTCAGTAGAATGGATCTCGAGCAAACAGTCAAAGACCTACAAGCTCAGAATGCACAGTTTCAGTAACTCCTGACAACCTTGGCTAAAGGTCAGGAGGATCTCAAGACCTTATTGGGGAATAAAGACCCAGTGAAGAAGAAGAAAAAGAGGCTCGGGGTGGCTACTCTGGGGAGAAGATTTGACGGAGAAGCTCGGCGAGTGCTTGAATTTCCTCCTACTTCTGATGAAGGAACCAGCAAATGAGGTGGGGCTGCGGTACCTTCCGAGTCCGATGTGGAAGAAGAAGAGGTCGAAGAGGATGAAGATTATTCTGATCAGCAATACCCTCCAGCTGATGATAAATACAAAGGGCTAGAGGACAGGTTGGCCGCCATGGAGCTACAAAGAGTACCGGGTTTGGATTTTGAAGACTTGGGTTTGGTCGTCGGGATTGTGATTCCCCCAAAATTCAAAGTGCCAGTGTTTGTGAGGTATGATGGGTTGTCCTGTCCAAAAATGCATCTCAGGTCCTACGTGAGAAAGATCCAACCCTATACGGCAGATAAAAACCTTTGGATTCATTTCTTTCAAGACAGCCTTTCTGGGGCTCAATTGGAGTGGTTTTATCAGCTAGAGGGAACCAGCGTCCGAAATTGGGAAGACTTGGCCACCGCTTTTTACAAACAATACCAATACAATTCTGACCTTGCCCCTACTCGTACCCAACTTCAGGGTATGTCATTGGGAACAGGTGAAGGATTCAAAGAATATGCACAAAAATGGAGGGATTTGGCTGGCAGGGTGCAGCCTCCTTTAACCGACCGCGAACTTGTTGATATGTTCTAGGGACCCTATCTAGGCCATTTTTCAATCATCTGATTGGTAACTCTTCCGCGGGGTTTACCGATTTGGTCTTAACAGGCGAAAGAATAGAAGCTGGCATCAAGTCAGGAAAGATTCAGAAGGGTGTTGCTGCAAGTGTTGAGAAGAAACCTTTTAAGAAGGAAACAGCTGTGGTATATTCTCAGAGAAGAGCAGGGAAGACTGAGCGTCGGCCGACCGTGGGGGCCGTAATGATTTAAAACCCTTCAAGTGAGCAGCCTCGCTGTAACCAATCCAGACCAAATCAATAACGAGTGGAACGGCTACAACGGCAGTTCACCCGTATTAATATGACTCCAGCGCAAGTGCTTCCCCATCTGTTAAAGTTGAATCTCGCTACCATCAAGGAGGCACCAAAGAATGTGAATACGTCCTCTCCGCATTATCATCCTAATGCCAAATGCGCCTACCATTCTGACAGTGTCGGGCACGACACCAATGATTGTTGGGCACTCAAGCATAAAATCCAAGACCTGATAGAGGCGAAGGAGGTGGAGTTTGACGCTCCGGAGAAGCCTAATGTGATCTTTGCACCCATGCCGAAGCACGGCCGAAATGTCAATGCCATTGAAGAAGATTTGTATGTTGCTGATGTTAATGATCTGGTAACTCCTTTGTTAACCATTAAGTTGAATCTGTTAAGGGCCGGGATCTTCCCGGGATGTAAAGAAGACTGCTATTATTGTTACTCTCTGCCGTTTGATTGTCCGTTACTGAAGAAAGGCATCCAAGGCCTTATGGATAGTCGACAAATTTTGTTTGAAAAAGTTTCTGCTGTTCCAACCCATACTGAAGATGTCTCAATCATAAACATTCACGCCAATCTTTCCAAGGCCGTCAAAAAGCCTGTTAAGATTACACCAGCTACGAAATCTGTTCCTTTGAAGATAGCAATGCCAGGGCCTATTCCCTATGTTTCTGAGAAGTCGATACCATGGAACTATGGCGGTGACGTCTACTACCATGGTATTAAACAAATCGAAATAACTGAAGAAAGTTCGGATGATGAAGAAGTCAGCATTGGTAACATTGCAGGCACGAGTAAAATCACCAGGAGCGGGAGAATATTTTCTCCAGAGATTGCCCCTCCAAGAGCAATCTTTGGACCCTCATCAGCTGATAAAGTCATCCCGGCACCAATAAAACTTTCTGCTAGAACTCCTTTGATTGAAGACGTTGTTGTTCCTAGTACTGTCTCTCCTACCGCTGCTGACAAAGGTAAGGGAATCCAAGATGAGCTCGTCAGGATGAGGGCTCAACCCTTGGTCATCCCGGAAACCTCCAAGAAGGAAATGGATGAGATTTTGAGGATAATCAAAAGAAGTGATTACGATGTGGTAGAACAGCTGGGGAAAACCCCCTCAAAGATCTCCATGCTGGCACTACTACTTTGCTCAGAAGCGCACGCTAAAGCCCTGATAAAATTCCTGAAGGCAGCCCATGTGCCCCAGGAAACCTCTGCAGATCAATTTCAAAATTGCGTGGCTAGCCTGACTGCGGACAATGGATTAGGGTTCTCTGATGCCGACCTAACTCCTAAAGGTAGAAACCATAATGATGCTTTGCACATTTCAGTCGAGTGTCGAGGAACCACTCTCGCACATGTCTTGGTTGACACTGGTTCGTCGCTGAATGTTTTGCCTAAGAAGGCCTTGGACCGACTAGATTGTGAAGGGTTGGAGTTGAAGCCGAGTGATATTATTGTGAGAGCTTTCGATGGTTCGAAGAGAATGGTCCATGGGGAGGTTGAAATTCTCATCAAGATAGGCACTGAGGTGTTTAAATCCACTTTCTATGTGATGGACATCCGTCCGTCATACTCTTGCTTGCTGGGTAGACCTTGGATACACCATGCTGGGGCAGTCACCTCCTCCTTACATCAGATGTTGAAGTATCCTGTCAAGGGAAAGATCATTATTGTCCATGGCGAAGAGGAGTACATGATTAGCCACTTGAATTCTTTCCGGTACGTGGAGGTAGAAGGAGAGGTCATTGAGACGCCTTTTCAACATTTCGAAGAAGTCCTTCCTGAAATAGCAGTAGCAAAGTTGGCAGCTGAGACACTGAGGCAGATGGCCAGGATGGCATCTCTGGAGGACGCAAGGGCCGCAATAAAGGAAGGGAAGAATTCAGCATGGGGGCAGTTACCTGATATTCCACACAAGACCGACAAATTTGGATTAGGGTTCACTACCGCAGGCCAGAAAGCGATGCGCCGTTCGAAGATTGAAAGAGCGCCAGTCAAAATTTCTCCCTATGGAATCAACGCTTTGGAGGATGAAGACAAAGAGAGCAACATCGAAGAATGGATTTACCCAACTGTCAAAGGAGGATTGAGCAACTGGGAGGCAAAAGACTTTGTCCCCATCACTTTTATTCATCAGTAATTTATCTGTTAAACATTTCTTATTTGGTCTGTAATATTTATTTTCAAAAAATCCGTACACTATCTTTTCACCTCATGCCTTGCCCGGGGCATGTAGGTCCATTTGTAAGGGTTTTGATTATTTTTCATATCCATATGCCATGTTTAATGATTCATTGGACGTTTTTCATTTGATAAACTGCTTGTGTTCATTTTCTTTCCTTTTGCATTTTTGTTTAAGGATGGTTATCCCTTACACACACCCACACTCACCAATGCAGGTACCCATCCACTCCGGATTCCATGGGTGACAATTCTGCTATATCTTTCAATAACTCTGAAGATCTGGTCAATCAAGCCGAGTATGAAGATGACGAAGGTTATGAAGTTCCAGGGGAACTAGCCAGACTTCTACAGCAAGAGGAAAGGGCCATCTTACCTCATGAAGAGTCATTGGAAACTGTCAACTTAGGAACCGAGGAAGACCGGAAGGAAGTGCAAGTGGGTGCCAATCTGGAACCAAATGTCAAGGAACGCCTGGTACAGTTGTTGAATGAGTATGTTGAAATCTTCGCTTGGTCTTATGAAGACATGTCGGGTTTAGACACAAACATCGTGGTTCATCGTCTCCCCACAAGAGAAGACTGTCCACCGATCAAGCAAAAAGTTCGCCGAATGAGGCCTGACATGTCTGAAAAGATCAAAGCAGAAGTAATGAAGCAATTCGACGCTGGCTTTCTGGCTGTTACGTCCTATCCTCAATGGGTCTCTAACATCGTGCCAGTACCTAAGAAAGATGGCAAAGTCAGGATGTGTGTGGACTACCGGGATTTGAATAGGGCCAGCCCCAAAGATGATTTTCCACTCCCACACATTGACATTTTAATCGACAATACAGCTCAGCACAAAGTGTTTTCCTTCATGGATGGATTCTCGGGCTACAATCAAATCAAAATGGCCCCCGAGGATATGGAGAAAACAACTTTTGTCACACAATGGGGCACTTTCTGTTACAAGGTGATGCCGTTCGGGCTGAAGAACGCAGGGGCAACTTATCAACGCGCCATGGTAGCTTTATTTCATGATATGATACATCATGAGATTGAGCTCGGTCGCAAACAGAGGAGGAGCACCTTGAACATCTAGAAAAGCTGTTTTCCAGGTTGAAAGAATACAAACTCAGGCTGAATCCAAGTAAGTGCACTTTTGGAGTAAGATCTGGTAAACTTCTAGGATTCATTGTAAGCAACAAAGGCATTGAAGTCGATCCAGCAAAAGTAAAAGCCATACAAGAAATGCCTGCTCCCCGTACTGAAAAGGAGGTTAGAGGATTCTTGGGGCGCTTGAACTATATTGCCCGATTCATCTCCCATCTGACTTCTACCTGTGAGCCAATTTTCAAACTCTTGAAGAAAGATCAGGTAGTCGAATGGAACGACGATTGTCAAGCTACTTTTGATAGAATCAAGGAGTATTTGCTAGAACCTCCTATTCTGATGCCACCCGTCGAAGGAAGACCATTGATCATGTATTTGACCGTCTTGGATAACTCAATGGGGTGTGTTTTGGGCCAGCATGACGAGTCTGGTCGAAAAGAGCATGCTATTTATTACCTTAGCAAAAAGTTTACCGACTGTGAGACTCGCTACTCACTGCTCGAGAAAACTTGTTGCGCTTTGGTATGGGTTGCTCGCCGACTAAGACATTATATGTTGACTCATACTACCTTGTTGATTTCCAAAATAGACCCTATCAAGTATATCTTCGAAAAGCCCGCTTTATCTGGAAGGATAGCTAGATGGCAAATGATCCTAACTGAATATGACATCCAGTACACCACCCAAAAAGCTATAAAAGGGAGTGTACTAGCTGACCATCTGGATCATCAAGCTATCGAAGATTATCAACCCATGAGATTTGACTTCCCGGACGAGGACATCATGAACTTGGACAACATTGAAAGTGACGGACCGTATGACAGACCCGAAAAGGGATCCCGATGGACCCTGTACTTTGATGGTGCTTCAAATGCACTTGGAAATGGTATTGGTGCAGTACTCATTCCTCCGGAAGGCTGTCACACACCTTTCACGGCCCGACTTTGCTTCAGCTACACGAACAACATGGCTGAGTATGAAGCTTGCATCTTTGGTCTCAAGGCTGCTATAGAATTGGGGATCAAATCTTTGATCGTATTTGGGGACTCGGCTTTGGTTATCAGTCAAATCAAAGGAGAGTGGGATACCAAGCATCCTAATCTTATCCCATACAAAGAACATGTCCTGACATTGTTGCCTCATTTCGAGCAAATTACCTTCGAGCATTTCCCGCGAGAAGAGAATCAGCTAGCAGATGCTCTAGCCGCAATGTCCTCCATGTTTAAACTCAACTGGGATAACGAGGCTCCCCAAATCACCATCGAGCGAATGGATGAACCTGCGCATTGTCATGAGATTAATACCGAAGAAGTAGTGGAACAACCCTGGTTCCATGAAATCAAAAGGTATCTCGAGACTAGAGATTATCCTGAAGGGGCTTCCGTAAATGACAAGAAGTTCTTAAGGAAATTTGTGGCCAAGTTCTTCCTGAGCAACGGCATCCTTTACAAACGAAGCCATGATTGTGTACTACTCCGATGCGTAGACAAAGCTGAAGCAGAGTTGATCATGACTGATATACACAGCGGCACATTTGGCACTCACTTGAGCGGGCATACAATGGCTAAGAAGATCCTAAGGGCAGGCTATTACTGGTCTACCATGGAAGCTGACTGCAATCAACATTCCCGTACTTGCCACAAATGCCAAGTCTACGCTGACAAAGTTCATATCCCTCCGGTTCCTCTCAACGTTCTGACTGTTCCCTGGCCCTTTGCAATGTGGGGCATTGACATGATTGGAGAGATCAAACCCACGGCTTCCAACGGACATCGCTTCATCCTGGTTGCCATTGAATATTTCACCAAATGGGTCGAAGCAGCTTCCTTCGCCTCTGTTACTAAAAATGTGGTTGCCCGCTTTATCAAGCAAAATCTCATATGCCGGTATGGTATTCCAGACAGGATCATCACGGACAACGGTACAAATCTGAATAACACGATGATCACCGCGTTGTGCGAACAGTTCAAGATTTATCATCACAATTCATCTCCCTATCGGCCGAAGATGAACGGTGCTGTTGAAGCTGCGAACAAAAACATTAAGAAAATCATTCAGAAAATGACAGTCACTTACAAAGACTGGCATGAGATGTTACCGTTTGCTCTACATGGATACCGTACGACGGCACGTACTTCAACTGGGGCAACCCCATTTTCATTGGTATATGGAATGGAAGCTGTCCTGCCTATGGAAGTTCAGATTCCTTCTCTAAGGATTATGAAGGACGCAGGTTTGAATGAAGATGATTGGATGCAGACCCGACTTGACCAACTCAATCTGATCGACGAGAAGCGACTCGCTGCTATATGTCATGGCCAGGCGTATCAAAAACGGATGATCAAGGCATTCAATAAGAAAGTCAGACGTCAGGTGTATCAAGTCGGAGATCTCGTAATCAAGCAGATTATCTTGTCGCAAAGTGATCCCAGGGGAAAATGGACTCCTACATATGAAGGACCATTTGTGATCAAGAGCATATTTTCTGGTGGTGCAATGATTCTGACCACCATGGACGGCGACGATCTGCCGCACCCTGCGAACGCAGACATAGTCAAAAGATACTACACATAAAATAACCCGACAAGTCGAAAACCCGAAAGGGCGGCTTGGGCAAAAATGGGCATCCCGGTGGACCGAAAACCCGAAAGGGCGGTTCAGGAAAAAATTAGGGATAAAAATAAAAAAATCTGTACACCCGGCAAGTTGAAAACCCGAAAGGGCGGCTTGGGCAAAAAGGGGTTTCCCGGTGGATCGAAAACCCGAAAGGGCGATTCAGGAAAAAGTTAGGGAATTAAAGCGTATGACTATGTCTCGTCGGATCACTTCAAAGACAATCTCTTCATCAATCAGTTCCAGGCTTCTGATCAATCCAGTCATCGGCAAACGAAGCATTGAATGGACAGATATTCAGAGTTGTGAAGGCTATAGCGGAATGAAATCCCATGGAATTATTTCACATAGCCATCTTTATTTTGTATAAATCTTTCAAAAAATTTACGACAAAATACTCTTACTAGGATGATTGTCTCCTTTGTACAAATATACTCAGAGAAAGTTAATACAAATACTTTTCCCAGAAATTTGTGTCATTTCCTTTTCTTTTTTCTTGCACTATGTGAAATGTCCAATGTTTTGTTAAAAAGGCATATGCATTTGAACATAATCATTTCCTTATGAATCAAGAAAGAGGATTACTGATAGATTGAAGATACAGTTGGATATCTTGATACCATTTCAGAGGAAACCCCCAGGAGATTTGGAATCCATATCCCTAGCAAACCCTGAAGCTTATCCCCAGTAGATTTTAGAAGCTTATCCCCTGCAGAGCACGGACGTCTCTCCCGAGTTTTATTCAAAGTTATTCCTCACAAGGGATTATAACTGGGTTATCCTCAGCTAACTGTCACGGAGAATCGCATTCGGCAAAACTCTTCCTATCCCCAAACGGAGTTTCGTCAAAATTCCCCAGCATAACCTATCAATACAATCCCCGAAGAGTTTATCTTTGTTACCCTCAGCCAGAGAATCCTCCAGAAACCAGTTCCCCTGAGAGTTTAAGTTTCAGTATCCCCAGCGAAGCCGGACTAGTGAACCTTCTCCCCACAGAATTTTGGGAGGACTAATCTTGAGTTCCCCAGTGAAGTCGCCAGAGATGCTTCCCACCAAACTGAAGATTCTCAGTCTTACATCCCCAGCATGAGTCTTTTAGATTGGAACTCCCCAGTAGAAGTCATCAGGAATTCCCCCGAAGATTGGTATACAACCCAAGTTCATTTTTCTCCAGCAACAACCAGGAATTATTCTTCCCGGCAGCAGTCAAGATACCTTTATCTTCAGCCATCTCGGATTCATCTATCCTTTGCAAGACAGCTCTCCAGCTTACATGCGCATCCATTTACATTCATATCACATAACATACATTGTATCATGCATCATGACATTTCATATAACTAACTATTTACCTTTCAGGTAAGATCAGTCGAAGGACTAAAATCATTATCTTCCGAGATTCATCCAGAAATAGTTCAGATGTGACCCGGACACGGCAACATTCTAATGCTTATTCCAGATTTATCCAGATGCAATTTTACACGAGCTCATCATCAGGGAACCCTACACCGGTTCTTCCTCCTAATCCAAGATTTCTGAAAACAGTTCACAGGTTCTCCAAGTAACGGATGTTAACCTATCGCTTGTTCAGATTCTTCTCAAGACTTCTGAAAACAGTTTATGGATTCTTCCCAACAACGGATGTTAATCTATCGCTTGTTCGGATGCAACTTTTGAAAACAGCTTACGGACGCTTCCCAACAACGGATGCTGCTCTATTGCTTATTCAACTCCAAGATTTCTGAAAACAGTTCACGGGTTCTCCAAGTAACGGATGTTAACCTATCGCTTGTTCATATTCTTCTCAAGACTTCTGAAAACAGTTTATGGATTCTTCCCAACAACGGATGTTAATCTATCAACTTGTTCAGATGCAATTTTTGAAGACAGTTTACGGATTCCTCCCAACAACGGATGTCAATCTATTGCTTATTCAGATCCCCAGTTCAGAGATGGTCCCAAGCATGGACACCTCCCTGACACTCATTCCAGATGGCATCTTTAAGCCCATCCCCGACAGGTTTCTATCACTCTTCCAGATGGCATCGTTAAGCCCATCTCCAAATGGCATCTCTAAGCCCATTCCCGCATCCATTGCTTTGACGAGTGCAAATTTAAGGGCACTCTAGTGTCCAATCTCCTTTTACCCTCGAGTCACGAAAGGCAAGCTTGCCAATCTAACTCTTCGGATTCAAGAAGATTGAACAGGGGCAACTGTTGTACCCCAAAATTTTCCCTCCCATTTTCTCAACATTTCTCATCACAAAGCCCTTAGAGATCAAGATCCAGTTAGGGTTTCATCTGCTCAAGACTTCTCCTTGCACTGTTGACCCAAATTAGGGTTTGTGTTTGCACAAAGATGTTTTGACCTAAAATGCCTAGGATGACTTTCTTGCTTCATATTGGACTCCCAAGTTTATCCACATCAAGTTTCAAGTCTTGATTCCAAGTTTTGCCCAGTCAATTGGACAGTTGACCTAGAAATCAGCTGTATTGGGGAAAAAGTCAACTATGGCCAATTGACAGTCAAATCTCATGAAAATTGACCCACATCAACATCATGAACTCACATGGACCATTTGATCAAGTTTGGATCACAATTCCACAAGAAATTTGATCAGATCACCAAAAGGGCAAAATGGTCATTTTTAGGGTTTTGACTGCACAAAGGCAATTTTTGACTGTTTGACCTAGCCAATGGAAAACCAAGCTCACATATGGATTCAAGGACCCCATGGAATTATCTTGACATGCTCAACAAGTTCAAAAGATCCCAAATACACAAGATTGACAGTTGAATTTCTCAGTCAATTGATCAATTTTGACTGTATACTGAAAAGTCAAAATCAAGAGTCAAGATTCATTTTTCATCAAAACATGCCAAATCATGAAACTTGTTCATCAAGAAATCCAAAATTGTAAACTAGGGTTTGAAATAAGAATTTTTCATAACTTAGAATTTTTCTAAGTTATGAAAAACCCTAATTTTTTTCCCAACTTTGCCACACTTTCTCACCAAGATTCATTTGGATTCAAGCAAAAGTCAAAACATGAAAGTTGTAGCTTGTTGCATAATCTACAACTTTGATTCACAAAGTTTTCCCAAAAGAGGCTTGTATCTCAAGTTACAATTTTTGGAATAAGGGTACTAAATCATTCTTAACTTAGTGAAAATTTGACCTATTTTGGCAAGGTTTTCTACCTAACTTCAAGGCCATTTTCCATACACTTCCACTTGGAATTTTAATTTGCACTTCAAATATGGATTGTAGTACACATTCCAAGCTTTCCAGAATGTCCAAGAACTCATCAAACAACCTCATAACTTGAGAGATTCGAATTTTGCAATATGGCAAAAACTCACTTTTGAATTGGTCATGTATATGTTCATAACTTATGCCATTTTCAAGTCAGCTTGATTTGTGCTACATTACAGGCCTCTAAACCATCCAACACTCAATAATTTAATGCATGTTCATTGTGCTAAGGCCTTGTTTCATGAGTTTATGCATTACATGTTGAATTAAGCCACTTATGGAAAAAGTGAAATGGCCATTTTTGCAAAAGCAAGCTTTATGTCAAAGTTGCAAATCCATAAGTACAGATCAAATCTAATTGGCACAAGATTATGAGCAAAACACACTGATCAAGACAAGGTTAGCAGCATGTCTAGGGGGCCTCTACTTGCCTAGAAACTCAAGTGGCTTTTGTTTGCTTAAGTGTTAAGAAACACATCATAACATCACAGAACTTTCATCTCAGCATTAGAACACTTAAGCAATTATTTTGTACACCTTCTAATCATCCAACCCAAGCTAGAACACGAGCAAACAAGGTCCCAAACACTCCTATTCCCAGAATCACTCTCAAACTGCAGAAACAGGGCAGGGTCTGCAGATTGGATCCCATCTCTCATTCCTTTCATGATTTCTTGCCCAAAGCTCATCAAACACATTCCCTAGCATCACTTGAAGCTAACCAAAACACAAAACACGACCTGTAATTCCTCTAACCAGTTCCACCATTTTCACTTTCTTGTTTTACAGTTGGAGGTCCATAGCTCGATTCAAGGTGTTTCAAAGCAAAGTAAGCATTGGAATAGCATCACCACACTTCAGGCAAGCTATACAGATCATCATCTTGCTCTGAAAGCTCCCCCATTGTCAGATAGAACTTCAACTGAACAGGTATCTTTGTGAACTTCTAACTCTTAGTGTAGGCATCATTAGCTCTAGGTTTGTGAATAAGAAGTGTTCTACTCATGCCCCTGAATATGTACATGCTTTTACTTTTCATTTATTTTGCTTGAGCTGTGAGAATTTAAGGTTTGAATATGGAAGAAAAGTTAGGTCAGGATTTGGGAATGTCAAAATTCTCTCTCATTTCTGAGAGTTAGGATGAGTTCTTTATATATTTAGAATCGTGATTCAATGCTTAACATTTCTTATGTTGTAAGTTTGTGCAAAAGATCAAAGAATCCAGGTGTTTGAATGGAGGTTCAGGCGCGCGTTTTTTGAACGTTTTTGGCTGAAGGTTGAAGAAGAAGCTTCATGGGCTGGGCTTTTGTGTTATTTCTCTTCACACCATATTTTTGGTTTTGCACCCCCTGAGCCCATTTTATTTATTTGCTTGATTTTTTGACTTTTCTTTTTTTATTCTGATTTATTTATTTTTGCTAATAATATTAAAAACTTGAGAAATTATTTTTACACCATTTTTGCATTTTTTTAGGTATTTATTTGTTTATATGGACATTTATACATAAATATATATATATATATATACTATTATTTAGGAAAACTAGAAAAATAATGAAAATATATTTTATTTCTGATTTTTATTTCATTTTCTCTTTTGAAAACATTTTGTATGAAAAATATTTTTTTTATTTATTTATAAATAGTAAATATTATTATTATATATATATAGTATTTATTTAGTAAATAATAAAGATATTTATATATATCATTATATTTAGGTAAACAAATACAAAAAAATATATACATTTTTATTTTATTAATATTTGACATGAAAAATGCTTTTTTATGAATATACTCCATTTTATTTTATTTTTTGTATACAATTATTAAATATTATACATATTAAATGGTTAATATACTTATTTAATGAAATTAGGGTTTTACCCTAAAAACACAAAAATTCCAAAATATTACCTTTTTTATTTTTATTCATTTGACATAAAAAATATCTTTTTTCCATACATATGAAAACCCCTTTTGCATTTTGCATCTTTATTTTATTGTTCATTCAAATTATGCAATTAATTGTCTTGTAAATATTCCAAAATTGATGTAATAGCTAGGTTTAAATTCCTTGTCTAAATATCCCCCCATTTGAACATTTGTACCCCCCTTCCCCTATTGTGTTGTAATAGTGTAGGAATTTTACTTTTCGCACTTTAACGCTTTCTAAATATCCCATGCTAGAATTAGGGTTTGTATGCAAATAAAACGTACAAAAATAGTTTGGCCTAATTTCAAGATAATCAAGCATGAATATGGACAACACATATCACACTTGCACCCCTAGGGTATTCCACTTGTTGCCTTCAAATAAATGGGCCATATTGTATGTTAGGTCTCTTTGGGCAAAAACAAATACAAATCAATTGATCATAGTCCCTCGATGACGCTTTCGAAAGTTGCCTAAAAAATGATCAAAGTCCCTTAAAAGAAAATTGCCCAAAGATACTTAGCACTATTGCAATTATGGTCTAAACGATGACCCGCGCCCGTCCCTTTCACCTCCTAACACAATATTGTCCACCAAATACAATGGTGGAACAAAATTGTTAAAAAGGTTAAAACATAATAAAAATCTTTGAGAACTTTAGGGTAGATAGCTCTTAAGTACTTGTCAACTTGCAAAACAAAACACTTGCCTATTTTCAAACCACACTTCACAAACACTTTCAAAACAAACTTTCAAAAAAACCTTGGAACATCTTTTCAAAAAGACAAACACCTTTTGTAAAACATTCGAGTAAAGAATTGTTACAAGGGTAGCCTATACAAGGCATCTTTTTCAAAACATTTTCAAAACCACACACCAAGCACCATTTCAAACAATTGAAAACCAAAGCAAGTTGATCTAAGCAAGTACCTAAGAGCCCATGGATAACCATGGATAGAAAGGGTGCTAATACCTTCCCTTTCTATAATCTACTCCCCGAACCCAAGAAAAATCTCGAAGGTTTTTGCTGTGCTTTTTAAACCTTTCCTTAGGATATAATAAAAAGTCGGTGGCGACTCTTTCTCAACCGAAACATTTGCGAAAACAAACGCAAAACCATAGTCAGTTCTCCCACCGTATCACGCCATTCAAATTCAAATACAGTTACAGCTCGGATACGCTCCAGCCACGGACGTCATTCCTTTGCTCATACAGATCCAATCTCCAGATACAACTCAGATACGTTCCAGATACGGATAACATTCTGATGTTCATTCTCCTGATTTTCAACAAACAGTCTTGGATGGCATCTTTAAGCCCATCTTCAACAAGATTCTAGCATCTCCAAATGGAATCTTTAAGCCCATTTCCTCGACTACATTTTGACGAGTGCAAATTTACGGGCACTCTAGTGTCCAATCATCTTTTACCTTCGAGTCACGAACGGCAAAACTCGCCAATCTAACTCTTCAGGTTCAAGAAGATTGAACAGGGGCAGCTGTTTTACCCTAAAATTTACCCTCTCATTTTATAAAGATTCTCCTCACAAGACTCTTTGGACTCCAGACAGGATTAGGGTTTACTTAACTCAAGACATCTCCTTGCACTGTTGACCTGAAATTAGGGTTTGAGTTTGCACAAGGATTTTTGGACTTTCAATGCATCATTTGACTTTCATACTTCATGTTGGACTTATAAGATTTCCCATACCAAGTTTCAAGCCTGGAATCAAATTTTTGCCCAGTCAATTGGACAGTTGACCTAAAAATCAACTGTATTGGGGAAAAAGTCAATTGTGGCCAATTTACAGTCAAACCTCATAATTTTTTATCCACGTCAACATTATAGACGCATATGAACCATTTGATCAAGTTTGGAACACAACTCCTCAAAAAATTTGATCAGATCATCAAAAGGGCAAAATGGTCATTTTTAGGGTTTTGACTGTAGAAGGGCAATTTCTGATTTTTGACCTAGCCAATGGCAAATTGGGTTCAAACATGGTTTCAAGGAATCAATGGCATCATCTTTACCTAATCACAAGGTTCAAAAGATCTCAAAAGCATTGGATTGACAAATGAATTTTCCAGTCAACTGATCAAAAATCAACTGTACACTGAAAAGTCAAACTTTGACTTTTTGGTCAAACTTAAGTGCCAAGGGTCATTTTTCATCAAGATGTGTCAAAATATGAAACTTGTTCACCAAGAAACCTAATTTTGAAAATTAGGGTTTAAAATGGAAAATTTTCATAGAAATTTTCTAAGTTATGAAAATTTCTTATTTTTTTCCATCTTTCCCCAACTTTTTCACCATGATGAAATTGGATTCAAACAAAACTTCCAACATGAAAGTTGTAGTCCTCCACAAAATATACAACTTTGATTCACAAAGTTTTCCCAAAAGATGCTTGGATCTCAAGTTATGATTTTGTGAATAGGGGTCCAAAAACTTTCTAACTTAGTGAAATTTTGCCCTAGTTTAGGCAAGATTTTGACCTATCTTCATGGAAACTTTTCAAATAGTTCCAATTGGAATCTGAAAATGCATTTAAAATATGGATTTTAGAGCATGTTACAAGCTTTCCAAAATGTCCAAGAACTCTCCAAGATCATTCATGGTTAGGGAGAATCGAAAGTTTGAAAATGGAAAATCATCACTTTTGTCCAAGGCATCTTGCACATTGCTACAACTTGCAATTCTGTCCAAACCTTGCTTGTACTTGGTTTACAGGTCTTAAACCTTCCTACACTCATAAATTAAATGCAAACACATTAGATTAAGGCTTTGTTCTGATCTATGAAACATTATACAAAGGATTAATCCATTTTTGGCAAAAAGATAACAATGCCATTTACATAAAGCATGCTTTATGTCAAATTGTTTATCTCGAGCCATACACCAAGCCTTTTGCTGCAAACAAAGTTCACTAACATCAGGAAATATGTACCAACTATGTGCAGGCTTTGAGCTAGCCTGTACAGGCCTTGGCATTGTCAACTCACTTTTTACTTCAAAAACAAGCAAGTGTGCCAAAACTCGATAACTCTTCAATCTGATAAAACCAAACTTTGTGCACATTTCAAACAAGTTTTACACAGTATACCAAGCCAAAAACATGAGCTAACAAGTTCTCAAACCCTCCAAAACACCAAAACACCAAGTTCTTGCAAAAACAGGGCAAGTTCTGCAGATTCACATCCAAAACAAAATCCACTCGTGCGTTTTGTCCCAAACCACTTCAAACACATTTTAAACAATACATCTAAGTTGTCCAGACCATTCTCAAGCAACTGTAACTGCATTTTCAAGCTTCACCATTTTTAAATTCTGAGTTTGCAGGTTGAGTTCTATAGAGACATTCAGGCCATTTTAAAGCAAACTAAGCATTGGGACAGGTCAAGGGAACATCAAGGAAGCTCAAAAGAACCTCAGGCCTCACTGAAAGTAGCTGCATTTCCATACTCGAGCTTGACTGAAACAGGTAAATTTCAAACTTTTATCTCCTTATTTAGGAATCATTAGGCTTAGCTTTGTGAAGCAAAAATGTAGCCCTTAATGCCCTTGAACTGTACATATGCTTAGAATTCATTTATGTTAACTGAGCTAGGAGAATTTGAATGTTAAAGTTTCTGAAAAAGTTAGGTCATAATTTAGGGCCAATGAAATTCTCTCTAGTTTTTGAGAGTTATATCAAGTTATTTATATGGTTAGAATCGTGTGATCATGAGCTATAACTTTCATGTTGCAAGTTTTTTTTAAGCACGTATGCAGGAGATACGAGTTTGAACATGGAGCGCGCGTTTTGCTTCTGTCTCAAGGACAGGGACGAAGGAACCTTGGGCTGGGCTTGGTTGTTCTCACTATTGCCACCCCCTGCTTGCTCTTTGCTCCCCCTTGGCCCATTTGATTATTTTTGTATATTTTTTATTTCTTTTACATTTTTGACTTTTTATTTATTTCTCTAAATATTTAAAATCACAAAAAATATTCTCTTAATTTTTCACATTTTATTTTATTATTTTTATTATTTTTTGGACATAGAAATAGTTTATTAAATAATATATACTTTTATTTTCTTAAAATATATTTATAAATAATACAAAAATATCATATATTTTTATTTTTATTATTCATACACTTAAATAATATTTTCTCACACATTTTTATTTTTTAACACTTTTGTATATATTTTTATTTATTTTCTTGTACATAAATAAATAATATAATATATATATTTTCTTAAAACAAAACTAGGGTTTCTACCCTTTCAAAAATAATCATTAATATTTTTCTTATTTTTTATACGTTAAATAATTTATTTTACATACATAAAAATAATATCAAAAAACTTTTTTTGCATATTTATGTTTATTTGCACATTTAAATATTTGTCAATTTATTATTTGTACAATGAATTCAATTTGGTTGTAATAGTTGAATTAGGGTTTTATTTTTGTGCAAATATCCCCCTATTCAAACTTGTATCCCCCTCCCCCATAATAATGTTGTAATAGTCTTAGATTTATTTTTACGCATTTTTATTGCTTTATATGCATGATTAGTAAACTAGGGTTTGTATGCAAAGAACAAAAATCAAAACAAATAGTATGACTAAACACAAGATAAAAATGCATGAAAAATGACAACACAATGCACGCAAGCACCCCTAGGGTTTCATCCACTTGTTGCCTTAAAAATGGCCATGGTATGCATGCTAGGTATCTTGGGAAAAAAAAAACAAAACAAAAGATCATAGTCCCTCGATGACGCTATCTTGGTTGCCTATACAAAAATGATCTAGACCCTCAAAAGCTTGTTAAGATACTTGGCACAATTGTTATCATGGTCATACGATGACCCACGCCCGTCCCGTTTAACATCCAAACACAAGGTTGTTTACCAAATACAATGGTAAAACAACAATGTCAAAGGGTTAAAAAATGTGTAGGAAAGACTTTTGAGTAGGTAGGTAGACAACTCCTAGTTACTTAATCAAACTTGCAAACATCCTTGCTATTTTCAAACACACAACAATTTCAACACAATTTCCCAACAAACTTTCAAACATTGAAACATTTTTCAAAAGACAAACACCTTTGTATACATTCAAACAAGAATCATTACAAAGGTTTCCTAGACAAAGGCCTCTTTTCAAAATACTTTCAAAACCACACACAAAAGTACCATTTCAAACAATTGAAAAGCAAAAGCAAGTGTTCTAAATCAAGTAACTAAGAGCCCATGGAAAACCATGGATGAAAAGGGTGCTTGTACCTTCCCTTTTCATAATCTACCCCCCGAACCCAAAAACAATCTCTAAGGTCTTTCCTGTGTTTTTTGACCTTTCCTTTGGATAAAATAAAAAGTCGGTGGTGACTCTTGCTAAACTGAAACATTTGCGAACACAAATGCAAAACCTCAAGTCAGTTCTCCCACCGCATCACAGTATGCTACAATTCAACTTCAAACAACTGTGTTTATCACAGATACGTAACACTTTAAAAGCTCGAATAAACCGACAACAACTTATTTTAGTCTTTCAAAATTAACTTTCATAACCACGCAACGGAATCAACCTAAATATCAAAACATGATTATCCAACCAAAACAATTTCAACATAATAAGTACTTAATAAGAATTCATTATAAAAATCCAACAAAAGAAACAGAATCAACTAGCATTTATCCCCCCGAGTGTTACGTATAAGAGCAACGACACCAGACTCGAACTAATGAAGGTAAGCAGCCTTCACTCCGGATTACCTGCACGTTACTAACATAGGGGTAACATTCAAACAGAAGAGGTGAGATATCTAATCAATATAATAAAATGTATGATAAATAATATGTTAGAATTAATGCATATAAATATCACCATTTACAACTCTTTAACATAATCGATTCATCCACACAATAACAAGAATGCAACGCGGAATGCGACTTATACAATGCACATGCATGTGGTACCAATGGAGCAGAACTCCCAACTTAAAAATATTCCAATTAATAGAGGCGTCAACCAAGCATAAGCCTTCAACTTAATTTGTCAATCCAGACCAACTTACCGAGCATCAGCTCCAACTTGATATGCTATGTATGCGATACAATATGAATGTAATAGTAACAACAATAGTAATTTCATAGAAACCCAATAGCAAAATGAATGTCGGTCATAGGCCTACAACTTATGTTTTGCCAATAAATAAAGGCAATCCAATCAGATACAACACCACCTGAAAATTCGTAATTTTCAACAAGTATACCGCACAACAAATTAACCAAACTATACTACAATCAATCGCATAATTATTTGGACTATTTCGACTAATTCCGGTTAATTAATTATCAGCTAAACTTACTAATATTTTCCACTTTGTATTAGTGTTCTTATTACGACTCAATTGAATTAATACTACACTGCTATTGAATAGTATATACTGCAAATGTCATTTTCTGTCAAAAACTACTAGACTGTTATTTATTACTTTCTGCTACAAGTATACTACCTGTCAATTTTATTGTGCTATTACATACTATTAGTTTCAATCTAATGGTTACTTGTGTTTAAATTGGTAAACCTACTACCTTCTACTACCAACTGTTTCCACCACTTTATTACCAAATCTGCCAATTCATATGCTACCGTAGCTTCTACCAATATTTTACTAAATCTATAATTTATTGCTACTAAATTTAACTAAAATTCATAACTAAAATATCAATAATTTAGTAAAGATGTGTTATTATTTGGCAACTCCAACTTACCATATTGACAATTCTAAACATGTCAGAATTACGCAAAATAAATAAAAAATGACTTTTAATAACTCAAAACAACTCTATTAATAACTTTAACAACACTATTGACAACTCTAACAACCCTATTGACACTCTATCAGAATTAAAATTAACTTAAATATTTAAATCCTAAATATTATCCTATTATTTATTATTATTACTATTTATACTAATGAAATATTATATATATATATATATATATATATATATATATATATATATATAAATATATATATATATATATATATATATATATATATATATATATATATATATATATATATATATATATATATATATATATATATATATATATATTAATAACTAAAATTGGTTATAGTATATACATGTTTCTAGTTATCTCTCGCTACAGTATTGCATATAGATATATTTCTTGCTATCTCTCACTACAGTATTAATATAACATGATTCATTCAATTTTTATAGTACTAATACAATTAGTTAAAGTGAATGATGCAATATATCGCTACAGTATCTAACTTTTCCTCCATCACTAGTCATATGTATCCATGGCTTATATTACGGCTACAGTACCGAATTACTCACAAATTGGAACATGTCGTATGAAATAAAAGGAGTACCGCTAGAGTGCTTATATCTATATAAATTGGGTTCACAATTATCTCTCAATTTCATCGATATATCAATTTCAAATACAAACAGAAACAATTTTACAAACTCAATCCCACACACCATTCATCATATATCATATTATAGAATCAGAACTCCTTCCTTACCTTGGATTGAAGGTTGCTCTTAATTTGCGATCTATCCGTTGAATACTCATTTTTGTCTCTCTTCCTTCTCTGCAACTTTTCTTTGTACACCACTTGTTCCAATTCTTACTGCTACTTCCTTTCTAACCTAATTGTTCAATTAGTTTATAACTCTAATTTGGTTATTCCTTGTGGGCTTAGTAATACACCTCCCATATTACTACCTCTAGTCAAATAAATAGGTCCAACAACAAGTGTTCTACTAATTTACTAATTATACCATTATCATTACTATTAATATATTATTAATCAACTAGTAAATCAACAAAATACTAATAACGACATACTCAACAATTATCAGCATCGTGCAACTTCGGAAAAAAGTAATCCGAAAATATTTAATTAAATAATTAATTAAATATTGGGCGTTACAATGAACCCCAGGGAACCGGTCACGTAGAACCACCACCAGCTCCTGGACTCATTTTTTTGGGCTTAGTTTTCCTTGTTTCCACACCCCTCCAATTTCTTACAAGAAGGCCCATAAATCTTTCTTCTTTTTATTTTGTTTTAATTTAATTTAATTATTTTCTTTTAATAACCTTTTTTTAATAAAAATCATAAATAAAAAAAATTAGATATAGATTTTAATTAATTAACTTTATTTTCATAATAAAAATTAATTAATTTAATCACTTTTTAAGTTTATTTTATTATTTAATATATAATTAGAATTAGGATTTAATTATCATTAAATTATTTTTCTAAATAAAAATACCAAAAATATTTTCTTATACTTAGAATTTTGTAGGTTTTTTTAGATGTCTTGCTCTCTTCAATTTCCACGTGCTTATTTATTTTTTCACATTTTTTTCAATATTGTAACTGTCCAAAGTTTGTAATAGCTAATTCGGACCTTTACCTTTTTATTTCCCAATTTTTCGTTTGTACTCCCCATCCACGAAACGATGTAATAGTGTAGTTTAAATTCCATATTTTTACTTTCCGCACTTATATATTTAACTGCTAGATGTATGTTAATAGGTTTCTATGAGAAGACTAAAAGCAAATGCTAGACAATCCAGCCTCAAGACTAATAACTGAAACACAACACACTTCACACATGTGCACCTCTAGAGTATTCCTCACTTGTTGCCTCGGATAAATAACAGTCATGTTCCTCAAACATGGGACACTTTAGCAAAGCTCCTCGATACAAAGATCACAGTCCCTCGATGACCCTTTGATGTTGCCTTTCGGTAAATGATCTAATCCCTTACGATAAATTGCTAAAGCGTCCTACAAGTTACCTTTATGACTTTATGATGACCAACGTTTGTCCCTCAAACATCTAATGATAGGGCTTCCTACCAACTAATGGTAGGATAGCACTATCTAAAGGAAAAGAGGAAAAGAACAAAGACCAATCGGGTAGGTAGACGGCTTGTAGTTTCTTGCTCACAAAACAAATCCTCACACATACACTCTCTTCTTCTAAATATTTTCAAAGACAAAAACCACTTTGTATGCGTTCTCAACGATACGATAGTCGTTACAAAGTTCGTCGCAATAAGGCATCTTTTCAAAAAATATTTTCAAATACACTTACACTAAAAAGAATTTTCAAAGTGAGCTAACAACTAAGAGCCTGTAGATAATACAGATGGAAAGGGTGCTTACACCTTCCCTTTCCATAACCTACCCTCTGAACTCAAAACCTTTAAAAAGGTCTTTCCTGTTCTTTTCACCATTTCCTTTGTTGGATAAAAGAAAAGTCGGTGGCGAATCTTGGTAACTACAACACTTGTGATAAAATGAAAACCAGTAAAGTCAGTTCTTCCACCGTATTACAGAATTGGCGACTCCGCTGGGGAGTGTTAAAAGTGAGGTTACCTTAGAGATAGTTCATACATTTAAATGCTTTACCTGTTTGACTTGCTTGCTTTACATGTGGGTTATGTTTGGGTATTCTTGTATAGATCTTATACCCGGATCTGGGGCATATTAGGTAAGTAGCAATGGATCTTGGGGATTGTGCAGTGTAATACTGACATGGTTGAAGTGATGGCTATGTTAGTGTGACACATTTTTTAGTACTGGTATCCCTTGAGTCCAGTCAAGGAGAATACGGGGCATCTATATGGTGTCATAAAGCACTAATTGATCGTAGAACCTTAGTTGAACAACTTGGCCATTAGGAAGTTGTGAGATAATCAGCTTTGGTGCAAGACTAAAGTTGGTTGATACTCTATGCTACACTCAAGGAGGTCGAACTTTCGGGATATTTTGGTCGCTAATAAAGAAGCTTGAGCTGAAACAATACCTAAAAGAAAGATTAGTGATATTGAGATCCTTTAGAACTCAGTTACTTTCTTTAGGACAGTTTGAACCAACCAAACTTCAAGAGGGTACTTAAATATAAACTCCATTCAATATTTAACCTAAGGCCTTGTGTTTTTTGTTTGTGTGTGATTAAATTATTTGAACATAACATCATGCATCATAACATTCATACCATTTCCTAACCATTTCAATGACCAGGGAATTTATCTTTGTTCTGTTTTATAGACCATGGCTTCCGCCCGCAGAAATACCATTTAAATCAACCTCGTAAGGGTGCCTCCTCAACTCAAAGATTTAGCTTCAAGGGTTCCTGAAAATTCTTTGTTCACCAAAAGATATGGTCAGCTTCTCAATCTGGTTACCTCAAGCCTCAAAGAAGACATGATAAGGGTGCTCTTTCAGTTCTTTGACCATGTACATCATTGTTTCACTTTCCTTATCAATTGGTGCCTACAATGGAAGAATTCCCTCAACTACTAGGAGTGTATGTTCTTGATCAAATACCCTTCACCGGTTTAGAGGAAACTCCAAAGCTCGAAGTTATTGCCAAGGCCTTACATCTGAAGAGTTCTGAAATTGTAGATAATTGGGAGATAAGAAATAAGGTCAAAGGTTTTTTGGCTAAATTCCTGATGGAGAAGGCTCAACTATTTTGGGATACTTTAGATTTACAAGCTTTTGAGGAGATCATGGCTCTTCTAATCTATGGGTTGGTGCTTTTTCCTAATCATGACCAACTCATAGATGTGAATGCTGTCAAAATTTTCCTTACTCGTAACCTTGTGCCTACATTGCTTGGAGACATTTTGCACTCTCTTCATACTCGTACCATGAAGAAGCGAGGTAATCTTATGTGTTGATTGCCTTTGTTATCTAGGTGGTTTATTTTGCACCTTCCTCGATCAGTATTGAAGAATGAACAGGGTTTGAGGTGGTCACAAAGGTTAATGTCACTTTCTCATACAGATATCCATTGGTGCTCTCGATCCCAAGAGGACATTACCATCATTTACCATTGTGGGGAGTTCCCTAATGTTCCACTCTTAGGCATTAGGGGGTATCACTTATAACCCTTCTCTGGCTCTACGACAATTTGGCTATGCTCGAAGAGATGGTCCCCACGATGCACTCATTCAAGGTATTATATTCGACTACGAGAACGATGTCCAAGATTATCATCGAAGGTTCGTACATGCTTGGGGCATGGTAAGCAAAGTGGATAGCAAGAATTTAGGGCATAAGAATTCCATCCCTCTTGAGCCATATCTCAAATGGGTACGAGCTCGTGCTCAAAGTCTCTTGATGTCATATCCAACCATCCTACCAATAATTGTGGAGCCTGTTGTTGAGAGGGATGTTCCTTATACCATTCTCCACCTTGGTATGCCTACTGATCTTGAAGATTTGCAAAAGTCTTGGATTCAAATGAAGGAATAACGAGACATCTTTGAGACCCAATGCTATGTAAGTGAGAAGAACGTGTTGGAACTCACAAGGCAACTTCAAGAGGAGCAGAGTCTTAATGCTTGATAAACCGGAAATGTATCGAATATTTGGATCAATTTACATGAATTTTATCTGCATTTTAATTAATTAAATTACTCTTTATTCGTATTATGTTGGTATTTTCTATGTTTTCAGGAATTTGATGTTTGCAAGGCATGTGCGAAGAAAGTCAAGAAAAGTGGAGCCAATCATATTTAAAATTTGCACAAAGAAAGAGAAATTATGCAATTGAGGAGTGTGTGGCAAAATTGGGTGCATCACAAAGTAAAAAGCCTTGGAAGTCCAAAGAAGAAACAAGCGCTAGCCCAATCCACCCAAGGCCCAAGGGGTGTAACAACCGTTACACATTCCTTAGCCCAGGTGTAACGACCGTTACACCCTGCCACGCTAGCACCTTAAAGACATGCGCAAAAATCCTACAAGCTGGCCTTTATTGGCCCGGTCTATGGAAAGATGTCCATGCTGCAATTACAAAATGCGATTGGTGTCAACACACTGGTAACATATCTAGGCACGATGAGATGCCTCAAAAGGGTATCCTAGAAGTAGAGATATTTGACGTATGGGGAATTGACTTTATGGGACCTTTCCCGTCGTCCTCTGGAAACAATTACATATTAGTGGCAATAGATTACGTGTCCAAATGGGTAGAGGTTGTAGCCTCTCCAACAAATGATGCACAAGTAGTGATTAGGTTGTTCAAAAACATAATTTTTCCAAGATTCGGTGTTCTGAGATTAGTCATCAGTGATGGTGGCTCTCATTTCATTTCCAAAATTTTCAATAAACTTTTAGCAAAGTATGGAGTCCGACACCTCGTAGCAACACCTTACCACCCACAAACAATCGGGCAAGTGGAAATCTCCAACAGGGAGATTAAGCAAATACTTGAGAAAATTGTTGCCACATCTAGGAAAGATTGGTCGCCCAAACTACATGAAGCATTGTGGGCATACAAAATAGCGTATAAGACACCCATTGGAACCACACCTTTCAAACTGGTCTATGGTAAATCATGCCATCTACCCGTAGAACTGGAACACAAAGCCTATTGGGCCATCAAAACCCTGAATCTATGTTACAAAGCCGCTGGAGAAAAGAGAATTCTATACATCCATGAATTGGAAGAGCTTAGGCTAGATGCATACGAGTATGCCAAAATCTACAAGGAGCTAACTAAGAAATTGCACGACAAACACATCTCTATGAAAGAATTCAATGAGGGCTATATAGTACTCCTATTTAACTCCAGACTTAAATTGTTTCCAGGGAAACTTCGCTCTAGATGGTCAGGACCTTTTGAAGTTATTAAAATACTCCCATGTGGCGTTGTAGAAATCAAAGGAAAAACCAGTGATCCATTTATTGTAAACGGGCAGCTTTTGAAGCACTACCATTGCATCGAGAATGGGGAGTACTCAGCCAGTTTGAGATTTATACAGCTGCCGGATGAGTCACCAAAATAGATTTTCGATTTTCAATATAGGTCGAGCTTCTGACGTTAAACAAAGCGCTTTGTGGGAGGCAACCCACCATTTTTTATTAAAATTTTATTTACTAAAAGTTTTTTTTGTTCCTCTTAAAAATTTTACAATATTGTTCTGTTCTTTTCTTCTTTTCTATTTTTAGGCATTAGGCCGATGCTGATTTAAAACTATTTTCAGATTAACCAACAGGATTCACACTTCTTTTTATTCACTGATCTTTTCTATGGACTTTTCTGACACTATGCTTGTCACCTTCATGGGTGATGCTCAGCAGAAGCATTATGAGATGCTTGCTCCGAGAGAGATGTATCCCATCATTTTTGTGCACGACCCCATATTATCCGCATTGGGCATCAGGGAGAGTGTCTGCTTCATGTTTAACCAGATTGGTTGGGATTATTTTATTCATCATCAGCAGCCTACCTACATCAACCTGACACTGGAGTTCCTCATTTCATTGCATTACAACCCTGATATTGGTTTAGGGTTGGCCAAAGGATTGGTTTCATTCAGATTGTTTGGTTTTACCCACAGGTTCACCATCCGTGAATTTGCTGCTTTATTGGATTTCCTGGTTAGTGCTTATGTTGTCATTGATATTCCAGATGACAAGTATGTGGACAACCAGCTTGACCACTTTTGGGGAGAAATATATGATCTGAGACAGGAGAGCTCTATTCCTATGCACTCTTCAGAAATTCATAACCCCTCTATTAGGTATTTCCATATGATTCTGGCGTTTACCCTATTTGGAAAACCTCATAATGATACCTTAGTGTCTAAGGAAGAGTTTTTTATCATGTTCTGTGTGTTTCAGTCCAGACCGGTAGTTGGTGCATCTTTTATGATTGCTCATCTCTTGGGTATAGCCCAGGCTCCTCATGGCCCGATTTGTGTTGGTGGTTTAGTGACTATGATCGCTAAAGCCCTATTTTTTAGAGAGTCGTTGTCCCGTCTAACCCCTGCTGGTAACTATACCCCGCTAGACCTTAGTCTTTGTTTTAATGTAGGGATGATCACATATTTAGAGCCAAATCAGTTTCAGTTGCTGATACATCATGAGCCAGTATACCACTTCACAATTCCTGACATTGCACGGTCTAGTGCGCATGACAGGAAGAATTGGATTTATGACCTGGAGGGTATAGCTGAGAATAACATGGAAGAAGAAGAGTCTGATCCTTTAACACTGCCCCATTATTATGACCCTCTAGTAGGATTGGGTGAGTTTGATCTTAAGATGACTGAGACTGATCCTGTGACACCTCCTATACTTGACCGCCATCCAGCTTGGGACCCACCATTAGCTCCTGCTTCCACTATCTATATTCCTCAGACTGACGTCGTTGCTGCTATGGATGCTATCACGGCGGAGCTTGCTGATATTCGTTCTGATGTTACTACCCTCCTCAGAGATTTATATGGTTTCATGGATCTTGTTACGAAAAATATAGATCACCTGTTTAATTCTAGAGGTGGTTGATTTATGTCTTTCGAACATTGAGGGCACTGTTTCCTCTAAGTGTAGGGGAGGAGTATTTATTCAGTCTTTAGTTTTTCATTAGCATCATTATTTTTATTTTCTAGTTAGATTCATTTATTATGACTTATTTGTTTATTTATTTTTTGGAATTACTCATTTATTTATTTATTTCAATATTTTCAAATTTACTCCTCATTGTGCTATTATATATTATGATGCTACTATGTTATTATGTTCCCCTAAAAAAATGCATATTGATCTAGTAGACCAAATATTATAATTAAATTATGTATCACACTAATTATCACTTCATTGTCTCCTAGCATTTTTTAAATTTATTATTCCCCCTATACATTGAATTGACAAATCCATGCAATACCTCGGTCAACAAGCAAACTCCCTCATACATGGCTGACAAATCGACTGTTGCAGGTACGAGATTCTCTTGGGAATCAAGCCTTGTAATGACCATTGTAGAGTGCTATGTGGTTTGAAGGCAGGTGTAACGACCGTTACACCCTCTTCTCCTCCCACTCTTTGAATTCTGACAGTTGTTGCATTTTTAATTCAAACATTTTTTCAAACTTCCTATCTGTTCCATTTCTATTCCACACAAATAAATACCCCCTAACTACCATTCAATAACCCCACTAATTTTCTCTTCACCATTAAAAAATTTCTTCTATATAAACTCTTGAAGATAATTCTACTATCACACCAACTTTCTTCAACATCTCTTCTACCCTATAAACTCTATCATTTCCAATACCTTTCCCAAATGGCCAGAAGAGCTCAAGAAGAAAGAGAGGAGCCAGACCTTACTGATATGGTATTAAAAAATGGAGTCGATGGACATCGACAAGAGCAACTTTACCGAAAGTTTCATCAGAGAGGTATACTTCCAACAAGGTATATCGACAAAGATTGCTTAGGTGACTTGGGATTGCTTGAAAGTGTGCAATTTATGCTCCATGAATCTGGTCTCTACTACATTTCCACCATGAATCTTCCAACTTATGAATCCCTCACGTTGGAATTCTTGAGCTCTTTTTCCTACCAAACACCATCCACTCCAGAAGCCGGTCAGCATCTAATCGGTACAACAACTTTCAAATTATTCAACATGTAGTACACCATGAATCAAGAGACTCTGAGTCAGATACTCCACTGCAACCACGGTGAAGGTGTGGAATATAGAATTCCGCCTAAAGAAGATTGGAAGGCAAGATCGTTTGAAATTTGGGAACGTTTAATTAATACTCAGGTAAACGACTGGGCTGAGCTTTCATCCACTCACATACGCAACCCATGCATCCGCTATTTCCACTGTGTTCTAGCCAATACAGTTTTTGGACGAGAAAACAACAATAAGGTGAACGTTAGGGAAATGTATTTTCTGCACTGCGCCCTTGATCCCGATCTTAGAATTAATGTTGCTCCATTCCTCCTCAACCACATCCAGTCTCTATTATCAAGGAGCACAAGCGCATCACCTTTCTGTATAGGAGGTTTAGTCACCGCTATTGCCAACTATCTGAATTTGCAAAACAGGTTGGTTCAACTACCTTTTTGGCAAGCTGAGTTTCTTGATATTAAATATTGCCAGTTTGGTCATCTTGTCAAAGCAAGAAGGGATGGAAGGTACAACCTAATGTTGCAACACAAGTTCGTCCCAAGTATTATTCTGCCGAATCCAGAGATAACAAGAGTTGACATCGCTACAAATTGGATTTATGATTTGCAGGCACCAGCCCCTGGAGCACACGTGCAGGATAATCAAGAAGGTGTAGAAAATGCAGTACCAGAAGTGAATCAACAAGGGGCACAAAAAGAACAAGCAGGAAATAATCCTCATCCGGCCACCATCGAAGCTCTCTATGCATCGCTTTTACTTCAAGATCAGCGTCAACAAGAACTGATGCAAATGATGCAAGAGATGCAGCATGGTCAATGCGATAGCACTTACTGGAACCATCACGACATTTCTAACCTGACTGATGAAATGTGGCACTTGTCATTCTGTGTTGAAGGCCTACATGCTTATGTTTACAACACTGGAGAAGAACCTCCTAGACCCGGAAGAGGTGGAGTAAGAACACAATGAGGAAGGGAACAAGGTGAAGCATCCACCAGCAGAAACGTTAGAGACGACAATGAGGAGTGATCTATGTTTTCTCCATTCCTTGCATTTTTATTATTATTTCTAAGTTTCCTGTTCTTTTTCTTTTCTCACTTTATTTGTCATATTGAGGACAATGTTCAGTTTAAGTGTATGGGAGGAAACCTATGTTATGTTTTCCATTTTCCTAGTAAGTTATTTAAATTTTTGTTATTTCCCTTTCCATTCAATAAATAAAAAATCATTTTCGTAAGTTATTCGTACTTCAACACTTTTCTTGACCCATAAGAAGTTTTTTTTACTCGGTACATTCGAAAAGTATATAGGTTATTCGCAATTAGGCTGCGTTAGATTTTTTGAGAAAGAGTCGACAAAAATAATACCGCCTTGACACCTAAATCTTCCAGGTCATGCAAATTAGTTTGAGTGGTTATGATACTGAAGCCTTAAGTTTTAGTTTTAGATCAACCCCAAGTAGTTTATACTAGCAGTCAACACCGTCTTATCCACATACTACATTGGGAGCCGATTAATATAAGTGACTAGTCCTAAGAAAAAAATGATAATCATCAAGATATAATAGGGAATGCACTAATTAAGTTAGGTGACCCTCACCAGGTCATTTAATCCAACAGTTGCGGTACCTACAAAAACTGATGTAATAACCGGTTGTAAGCCTGTTCAGTGGTATCTTGTGTTGAACTTGGTAGGGCGAACTACGGTTCGATCCCCGAGACTTATAATCTGGAAAAGAAAAAGGGTTACGAACTTGTGTACCGGAAACCCGAGTATAAGGAGACCAGAATCGCTAACCGGCTACTCTACTATGTGCGTGAAAGATAAAGGGCTTAATATGATTGCGCTAGAATGAAAGCGGTTGATTTCGAACGAAAAGAATTAGGTTGAGCTATGATAGCATAATTCGGACTAGTTTTCATAGGATGGAGGATTTTGACCATGTCCTATGGTTTTGTGTCATTTCTGTATCTTTAGTGTCAGGACCTAGTTCCATCTTTCTAATGTAACGCCCCTCAACCACGTACAATTCGAGTTGTGTTACGCGATTGTGTCGAAAATTGTGCATTAAACATTTTTTTACTCTATTATTTGCTTGAGGACAAGCAAAGGTTCAAGTGTAGGAGAGTTTGATAAACTTGAAATGTATCAAATATTTGGATCAATTTACATGAATTTTATCTGCATTTTAATTAATTAAATTACTCTTTATTCGTATTATGTTGGTATTTTCTATGTTTTCGGGAATTTGATGTTTGCAAGGCATGTGCGAAGAAAGTCAAGAAAAGTCGAGCTAATCGTATTTAAAATCCATACAAAGAAAGAGAAATTATGCAATTGAGGGGTGTGTGGCAAACTTGGGTGCATCACAAAGTAAAAATCCTTGGAAGTCCAAAGAAGAAACAAGTGTTGTCCCAATCCACCCAAGGCCCAATGGGTGTAACGACCGTTATACATTCCTTAGCCCAGGTGTAATGACCGTTACACCCTACCACGCTAGCCCTTCTTCAAAAGCAAGGGGTGTAACGACCCTTACACCTTGCCACGCCAGCCCTACCTCAAAAGAAGGAGTATAACGACCGTTACACTAAGGCAAATCCTGATGAGAAAATATCTTAACTCCCTGAGCATCTCCAAGCCTATAAATAGGACCTCAAATTCCCATTTTTAAACACGCTTTCTTTTCTCTGTTTTTACCGTTACTCTGCCGAATATTTTCTGCATTATTTTATTTCTGCGTTATTTTCTTTACCGATCTGTGGGAGACATCCGATATCAGACAAATATTCTGCCGTAATATTTTCAGGTTTAATTTAAGTACTTTATTTATTTATGCCAGGATTGTTTGTAATGTTTAGTTTATTTAAATTGCTATATGGTAATTATTTTTGTTGCGTTGTTATTGATTCGTTTAATATGCTAGGCTAAATTTATTTATCGGTATGTAAGGTCATATAGCCAACGGGGTTTAGCAACGCCAATTGATCAGTTCCTTTTAAAAAAGAATAGTTTTCTGGTTTCAATTACTAGTTCTAAATATTAATTGTTTTGTTACGAGAGTAAAATACAAATAGAAGTTAGGATCAATAAAATGAGAGTTTGAGATGAGAACTGAACAGTAGTAATTGTGAATCAACTTAAAATATAGTGAGAGCGCTTTTAAGTTGATTAGGTTTTGTTTGTTTCCAAAAACTAGTTTTAAACTCTAATTGAAACAACGAGAGCACTCACTTAGGTTTGATCGTTGGATCTGAATCAATAAACACGAGAGTGTGAGAAGAGGGTTCTCAAACAAATACTTCCTACTGAAAACTGTCTTGTTAATCCGAGTTAGGTCAATGAGTTGCTAAATCCCCAAAGTCCGACCATTACGTACCGATATTCTCCCTTGAATCTAAACTAGATTATAATCAGTTAGGTTCCATAAACCCCCTTTTAATTACATTATTAGCCTTAGATTTACGTAGTAACCTAAGATAACGGTAGTTCGACATTTAGTCCCTTGGGATTCGATAATCTTTAAAGCTACATGCGATAGGATTGTATACTTGTAGTCTAGATTCTTTAAGACTCACAAAGTCGTGATTAATACTTACATCGGTACAAAGAGGAAGCGTCCTTGGGAGATTTGATTCTTAGATTTTAGGAGTTCATTTTATCTTTCAAAGCTTTTGTAAGCCTAAAAAGTAGTTATAATTTGAACTTTGCTAATAAAATCTTTGTTTCCTTTTGGTTCATAAATTTAAAATTCCCGAAGTCCTTGAAAACATTTGCATTCACATATCATGCATCATTTCATGAATAGGTTTTACAGTACAAATTTCTCATTTTTCTCGCTGTTTATTTCAGCAGAAAAATGGCTCTTGAACAGAATGTCAAAGATCTCCAGGCTCAGCATGCACAGTTCTAGGAGACTCTTCTGAACCTGGCCAAGGGGCAGTAAGAAATAATGATGCTCCTTGCTAAGCAAAAAAGAATACCAAGAAGCCTGGTGTCCTCAACCTGGGGAGGAGATTCAAGGTTCCTGCTCAACCAGTCCATGTAGAAGATGACTCTTCTGAAGAAGACGACAACAATGATGAGGATGACAAAGACAAAAAGGATTATGAGAATACTCCTGAAGATGAAGACTTTGCTGATGAACAATATCCCTCTGTGGATGACAAATATAAACAGTTGGAGGACATGCTCAAGGCAATGGAAGTCCTGAAGGTGCCTGGACTGGATTTTGGTGATTTAGGTCTGATTTTGGGGGTGGTTATCCCACCTAAGTTCAAAGTCCCTGTTTTTGGTAAGTACAATGAGGTCTCCTGTCCTAAGCTCCACTTGAGATCGTACGTCAGAAAGATTCACATTGTTGACCGGAAGTTATGGGTCCATTTCTTCCAGGAAGGTCTGGCTGGCACACAACTGGAGTGGTTCTATCAGCTGGAGGGAACCAATATTCATACTTGGGAGGACTTGGTTGTTGCTTTCTACAAGCAGTACCAATACAACATTGACCTGACACCAACTCATGTGCAACTGCAGAATATGTCCATGGGCTCAAGAGAAGGGTTCAAGGATTATGCATAAAAGTGGAGAGACCTAGTTGGCTGAGCACAACCTCCTTTGAATGATCGGGAAATGGTATACATGTTCACAGGCACCTTGACAGGTCCGTTCTTTAATTTGTTGATTGGGAGTTCCATATTGGGTTTTACAGAGATGATTTTGACTGGAGAAAGGATCGAAAGCGGTATAAAAATGGGAAGATCATGACGGCTGCATCTTCTAGTGCTATGAAGAAGTCGTTCAGAGGTAAGAAGGAAGTCGGTGTTGTATATGGTCAAAAAAGTCGTAGCAAAGTTAATTGCCATGAATCTGTGGGAGCAGTTTTGGTTTCCTATCCGGAACCTTCCCAACAACAATGACATGGTAACCGTCAAAGGCCAGACGCTCTGAAAAGACAGTTTACTAAGCTCAGTATGCCTTTGTCTCAAGCATTACAACATTTGTTGAAGATTGAACTCATAACACTGCGGGATCCTCCTAAAAATCCCAACACGGCCTATCCTAAGTACAATTTGAATGCGAAGTGTGTCTTCCACTCCAACACTCTGGGGCACGATACCAACAACTGTTGGGCCTTGAAGAATAAAATTCAAGATCTGATTGATAACAAGGAGATTGAGTTCGATCCTCCAGAGACTCCCAATGTGATTACAACTCCGATGTCAAAACACGACAAAAGTGTAAATGCTATTGATGTTGCTTTTGTCGAAGAAGATGTTGATTGTGACTTTGTCAAGTGGATCTTTCCTATTACCAACAACGGACTCTGCAATTGGAAGACTGAAGATGTTGTCTCAATCTCCTTCAAACAGGAGTAAATGCCATTTTCTATTTTCTTGCTTTGAAAGTTTTGGTTATGTAATGTTTGAACAATGACTTTTAAAACCTTGTGTCTTACCCGGGGCACAATGTTTCATTTGTTAAGGGTTGATTAATTCATAAACATTTGCTCATTCGATAAAAACATTGGATGTTTTGCATGCATATTTTGTGATCCCTGTCTTTCTTTTTTATCTTATTGAATTTTTCAAAATAGCTATGTATTGTCACACCTAAACACTATATTGCAGATCCTCATCCACTCTGGATCTCGTCGATAACAATTCTTCTATTGCCTCATATGACTTTGAAAATCCGATCTACCAAGCCGAAGACGAAGGTGAGTAAGATTTTGAAATACCTGGAGAACTTTCCAGACTCTTGATACAGGAAGAGAAGACTATCCAACCACATGAAGAGTCGATCGAAGTGGTGAACCTAGGAACCGAGGCAGATAGAAAATAGGTCAAGATAGGTGCTAACCTAGAAAGTAGTCTCAAAAGCAGGTTAATCCAGATGCTACATGAATATGTTGAAATCTTCGCCTGGTCATACAAAGACATGCCAGGGCTCGACACAGATATTGTGGTTCACCGTATTCTAATGAAAGAGGGTTGTGCTCCGATAAAATAGAAGGTTCATTGCATGCGTCCTGAAATGCCAGAAAAGAACAAGGCTGAGGTTATGAAACAGTTGAACGCGGGGTTCTTAGCAGTAACGTCATATCCTCAACGGGTGGCTAATGTTGTTCTGGTACCAAAGAAATATGGCAAGGTACGTATGTGTGTAGATTGCAGGGATTTGAATAAGGCGAGCCCCAAGGATGACTTCCCACTATCGTATATCGATGTTTTAGTTGACAACACTGCCCAGCATAAGGTATTCTCCTTCATAGATGGCTTCTCAAGTTACAATCAGATCAAAATGGCACATGAGGACATCTAGAAAACTACCTTCGTCACGCAGTGGGGCACTTTCTATTATAAGATTATGCCTTTTGGGTTGATGAACGTCGGGGCAACTTAACAATGTGCCATGGTAGCCTTATTTCATGATATGATTTACCATGATATAGAGGTCTACATTGACGATATGATAGCCAGGTCGCAAACTGAAGAAGAGCATATTGATCACCTGCACAAACTATTTGAAAGACTAAGGAAGTACAAGCTAAGTCTAAACCCGAACAAGTGCACCTTTGGGGTGAGATCTGGTAAACTTCTGGGCTTCATCGTCAGTGGTAAGGGTATCGAGGTTGATCCAGCAAAAGTTAAAGCCATTCAAGAGATTCCAGATCCCCGTACCGAGAAGGAAGTCAGAGGTTTCTTGGGACGTTTGAATTACATCGCCTGTTTCATTTCTCATCTAACTGCTAGTTGGGAACCAATCTTCAAGTTGCTGAAGAAAGATCAAGTGGTAAAATGGAACGACGACTGTTAGATAGCTTTTGACAAGATTAAAGAATACCTACAAGAACCTCTTATTTTGATGCCACCAGTCAAAGGAAGAACTCTAATCATGTACTTAACAGTGCTAGAGAACTCAATAGGGTGTGTATTGGGGAAGCATGACGAGTCTGGTCGAAAAGAGCATGCAATATACTACCTTAGCAAAAAATTTACCGATTGTGAAACAAGATATTCATTGCTCGAGAAAACTTATTGCACTTTGGCATGGGCTGCTCTCTGACTAAGACAGTATATGTTGACCTATAATACTTTATTGATCTCTAAAATGGATCCTATCAAGTACATATTCGAGAAGCCTTCTCTCTCCGGAAGGATTGCCCGATGGCAGATGGTCTTAACAGAATATGATATCTAGTACACTACTTAAAAGGCAATCAAAGGAAGTGTGCTGGCCGAACATTTGGCGCATCAGGTTATAGACGACTATCAATCTATAAACTTTGAATTACCAGACGAGAACATCATGTTGGTAACAGATTGTGAAGAACCCAGACCGTATGAAGGACCTGAACAAGGACCCCGGTGGACTATGTTTTTTGATGGAGCCTCTAATTCACTTGGAAATGGAATTGGTGTTGTGATCATTTACCCCGAAGGTCTCTATACACCTTTTACTTCCAGAATTTGTTTCGACTGTACCAATAACATGGCTGAATATGAGCTTGCATCATGGGTCTTAGGGATGCTACTGACCTAAGAATCAAATTCTTAAGCGTGCACGGGGATTTAGCTTTAGTAATCAGTCAGGTTAAGGGAGATTGGGATACGAAGCACCCGAATCTCACTCCTTATAAAGATCATGTACTAACCCTGATCCTATATTTCGAAGAGATTACCTTCGAGCACATACCAAGAGAAAAGAATTAGCTGGCGGATGCTCTGGCTACCATGCCATCCATTTTCAAGGTTAGATAGGATAATGAGGCTTCCAGAATTACCATTGAAACATTGGAAAAACCTGCGCACTGCTATGGAATTGATACTGATAGAGTAGATGAAAAACCTTGGTTTCACGAGGTGAAAAGGTACTTTGAGGCTCAAGAATACCCTGAAGGGGAATCCATCAATGACAAAAAGTTCCTATGAAGGTTCTTGGCTAAATTCTTCTTGAGAAATGGAATTCTATACAAGCGTAATCATGATTCAACCCTGCTTCGTTGTGTGGACAAGAAAGAAGCAGAAGAAATTATACAAGGAATGCAAGAGGGTGTCTTTGATACTCACTCCAGTGGACACACTATGGCTAAAAATATCTTAAGAGCTTGTTACTATTGGTCGACTATGGAAACTGATTGTCACCACCACTCAAGAACTTGTCATAAGTGCCAAATCTATGCTGATAAAGTTCATGTACCTCCAGTGCCATTGAATGTCATGGTTGCACCTTGACTATTCGTAATGTGGGGCATTGATATGGTCGGAGAAATCAAGGCCATAACTTCTAACGAACACTGCTTCATCCTCGTCGCCATTGATTACTTTACAAAATGGGTTGAAGCATCTTCGTTCGCCTCTGTCACCAAAAATGTGGTTGCCCGATTCATCAAGTACAACCTGATATGTCGGCATGGCATCCCCGAGATAATCATCACAGACAACGGTACCAATCTTAACAACACCATGATGACTGAGCTCTACACGCAGTTTAAGATCAAACATCACAACTCTTCTCCGTATCGACCTAAGATGAATGGCATAGTGGAAGCTGCCAATAAGAACATCAAGAAGATTATACAGAAGATGGTTGTGACATACAAAGATTGACACGAGATGTTACCGTTTTCTCTCCATGGTTACCGCACTTCAGCAAGAACATCAAATGGGGCAAACTCATTCTCTCTGGTTTATGGTATGGAAGTTGTCCTACCTGTCGAGGTCCAGATTCCCTCTATAAGAATCATGAAATATGTAGACTTGGATGAAGACAAGTGGATTCAGACCAGGTTGGATCAGCTAAACCTAATTGACGAGAAAAGTCTTACAATTGTTTGTCACGGTCAGATGTATCAGAAATGCATAATCAAGGCATTCAACAAAAATATCAAGCATCAGGTATATCAGGCTGGTGACTTGGTAATAAAGAGCATCATTCTACCGCAGGATGATCCCATGGGAAAACGGACTCCCACTTATGAAGGGTCATTTGTAATTAAGAAAATATTCTTTGGTGGTGCTATGATATTGACCACCATGGACGATGAGGATTTACCGCACCCTGTGAATGCGGACATAGTCAAAAGATACTACATGTGAAAATGACCCACTAGGTTGACTGGCCTAGGCAAAAATAAGGGCATCCCGACGAACCAAAAGGGTTCGGGAAAAAATCAGGGATATATAGTAAAAGATTATACACCCGGCAAGTCGAAAACCTGAAAAGGCGACTTGGGCAAAAAAGGGTATCCTGGTGGACTGAAAACCCGAAAGGGCGGTCCAGGCAAAAGTTAGGGATAAAAGCGCACGACTATGTCCCATTGGATCATTCACCGCAAGCTTTATTACCAACACCAAAAGTTCAAACGGTACATATCAGTCCAATCACCTTCTTCCTACAGCAAGGGATGAGATGTTCGAAGACACTAGGGCAATAGTAGAGTTGGAACTTGACGAGATAATTCCCACATAGCTATATGTTTTCACTTTGTAAATATTTTCTTCGACGACTTCCTCTTACTAGGCTTTCTGTCTCTTTGTACAAAATCGTCTGTTTATGGGAAAAACTATCAATACAAAAACAATTTCAAAGCTAAATTCTGTTGTTACATTTTCTGTTTTGTTTGGAAAATGTCCAATAACTAAAATTGAACGAGCATATGCATATGAATACAATTGACTATTAACAGATATATGCACAAGAAACAGGAATGAGCAGTTACTCAAGACTGTAGGAGTTGGGATGACGTCCAAGCCACCCGTTAATCCCCACAGAGCCACTTCCATGAGATTATTCCTACATGGTGATCTTCGCAAGTCCATACATTCCCCACAATCTTCCCAATAGATCACTCTGTCAGATAAAGCAGTGCAGGCTTCCTCCTAGTAATATTTCTTATCTACAGAAGGCCAATCATTATAGTTTATGGGAATTCTTCTCCAGCTTAGTTTTCAAAGCTGCAAAAACCCCTACAGATTGCTTCTCTCTAGCAGAGTTTATTCTCCTCAGCAAGGGTGTTTCCCCAGCGGGTTTATTTCCCCAACAGGGTTTATTTCCCCAGTGGGCTATCATCTCCCCAACTTGAGTCCATTCCTCAGATGGTTCGGATCAATGGCGAAACTCCTCTCCCCAGTGAAGTTTCCATTATCCCCAGAGAGTTACTACTGAATCTAAAATCTGATCAGATATCAGTCAACTTTATCCTCCCCAGACAAGTTGGAAGGTTATCCATCTCTTCTACCCCCAGTCAGGTATAAATTCCCCAATAGAGAAATGAATAACCAATGTTCTTGAATTCTTCTCCCCAAGCAGGAATTAATACTCTCCAACCGAGTTTCCTCAAACAAAGAGAAAAAATCAATGTTCCCCAGCGGGGTTTCCCCAAACAAAAAACAGGAGTCCCCAACGGAAACAATCCCCAGAAGATCGAAGATACACATATTATTCATCCCTAACAATAGTCAGGGATTTATTTTCCCCATATAAAGATGCTGCTCGTGTTTACAAATGCACTTCAAAACATGTCGCATTCATACATCATTTACCAAATGTCATAGCATATTAATACGAAACGCATATAGCACAGTCTCATTTATTTTTGATAACATTGTTACATAATGCATTTCATACATCATAACATCGCATACATTTAACTCTTCACCTTTTCAGGAAAGATCAATTGACAAACATCATCAACTACTTATATGACCTGACAGCCTTTTCAAAGGCTACACCTGACGAAGGGCTATTTCAGTATTTTCCTCATAAGGCCATTCTCAAGTACATACATATGTTGGTTCAGTTTAAATCGACCAACAATTTATCCTGATTCTTTTCCGGTGGACTCTTTCTCTAATTCAATTTAAATCAACCCAATGATTTATCCTGATTCTTTTCCAGTAGACACCTTTCTCTAGTTCAGTTTAAATCAACCAAAATTTACTCTGATTCTTATCCAGTTAAAGACCAACAAAGACCTCTACTAGTTCAGTTTAAATCGACCAATAATTTATCCTAATTCTTTTCTGGTGGACTCTTTCTATGGTTCAGTTTAAATCGATCCAATGATTTATTCTGACTCTTATCCAGTTAAACACATTCAAGACCTCTGCTGGTTCGGTTTAAATTGACCAATGATTTATCTTGATTCTTTTCTAGTAGACACTTTTTCTGGTTCAGTTTAAGTTGCCCAAAGACTTATTCTGATTCTTATCCAATTAAAGACACTCAAGGCATTTGCTGGTTCAGTTTAAATCGACCAATGATTTATTCTGATACTTTTTCTAGTAGCCACCTTTCTCTAGTTCAGTTTAAATCGCCCAAAGATTTATTATGATTCTTATCCACTTAAAGAAAATCAAGACCTTTCTATGGTTCAGTTTAAATCGCTCAAAGATTTATTCTGATTCTTATCCAGTTAAAGTTAAGTACAAACATCTGCTGGTTCAGTTTAAATTGACCAATGATTTATCCTGATGCTTTTCCAGTAGACCTTTCTTTGGTTCAATTTAAATCGCCCGAAGATTTATTCTGATTCTTATCCAGTTGAAGACAGTCAAGACCTTTCTCTGGTTCAGTTTAAATTGTTCAAAGATTTATTCTGATTCTTATCCAGTTAAAGTTAAGTACATACATCTTTTGGTTCAGTTTAAATCGGCCAATGATTTATTCTGATACTTCTTCCAGTTGAAGTCAACATTTATTTTGGATGGAATCTATAAGCCCATCTCTGACAACTCTTCGTCACCGCTCCAAATGGAATTTATAAGCCCATTCCCGATTCAACCAACCAACAACGCTACTTCTTGCACAAAGCAAGTGCAAATTTCTGGGCACTTAAGTGTTCAATCATCTTATACCTTCAAGTCACGAGTGGCGGACATGCCAATCTAACTCTTCAGGTTTAAAAAGATTAAACAGTGGAAGTTGTTGTACCCTAAAATTTTCCCTCTCATCTTCCTTAATACATTCTTTCAAAGCTTCTCAAACACTCAAGATACACAACGGTTGACCAGTCAAGATACTCCTCCTAAGCTAAAGGCCTACAACTAGTGTTTGGAGTTTCTCAAGGAAATTTGGTTTGAAAAGCTCTCAAGTGGCTTCCATGGTTCCCCTTAGGTCCTCAACAAGGTTCATGTCAAGTTTCAAGTATTGCATCACAAGTTTGCTCAGCCAATGGCTCAAATGATTGAAAATCAATTGTATTGGTCAAAAAGTCAATTATGGTCAACATATAGTCAAACTTCAAGATTTTTGGTCAATAACAACATTTTAAAGTGATATTCATCATTTGGTTGGGTTGATCATGATTCCCCGATGAAAGCTCTCAAATCATCAAAAGTCAAGAATTTCCAAATTAGGGTTTCCTTAAGAGAATTCAACTGAACTTTGACCAGGCATAACTTTCCCATACTTCATCAACATTTCCCAAACCAAATCACATTTTGAAGAAAATTCAATTCGTCACAATTTTGTTTTTATGCTCAAGTCCAAAAAACGCTTCATTTGAAAGATATGAGCTAAAACATTATAGGTCATTTTCAAAAGTCAACAAAATATACTTTTTGTCAAGGTAACTTACATCAAGATAAATTATTCAAAAGCCAAAATGATCAACATAGATATTGTAGAGGATATCTTGATCTTTCCAAAAGTCAAATATCACCTTCAAAAGATGAAAATTGAATAAGTTATGAGTTGTACAAGTTGGGAGATTTTGAAGAAATTCATGAAATGCAAATTGAGCAAAATTGCATTTTTGAACTAATGGGACTAGTTTTTTATATTCAAACATGTTTATAAGATGTGGTAGGACCTCTAAAAACATTCACACCTGCTCATGATTTTTATTGCTTTTATTTGATTTTTTATTCATTTAAAAATGAATAAAATTGAATAAAAAGATGAAAATAGAGTGTGAAGACTTGGGCCTTTGGATTTCAAACCTTTGGCAATCCTAACAAACTCATGCAAGCCAGAAATGTGTCTAGGTTCATGCTAAAAACGAAAATGGGAAGGATATGGCAAGTTTGGAAACAAACTAAGGTGTTTGATATTGGTTTGAAAAAGGCCTTCATGGTTTGATTCATTACCATATATATCTACCTCTTTCACTTCCCTATAAATACTCAAGCAATGCAAGCTTAAAAGGACCACAAAATTTTGCACCAAAGCTCTCCAAATCCAAAGAAATTATGAAAATCATATCTCGCATCTCCAGCGGTTTTCAAACCGATTCAAATCTTCCATTGTCCTCTTAACTTTGCAAAGAGTCAGAATCAACCATTACCCTTTGTAAATCAACCCCAGAAACCATCCTCACATCAACTTCGATTGGTAAGGTTGGTAGGTTTCATTTTCTCAAGATTTTCATGGTTTAAATCCTTGTAAGCATAGTTATTCCATTCATATGTATTTCCTGAATTTTTCTAACGTTATTCATGTAAGCATGGTACACATAATGCTTTGACCTTCAGATCTTGAAAGATTCAGATCCAACGCCCCTGATGGAGTCCGCATGGTGAACCCCAGGGAACCGGTCACACAGAACCACCACCAGCTCCTGTGCTCATTTTTTTGGGCTTAGCTTTCCTTCTTTCCATACCCCTCCAATTTCTTACAAGAAGGCCCATAAATCCTTCTTCTTTTTATTTTGTTTTAATTTAATTATTTTCTTTTAATAACCTTTTTTTAATAAAAATCATAAAAACCAAATAAATTAGATATAGATTTTAATTAATTAACTTTATTTTCACAATAAAAATGAATTAATTTAATCACTTTTTGAGTTTATTTTATTAATTAAAATATTTAGAATTAGGCTTTAATTATCATTCAATTATTTTTCTAAATAAAAACACCAAAAATATTTTCTTATACTTAGATTTTTTTTGGTTTTTTTTAGATATCTTGCTCTCTTCAATTTCCACGCGCTTATTTACTTTTTCGCATTTTTTTCAATATTGTAATTGTCTAAAGTTTGTAATAGCTAATTAGGATCTTTACCTTTTTATTCCCTAATTCTTGGTTTGTACTCCCCCCCATCCATGAAGCGATGTAATAGTGTAGTTTAAATTCCACATTTTTACTTTCCACACTTGTATATATTTAACTGCTAGATATATGATAATAGGTTTGTATGGGAAGACTAAAAGCAAATGATAGACAACCTAACCTCAAGACTAATAACTAAAACACAACACACTTCACACATGCGCACCTCTAAGGTATTCCTCACTTGTTGCCTCGGATAAACAACAGTCATGTCCCTCAAACGTGGGACACTTTAGCAAAGTCTCTCGATACAAAGATCATAGTCCCTCGATGACCCTTCGGTGTTGCCTTTCGATAAATGATCTAGTCCCTTACGATAAATTTCTAAAGCGACCTACAAGTTGCCTTTATGACTGTACGATGACTCGCGCCTGTCCCTCAAACATCCAATGATAGGGCTTCCTACCAACTAATGGTAGGATAGCACTATCTAAAGGAAAAGAGGGAAAGAACAAAGACCATTCGAGTAGGTAGACAACTTGTAGTTTATTGCTCACAAAACAAATCATTTTCTCACATATACACTATCTTCTTCTAAATATTTTCAAAGACAAAAAACAATTTGTATGCATTCTCAACTATACAAGAGTCATTAAAAAGTTTTCCGCACTAAGGCGTCTTTACAAAAAATATTTCCAAATACACTTACACTAAAAAGCATTTTCAAAGTGAGCTAACAACTAAGAGCCCATAGATAACTACGGATAAAAAGAGTCCCAACACCTTCCCTTTCCATAACCTACCCCCCGAACTCAAAACCTTTAAAAAGGTCTTTCCTGTTTTTTTCACCCTTTCCTTTGTTGGATAAAAGAAAAGTCGGTGGAGACTCTTGCTAACCGCAATACTTGTGATAAAATGCAAAACCAATCAAGTCAGTTCTCCCACTATATTACACCGGGAAAGGGAATATACTCCTTTATTTGTTGGAGTGATCTGCCGCGGAGATTGTGGGGAATGTACCCTTATTTGTGAAGACTATTCTGTGAGGATAATCTTATAGAATCGGCTCTGGAAACTTCACTGGGATAACCTTATGAAAGGGATTCTGTGGGGATTCATGGGAAGCTTGAGTGTCATCTCAGCTCCTAGAATTTTGAGTAAATGTTTATTCCTGTTATTATTTATTTGTTAATAGTTAATCATGTTCATATGCATATGTTCATTCCATTTTAGTCATTTGGACGTATTTGCAAACAAAACAGAAAAACAAAAAGTCTGGATTTTAAAGTATATTTGTTTTGATAATTTGCCTATAAACAGGCGATTGTGTACAAAGAGACAGAAATCTAGTAAGAGGAAGTCGTCATGAAATGAAAAGAATAAAAAGTGAAAACAAAATGTATAGCCATATGGAAGTGATCTCATTGGGTTCCAACTCTGCTATTTCCCCTATGTCTTCGAACATCTCGTCATTTTCCATTGGAAGAAGTTGATTGAACCATTTGAACTTTTGACTTTGGTAATAAAGCTTGCATGTAAGTGATCCAACGTGACATAGTTGTACGCTTTTAATCCCTAATTTTTTCCTGGACCACCCTTTCGGGTTTTCAGTCCACCAGGATACCCTTTTTTTGCCCAAGCTGCCCTTTCAGGTTTTCGACTTGTCGGGTGTACAATCTTTTATATATATCCCTTATTTTTGCCCGAACCCTTTTGGTTCGCCGGGATGCCCTTATTTTTTCCTAGGTATGTCAACCTAGTGGGTCATTCTTATGCGTAGTATTTTTTTTATTGTCTGCGTTCACAAGGTGCGGGAAATCTTCACCATCCATAATGGTTAGCATCATAGAGCCACTCGAGAATACTTTCTTAACAACAAATGGCCCTTCATAAGTGGGAGTCCATTTGCCCCTGGGATCGCCTTGTGGCAGAATGATGTGCTTTATTACCAAGTCACCAGCCCGGTATACCTGATGCTTGATCTTCTTGTTGAAAGCTTTGATCATGCGTTTCTTGTACATCTGACCATGACAAACAGCCGCCACATCTTTTTGTCAACCAAATTCAATTGATTCAACCTAGTTTGAATCCAATCATCTTTGTCTAAATCTGCTACTTTCATAATCCTTAGAGAAGGGATTTGAACTTCGACAGCAAAAACAGCTTCCATGCCATAGACCAAAGAGAAAGGGGTTGCCCCAGTTGATGTTCGTGCCAAAGTATAGTAGCCACAAAGAGAAAATGGTAGCATATCATACTAGTCTTTGTAGGTCACTACCATCTTTTGCACAATCTTCTTCATATTCTTGTTAGCAGCTTCCATTGCGCCATTCATCTTAGATTTGTATGAATAAGAGTTGTGATGCTTAATCTTGAACTGCATATAGAGTTCAGTGATCACGGTATTGTTAAGGTTGATGCCATTATTGGTGATGATCCTCTCAGGGATACCATACTGGCATATGAGGTTGTGCTTGATGAGTCGGGCCAGGATGTTCTTGGTAACTGAGGCAAATGAAGCTGCTTCAACCCACTTGGTAAAGTAGTCAATGGCGACAAGAATGAAAGCGCGTCCATTAGAGGAAGTAGGTTTGATTTCTCTAATCATATTGATGCCCCATATTTCAAATGGATAAGGTGCAGTCATGACATTCAAAGGTATTGGAGGTACATGAACTTTGCCAGCATAAATTTGGCACTTATGGCAAGTCCTCGAGTGGTAATGAAAATCGGTTTCCATGGTCAACCAATAGTAACCAACTCTCAGAATCTTCTTGGCCATAGTATGTCTGCTAGAATGAGTACTAAAGATAACTTCATGAATATCCTCCATGATCTTCTCTGCTTCTTTCTTGTCCATATAATAGAGAAGAATTGAATCATGGTTGCGCTTGTATAAGATCCCATTGCTTAGGAAGAACTTGGCTGAGAACCTCCGCAAGAATTTCTTGTCATTAAATGACTCCCTTTCAGGATACTCTTGAGCTTTGAGATATCTTTTCACCTCATGAAACCAAGGCTTCTCCTCTACACCATCAGTGTCAATCTCATAGCAGTGCGCTGGTTCGTCAAATATTTTGATAGTAATTCGGGGAGCTTTGTAGTCCCATTTGACTTTGAACATGGATGACATGGTAGCTAAGGCATCCGCCAACTGATTCTCTTCCCTCAGAATGTGCTCAAAGGTAACCTCTTCAAAGTATGGGATCAAGGTTAGCACAAGTTCTTTATAAGGGATAAGATTTGGATGTTTTGTATCCCACTCTCCTTTAACTTGACTGATTACCAAAGCTGAGTCTCCATATACACTTAAGAATTTGATTCTTATGTCAATAGCAACTTTAAGACCCAGGATTCACGCTTCATACTCGGCCAAATTGTTGGTACAGTCGAAGCAAAGTCTGGCAGTGAAAGGCGTATGGCAACCTTCGGGGGAAATGATCACAACACCAATTATGTTTCCCAATGCATTGGAAGCTCCATCAAAAACCATAGTTCATTGGGATCCTTGTTCAGGTACTTCATACAGTCCAGGATTTTCACCATCTGTTGCTAACATGATATTCTCGTTCGGGAATTGAAAGTTCATGAATTGGTAGTCATCCATAGCTTGATGTGCCAAATGGTCTTCCAGCACACTTCCTTTTATTGCTTTTTGTGTAGTGTACTGGATATCATACTCAGTTAAAATCATTTGCCATCGATCTATCCTTCCAGAGAGAGTTGGCTTCTCGAAGATGTACTTGATAAGATCCATTTTAGAGATCAATAGAGTAGTATGACTCAACATGTATTGTCTTAGTTGGCGAGCAGCCTATGCCAAAGCATAGTAATTTATCTCGACCAGGCTCATTATGTTTCCCCAGCATGCACCCCATTGAATTATCTAACATGGTTAAGTACATGATCATAGGTCTTCCTTCGACTGGTGGCATCAAAATTAGAGGTTATTGAAGATACTCTTTGATCTTGTCAAAAGCTATTTGACAGTCGTCATTCCATTTTACCACTTAGTCTTTCTTCAGCAGCTTGAAGAGTGGTCCACAAGTAGCAGTCAAGTGAGAGATGAATCGGGCAATGTAGTTGAGTCGTCTTAGAAAACCTAGGACCTCCTTCTCAGTACAAGGAGCTGGAATTTCTTGGATTCCTTTGAATTTTGTAGGATCGACTTCAATACCTTTTCCACTGACGATAAAACCTAGGAGCTTACCAGACCTTACCTCGAAGATGCATTTGTTGGGATTCAACCTCAGCTTATATTTCTTCAGCCTCTCAAACAGCTTGTACAGATGATCAAGGTGCTCTTCCTCAGTTTGGGACCTTGCTATCATGTCATCAACATAGACTTCTATCTCATGATGAATCATATCATGAAATAAAGCCACCATAGCCCATTGATAATTTGCGCCTCCACTCTTCAGCCCAAAAGGCATGACCTTATAACAGAAGGTGCCCCTCTGTGTGACAAAAGTGGTCTTCTCCATGTCTTCGGGCGCCATTTTGATTTGGTTGTAACCCAAGAAGCCATCCATGAAGGAGAATACCTTGAGTTGAGCAATGTTGTTAACCAATACATCATTATATGGTAGTGGGAAGTCGTCTTTGGGGCTTGCCCTATTTAAATCCCTATAGTCTACACACATATGGACCTTACCGTCTTTCTTTTGCATTGGAACAACATTTGCAACCCATTGGGGATACGACGTCTCTGCCAAGAAACCTGCATTGAACTATTTCACTACCTCAACCTTGATCTTTTCGGACATGTCAAGACGCATGCGATGAACCTTTTGTTTGATCGGAGAACAACCCTCTTTCATTGGTAGACGATGAACCACGATATCAGTATCGAGCCCTGGCATGTCTTCATATGACCAAGCAAATACCTCAACTTAGTCATGCAATATCTGAACCAATCTGCTCTTGACACTGTCTTCCAAGTTGGTGTCGGTCTTGACTTTTTTCTTATTTTCCTCAGTACCCAAGTTTATCACTTTGACCGAATCTTCGTGCGGTTGGATGGCATTTTCCTCTTGTATCAGGAGTCTGGCGAGTTCTCCAGGTATCTCATAATCTTCTTCACCTTCGTATTCGGCTTGATAGATTGGATTTTTGAAGTCATAAACGGCAATAGCAGAATTATTGTCAATGAGATCCGAAGTGGATGTGGATCTGCAAATGTGTGTGCATGTAAGGTCACATGGCTATTTTGAAAATGCAATAAAGTAAAAGAAATACAAGGAGCACAAAATTTAAATGCAAAATCATCCAATGTTTTCATTAAATGAGCATATGATATATGAAATGACAACCCTTAACAAATGGACCATTGTGCCCCGGGCAAGGCACGTGGTTTAAAGTCATTTTTTTGAATTAAATTATACAAACAAAGTTCTTAAAACAATAAAAACGGGAAATGGAAATTACTCCTGGTTGAAGGAGATTGAGATGAAGTCTTTGGAATTCCAGTTGTTGAGTCTACCATCGGCAGTTGGGAATATCCAGTCGTCCAAGTCACCATTACTATAAATGTCTTCCAGTGCATTGACTTTATTGTTGCTAATACGGAGAGGTGGTCCACAAGTACGAGCACGTCGAACCTCTTTCTGAGCCTTTGAAGTAAAACATAACCCAAATTTGTCAGATTTGTAGGGGATGTCAGGAAGTTGTCCCCAGATAGTGCAGCCTCCATCTTCTATAACTGCCCTAGCATCCTTCAAAGAAGCCATTCTTGGTGTTTCCTTAGCAGTCTTAGGAGTAGCAGGCATAGCTTTAGCAACAACAATCGTTGGAGGGATTACCTCAAATGTTTGACAGGGGGTTTCAATGAATTCGCCATCCATTTCAACATATTTGAAAGAATTCAAATGATTGGCCATATATTCTTCCTCTCCACAGACTGTGACAACCTTCCCTTTTACTGGGTATTTCATCATTTGATGCAATGTAGAGGTAACCTCACTTGCCCCGTGAATCCATGAGCCTCCATCAGGGCAGGCTCAGTAACTTTATCTTTACCTCGAGCAGTGGCGGTTGGCCCAGCAGCAGGAATGCGAAAAAGTGTTGTTGTAGTTGTTGGAGGAGAGATCTTTGGAAAGAAAATCCTTCATGTCCTAGTGACCTTACTAGTTCCGACAATGTTTGTAATTTCAGGATCTTCATTTTCAGTAATCCATGGCTCTTGCTTGACACCATGAAAATAAACTTCTTCCCCATAGTTCCAGGGCACAGCTTTGTCAGATGAATACGGGACTGGCCCCGGTGTATGATAATTAGGGGAGACACTCTTGGCTCAGCAGGAATCCTTATAGGGCCTTTAGAGGTGATCCTAATAGGGGTGTTGGAGATTTTGATTATGGAAACATCTTGAGGTAAACTTTTCACTTATGGAGTTTTCTCGAACAGAATTTTATGGCTATCAATCAGGCGTTGAATACCTTTCTTCAGCCACATACAACCATTGGTTTTGTAAGCACAATGGTAACAATTTTTAAGGCAGCTGGGAAATAAATCGGCTCTCAGCAAATTCTTCTTAACAATCAATAAGGGAGTAGCCAAATCATTGATGGTGGAGACAAAGGAAGCATCGTCAATAGCATTGACACCTTTACCATGATTGGGCATGGGAGCAGTAATGACATTAGGGGTTTGTTGAGGGTCAAACTCAATCACTTTATTATCAATAAAATCTTGGATCTTGCTCTTTAAGGTCCAATAATCATTGGTATCGTTCCCAGAGCTATTGGAATGATAGGCACATTTTGCATTCGGGTTGTATTATGGAGATGAAGTATTGGTGTTACCAAATCTTCCTTCAACAGATGTTGTAAAGCTTGAGACGGTGGCATGTCGATTCTAGCGAATTGCCTTCTTGGGACATCGTGCCTTTGTTGATTGTTTGATTATTGTGGTCGTTGAACTAGGGTCAGGTTTGAAATCAATACATCTCCTACTGACTGATGACGATCATTCTTGATACGGCTTCTTTTTCCATAAATAACATTAGTTTCCTTCTTACCAACAAATGGTTTCTTTACAGCATTAGAGGTTAAGGCCATATGGATCTCTCCTCTTTTGATTCCACTTTCAACCCACTCTCCAGTCAAAATTAATTCAGTAAACCCTGACGAAGAACTCCCAATAAGCAAGTTAAAGAATGGACCAGTCAAGGTGCCCATAAACATGTCCACTAATTCTCTGTCAGTCAACGGGGGTTGCATCCTTCCATCCAGGTCCCTCCATTTTTGAGCATACTCCTTAAAGCCTTCATTTGAACCCATTATTATATTTTGTAATTGCACGTAAGTTGGTGCAAGATCAGCATTGTATTGGTATTGTCTGTAGAAGGCAGCTGCCAGATCCTCCCATTTGTGGATATTAGTCCCCTTAAGTTGATAGAACCACTCCAATTGTGTCCCATATAAGCTTTCTTGGAAGAAGTGCACCCATAACTTCCTATCGATGGTGTGTGGTTGAATCTTGCGGACATAAGACCTCAGATGCATCTTTGGACAGGAGACCTCATCGTATTTGGCGAAGACAAGAACTTTAAATTTATGGGGAATGACCACCCCAGGGACCAGACCTAAGTCTCCAAAGTCTAAGCTAGGCACTTTTTGGATCTCTACAGCCTTAAGTCGGTCTTCCAACTATTTGTATTTCTCATCCGTCGGTGGATACTGCTCTCCGGAATAGTCTTCATCCTCAGTAATCTAGTTATTTCCACCCCCAGCTCTTGTGCTTCTAACTTCCTCTTCTTGATTGTCTTCATCCTCAGAAGAAGCCTCTTCTATTTGAGCCAGTCGGGAAGGCCCTTTGAACCTTCTTCCCATGTTAAGGATAACATCCCTCTTCTTGGTTTTCTTCTTGGTGGCAAGGAGTGCCATCATCTCTTGCTGACCTTTAGCTAGGTTGAGGAGAGTCTCTTGGAATTGTGCGTGTTGAGTTTGCAGATCTTTTACGGTTTTCTCTAGAGCCATCTTATACTGAAATAAATAGTAAAAAGATGAGGAAACTTGTATTGGAAAACCTGCTTATGATATGATTCATGCTATGTGGATGCAATGTTTTCAAGGACCTTAAGGAATTTAAATTTGCTAGCCAAAAGAGGAAACAAACACAACAATTGTATTAATGAGTTCAAAGATTACAATTTACCCTTGGGCTTACAATGAAAAAAGCAAAAAGGTCTCAAAGAGACGACAAAATAGACTCTTAAAACAAAAGACTTAAGTCTCCCACGGGCGCTTCCTCTTTGGTGCAATGTATGCATTCAAGCTTCTCTCCTCGTGAAGTTGCCTTGTGAGCTCCAACACATTTTTCTCACTTGTGTATAACCGGGATTCAAAGGTGTCTCATTCCCCCCTTGAGTTGAATCCATAATCTCTGCAACTCTTCGATGTCGGTAGGCATGTCAGGATGAAGAATGGTATAAGGAATATCTCCCTCGACAACAGGCTCCACCACTATTGGTAGGATAGCAGCATATGGCATCATGAGATTTTGAGCGCGAGCTCGCGCCCATTTAAGATAAGGCTCTAAAGGAATAGAGTTCTTATGTCCCAAAGTCTTGCTATCAACCTTGTTAACCATGCCCCAAGCTCGTACAAACCTTCGATGATAACCTTGGACATCGTTCCCATAGTCAAATATAATACCTTGAATGAGTGCGTCATGGGGACCATCTCTTTGAGTATAGCCAAATTGTCATAGAGTCAAAGAAGGGTTATAAGTAATACCTCCCCTAATACCCAAGAGTGGAACATTAGGGAACTCCCTACAATGGTCAACGATAGTAATGTCCTTTAGAGATTGGGAGAACCAATGGACATTTGTATGAGAAATCGACATTATTCTTTGTGACCAATTTAGACCTTGTTCATTCTTCAAAACTGACTGGGAAAGGTGAGAAATAAACCACCTAGACAGCAACAGAATGCAACACATAAGAGCTCCTCTGTTCCTCATGGTGCGAGTGTGAAGACAATATAGAATGTCTCCAAGTAAAGCAGGCACAGGGTTACGAGAAAGGAAGATCTTGACAGCATTCACATCTATGAGTTGGTCTGGATTAGGGAACAGTACTAACCCATAGATTAGAAGAGCCAAGACTTCTTAAAAGGCTTGCAAATCCATATCCTCCTAAAACAGTTAAGCCTTATCTAATAGAAACTTATCTAGAAAACCCTTGACTCTGATCCTTGTTTCCCAATTGGCTACAATATCATACCTTTTCAAATGTAGGGCTGATGCAATCTCCTCAGGTTGTGGATCTTTCTCTAAATCGGTGAAGGGAACTTGATCAAGAATAGGTACTCCTAATAGTTGAGAGAACTCTTCCATTATGGGCACCAATTGATAATCGAGAAAGGTGAAACAATGATGTTTAGGATCAAAGAATTGAAAGAGCACACACATCATTTCTTCTTTAAAGCTTAAGATAACCAGATTGAGAAGTCGACGATGTCTTTTGGTGAACAAAGAATTCTTAGGAACCTTTGATTCTAACTTTTGGAGTTAGGGAGGCACTTTTACAAAGCTGATTCAAATGGTATTTCTACGAGTGGGAGCCATATCCTACAAAACAGGACAAAGATAAATCCCTAGGTCCTTGAAATGGTTAGTGAAAATGCTATGGCATCATGTCATGATGTTTACGATGTTATGAACAAATAATCATATGCACATAAAGCACACAAGGTCTTAGGTTTAGGCTTGCATGAGGTTTATAGGTAAGTACCCTCTTGAAGTTTTAGTTGGTTCAACGTGTCCTAAAAGAAAGTAACCGGGTTCTAAGGAATCTCAATATCAGTGATCTTTCTTCATCGAACATTGTTTCACCACAAGCAATCTTTTTTCGCGACGGAAATATCCCGAAAGTCCGATCTTAATGAGTGTAGTATCGAGTATCAACCAACTTCAGTCTTGCACCAAAGTCAGCTATCTCACTACTTTCTAATGGCCAAGTTGTTCAACTAAGGTTCTACAGTCAATTAGTGCTTTATGACACCACTCAGCGGTCTCGTATTCTCCTTGATTTAACTCAAGGGACACTGGTACCCACAAATGCGTCGCACTAATGTAGCTATCGCTTCAACCATATCGATCTATACCGTACAGTCTCTACGATCTATTGCTACTTGACTAATATGCCCCAGATCCGGGTATAGGATCTTTACAAGTAATAAACCCAACCATAGACCCCAAATGTAAATAAAACAAGGCAAAAATGTAAAGCAAATAAATGTGATCTAGCTCTTAAGGTAACCTCACTTTTAGCTTCTCTCCCCAGCAGAGTCGCCAGTTCTGTAATACGATGGGAGAACTGACTTGGGGGTTTTGCGTTTGATTGGAAATTTTGCGGATAGCAAGAGTCGCCACCGACTTTTCTTTTATCCAATAAAGGAAAGGGTTAAAAGAACAGGAAAGACCTTTTAAGAAATTTTCTTGAGTTCAGGGGGTAGGTTATGAAAAGGGAAGGTGTTAGCACCCTTTTCATCCGTAGTTATCTACGAGCTCTTAATTTCTTGATCACTTTGAAATGCTTTGTGTTTATGTAAGTTTGAAAATATTTTGAAAACTTCTAAGTTTGGAAAACTTTGCAATGATTCTCGCATTGTTGAGAATGTATACAAAGTGTTGGCTTTGAAAATATTTGTTGAAAGGAAGTGTTTGGAAAGATGTTTGAAAATGCCAATGTAAGGCCATTTTGTAATAATTCTCGTATCGTTGAGAATGTCTACAAAATGTTTGTTTGAAAAGTGTTTTTGAAAGTGTGAGGTGTAAATGGTTTTATTTGTGAGCAAGCAATTACGAGCAATCTACCTACTCAAAAAGTCTTGTTCTTTTCCTCCTCTTTAGATAGTGCTATTTTACCATTGATTGGTAGAGAGCCTTATCATTGGATGTGAGGGACAGGTGTGGGTTATCGTACAATCTTAGAAGGAAACTTGTAAGATGTTTTAGAAATTGTCGTAAGGGACTAATATCATTTACCAAAGGCGGCATTGAAGGGTCATTGAGGGACTATGATCTTTTAATCGAGGGTCTTTTGCTAAAACATCTCACGTTTGAGGGACATGATTGTTTTCATCTGAGGCAACAAGTGTAGGTTACCCTAGAGGTGCAAGTGTGCAAGGTGTTTGATTTCAAGTATTTATCTTTGAATTAGGGTTTTGCTAAGTTTGATTTTAAATCTTGTTATGCAAACCCTAATTACTAGCAATAATAAGGAAAGCGATAAATTACGGAATTTAAATGTCCTACGCTATTACAACGCTTTGGGAATGAGGGGTACAATTTTGTAAATGATGGGAGGAAAGCAACAAAGCCCTAATTACTATTACAAACCATTGAATATGAATTGAAATAATAATACAAAAATGTAAAGATGAAGAAGCAAAAGGAAATTGTTTTTTAGGTTTTTTTGGTGGAGAAAAAGTTTAATGTTTTAACATAATTAGATTAATTAATTTTATTTACAAAAGAATTTAATTAATTATTCAATAAAAACCTAAAATCTAAGTTAATTAAAATAAAACCTAAATCTAATGTATTTTTTTTATAAAAATAATTAATATTAATGACAAAGAAAGTATTTTATATTGTAGAAAAATAATAAAATTCAGTTCTAAATATTAACAAAAAAATAAAATAATATTTTTAATTAAATTAATTAAGAAAATATGTTTTTGTATTTTAGTTTTTAAATAAAAATAAATAAATAAGTAAAGTATAGAAAATATAAAGGATAAAGAGAAAATATTGGCTAGGGGGTTTAAAAAGAAAGATGGGAATTAAAAGTAGTAAAAAGGGCGCTAGGCCCAAATGTGTGTTTTTGTTGAACTCAGAAAATAAAATAAAAATAAAAGATGGGCCTGCATGTTATAAAGCAAAAAAGGGGGTGAGAACAAGAAATTCAGATTAGGCCCAAGTTCTGAATCCATCGCCTGTTTTGATCCCATATGGCTGACTTCTGATGGTCCATGGTGGGAAAGCACATTTGAGGCCTCATATTAAATGGCTGGTAGATCTGATGGTCCAGTCACAAGGTTTCATAACGTGCGCCCACTGCTTGATATATTGAATCTTCAAGGAAATATTAAGAAAAAACTAAAAGGGTACCATTGGGACTCTAACCCAGGTCTCTAGTAACAAATGCCTTATGTGCGCTTCATCTACCACTGAGGTGGCTATTTTATCTGGTATTAAGACAAGTTACATTAAATATAAAATGAAACCTTTCCTAAACACACTTCATCTTCTTCATTGCGCCAGCATCTCCATTGTTACATTTTCAAATTTCTGATCTTGCTCATTTCTCAACCATTTTCAAAAGTATAAATATGAAACTTGCTCCATTTTTCAATACGAATTCAACCATGTAAACAACGTAAACTATAAATAAAAGATGAACATTAATTTATTTTGGTACCAAATAAAACCTAATTTTTTCAGAAAGTTGAAACTCAAAATTCGCATCACTCAGGCAACATAAATGAAAACTAAAGGCATGGTTAGCTTCAGGGTTATGATGTCTATATTTTTTATTCACAAAGTTACCATTAATTATGCTTGTAGAGAGAGTTAAAAGTTGAGAAAACTTACCTCAAAGCTGGAAATCGTGTATGGAGTTTGAGCACTTCTGGAAGTGTGGTGATGATCTGAATAGCTTCTAGACTCCAAGGAAGCTAATGCAACTCTTACTTTATGCTGAAAGTGGCTGAATCGTGTTGGAGAAGTCAATGTGCATAGCTCTGTTTTTGAATTTTGAAGATGAGGAAGATGTTGTTAAAATTGTGAAACATGGATGGGGATGAGTTATATTTGATGTATGGGAGCTTTGAGAATGATTTAGAGGGAAAATGCACGAGTGGATTGTGAGGTTGAAGTTTTTGGCCAGAAATGACAAGTTATAGAGGTTTGGATGAAGTTCTGGGTTTTAGGGAGTTTTAGGGTCTTTCAAGGCTTGTGAGTTTGTGTGTTGGGTTGGGTTGCAAATAACCCATCTATTTATAGGCAAGAGGTTTGGAAGCTTGAAGGGATCATAAACAAGAGATCACATGCTATGGTATTGAAACTTGATTTTGAAGCAAGCTTGACAAACATGGTTTCAATGCATAATACAAGGGCTTGTAGGGTGGCTAGAGGCTTTAAACATGTTGCTTTTGAGCATACATGTTGAGTGTAATCATAACAAACAAGTTAGAGGCTCAAGACAAGTTGACTTTGTGATTAAAGTCACTTTTCCAAAATGGAAGTGTGAACTTTCTTCCCTAAATGGCATGATCACTTGGACAATGGCTCAAGATCTTGGATAATAGCTCAGTTAGTTGTGTAAACATCTAATTATGGGTATATTTACAAGTCAATAGGCCTGTAAAGCAAGATTATGCAGCATAGTGTTGTACCCCAAATTTTGACCTAAGATATCGTCTCCTACCCGCATCATTACATTACAAGTGTTTTGATCCATCGATTTTAAAATTCATAACTTTTTTCAGGCCAAGAGCTATTTATGCTGAACATCAAATCATTTAATCGATTCGTGCTAAAACGATGTTTATTAATTATTTATTATCTTAAATCTAAATAATTGAAATTCGTTTTCGATTATTATGAGGTTTAAAGATGTATAGATAATAAAATAAACATTAGAGAAGAGGCGCATTAATTGTGCGGATAGTATTTATTTATTACTCACTATCTTAAATTTAAATAACTGGAATTTATTCTTAGTTATTACATAATTTAAAGGTTTATGAATAATATAATAAATAGTCGGAAAAAAGTTCATTTGGTCAATAACGATTATTTAATCATTTGTCATTCTAAATTAAATAATTGAAACCCTATTTCAATTATTATAGTTTAGAAAGTTATGGATGAAGAATTAAATAATTGAGGCTATTAATCGATCAATGACACTTATTTATTTATCTGTTTATTATTCTGAATGTAGGTAATTGAAATTCGTTTTCAATTATTATTCGTTTAGAGAAGGGTAAACGATAAATAAATAATTAAAGGGAATTAGAATTTAATTGGCAAATAGTGTTTTTTATTCATTTTTTTTATTGTACAGTTATTATGTAAACATTGTATCTATTACAATAAATTACAATAATAAATTTACAAAAAACTAAAATGAAGTAAAAAAACTAATCTAATATTCCTAATTCTAAAACTTCCGATCCAATGCGTTTTGTCTGCTCACTTAATGTTACCTGCAAAATTAAAAAAAAAAAGAGATTAGAATTCGAATAAATGATTAAAAAGCGAAATTATTAAAGTTTCATCATTAAATGCAATGGCCGGAATCAGTTACTCTTTTTTGCAAATCACGGGATTTCTCCCGGTTCACAAAAAAGAAAGGAATTTTAAACATATGCACAAGTTTATGTTTTCCAAAAAATTGCATGTTTAAATTAGCTGCATTATTTTCAAATCCCAAATGCAATTTCAAAAGCATACAGCATACAAGTACCTGCATGAACTACATATGCAAGCATGCTAACGTAAACAATGCCCACACAGCAGAAAAAAACAAAACAAGTTTTTGTATTAGAGGAAAACATGCAGTTTAACTACATATGCAAGCAATATGGACATTCCATTTTCATCATTTTCTGGCCATTTGCAGTTTCAGAAAAAGTACAGCTTATCACTTTTTTTATCAAAGCTATACTGAGAGAAAAGAGAGGGAGAAGTGTGGGTTTTACAGGCTTGGCATAGGCAGAAAAAGGATATACAAGACAAACTAAAATATAGCCAGTAGAGATAATAACATAAAAGAAGAATAGAAACAAATTGGAGGGACAGTATAGTGCAGAATGCCCAGGAAATCCCAAAGCACATTTCAAACTTCCAGCCTGTAGCGAAAGGAAGAGAGGGAAGTTGTTATAACAATAACCAAAGGAAACCAATATGGTAGGAGAGATATCCAAGCCTTCAAAAAACTTAGAAAAAAAGAGTTATCAGAAAAAACATACAAAGCTCAGCAAACCTGCATAATCATCGATATACTGTCAAAAACTATTTCAACCATACACCAAAACTTTGCAAAATGGATTGAGCCATTCAAGCCAACATCATCATTCTATTGTCAAAGAGTTATCAAAACAATATCACGCCCAAAGAACCAGTTAAAACCACACCATCAACATGGCCTAGAAAGGACTCATACCCTGTTTCCATCAAACCTGTCCAACTAGCACGTAATCACCACATTCATAACCATGTCCAACTATTATTCAAGCCAGAACATCATCAATCCAAAAGCCTGAAACGATCCAAGCTAGAACCAATTTCTAAGGCAACAGGCTAGGCCTCAGTATCAACATCACTGGCCTTTCAAACTATTACTCAAGCCAACATCATACAAAAAAACATTTTCCAGAACAATACACATCGTATAGCATCACGTTCAAGAAGAAGAAGAAAACAGAATCATCATACAGTATCACGTTCAAGAAGAAGAGGAAAAACAGAAGCACAGTACCAAGGCCAACAAGGAGAAGAAGCAATCACAGTACAGCGATAACAAGAAGAAGAGGAAAAATCACGTAAATACCGGTCACCGTAGCGGGCTCGCTTCCCCTCTCCCCACCGCCTGGCCTCCGTCGCTCCTAGCCTCCTCCTCCGTCTCCATCTAGGTAACGGTCCCTTCTCCTTTCTATTTCCTTGGAACATCCTCAATCAACATTAACAATCAAGTGTAAGAATTAACCATAAAGATCAAACATAATAGAAATCGTAGAATCAAAATCAACATGCAAAAACCGAATTAAGCGTTAATCAATCGCGTTCTTACCGAATCCGTAGCCGTCCCGTTTCTCGTTCAACTGGAGGGAAGAGGAGCTGGAGTGGGTGGCCATGGCAAGGAGAGACAGCAAGGTTCAAGGGCAAGTGTGAAGAAGAAGATGCGAAGAAGAAGATGCGAAGAAGAGGCGCGCCGTTTCTGCCCAACAAGACTAACCCTAATCCCAATTTGTTAAACATAAGATTAACCCTATGCTTTGTCAACTCATGGGCCTCACCCTTTTCTTCCCAGCTTAAGCCCACGACCTGCTTTCTTGCACCCCCCCCCCCCCCCCCCCCCTCTCGTTTATGAGCTTCTGCCTTGGGCCTTCAGCCATCTAGCCCATATGCCTTTTACTTGTTTCTTTATTTTAATACATCCTTTTATCTTTTTTCATATAATCCTTTTTAAAGTTATTATTTATGTTAATTAATTGATAATTATATTTAAAAAAAAACAAAGATATGTCTAAAATAGTTTTTTTAATTAGTTGACCTCTTAGTTTAATTTTGGATTTTAATTTAAGAATTTTTATTCCTTATTTCATTAAGATAAATTGTTAATTTTTAATTTAATTTGGAACCCCTTTTTTAATAAGTATTTTATTTATATACATAAAAAAACATAGAATTTAAGGTTGTAGACATTTTATTTATTAATTAATTTCTCTCTTACATCATTATCAATCAAAAAATCCTAAAACACATAAAAATAGAAAAAAACTAAAGAATATTTTATTAACTCATTTTCTTGTCTTATTAATATTAATATCAAAATATATCAAAAAACTTAATAACATTAAACCAAAAAATCATAAAAAACGCATTATTCGCATCATTCATTCCATCATTTAGATTATCGTTATTTAATCGTTATTCGCATATTTTGTCCGTGTATTTATTTGTTTATTCGGTTTATGCTTAAATCCAAGGGAAAAAACAGTAAATTTGTTGACTTCATGTCTTCAAGTCTAACTGCGCGAATTTTCGCATTTCATTAAAACTTAGGATAATTTTTCCTCAAATATTCACCCTTCTTCAAAATTTCAACCTTTTCAAGACTTATACCTTTTAAGCAAAAACTTCGACATTAGGTCGTCGTATCTTCAAAAACCCGTCCGTATCCCTTTTCGGCCAAAACGATTTATTTTCAATCAAGCGATCAATTTTAAATAAAACAGATATTTCAAAAGGTTCCTATAGAGTACTATAGATGCATTGGGTGCTAATACCTTCCCATTGTATAACCAACCCCCGAACCATAAGATCTCTTTTCAAAAAACGCTTTGTATTTTTTATTAGTATTTACATTGCATATCTAGGGTTTTATTTCGCTCTTTTCCCCTTTTCCTTTGGAAACAATAAAGCGCGGTGGCGACTCTTGCTTTTGTGAGACGAATTAATCAATAATTCGATCTCCGATTTACCCCGCTACATTTTTTATCGCTACAGAATTGGCGACTCTGCTGGGGACAGATTGACCTCTTGCTGGTCCATCCCTAAGTGGGTTAAGCCTAATTTGTCTTATCTGTTTTACTATTATTTGATTTGCTTGATTATATGTTTAAATTGGGGTGTTTTGGTTTTTTGCAAAGGACGAATCCTATACCCGGATTAAGTAACACTTAAGGAATAGGACGGGCGGTATAGTCATGTTAACTTTGAGGGAGTAATCCCGAAGAAGGAGGCATGAGATCCCCCACTCAATGGAAGGCCCTCTTGAACTTAATATTTGTTTACCGAGTAATCGGGAAGACATTATTATTTTCGACCTAGGAGCCCGAGAAGTTGAGGACCGTAGAACCCTAACCCATCTTGGCCTTTTTAGGTGTAGCGCGGAGACTATAACGGAGTAATTCGGAAGTAGTTGTCACGCGATGCTACGCTCGGACGAGTTTCTCTTGAGAATATTGCTAATTATTGAGTAATCAAGACGTTGGCAATATCCGAAAGAGGGATGTAGACTCTGGGAACTCTTAGAACCTTGTCTTACAGGTGTGACTGGACCATTAGTACATACCTTTGGGTGGGCTTTACCCTCGACTCCATGCTGAACGTTGAACCTTTAAACCCCATGTTTGCAAACTTGTGTGTGACTGTTGCATTATCATTCATTCATGCATTCATCAACATCTTTGTAAAAAAAACTTGTTTTTCAAGGAACTTTGGAATGATTTTTGCAAACGTCTCAGGGTATTATGGAACTTGGAAGGAGAAATACTCGAAGCTTTAGCTTCAAAGAGCCCGAGATTGAAGAACTGAAGAGTTTGATTCCAAAGATAGAGAGTCCGACAGATTTTCAGAAGAAGTACGGGTCCATCGTACCGCTCATGAAGCGCAAGATGAAGAAAGGCATCCTCAACACATTGGTTCAGTTCTATGATCCCCTGTACCGATGTTTCACCTTCCCGGATTATCAGTTGATGCCTACTTTAGAGGAGTACTCCTATATTCTTGGTTTGTCGATCGCCAACTGTGTTCCTTTTTCTGGATTGGAAGAGGAGCCCAAGTCCCATGAGATAGCAACCATCACCCACCTGAAGAAGTCAGAGATAGAGGAGAATATGACTACGAAAGGAGGAATCCAGGGTTTGCCGGCACAGTTTATGTTGAAGAAAGCTCGTTATTTTGCTGATACAAAGGATATTGTTGCCTTCGAGGACGTGTTTGCTTTACTCGCATATGGTCTTTTCTTATTCCCTAACGTTGATAAATTTGTGGATGTCAATGCCATCAGAATCTTCCTGATTGGAAATCCGATTCCTACGCTGCTAGGGGACACGTATTACTCCATCCACCTTCGAAACTCTTATCAAGGAGGGATGATTATTTGTTGTGTGACGTTGCTGTATCAGTGGTACGTCTCGCATTTACCTGGGTCCGATGCTTTCTGGGATCTCGAGAGGGAACCGCGTTGGGCGCCAAAGACTATGGCTCTCACTCATTTCGATATTGACTGGTACAATCGAGTTTACCATGACGTGGAGATCATTGACAGTTGTGGTGCTTTTCCCAACGTACCTCTTCTTGGTACGAGGGGTGGAATCAACTACAACCCTGTTTTAGCACGCCGTCAGTTCGGGTACCCGATGAGAGATAAGCCGAACAGTATCCATGTGAGTGGTTTCTTTCTTCAGGAAGGACAAGATCATCAGGCTGCTAAGAGGGAGATTGAAGGAGCCTGGCGCCATATCCACAAGAAAGGGAGAGATATGCTGGGACATAGAGGTGCCGTTTCTTTAGAACCTTACCTGCAGTGGGTCCGCGCTAGGGCTTGTGCTCTCAAGATGCCATATAAACTTGAGAAACCTTTATTCCCTGCCATCGCACCATCATCAGTTGTTATCCCTATCGCGGATGTAGGAGAATATCAAGGAAACCTGGCTAGGATGAAGTCCGAAAGGGATGCTTGGAAGGAAAAGTACCATATGTCTGAATATGAGAATCGAGTCCTGACTCGACAGCTGAAAGAAAAGAAGGAGTTGTTGCTTATTCAAGACGGCCGGTTCGTTGACCACGATGAGAAGCTTCGTCAGAAAGATGCCTTGCTGAAGAAGTATGCGAGTGAAAGGAAAAGAAAAAGGGAGGGTTCGGTAAGCGTGGCTCTCGTTCCTAACCCGCAGGAAGAAATCATCAATCGACTGATAGCGGAAAAGAAGGATATGGAAGACTTTTACGAAGAAAAGATCAAGAAGCTCCAATTACAGCTGGTGTTTGGTCCGTCATCTGAGGATTCCGAGTGAGCTTTAGCTTTAGTTTATTTTATTGATGTCATTTTGTAAAACTATGTAAAAGGGCTTCATGCTCCGAAGTTGTAATTTATTGTTTTATTAAGGGCTTCATGCTCCGAAGTTGTAACTTATTGTCTTATTTTGGGCTTCATGCTCCAAGTTGTAATTTACTGCTTTCATGTTTTAAAAATGTAATTTGTCACTTTATTATGGTTTTCATGTTGCGAAGTTGTAATTTATTGCTTTCATTAGTGGATTTGTTATCCCAAGGTTGTAATTTACTATTTCAAATTGTAAGTTGTAATTTATCGCTTTTGATTAACGGATTGAGTTTTTGTTGTTCTAAATTCCTTTACCATTGATGTATGCAAAGTTACTAAAGTTCCTTGAAAAACTTTTAAAATGAGTCATCATTTGCATCGCCATCATGCATCATTTCACATTCCACCTCACATGTTTTCTAGAGTCTCATTCTTGTTCTTTTTCCACCGAAGGTTGTCAAGCTGTCTCACTGATACGACGCTCGGGCCAATCGTCAGAGGAAAATGGAAGATTTGGAACAGGAAAATCACGAGCTTCGTGGGGAAGTTGCTACACTTCGTGCCGAGATGGAAAAGTTAACAGCGTTGGTGGAAAGTTTGGTGGTTGTTCAGAATCAGCCATCGACTACGGCTGCCGAGATTCAGACTTCAACTCCAGTGGTTTCCGAAATTGTTACAGTTCCTGCCTCCGCAACTCAAATCAACTCTCCGCTTCAACATCAGATGCCGAAAGGTTTTCCGTGGGGAATGCCTTACAACTTTGTGCCAGAGGGGTATCAGCCCACCGTACAACCTCTATTTCAGCCTGCATTGTCTCTTCCTCAACCAGAGACAACTGCCATGCCGCCAGTAATTCCGTCTGTAACACCTTCTCCGCAACCAGTTATGACGACCGTTGCTCCTGTGGTCCACTCAGTGCCATACTTGAATGAACCAATTTATCCTGCCGAGCCCGCTGAAAGTTTGGGTCTTTTTGATAGAATGGAAGAATTTCAGGATCAGTTCCAGGAAATGCAGAAGGAGCTTAGAGCATTGAAAGGGAAGAATTTGTTTGGGAAGAGTACGCATGACCTTTGTTTAGTTCCGAATGTCAAGATTCCAGCGAAATTCAAAGTGCCAGACTTTGAGATATATAAGGGTGATTCGTGTCCTAGAAGTCATTTGACAATGTACGTGAGGATGATGTCTACGTACTCCGATGATCATGATTTGTTGATTCATTATTTTCAAGACAGCTTGACGGGTGCTGCTCTAAAGTGGTATATGGGTTTAGACAGCATTCGAATCCGTAACTTTAACGATCTTAGTGAAGCCTTTATCCATCAGTACAAGTACAACGTTGACATGGCGCCGGACAGGGATCAACTCCGGGCGATGTCGCAGAGAGACCGAGAATCTTTTAAGGAGTACGCCCAGAGGTGGCGTGAAATTGCTGCTCAAATCTATCCACCTCTTGAGGAGAAAGAGATGACTAAGATATTTTTGAAGACTTTAGGGTCCTTTTACTATGAGAGAATGATAGCCAGCGCACCCAGTGACTTCACCGAAATGGTGAGCATGGGCATGCGATTAGAGGAAGGGATTCGCGAAGGGCGTTTGGTTAAAGAAGGGAGTCCGTCTAGCAGTGCGAAGAAGTTTGGAAGTGTTTTCCCGAAAATAAAAGAGCAGGATGTCAGTGCTTTGTTTCCAGGTAGGCCTAGGAGAGGTTACTCTCACGTTGCGGCAGTCACTCCGGCTGTCCGCCCAGCTTTGATGGCCCCAGCTCATCAAATCCCGCCAACTCAACCCCGGCCATTTCAGCAGCATCCTCGACAACAGGCTTATCCGTTCAACAATCAGAACCGTTCACCCAGAAAACCGCAGTTCGATGCCATTCCTATGACGTATACTGAATTGTTCCCTGCTCTCATCAGAAAGAATCTCATCACAACAAAGCCTCCTCCTGTCGCACCGAACAGTGCTTCTCCGTGGTACAAGGCGGATCAATTCTGTGAATATCATCAAGGGTCGCCGGGACACAACCTTGAGAATTGCTTTGCTCTGAAGGCGGACGTGCAGAGGTTAATTAAGAATGGCATCTTGTCTTTTAAGGATGTTAATCCAAATGTTAGAGATAATCCTTTGCCTCGACATGGGGCAGCTTTAGTGAATATGGTGGAAGGTTGTCCGGGGAAGTTCCGAGTTTTTCAAGTCGAGCACATAAGAGAATCATTGATCAGGTTACATCAGAGTTTGAGAAGACTTGCCTTTGTTAGGCACCAGCATGATTATGACGTTTGTGAGTTTTGTTCAAGAGAGGATGATTGTCCTATTGTGAAGGAGGACATTCAGAAGTTGCTAGATCAGAGAATTATCACTATTACCTATGACCGAAATCCGGAAGATGAGGTGAATGTTATCACCCCATAATTTAATTTTCCAGAATCAGTAGAGATTGCTTACAACAGTCAGACTGCGTCTGTTGATCCTTTGATTATTTACCCGCCTGGCCCTGTGCCTTACCGCTCAGACCAAGCCGTGCCGTACAAGTATAACGCCACAATGATTGAGAATGGGGCAGAAGTCCCTATACCAACCAGACCGTCTTTTGTTAACATTGCCGATGTGAGTAGAGTTACAAGAAGTGGGCGTGTTTTTGCCGCAGTACCGTCGAGGAGACCAGAAGTTCAAGTTAGGAGGCCCATACCGGCGGAGATTCCTGTAAGAAATGTTGAACCAAGAGTTGAGATAGGCCGATCCAGTGAACCTATCCCTCACCCTGAAGAGGATGAGATCCTAAAGCTTATCAAAAGAAGTGAGTATAAGATTGTGGACCAGCTTTTGCAAACACCTTCCAAGATTTCCTTGCTTGCCTTATTGAGAGATTCTGGTGCACATAGAGAAGCCTTGATGAAGGTCTTGGACCAGGCGTTCGTAGACCATGATGTGACAGTTGATCAGTTTGATGGGATTGTGGGAAATATAACTTCGTGTAACAATCTGGGTTTCAGTGATGAAGAACTCCCGAAGGAGGGGAGAAACCATAATATGGCTTTGCACATTTCAGTAAGTTGTGGAAACGATACCTTATCAAGTGTGTTGGTGGATACAGGCTCGTCGTTGAATGTGATGCCCAAGACCACACTGTCTCGACTTTCGTATCCAGGTGCTCCTATGAGGCCTAGTGGAGTAACTGTTAAAGCATTTGATGGTTCCAGGAAGACAGTTATTGGTGAAGTGGATCTTCCCATAGTGATTGGTCCCCATACTTTTCAAATCACTTTCCAAGTGATGGATATCCGTGCTGCCTACAGCTGTTTATTGGGTCGTCCCTGGATCCATGATGCCGGGGCAGTCACCTCCACGCTCCATCAGAGACTAAAGTTTGTAAGACATGGGAAGCTAGTGATGATTGGGGGAGAGCAGGCCATGGTGGTAAGCCATTTATCATCGTTTTCTTTTATTGATGCTGACGAGGATGTGGGGACCCAGTTCCAGGGCCTATCTGTTGCTAAGAATACAGTGAAGAAGCAAGGGGCATCCATCTCTTCTTTTGAGGATGCGCGGCGAGTGGTGGAAAGTGGTTCGGCCGAAGGATGGGGCCAGGTGTTGACGTTACCCGAGAACAAGTCTGGGGAAGGTCTGGGTTTTCATCCAATATCTGCAAGGGTCAAGAAGGAGGTGGTTGTTCGTCCGATTCAAGAGGTCTTCCGAAGTGCAGGGTTTGTGCATCCTGAGGTTGATGCTATCATAGATGATGATTCCGAGGAGGATTTGCCCGTGTTTGTGACGCCTGGATTGACTTGCCAAAACTGGATAGCTGTTGATATTCCTGTGGTTATGCACATTTCCGAGTAATGTTTTGTTTATTTTCCTTTGAAAATTCGCTCTGCCCAAGGCGAAACGTATTTTGTGTCGGGCTATGAAAAATAACTATTTTTTGCTCTGCCCAAGGCAAAAGAGAAATGTCTGGGCTTTTTGTTTCAAGTATTTCCCCTTTAATGAATAAAAATGTTATTTTGTCCACTGCTGTTTTATTTTTCACTTTTTCTGGGAAATAACAATGAAAATTGATTAATAACATTTTGTTTTATTTGCACAAATCGATTTCTAAAATAAAGCATAATCATGTGTGCAGATTACTTCATGACTTAACCATCGAAAACAATGATCCTATGCCCTCTCCCAACTTTGAATTCCCTGTGTTCAGAGCCGAAGAAGAGGATGGCGAAGAGATTCCTGTTGAGATTTCCCGTTTGCTTGAGCATGATGAGAAGATTATTCAACCATTTGAAGAACCTGTAGAGTTGGTCAACTTGGGTGATGAAGAGGATAGAAAGGAAGTCAAAGTCGGAGCATTGCTTATCCCGGAGGTTAAGGAGAAGATGGTGAAGCTTCTCAGAGAGTATGTTGATGTATTTGCTTGGTCCTACCAAGATATGCCAGGTTTGGACAACGACATTGTGGAGCATCGTTTACCGTTGAGACCCGAGTGTCCACCGATCAAGCAGAAGTTGAGAAGGACTCGTCCTGACATGGCTGACAAGATTAAAGAGGAGGTTCAGAAGCAGATCAATGCAGGTTTCCTTGTTACATCGGTCTATCCTCAATGGTTAGCCAATATAGTGCTTGTTGCAAAGAAGGATGGCAAAGTTCGGATGTGTGTAGACTACAGAGATCTGAATAGAGCTAGTCCGAAAGATGACTTCCCATTACCTCATATTGACGTATTGGTCGACAGTACCGCCAAGTTCAAAGTCTTTTCCTTCATGGATGGTTTCTCTGGTTACAATCAAATCAAGATGGCGCCGGAAGATATGGAGAAGACCGCTTTCATTACACCGTGGGGAACATTTTGTTATCGGGTTATGCCGTTTGGTTTGAGGAATGCTGGTGCAACATACCAAAGGGCCATGACTGCTTTGTTCCATGACATGATGCATAAGGAGATCGAAGTGTATGTGGATGACATGATCTCCAAATCGCAGACTAAGGAAGATCACTTGGAGCATTTGTTGAAGTTATTCCAGCGTTTGAGAAAGTACAAACTCCGTCTGAATCCCAACAAGTGCACTTTTGGTGTTCGTTCTGGAAGACTTCTGGGTTTCATTGTCAGTCAGAAAGGTATTGAAGTAGATCCTGATAAAGTCAAAGCTATTCGGGAAATGCCCGCACCCAAGACGGAAAAACAAGTAAGAGGATTCCTTGGGAGACTGAACTATATTTCTAGGTTTATATCTCATATGACTGCTACCTGTGGGCCGATTTTCAAGCTTCTCCGAAAGAACCAAGGATGTGTGTGGACAGAAGATTGTCAGAGAGCTTTTGATAGCATCAAAGAATATTTGCTTGAACCTCCCATTTTGATTCCTCCGGTGGAAGGAAGACCTTTGATTATGTACCTGACTATATTGGAAGACTCCATGGGATGTGTGCTTGGTCAACAAGATGAGACTGGAAGAAAGGAACATGACGTATACTATCTGAGTAAGAAATTCACAGACTGTGAGTCTCGATACTCATTGCTTGAGAAAACCTGTTGCGCTTTAGCCTGGGCTGCTCGCCGTCTGCGCCAGTATATGATTAATCACACTACTTGGTTGATCTCCAAAATGGACCCGATCAAGTATATCTTTGAGAAGCCCGCCTTATCTGGAAGAATAGCCCGTTGGCAGATGTTGTTATCTGAATATGACATTGAGTACCACACTCAGAAAGCGATCAAAGGGAGTATTTTAGCCGATCATTTGGCTCACCAACCAATTGAAGACTATCAATCCATCAAGTTCGATTTCCCAGATGAAGATGTTATGTACTTGAAAGCTAAAGACTGTGAAGAGCCGTTACCTGAAGAAGGACCTGGTCCTGAATCCCGTTGGGGTTTGATTTTTGACGGAGCTGTGAATTCCTATGGAAATGGAATTGGGGCAATCATCGTCACTCCCCGAGGTACTCATATCTCGTTCACGGCAAGACTGAAGTTTGACTGCACGAACAACATGGCGGAATATGAAGCATGTATTATGGGTCTCGAAGAAGCAGTAGACCTAAGGATTAAAATTCTTGATATTTACGGAGATTCGGCATTGGTGATTAATCAAATCAAAGGAGAATGGGAGACTCGTCATCCTGGTTTGATCCCTTACAGAGACTATGCTAGAAGGTTGTTAACTTTCTTTAACAAAGTGGAATTACACCATATCCCTAGAGACGAGAATCAAATGGCTGATGCTTTAGCTACTTTGTCTTCAATGTTTCAAGTGAATGATTGGAACGACGTGCCTACAATCCGAGTTATGTGCCTTGACAGACCTGCTCATGTGTTTTCAGTGGAAGAGGTCACCGACGATAAACCATGGTTCTATGACATTAAACGAGTCCTTCAAACTCAAGAGTACCCGCCTGGGGCATCCAACAAAGATAGGAAGACGTTGAGAAGATTAGCAAGCAGTTTCTTCCTCAATGAAGAAGTATTGTATAAGAGGAATTACGACATGGTCTTGCTCAGATGTGTAGACAGACGTGAAGCAGACATGCTGATGCAAGAAGTACATGAAGGATCCTTTGGCACTCATGCCAATGGACATGCAATGGCTAGAAAGATGTTGAGAGCTGGTTACTATTGGATGACAATGGAATCTGATTGCTGCAAGTACGTGAAGAAGTGTCATAAATGCCAGATTTATGCGGACAAGATGCACGTGCCGCCGACCCTCCTCAATGTTATATCTTCACCTTGGCCTTTCTCTATGTGGGGCATTGATATGATTGGGATGATTGAACCCAAAGCTTTAAATGGTCATCGTTTCATCTTGGTAGCGATTGATTATTTTACTAAATGGGTGGAAGCAGCATCTTATGCTAATGTAACCAGACAGGTGGTAGTCAGATTTATCAAGAATCAGATCATTTGTCGATATGGTATCCCGAGCAAGATCATCACTGATAATGGTTCGAATTTGAATAACAAGATGATGAGAGAGCTTTGTGAAGAGTTCAAAATCGAACATCATAATTCCTCTCCTTACAGACCGAAGATGAATGGGGCTGTTGAAGCTGCTAACAAGAACATCAAGAAGATTGTCCAGAAGATGGTGGTAACTTATAAGGATTGGCATGAAATGCTTCCGTTTGCTTTACACGGGTACCGTACTTCAGTTCGAACTTCAACGGGCGTGACCCCATTTTCCCTAGTTTACGGTATGGAAGCAGTACTCCCCGTGGAGGTTGAGATTCCGTCTCTGAGGGTGTTGATGGAAGCTAAACTTTCTGAGGCTGAATGGTGTCAAAGTAGATACGATCAGTTGAATTTAATCGAAGAGAAGAGATTGACAACTTTGTGTCACGGTCAGTTGTACCAGCAAAGGATGAAGAAGGCTTTTGATAAGAAGGTTCGACCGCGCGAGTTCAGAGAAGGTGACCTTGTACTCAAGAAAATATTATCTTTCCAACCTGATTCTAGGGGCAAGTGGGCTCCGAATTATGAAGGACCGTATGTTGTTAAGAAAGTTTTCTCTGGAGGTGCCTTGATTCTCACCAATATGGACGGTGAAGATCTTCCGCGTCCCATGAACGCCGATGCAGTCAAGAAGTATTTCGCTTAGGCAAATTTCTGGTCAAATCAGTCTCGGCATCTGAACACATTCTGGAATTCAAAGTTGTTAGGGAAAATAGCGATCATTGTTTTTGTATGACCTTTTATTTCCTGTATTATTTCCCCAAGCTTTTGTAAACTGTTGGAGTCGCATTGTTAGCGAACAACCTCTTATTAATGAAATTTGAGCATTTACCTTTTGTGGGCAAAATTTTAACTTTTATGAGAAAATACTTGAAACAAATTTACTTAAAATGTTCTTATTTTAAAAAAAATGTGTCATGAATAATGAAAGGAATATTAACAGTTGTTCCGAGGATGGTCAAGCCATGAAATGCAAAACAATACAGTAATTTATCCTCGCATGATGAGCATGTTTCGTTTCAAAATTGTCATGAAGTGTTGGCTGTGTACACGCTTGGTTGTGGTGGTGCTAAGTTTGGTGACTCCCCGGCTTTTCCAGTTGAGCATTGTTTTGGCTATCTCTATCTGGGCGATTTCTGAAGTTTAGTACGTTTTGTCTCATACCGTGGTCTATTGGTGTTAGAAGATCGGATTTGGATGCTTTTCTCCTCAGAAGACTTGGACCTTGTAGCGTGATACCCTCCGACGTTGCTTTGCGTTTCCAGTTCCGTTTATCTTCCGTCTTTTCAAGATTGGCCGAGTATCTATTTTGCTGTGACGTCTTGTTTATCCCCATCTTATTCCGCCTGTCTGTTTTGTCAGCATAACATTCATTTACTCATTTACACTCATATCAGCATGCATATCCACATTCGCCGTTGATTTTGGGTCGTACTTTGTTTATTCGAACAACGTACATTTTTTCTTTCCAAGTAGAAGGTTAGTTTAGGCAGAAAATGTGCTTCCTTTCTAAATTCCCCAACTGAGCTAATCCTCACGGATGATTTTGGTTTAGCCTACCTTGCCCATTTCTGAATACGATGAATTCCCCAATTGAGTTACTTTCTCGTCGGGTGGAGTCTTGTTTGACTGTTTTCTCTCTAGTCTATTCCTGGACGAAGTTGTTGTCTCTTGCATAGGCTATTTCTTTGATTCTCCCCAGTGAAATCGATCCAAACAGTTGGTGCATTTATTTTGCACGTTAAAGTATGTGATCTCCTCGGGAAGGATTGATTCAGGGTTCTCTTTGACGAGGATTTTATTCTCTGCCAGTATCATCGCAATTTCCTCCTGATTGTTTTTGGAAAACGACAAGCGGCAGCTCTTCATGAGCAACTTGTGCGTTATAGACACTGTTGGAAAACGACAAGCGGCAGCTCTTCATGAGCAACTTGTACGTTACTTTTTGAAAATGACAAGCGGCAGCTCTTCATGAGCAACTTGTACGTTACTTGTTGAAAGCGCTGAGCAGCAGTTCTTCATGAGCTACTGGTGCGTTATTTACTTTTTGAAAACGACAAGCGGCAGCTCTTCATGAGCAACCTGTACGTTACTTGTTGAAAGCGCCGAGCAGCAGTTCTTCACGAGCTACTAGTGCGTCATTTTATTTTTCTGAAAGCGACAAGCAGCAAACTCTTCATGAGTTACCAGTACGTTACTACTTTTCTGGAATACAACAAGCGGCTTCTTTATTTGAGCAGCTTGTATGTTATCGGTATTTTCTCTGGACGACAACAAGCGGCAGCTTCTTTATTTGAGCAGCTTGTATGTTATCGGTATTTTCTCTGGACGACAACAAGCGGCAGCTTCTTTATTTGGGCAGTTTGTATGTTATCGGTTTTTTCTCTGGACAACAACAAACGGCAGTTTTCTTTATTTGAACAACCTTCGTATCTACAGTCTTATTACCTCAGCATTAATGAGTATACCTCTGAAAATCTAGCAGAGAAGTCTGTTACGAATCTATACCTCCAGAAGTCGGTAATCCGTTATCAGCAATTTGATACTCTCTGTCCGCCATCGACCTTGAGTTACTCACTGTTTTGGATCAATGATCTGTAATGGCCTATGCAATATGCTCTCTTTGTTAGGGTTAGAGGTTGTATCCCCTCGATTTTATTCACTGTCAGGAGCCTGTCGTTTGAAGTCAATAGCTTGTTTCCCCAGTAATGTATAATCAGTACCGTTGTGTTTTGTTGGTGTTCGATTCTCCCAACATTGTCTTGCTTCACACAATATCTTTCTCTGTGAGTTCGATCGCTGCATTCATATCAAACATGACGACGGCATCTTAGGACAAAATTTGCGTAGTTATGTATTTAAGTACCTTCAATCTCGTCGAAACGAAGATTTCAATCTTCATATCTCCGGATAGAAGAAACTTAAATAGGGGCAGCTGTTGTACCCCAAATTTTGACCTAAGATATCGTCTCCTACCCGCATCATTACATTACAAGTGTTTTGATCCATCGATTTTAAAATTCATAACTTTTTTCAGGCCAAGAGCTATTTATGCTGAACATCAAATCATTTAATCGATTCGTGCTAAAACGATGTTTATTAATTATTTATTATCTTAAATCTAAATAATTGAAATTCGTTTTCGATTATTATGAGGTTTAAAGATGTATAGATAATAAAATAAACATTAGAGAAGAGGCGCATTAATTGTGCGGACAGTATTTATTTATTACTCACTATCTTAAATTTAAATAACTGGAATTTATTCTTAGTTATTACATAATTTAAAGGTTTATGAATAATATAATAAATAGTCGGAAAAAAGTTCATTTGGTCAATAACGATTATTTAATCATTTGTCATTCTAAATTAAATAATTGAAACCCTATTTCAATTATTATAGTTTAGAAAGTTATGGATGAAGAATTAAATAATTGAGGCTATTAATCGATCAATGACACTTATTTATTTATCTGTTTATTATTCTGAATGTAGGTAATTGAAATTCGTTTTCAATTATTATTCGTTTAGAGAAGGGTAAACGATAAATAAATAATTAAAGGGAATTAGAATTTAATTGGCAAATAGTGTTTTTTATTCATTTTTTTATTGTACAGTTATTATGTAAACATTGTATCTATTACAATAAATTACAATAATAAATTTACAAAAAACTAAAATGAAGTAAAAAAACTAATCTAATATTCCTAATTCTAAAACTTCCGATCCAATGCGTTTTGTCTGCTCACTTAATGTTACCTGCAAAATTAAAAAAAAAAAGAGATTAGAATTTGAATAAATGATTAAAAAGCGAAATTATTAAAGTTTCATCATTAAATGCAATGGCCGGAATCAGTTACTCTTTTTTGCAAATCACGGGATTTCTCCCGGTTCACAAAAAAGAAAGGAATTTTAAACATATGCACAAGTTTATGTTTTCCAAAAAATTGCATGTTTAAATTAGCTGCATTATTTTCAAATCCCAAATGCAATTTCAAAAGCATACAGCATACAAGTACCTGCATGAACTACATATGCAAGCATGCTAACGTAAACAATGCCCACACAGCAGAAAAAAAACAAAACAAGTTTTTGTATTAGAGGAAAACATGCAGTTTAACTACATATGCAAGCAATATGGACATTCCATTTTCATCATTTTCTGGCCATTTGCAGTTTCAGAAAAAGTACAGCTTATCACTTTTTTTATCAAAGCTATACTGAGAGAAAAGGGAGGGAGAAGTGTGGGTTTTACAGGCTTGGCATAGGCAGAAAAAGGATATACAAGACAAACTAAAATATAGCCAGTAGAGATAATAACATAAAAGAAGAATAGAAACAAATTGGAGGGACAGTATAGTGCAGAATGCCCAGGAAATCCCAAAGCACATTTCAAACTTCCAGCCTGTAGCGAAAGGAAGAGAGTGAAGTTGTTATAACAATAACCAAAGGAAACCAATATGATAGGAGAGATATCCAAGCCTTCAAAAAACTTAGAAAAAAAGAGTTATCAGAAAAAACATACAAAGCTCAGCAAACCTGCATAATCATCGATATACTGTCAAAAACTATTTCAACCATACACCAAAACTTTGCAAAATGGATTGAGCCATTCAAGCCAACATCATCATTCTATTGTCAAAGAGTTATCAAAATAATATCACGCCCAAAGAACCAGTTAAAACCACACCATCAACATGGCCTAGAAAGGACTCATACCCTATTTCCATCAAACCTGTCCAACTAGCACGTAATCACCACATTCATAACCATGTCCAACTATTATTCAAGCCAGAACATCATCAATCCAAAAGCCTGAAACGATCCAAGCTAGAACCAATTTCTAAGGCAACAGGCTAGGCCTCAGTATCAACATCACTGGCCTTTCAAACTATTACTCAAGCCAACATCATACAAAAAAACATTTTCCAGAACAATACACATCGTATAGCATCACGTTCAAGAAGAAGAAGAAAACAGAATCATCATACAGTATCACGTTCAAGAAGAAGAGGAAAAACAGAAGCACAGTACCAAGGCCAACAAGGAGAAGAAGTAATCACAGTACAGCGATAACAAGAAGAAGAGGAAAAATCACGTAAATACCGGTCACCGTAGCGGGCTCGCTTCCCCTCTCCCCACCGCCTGGCCTCCGTCGCTCCTAGCCTCCTCCTCCGTCTCCATCTAGGTAACGGTCCCTTCTCCTTTCTATTTCCTTGGAACATCCTCAATCAACATTAACAATCAAGTGTAAGAATTAACCATAAAGATCAAACATAATAGAAATCGTAGAATCAAAATCAACATGCAAAAACCGAATTAAGCGTTAATCAATCGCGTTCTTACCGAATCCGTAGCCGTCCCGTTTCTCGTTCAACTGGAGGGAAGAGGAGCTGGAGTGGGTGGCCATGGCAAGGAGAGACAGCAAGGTTCAAGGGCAAGTGTGAAGAAGAAGATGCGAAGAAGAAGATGCGAAGAAGAGGCGCGCCGTTTCTGCCCAACAAGACTAACCCTAATCCCAATTTGTTAAACATAAGATTAACCCTATGCTTTGTCAACTCATGGGCCTCACCCTTTTCTTCCCAGCTTAAGCCCACGACCTGCTTTCTTGCACCCCCCTCTCGTTTATGAGCTTCTGCCTTGGGCCTTCAGCCATCTAGCCCATATGCCTTTTACTTGTTTCTTTATTTTGATACATCCTTTTATCTTTTTTTATATAATCCTTTTTAAACTTATTATTTATGTTAATTAATTGATAATTATATTAAAAAAAAAAACAAAGATATGTCTAAAATAGTTTTTTTAATTAGTTGACCTCTTAGTTTAATTTTGGATTTTAATTTAAGAATTTTTATTCCTTATTTCATTAAGATAAATTGTTAATTTTTAATTTAATTTGGAACCCCCTTTTTTAATAAGTATTTTATTTATATACATAAAAAAACATAGAATTTAAGGTTGTAGACATTTTATTTATTAATTAATTTCTCTCTTACATCATTATCAATCAAAAAATCCTAAAACACATAAAAATAGAAAAAAAACTAAAGAATATTTTATTAACTCATTTTCTTGTCTTATTAATATTAATATCAAAATATATCAAAAAACTTAATAACATTAAACCAAAAAATCATAAAAAACGCATTATTCGCATCATTCATTCCATCATTTAGATTATCGTTATTTAATCGTTATTCGCATATTTTGTCCGTGTATTTATTTGTTTATTCGGTTTATGCTTAAATCCAAGGGAAAAAACAGTAAATTTGTTGACTTCATGTCTTCAAGTCTAACTGCGCGAATTTTCGCATTTCATTAAAACTTAGGATAATTTTTCCTCAAATATTCACCCTTCTTCAAAATTTCAACCTTTTCAAGACTTATACCTTTTAAGCAAAAACTTCGACATTAGGTCGTCGTATCTTCAAAAACCCGTCCGTATCCCTTTTCGGCCAAAACGATTTATTTTCAATCAAGCGATCAATTTTAAATAAAACAGATATTTCAAAAGGTTCCTATAGAGTACTATAGATGCATTGGGTGCTAATACCTTCCCATTGTATAACCAACCCCCGAACCATAAGATCTCTTTTCAAAAAACGCTTTGTATTTTTTATTAGTATTTACATTGCATATCTAGGGTTTTATTTCTCTCTTTTCCCCTTTTCCTTTGGAAACAATAAAGCGCGGTGGCGACTCTTGCTTTTGTGAGACGAATTAATCAATAATTCGATCTCCAATTTACCCCGCTACATTTTTTATCGCTACACATAGTTGTGAGATTGGATCATGTGTTCATCAAGAAAATGACTTGTAATTCAAGAATGGATGCCCAACTTCTTCTCTTTGATTCTCTTAGCTCAAGAATGATATCTTCAAGTTCTTCGACATTTTGGAAAGTTTGAAACATTTTCTACAACCTTCATGTTGACCACTTTGGCTAAATCATCTTGGAACTAGATAAAAATTGGTCAAGAAGTTAGGTCAAAAATCTGCTAAAACTTGCTAAAATTTTCAGTAAGTGTTTTATGAAAAATGTCATGACTTTATGAGCTTATATCTTTAAATCTAAGCATTTTTTGACATCGACCATAAGGTACAAATTTGTAGAATTCATCAAGATGTACAACTTTCGTCTTGAAAGTTTTCCTTGAATCATCTTGCATCTTTTGGTGAAAAATTGTCATGAAGTAATGAAATTATTAAGGCTAAAAAACACAGAATTTTCTAAGTCTTAAAAATATTGACTTTTTGTTGGCTTTCTTGTCTCTCTTTATTCTTGATGATAAAGTTTGATATTTTGAATGTCTTGATGAATCTTGACCTTTGAAATTCAATGTTGACCAAAAAGTCAAAGTTTGACTTTTTGTGTACTAGTTGACTTTTCATCAGTTGATCAAATTTCAACTATCAATCTAATGATCTTGAGAAATGATTTGAGACATGAAATTAGGTCAAGGTATTTTGTTTGAATCCTTAAGATCATTCTTCAAGCCATTAGGTCATGTACTAGGTCAAAAGTCAATGATCAGTCATTCTCAGTCAAAACCCTAATTTTGACAATTTTGCCCCTTTGATGATTTGAGTGCTTTTCTTGAGGAATTATGATCAACCCTTGATAAACTTATGAATATGACTTCAAAATGTTGATGTTGGATGTTGTACCCCAAAATTTGCCCTCCCATATTCTTCAGAGTTTTGACAAGCATCATCTCAATTTGCTCAAGTCTACTCAAGGAGTTGCACAGTCAACCACTCTCCTAAGCCAGTCAAATTAGGGTTTTGATTCTCGCAAAGAAGTTAAGGTTTTCAAGGGCTCAATTAAGTCCCATATGCTCATATACATTGTCAAGCACCTACATGTCAAGTTTCAAGGCTCACAAGGTCAAGTTGCATAGTCAAAAACCCTAATTGCTCCACAGTCAACTATAGGGGCAAAATGGTCATTTGGCAGTCAAAAGGCAAAAATTTTGGTAAACATCTTATTTTGAAGCCACAATCATCATTTGGTTAAGTCTTGACCATGATTCCACAAGAATGGCTCAAAAATCATCAAGGTGTCAAAAGTTTCTATTTTTGGACAGCTGAAGAGTCAACTGTAACTTGACCCAGGCATAACTTTTTCATGGTTCATCAGAAAAATCCCATCCAATGCTCATTTTGAAGGGGAGGAAATTTCCAACAATTCATCTTCACATTCCAAATCCAAGAAATGCTCTCACAAAAAGTTATCAATTTCAACATTATAGGTCATTTTCAAAAGTCAACAAAAAGGAATTTTAAGTCAAAGACCATAACATGAGATTGGTAAATCAAAATGACATGGGACCAAAGGCATTGGTTAGAGGACTTCAAGACCTTTCCAAAATGTCCAAGAACATGTTCATATGATCAAAATTGAGCAAGATGTGCATTGGAGAAGTTGGGAAATTTTTGTGAAATGGCCAAAGTCAACTATCCTTGAAACTTCATTTTTTGACAAAAAGGGCCCACTTTTCCCACTTGATTCAGCTATGCCATGCCACCCACGTGTCCCATGTTTTATTTCAAGATTAAAAATTAATTTTTCTATTTTTATTTAATTTTATTTGATTTAATTCATTTTAAATCTTTAAAATTCAAATAAAAATCAAAAAAATTAATTAAGGGAAATCTTGTGTTTTGAATGGCCTTGATACATCATAATTCACATGCCAATTTCGTGTACAGTCCATTTCAAGCATGAAATTCAAATTTTGAGCAAAAATGGCAAGTTGTTTAATGGTGGTCATGGCAAAATCTCAAACTTCATTGCAAGGGTTAAAGGTGCATTATAGTGACTGATTCTCATTGACTAACATATATTCAAGCCTCCCATACAGTACACACGAGCTAGAACTCTCTAAAACGGCCAAAGCAATTTCCAAAATTCCAAAGAAAAGTGTGAAACTGAAATCCCACTTGCAGCATAATTCAAGCCTTCCTTTTGATCCAAATACACTCCCGGCATCCCCAGGAATCATTTGCAGCCAAGAACGAGCCAAAAACCTCAAGAACCCGTGCCACACAAGTCATACGGTTTACCTTCTTTTTCAAAATCACAATCATCCATTCATGCGTTTTTAACACCTTTTATTGATTGCATTGTGCTCACAGGATCCATACGAAGCTTTCCATATAATTCAATTTGATTATGGTGCCTTAAAATGCAAAATACCATTGTTGAGTTCTAGGTTTTTCAAAGCTTGTGATTTGGGGCTTTTGCCATATTGTAAAATCAGAACTCCAAACATACATGGCTGAAACCGGCGTGATGAGACGAATCTAAGACATACCTCGCGCCCAATTTATATTGCACGAGCGCCTAATCGCTATTTTTTAAATGCTTGCATTTTGTGGGGGTTTAAAACCCCCGCTATGTGTTTTATATTTTTACAGGAACGAAGAAGATGAGGCGTGGAAGCAGGCTATTGGAGGATTCAAATCACGCGCGCTACTTTTTTCAGCATATAGTGCGTTTATCCTATATTATATTGTTTTCTTATTTTACTAACAGATGCGCATGAGTGGTGTAGTGGTTGGCCAGGTGCTTTGCAAGCGTTGGGACCTGGGTTCGAATCCCAGGTCCCCCATTATTTCCATAATATTTTGCTTCATGTAATTGTATGCAGCACTCATCAAATATTCCACCATAGACTCACACATCCAACGTGCCATGTGTCCTCAGACAGCCATCCAAAGGCCAGGAGAGGGAGGAATACCATGTTCCAATTCAAACGCGCTCTGGACAATCAAGGAAAGTCAAACGTGGCTTGGAATATTCTTAATGGGCCAGAATTCAACAATACACCTCCTATTTGGCCCAAAACCCCCCTTGGGTTTGCTCTTCTTTTTTATTATTTTGTCATTTCATTTTTTTATTTTGCTTTATTTGATTTCTTATTCTTTTTTTTATTAACAATTAACCAATTATTATTTTTCATAAAAAACCAAAAAGAACTAATATTATTACTTTATTAATTTCATTTTATTTTCCTTTTGTAAATAAAATATTAACAACTAAAATAGTTTAATTAGGTCAACTTTAATTTCTTTTTCTTTACAATCAATAAAAATAATTTAGAATTAGGTTAACTTAGAATTTTAATTCTTTTATTTTATTTCATTAAAAAATATAAAAACACAAAAAAATATTTTCTTTTAATAAATTGATTAATTAGTTTAACAATTAGTTTTAATTTCATTTAATCACAAAAAAGACAAAAAAAAATCATTTCTTTTCTTAAAAGGGTCAAAACCCTTAAGGCATTCCCGATTAACTTTTATTCGCGCGCAGTTTATTTTGATTATTATGTAATTGCTTCCAAGAATGTAATAGTAATTAGGTTTATCGCTTTATTTAATTTCTCGTACTTATTTACCAAAACGGGTCTTTGTATTTTTGGCGATGTATAGACCCGCGCCTTGTAATAGCGTAGAATTTATCTTTCTGCAATTTACTTTTTGCACCCCTAACTGTTAAATGCATGAAAGAATGTATGTAAATAAAATTAACCCGTAGCTCACAAATAACATGTACAAAAACAATTAACTGAAAAACAACACACAAAGCACATGCCACTTCTAGAGTACGCTTCACTCGTTGCCTCGAAACGTGGTCATCAAGTATAGGGCGTCTTAGAGGTCACCCTTTGTCTAAAGATCCAGCTGCCTCGAAACGGTTGCCTCGGATAAAAGGATCTAGGACATTAGGGTTACTTCTAAGGTGTCCTACCATTGCTTCGGTGACCACACTGTCCCTTAATCGAATTGACCTGAACACCTCCAACGACGGTGCTACCTACCTCTCAATGGTGGGATAGCACTATCTAAAGGACTCTTACACAGCTTAATTCCTTAGAGTAGGTAGATCTCATGGGTACTTGCTCTTTTCAAAACAAACAAACAAAACAACTTTTCGCACTCACACTTTCTAAAAGTTTTCAAACAAATTTTTCATACACTCTTGAGGACAGATACAAGAGTTACTTAGAAATTTTCAAACGAAACTTTTTCAAAACCCACACACACTTGAAAAGCAAACAATTTTTGAAAACATAAGAGCGAGTACCTAAGAGCTCGTGGATAACCACGGATAGAAAGGGTGCTAACACCTTCCCTTTCTATAAATCTACCTCCCGAACCGAGAAACATTCTCGAATAAGGAATTTTGCTGTGCTTTTGTCCTTTCCATGTTGGAGAACATAAAAGACGGTGGCGACTCTTGCTTACCGCGACATTTCACGAAACCAGCTAAAAAACAGTCAGTTCTATTTCCACCGATCACATTGGACAAAAATCATAAAGTTTGACGGTATATTGACCACAGTTGACTTTTTACCAAATACAGTTAATTTTCAGTCATCTGAGCAATTGATTGAACAAATTTGTGATGCAAGGCCTGGAACTTGGTATGAGAAATATTTAAGACCTATAATGAACCATGAAAGTCATTTGAGGCATCAAAAGTCAAATTTTCCTTGAGAAAATCAAAACCCTAATTTTGAGGCTCAATGCTTAGGAGGTGAGTTTGTCAGATCAAACCCTTGAGAACCCTTGAGCATTTGAAATATTTGGTGAGAAATGTCTTGGGAAAAGAGAGGGAAAATTTTGGGTTACAACAAACATGTCTTAGTGAACAAATATCAAAAAGGTGAGGAAAATATCATAAGGAATGAAGGAATATTCATGGGTTACTCTTCAAACAGAAGAGCTTATAGAGTGTTTAACTCCAGAACTAAAGATGTTACGGAATTCACAAGTGTGATAGTTAATGATTCTTTCCCTAAAAAGGAAAAGAATGTTGAATACAATATTGGAGCATCTTTTGTGCAGACTCAGGAGACAGAAAAAGAAGATATTTGTAAGTTCACAAGTGTTGATCTAGATCACTCTGAAGTTAGATATCAAATAGAGATCAATACAACACACTCAAATGAAGCAGGCATTGAAAATTCATGTCTTGTTTCTAAACTTGAACCAATGATACATTCTACTATTCAAGAAAGAAGAATCTTGAATTGCATTAGTGGGTCACAGTTGGTCAATAGGTATTTGTATCTAAGGAACAGTCTGATATGTGTCTCTAGAAATACTATTGTATATGAGTATTATGGAACAAGGAGATGGATATACTAGATGTTAAAGGATAATAATGTCAAACATGATGTCATGACATTATTAGGTGAAGACTTGAATGATCTTAGAGATCTTATTTAACATGGGTGGAACAAGAATCATGAGGATCTTAAACAATTGATCAAGAGTTTTACTAAAGGAAATGTTATTACTCTAGAGCATATGGACAACAAGGATCAAATTACTGTAGTAAGCAGTGGGATTGGAACTTATACTATTGAAGAGTTATAGCAATTAAAGTTATGGAGGAGTGTAACGGGTACTACATCTTTCCTCTAAGTTCTAATGCTTAGTAAGCTTAAACATGTTGCTATTGGATGGGACAAAGGATCTCTACAAAGGTTTGTGACAACACCAAGGAGTACTGGAGGATCTTTGATAGGGGTAAGAGGTGGATGATCACCTAAAGTTTGTTGAAGTTTGGTTTCATTATCTATTGTGTTTCCAATTTGTGCTTACATATGTGTTTATTGTTTATGTGCAATTTTTGTGCTTCCATCTGCGGTTATGGTGTGTGCTTCCAATTTTGTACACTTAATATATTTTTTTTCAAGTTTTGGCTAAAGGGGAAGTAAAGTGTTAGTGTTTTATGTGTGTCCTGATGTTATTAAACATGTCTTGACATGTTAATTAGCATACTGATAGGATTATGTTACTGCTAGGGAGAGAGTAGTAATTGTGGTTGCTTGATGCAACTATTTAGGGGGAGCATGATAGTTTATCATGCTGACTATAGTTGTTGTGTTGATGCGTTATGTGCAAAGATGTCAAACAAAGCTTATTTGACATTTTGTTGATGTGAGAAAATCCTGATGTGATGCTATTTTTTTTCTTATGTTGCATGTGCCTCTAATGTGTGAACTAGGGTAGTTCATATTTGGTGTTTTGGATTTTCTGGTGATTTGGGTTCTTCCTATTGAGGAGAGAAATGGTTGTTTAAAACATGGGGAGTAATGGTCATGTATGTTTCTGTAACTTCATGAAGTCTTTGACACATCTTTATGCTTGCAGTTTGTATCTCCAAGTTTATCATGTTTTAGTTGTTTTAGCAAAAATTTGTCAAAGGGGGAGATTGTTAGTTCCATGGTTTTATGATTGGCTAAATTTTGGTAAAGCATGGTTCTATACGGATGTTGAGTAAGATGTTGTAACATCTTCATCAACTTTCATGGCAGTTCAGCTGTTATGTGTTTCAGCAAGATATCAAAGAGAGATGTCATGTGTAACACCCCGTTTTTTGATTAAATGTTAATTCGGTTATTTGAAATAAAAATATTCATAATGATAAAATACTATTTTGAGTAATATTATTTTGGTGTGTATTTGGCTTCGTTTGATTTATCGGTATAATTTAGTTTTTATGGAATAAATATTAATTAAATGTAATATGGTTTTAATAGAATTATATGATATAATTTGAATTAAATAATTGTTGGGGCCAAATTATAATTTTAGAAAGATAGAGGGAGGAAAGTTAGTAGTAGAAGGATAGTTTTATAAAATAGAAAAGGAGAGTTAGTAAGAGTAGTTGGTAAGAAGAGAAAGAAGAAAGAAAAGAAGAGAGAAAGAGGAGAAGAGAAGAAAGGAAGCTAGGTTTGGAGTTGCAACATCTTCATCATCTTGTTTCAAGAAAACCCACACCAAGGTAAGGGGTTTGATTTTCTAATGCTTATAGTTAGGGTTTAATTTGATATATTTTGGATTTGGGGAAAAATTGATGTTAGGGTTCTTGAGTTTTATTGAGATATAAATTAGAAGAGTTAATTAGGTGGTGTTGTTGTTGTTGAATTAGTATTAAGTTAATTGAAATTGGAATGAAACAAGAACTAGTAGCATATGCATTTAAATGAAGTTTAGAAACTAGAAGAACTAGTGGCATATGCAATTGAAATGGAGTTTTGGAACTAAAAACTAGCGGTTAGTAATTGAAATGATGATAAGCTTCTAAAACTAAGTACTAGCAGTAGAGTTTAGTTTAGATATAGTTTAGAAGAAATAAAAACTTGCAGTATGTTTATTAATTAAGTTTAGTATAACTAAAAGATATAACGGTATACTATATTTCAATAGCAAATTAGCTTATGCAGTATGTCCATTTGATGAAGTTGGAAATTGTATGTCCATTTGATGAAGTTGGAAATTATGCAGTATTGGTATCAGAGTAAGAACAAGACGGTGGAAGACTAACATAAACTATGCAGTATAATTAAGTTTATAAACTAAAGAAAAACTAACAGTAGGCATAATTGAAAGTAAATTTATAAATTAATTAATTAATTTATGTTTTATTTTTCTTTTCTTAATTTAATATATTAAATATTTATATTAATTAAATACAAATATGATATAAGTTAGGCGATTTAATTTGGAATTCGATTATGTTCCGATTTCCCAATTTCGGCAATTTCGGCGACGGAGCAAGTTACTCCGAATTTAACGAGAATTGACGTGCTAGCATAATCCGACGTGTAGATTAACGTAGTGAAGTTCGTTTTGCGAAATTTCGACTTTTTAAGAATCGACCCGATTTTAGTACGAATGAAATAAGTTGAGTTTAATCCCGAATTTAACCGTTCGAGTTACATTCCGGTGACTCGATCGCGATGAGAAACATTGAGAGTAATGCCGGTTCATTGATAATGACTTTATGTTGAAATATACTTTCCGATTTGGAATTGTTGATAGTTGATGGTTTATGTTTTGGTTGAGTAAGTAACTTGTTTGTATACATTTTACTTGACGTTGAGATTGTTAAATTATATGTATGCATGCATATACAATAGTTGATGTTCCATTGGTTGGATTTGATGGTATGTGTATGTTAAGATTATTGTGAATCTAATTGCATGAATTGGTTATATTGTACATTGCATGGCATGGTGGGTCTTGAAACAGAGACGGTGAAACTGTGGGTTCACATGATTTTATAGACGGTGACCCTATTGTGGGAAAAGACGTAGTGACCTTGATCCGGAAGGGAAATATAGGTGGTGGAACATTGGGTCCACAATATCTAGACGGTGACCCTATTGTGGGAAAAGACGTAGTGACCTTGATCCGGAAGGGAAACATAGGTGGTGGAACCTTGGGTCCACGAGTCGGTACCGCATTCGCATACGTTGAGTCGTGTTGTGAGTCACATGTATATTTGTGCATGTTATGTATGTGTGTTGATGTGTTTGATTATGTGCCAGTATTGTTGTTGTTTGAATTATGGTTATGTGCCAAGGATGTGAGTATTCGGATAATCGGTTTACATGGTTAATGTGTTGGAAATGGATTCCTTGAGTAAGGATACTACAGGTGATAAAATGAACATGATCATTATGTATTGCTTTATTTATTGCCATTTCATTTACTTAAAATTACATGTTATATGATTATTGGAATTCTCACCCTTTTGTTGGCCAATGCTTTTGATGGCATTGTGCAGGTACCGAGGACGGTAGCGCGAGGCGCTAGCTAACGGATGCATTGGATTGCAATCTGTTTTATTTTGATTAGAGTCGAGTCGATGCTCTGGTAGTAACACATGGGGGGGATTTATTTAGTGTCGAACTCGATTATTTTGTATTTGGATTATGATGTATATAATCCTTATTCGTGTATATGATGTTTTGTATATGTGAGACTTGATAACATATGCTTATGTGAATTATGATGGCTTGATGCCTTGAATTATGTTTTGATTCCTCCATAAATGGAGATGATGTGAAATTATGAAACTCCGTTGCGTTTGCACGAGAGAATGAAGTAAATATTTATTGTATGTTTGTTTTGTGTTGGAATGCTTATACTTTCAAACATACCCTGTCCGTTTTTCCTTAAAGACTTTGGAATGTGATGTGTGTTGTGGCATCCCTTCCGTGCAATTTTATTTCTCTGATTTTAATCTTTACCTTTAATTGGGGTATTTAGAAGGGGTGTTACAATAGTGGTATCAGAGCATGTCGGTCTATCGGCCAGGTTGTTTATGTTTTTAATCCCTTTTGGTACGCGACATGTGTGTGAAACACTGTCGGTACTTGATTGTTTCCTTTTCGTTGTCTGCAGAGGTACGTGTGAAATAAGTGGGGGAGGAGTTTCTTCTCTGAAGTTTTGTGCAAGAGGTTGGTTCAGTATATCGCCGATTGTAAGATGTAAGTATTGCCGAGCAGTTGATGCTTCAAGCATGGTTATGTTTAAGTAGCTTGAGGGGTAAGATTGAAGATGTTGTTGTGGTTTGGTAACGATGGTTAATGCCACCTCATGATTGTCGACTGTCTATTGATAAATTGAGGGACTGATCATCCTTAATCTCTTGTTGATAGTAGTCGGGAATTGTGTTGTTTGGGATGGACTTGTCTTGCCAACTTAATAGTGTGTGAAGCAGATGAGTTGGCACAAGGCAGTGCATGGTTACTTGAGTTGTGGGCGAATTTGGATTTTGGTGAGAAATAAGATTTTTGGCAAGCGAGCTTCTTGTTGTGATTCTTCCGAAACCTTTTGTGGAAATGTGAGTGAATTACCGCTGTAGTGCGAGGTGAAGTTTTGATGGATTTAGTTTCTGGAACTAGTTGGGATTCGAAGTATCCTTAAGGGATGTTTGTTTCTGAATTAGAGTTGAAGAGTCAACTTGAATATTGGTTTTAGTAGAGTTTGTTTGTTTGAGTGGTTCGCCGTGGAGTGCGCCGATAGTGTTGTTCGAGAAGAGCAAAGGTTACCCAAGTTGGTGTGTCGTTTGTAGTCAAGGAACGAAGCGGATGTTGAGGACGAGTGTCTGCTTCGGAGGATTGATATTTAAGTGAAGCAGCTATTTGGAGTTTATGTGTTTAGTGAGATCGTTTTGAAGTCTGGCTGCCTATGGGTTAGTGTGAGGGTTGAAGATGTTCAGGCAATGCTTTTCAAGATAGTGTATGGTCCGGGCGAGTATAAGCTGATGTCATTAGTGTGACTAATGCGTCAGGTAAGATTTTGGAATGTTCCAATAGTACTCTCATGAGTAGCTGAAGAGTTGTTTCGTGTTCATGGATATTATTTGGTTTACATCAAGTTAAGGGATTGTGGCAAGCATCCGAGTGTTGCGTTATCAGTAGTGGAGTTAGATTGGTGCATGTTGAGTCCTCTAAAGAAGGAGTTTTGGAACTGTTGGACGTGAGTGTCTTAAGTAAGCAACTTAGACGGCAATATTTTGGATAGTTTCGCGAAGATTTATTTTGTGTCTTGTCGAAGACTTTAAGGGGCTAATTCATAGTTTAGAAGTTCTTTTGTTTTGGATGGTTAACTTTGTGAGTTTGATGGAAGATATTTTTATGAGTTGGTATTGATCGTGAGTATTTTGACCCGAAATGGTTGAGTCACTAATTGGACTTTGCAATGGGAAGCGAATTTGTTTTAGCCGGTGAAAAGTTTAGCGAATGCCTTTGATTTTGGTTTTGTTTTGTATTGAAGAACCTGGTGCGACGTGTTATGATATTTTGTTTTGGACGTAAGATGTATTTCGACATAGAGTTGGAAAAGTGTATTACTACCTTGGAACGATTTGATTTTTCTTATGGAAAATTATCGGATGCGGGAGTTAGAGTTTGATGCAGTTATGCTCATTGGAACCTTATAGGTACAGATGTTAACGACAAAGAGATTGGAATTGTTGAAGACAATTCAAGTTGAGTATGATCTATAAAGAGACTTCGTCTGTTGTTGAGTTTATTAAGTTGATATTGAGGATAACCCAAGAATATCTTATTTGAGATTTATTATTTTGAAAGAATGTTGCATGTTTGTTTTGAGATGCTTGTTGAGATTAAACTCAGAAGGTTATTAAGGATTCGTTCACTACTACCATATGGATTTCGCCGGATACTAATGGTCGCGGTGGATTATTAGATTACGACTAAAATAAGTCTTGACGGTAAGGAATTTGGTGATGGTTTGATAACCACAGGTACTTAAAGATGATTGATGTTTTATAGAGGAAGATGTTCTATTTGTGACTGAAGTCGGTCGCGACGGTGTTCATGTTGGATTCCATAGAAATTGATGTTATGGTTCTAAGTCCAAACTATGTTGTAATTTCAGGAGTATGAGACGAAATTGATGAGTAGAGTTCTTGAGAGAGTGTTTTGGTTTGGATTACCACTTTAGAAGATTGAAAGATATGAGAGATGTTTCGAATAAGAAACCAGTGTATTAATCTTGCGACGATGCGAGGATGGTGATTACTTAATTAAACTTTGGGAATTGAATTGTTATAAGGGAAGACTTCGTGGAAGTCAAGTGTATACATCGAAGTTTCACAAGTGAAATATTTGGACAGTATTTGAAGAGGTCAAACTATGTCGTGTATTTCAGAGGATCAACGGACATTGATCAATCGAGAATGAAAGAGTGATTCTTCGAGTTGATGAAGCTGATGTTGCGAGGTGTCTTGATGGGTGTACGCTTTGAACGTATCCATTTTGGGTGATTGTGAAGTTGAGGATTAACCAAGTTGTTTTACGGTTGGCATCTTATGCATAAAAGTGACGCAACATGGTTTAGATATCGAGCATTGAGTTTTAGCGAGTATGCGGGATTGTTGGATTTGGGCTAGTGAGTTATAGTCGCAAGTCGTCAGTATACGTCCTAGGATGAGTGGTGTGTCGCAGTTCAGTTATGTTTGGGTAACTTGTTATTGTTCAAGGGTGGTACGTTGGTAATCTACAAGGACGATGTGACCTTGTGATTTTCTGGAATGAGAGCGATAACTGCAAGTGTAATTCTTGAGTTCGTACTTATGCGTGAATGATGGCATCTTTTCGTGTTTGCGTAGCACGTGTGGTTTTATCCTTTCTGATTGTTTTAGTTTTGGTTTGTATAACCATTTTGTTGTTTTTGTTTTAGCGATGGTGTCGGTGTTGTGTCGTAGGACTTTATGTTCCTACCTTTGGTGACTCGTTTCCGAGGCGTCGGTTCGAGTGTATGACTAATTCTATGGTTGAGACGTTAGGATGGTATCGATCTTATTTGTTTAGTTCTCGAGCGAACCGGTGTGTCTGCGACTTGTTTAGTTGTTGGGTGTTAGTTGATTGTCGAGTGCATTGTATGTGCTTCGCATCTCGGCATGGTTGTTCTTGTCTAAACGTTATGGCTAGGGAGATGCCCTTGTGTTAGGTGTATTTTGTATGTTGTTTAATTAACGCAAGGATTGAGTGGACGAATGCGTAGGCATGTCCCGATTTGTTCGTTTTGGTCAAAATTTTCGAGGCCGAAAATCTTTTAAGTGGGGGAGAGTTGTAACACCCCGTTTTTTGATTAAATGTTAATTCGGTTATTTGAAATAAAAATATTCATAATGATAAAATACTATTTTGAGTAATATTATTTTGGTGTGTATTTGGTTTCGTTTGATTTATCGGTATAATTTAGTTTTTATGGAATAAATATTAATTAAATGTAATATGGTTTTAATAGAATTATATGATATAATTTGAATTAAATAATTGTTGGGGCCAAATTATAATTTTAGAAAGATAGAGGGAGGAAAGTTAGTAGTAGAAGGATAGTTTTATAAAATAGAAAAGGAGAGTTAGTAAGAGTAGTTGGTAAGAAGAGAAAGAAGAAAGAAAAGAAGAGAGAAAGAGGAGAAGAGAAGAAAGGAAGCTAGGTTTGGAGTTGCAACATCTTCATCATCTTGTTTCAAGAAAACCCACACCAAGGTAAGGGGTTTGATTTTCTAATGCTTATAGTTAGGGTTTAATTTGATATATTTTGGATTTGGGGAAAAATTGATGTTAGGGTTCTTGAGTTTTATTGAGATAGAAATTAGAAGAGTTAATTAGGTGGTGTTGTTGTTGTTGAATTAGTATTAAGTTAATTGAAATTGGAATGAAACAAGAACTAGTAGCATATGCATTTAAATGAAGTTTAGAAACTAGAAGAACTAGTGGCATATGCAATTGAAATGGAGTTTTGGAACTAAAAACTAGCGGTTAGTAATTGAAATGATGATAATCTTCTAAAACTAAGTACTAGCAGTAGAGTTTAGTTTAGATATAGTTTAGAAGAAATAAAAACTTGCAGTATGTTTATTAATTAAGTTTAGTATAACTAAAAGATATAACGGTATACTATATTTCAATAGCAAATTAGCTTATGCAGTATGTCCATTTGATGAAGTTGGAAATTGTATGTCCATTTGATGAAGTTGGAAATTATGCAGTATTGGTATCAGAGTAAGAACAAGACGGTGGAAGACTAACATAAACTATGCAGTATAATTAAGTTTATAAACTAAAGAAAAACTAACAGTAGGCATAATTGAAAGTAAATTTAGAAATTAATTAATTAATTTATGTTTTATTTTTCTTTTCTTAATTTAATATATTAAATATTTATATTAATTAAATACAAATATGATATAAGTTAGGCGATTTAATTTGGAATTCGATTATGTTCCGATTTCCCGATTTCGGCAATTTCGGCGACGGAGCAAGTTACTCCGAATTTAACGAGAATTGACGTGCTAGCATAATCCGACGTGTAGATTAACGTAGTGAAGTTCGTTTTGCGAAATTTCGACTTTTTAAGAATCGACCCGATTTTAGTACGAATGAAATAAGTTGAGTTTAATCCCGAATTTAACCGTTCGAGTTACATTCCGGTGACTCGATCGCGATGAGAAACATTGAGAGTAATGCCGGTTCATTGATAATGACTTTATGTTGAAATATACTTTCCAATTTGGAATTGTTGATAGTTGATGGTTTATGTTTTGGTTGAGTAAGTAACTTGTTTGTATACATTTTACTTGACGTTGAGATTGTTAAATTATATGTATGCATGCATATACAATAGTTGATGTTCCATTGGTTGGATTTGATGGTATGTGTATGTTAAGATTATTGTGAATCTTAATTGCATGAATTGGTTATATTGTACATTGCATGGCATGGTTGGTCTTGAAACAGAGACGGTGAAACTGTGGGTTCACATGATTTTATAGACGGTGACCCTATTGTGGGAAAAGACGTAGTGACCTTGATCCGGAAGGGAAATATAGGTGGTGGGACATTGGGTCCACAATATCTAGACGGTGACCCTATTGTGGGAAAAGACGTAGTGACCTTGATCCGGAAGGGAAACATAGGTGGTGGAACCTTGGGTCCACGAGTCGGTACCGCATTCGCATACGTTGAGTCGTGTTGTGAGTCACATGTATATTTGTGCATGTTATGTATGTGTGTTGATGTGTTTGATTATGTGCCAGTATTGTTGTTGTTTGAATTATGGTTATGTGCCAAGGATGTGAGTATTCGGATAATCGGTTTACATGGTTAATGTGTTGGAAATGGATTCCTTGAGTAAGGATACTACAGGTGATAAAATGAACATGATCATTATGTATTGCTTTATTTATTGCCATTTCATTTACTTAAAATTACATGTTATATGATTATTGGAATTCTCACCCTTTTGTTGGCCAATGCTTTTGATGGCATTGTGCAGGTACCGAGGACGGTAGCGCGAGGCGCTAGCTAACGGATGCATTGGATTGCAATCTGTTTTATTTTGATTAGAGTTGAGTCGATGCTCTGGTAGTAACACATGGGGGGGGGGATTTATTTAGTGTCGAACTCGATTATTTTGTATTTGGATTATGATGTATATAATCCTTATTCGTGTATATGATGTTTTGTATATGTGAGACTTGATAACATATGCTTATGTGAATTATGATGGCTTGATGCCTTGAATTATGTTTTGATTCCTCCATAAATGGAGATGATGTGAAATTATGAAACTCCGTTGCGTTTGCACGAGAGAATGAAGTAAATATTTATTGTATGTTTGTTTTGTGTTGGAATGCTTATACTTTCAAACATACCCTGTCCGTTTTTCCTTAAAGACTTTGGAATGTGATGTGTGTTGTGGCATCCCTTCCGTGCAATTTTATTTCTCTGATTTTAATCTTTACCTTTAATTGGGGTATTTAGAAGGGGTGTTACATCATAACATCCTGGACTCTGTACATCAGGTGTTGTTGTTGTAAATCTCTTGACACATTTAATTTGATTTGATGATATCCTTTTGGATATACTTCATCATTATACGCATGTCAAGGAGAATATTTAGGAACAAAGTGCAGATTTAATTGGATTTCTTAAAAAGGATCTTGGAGACTTTTTAGGAAGATTTAAAAAGGTTTGTTCCTATTTTTATGAGAAGATATTATAGTTTTTTTGGAACGTGAAGATTGGATCTTTTGAAGATTCCAAGCCCATACTGCAAGAGTCTATAAATAAGGACTTTCTATACCTAAAATAGCAAGCATTCACAAGAAGAAATTGTGGGTGAAATATAAGGGTTTAGGGTTTTGGGAGTCTTTTAGGTTTTTAGTGTTTGTGTTCTTTGTATGCCACTCATGTATCTTTGATGCATTGAGTTGACTGATTGTTGCATGTTTATCAAGCTATTGTTCTCACCCATAAGCTTTTAAGCAAAGGGTTAAGTATTGTTCTTAGTTAATAGTCTTAACTAAGTATTATTGATTTGAAGTGTAATCTTATATTGGTTTCTTTTATACCATCACTATGACTGTGATTGGTTTAAGTCTATGCACAAGGTTTGTGTGGTTGTAGGTATATCACTATGGTGATTGGAGGTGAGAGGGGGTTCTCATATCTAGGAGGTTCCTAGGTAGAAGTTGCACAAAGTAATGATTAGGAGAGAAGTTGTAAATTGGGACTGTTTAGGCTTCAAACTAATATTATCATAGTGGATTTCCTTTCTTGATTGGTAGCCTCCTGAGTAGGTGACGTTGCACTGAACTGGGTGAACATTTGATTGTGTTATTTAAATTTATGCAATTTATCTTTCTGCACAATCAACAATGGGTTTTTTGTCAACAGATGTTATAACATTTGCCCTGACATTTGTATTTTGTGTTAAGACATCAGTCTTGACCTTTGTATTGCAAGTTCCAGGATTTCATGTTGACCTATACACATCATGTGTCGACCCATGATATGTAAAGAGCCTAATTTGATTGAGAAATAAGATTTTTAGTGGGTTTGGAGTAACATAACTTGACTCATGCATGACTTGCTATAAAATGCATATGAAAATGATCATGTTGCATGGTTTGATAGCAATAAACAACATCCATATGTGCAAACAAAGAGTACAAGTATATACATGTGATAAACTTATAATTGAGGTCACTATAAACTTATAAATTGAAAAACACATAGTTTGTCTATTAGAAACTTTTGGAAATAAATACTCATAGCATATATCACATCATTTGAATAATAAACAGGTAAAAGAAAGAACTGACATACATAGTAAAAATAGAAATGATACAACCTCACTGTTCAATATGACGGAGGATGCACTATGCATTTCACAAGGAATTCTCGAACGAAATTTGAAACAAATGCAATAATGTGCCACAAGATCTTTTAGAAATCAATGTTTTCACCACTTTTCTCTTTGTTGAAGTATCAAATATCTTTCACCACTTAAGGGAACTTGTTGATTCTTTCATGGTAACAACATATTTTTCCATTTCCACAAAGTTGGTGAGATTTGGAGATGTCAACAATTATGTTCCTTGAGCTACTACAGATGAGATCTCATACTCTCTTTATATGCCAAGACACTTTTTCTACAAAATCAACAAGATGAATTAGGTACCCAATATTCATTGATTCCTTGAGGGTAATTAAAACCATAGTTGTATTTAGGAAACCATTGATAAATGCTATTAGGAACTAAAAACTTCCTAAGTTTGGATTTAGCAATGGTGTGACCTTTTACACAACAATAGTGACAAGTCAAATTAAGATGAGATGAGATGAGATCTTATCCTTTCATACTTTTTCAACGAATTTTCACCTCCTATAAGGATTATGAGTAGTTGATTTGTGTTTTTAGGTATCAATGGAAAAATTTATCTTTGGTTCTAAAGCCTTGTCAAGTTTTACTTTTAGGGATCTAACCTACTTTTGCCAAATATAACAAGTATTACAACCAAAGTTAAAACATGATAGTTTTTCATTTTCATCTCTTACTTTTTGAATATCTATTATATAATGCTTCAGAGATTCCATTTTCTTTTCGGTTTCATCAACCTTAGCTTCTAAATAAGAAAATACCTTTTTTATTTGAAGCGAGCTTTTTGAAATATTTTTATAGCTTCTTTATGTAGATTTTCAAAATCATTTAACAAATCAGAATGAGACAATCTATTACTAGGTACATGGTTAGGAAGACTTGCATCCTTTTTCATCTCTTCATGATAATGAGCAGAGAGACATACTTCATTATGCTTTAATGGCTTAGCTTCATTTTTCTTCTTTTCATAATAATAAGGTGAGAGGCAAACTTCATCATACTTTGATAGCTTGACCTCCTTTTCTTATTTTCGTTATAGTAGGTAGAGAGACAAACGACTATCGACTCTTGATTATCACTAGAGTCTTCATCACTTTAGGACTCAATATCTCCACCTCCAAGCCATATTAGCCCTTCTAGATTTCCTAGACTTTATGTGTTTTCCCTTCTCCTTGTATTTTTCAAGAGATGGACACTCTGGCCTATAATGACCCGATTTTCCATAATTGTAGCATATACCTCTTGACTTTCCTTTGTTGACTTCTTCTTTTGAGGATGAGGATTGTCTTATATACTTTGTGAGATTTTTTTGGAGTTCTTTACTCCATTCTTTCTCATGTACCTATTATACCTTTTCATGAACAATCACATTTCTTCCTCATCATCCGACATTTCATTGTCACTATCATCAATATCACTTTTCTCGTTTGATGAGAACTTAGAACTAGAAATCTTTAGAGTAATGGACTTATTTTCAACCTCATTATCTTTTCCTTTATCCTTCTTTATCTTCTTCTCATACCTTATCTCATGTTTTTCTAAGCAACTGAGTTCTTGCTCATGCTCTTCAAGCTTGGTGAACAATATAGTGAGGTCAAGTGTTGTAAGATTGTTAGCTTCCTTGATCGTGGTGACCTATGGTTGCCAATCTCTAGTAAGACATCTCAAAACTTTATTAGTAGAAATTTCATTGGGAACTGGTTTCCCAAGTGTATTCAAATGATTAATGAGATGAGAGAATCTCTTTTACATTTCCATAATGGTTTCACCATGCTTCATGCAAAAGAATTTGAACTCTTGATTTAGCGTGTTTACTCTAGCTTGTCTGACTTCATTAGTTCCCTCATGGGTAACCTATAATGCGTACCACATAGATTTAACAATTTCATAATGGGAAACACGATAAAACTCATCAACTCCAAGGGAGGACATAAGAATGTTTCATGCTTTCCAATCATAACCCCACTTTTCCTTATCGTCCTTACTCCATTGTGCTTCCGGTTTGGGTATAGTGACACCATAAACGTCCTCGGTAACTTTTTTTGGATCATTTATAATGACATCACATACACCTTTATTATAAGAATTTATATGAATATGCAAATAAGTCTTCCAATAATCATAGTTTTCACCAGTAAAAACTAGTGCTCTATCGTACGTCCCTTTAGGTTCGTTTGCCATTTTCTAATAGGCGTTATTGAAGCACATGGATTGAACTGGGCTCTTGATGCCACTTGTTAGACTATGGCAACTTATCTAGAGGGGGTGAATTAGAAAATTAGTTGAAAAATTGTTTTCAAAATTAAGAAGAAAAAATGGCTAGCGGAATTTGTGTCCTAGATCACAAATAGTCCAAAACAAACTGACTATTGGAGCTCAGATATGTGTTTATTCAATTCAAAATGATTAATGATGATAATCAAGTAACAACAATAAATTATTGGTCAATGGTCTGATTACAACAATTAAGCAAACTAATTTTCAATAAAATTAAGGCAAAGCAAATAGAAACAAATTACTGAACACTTAGTGTACACGTCAATTTTCCATATTTTCTTTTGAACTTTTTTGAATTTTAAAACCTCTTACAATCAAATGGATTGTAAGATTATTAACAAAGTAATTACACAATCAAAGGATGTTTCTATCTTAATCAATTTGCACAATCAAAATGTTTAATAAATTGCTAATGAAAGTGTATATGATATATATATATATATATATATATATATATATATATATATATATATATATATATATATATATATATATATATATATATATATATATATATATATATATATATATATATGTGTGTGTGTGTGTGTGTGTGTGTGCGTGTGTGTGTGTGTGTGTGTGCGTGTGTGTGCGCACGTGTGTGTGTGTGTGTGTGTGTGTGCGTGTGTGTGTGTGTGTGTGTGTGTGTGTGTGTGTGTGTGTGTGTGTGTGCGCGTGTGTGTGTGTTTGATCCCTATAAATATCTCAAATTTTATTTTTATTCCCTATTAAAAAATGACATCTTTTATCCCTACAAAAATTATATTCATAAAGTTTTAATCCTTGTTATTTTCTAAAATTTTGAAAATTGTTTAATTATCCTTAAACTTTTAAATTTTTGAATATTTATTTCATACGTATTTAAAATACTATAAAATATTTCATCACCAAATTTTAGAATTTTTTAAAATGAAATGAATTAAATATGAATTTTTTAAATTTCAAAATATATTGATAAAAGTAATGAAAATCTCGACTTAGAAATCAAATTTAGAGTTCATTTTTTTTCGAGGAACTTTTTATAACGTTCTAAACATGTTTGCAAAATAATCATTTAAAACTACACAAGAGTTTAACAACAGAGACTAAAATTATGTGCATAATAATGTTGTAAGGACTAAAACATGTCATGCTTTTTATAGGGACCAAAAACATATTTAACCATATATATATATATATATATATATATATATATATATATATATATATATATATAGAGAGAGAGAGAGAGAGAGAGAGAGAGAGAGAGAGAGAGAGAGAGAGAGAGAACGACACAAGAAGTTGATAAGGAAATTCACCAATCGTCCTTATTATGGCTATGTCTCCCCTCAATTCCATTTTGGAATTGAGATAAATTTCTTACTATCGCAAAAGATTTGTTTACAAGAGAAATGCTGCAATCCAATCCTAAAAATCTATGATTGATGATGATCCAACAAGATTTTCTTCGCCTTGATCAGAGTTAGATCAAGCCACCCAACAAACCAATTTGACCCACCGTCTCACACTACTAATTTGCAAGAATCCTTGTTCTTCAAAGAGTTCATTCAGTCGAATCCGGAATTGCAAATGTTGTAACCCAAGACTACCAAACGATTCACAATCTCGTGCTACTAGGCTTGCAAGAACCACATGTTCTTCACGGTCTTCACTCGGTCAAATCTAATATTTGAATAATCTTGTCAAAAACCTTCAAATCACCACTTGATCTTGAGGTAAAAATTCTCACGAATTTTGTGATGAAACCCCCTCGATTCTCAACCTAATCTTAGGTTAAAACCAACCTAAATTAAATATTATCAACCAAGTCTAGCTGGAACCCAAACTATGACTGATTATGTTTACTTAGTTTGTATGTATGCATTGGGTCAAGGTTGAAGATGAAGAGCAATCAAGTAAGTGTTTATAGTTTCATCAAGTTAGAAATGATGCATGTAGGAAGTATATTTAGTTGTGAGGCTTGGAGGAAAAATAAAACTTAGAAGCATGAAAAGAATTTGATTTTTGAAGTTTGTTTCAGTATGTGTCGACTCATATAAGTCATGTGTCGACACATATAATGTCATAGGTCGAAACATCTATGTCAATGAGCTGACACATTCAAACAGAGACTACAGGCTTTAAAACAATGGCACATGTGCCGACACGAAACACGTATGTGTCGACACAAAATTATGGATGAGCCTACACATGCAAACAGAGGATACGTGCTTTAAAACAACAGTACATGTGCCGACACGAAACACGTATGTGTCGACACATGCAAGTGATTTTTGTGCAAAAACATGGTTTTTGGTGCATGTTACCAAATGAAAATCTTTCCAAACTTGTTCTAGATACTTTATAAGATTACTTCTGCAAGGGTTCAGACAAATACTCACAGATGTCATTCAATATACAGAAAAGCTAAATCAATCTTTTGACATCGTACAAAATATCTAAAAGGAAAATGCATTAAAAAAACAACAAAGTTACTAGAATAATCACGGAGACCATTGCTTGATGTATCGTGCGTGATAGAGTTATGAAAGGTGCATCGTGCGCGTGATGCAATCTATGACATGCGCAATAAACCCTTTTTCTGGGCTTTTTTGACACGTTCTGGCTGATTATGAAGGTTTTAAAAGGGGATTTTGGAATATTTTCAAGGGTTCTGTGAATTTTGGCTAAAAGTGATAAAAAAAAGTATCGTGAATGTGATTTCAGGAGCATTGGAAGCCATTAGAGGCCAGTTCTTCAAGTATTTTCTCATGCAATATTCATCTTGTCACTTGGTATTTGTTTGTATCAGTATGAGTAGCTAAACACTTTTAGGTTAGGTTTTGTTTGATGAACTTATTTTGAACTTGTTGGGACATATGTTTAATTTGTCAGTGCATGAATAATTGAAGTTATAGTTTTATTTAATTGCCTCTTGTGTGTAATTCTTTTTATTTGAGATACTCTGTTAATTTACTATGGATGCATAGGGATTACTGACCATTAGTCTATGCAATGGAACTAGGGCAGTTATTGTACTTACGCTGGTTGAAAAGGGATAGGAGACCTCTAGTAGTGGCATTTGAATTAACGTCATGTTGTATCTCCTAATTTCACATAAGTTGATTAAATAGGGATAAGAGACCTCTAGTAGAAATTAGTGAGCTATACACCAAGGAATTGGGTATAGTGGTTTTGTTAATTTGCCGTGAAAATATAATGACTTTATCATGTAGTGAATTAAACATCAACAGGGGAGAAATAAGGGATTATATGTAAAACCTAACCGCATGCATATTATTTTTAGAACAAATTTTAATTTTCAAAATAAAATTTGAACCCCCCCCCCCCCCCCCTCCCCTTTGTTACTTTTTGAACTTGTAGAACTATTATTTTGTTAAATAGTTGTCCCTATGGATACAATCTTATTTGATTACTTCGACACCATAGCTACACTTGCTGAGAAGTCATCAGCGCCTTCTCTATATATAGTAGAGATGGAATTAAAAATTAGCTATTTTTTATGAGAGAATTACGGAGAGCCATTGGATGCACTTGCTATTGAGATCTTTGTTAGTGTCATGAGGAGAATTCTCGTATGCTAAGAAGATTATGGAAGGACTACTATTTCCTCAGGGTGGTAGGTTGGGGCTGATATGGCTAGCTTACTAAGTTGAACAATTAATTTAGATCATACTCGTATAGTTATGGTCAGTAATTTATATGCTTCTAATTTCGATATATGAATTCAGCAACACATATAATCAATAAACATGAAATTAACTGAATAACGATATTGAATAAATCAAAATTGTCAATAGTATAATACATAAACATATGATCTGATAGGTTCATACAGGTTCAACTAGCAAGCCCTAATCAATAAAAATTTAGCTACTCATATTGATAGTAATCATAATTGAAGAAATAAAGAGGCAATACATGAATCTTTATTTTGAATTTGGCTTCTGGTAATAAAAACCTTCCCTCTAGAGCTCATAAACTTGTTTTACCGTCAAAAAAATATACCAATAACATCAAACCACTTTTTCCTCCTTGTTTCCTTATTTATAGTAGTAAAAAAAGTGACAGAAAAAGGGTTGCATTGAGCCACAATGACTTTTCATCATGCCACAATGTGATGCATTTCTCTCCACAATGTGACCACGAATTTTCCAGGGGAAAAGCGTTCTTTTTTTCCACTATTCTCTTCCTTTTCACTTTTTCGCCTAAGTCCTTCACTTATTTATTTCCTTTCTATTTCTTAATCAAACATACTAGAGTGTTATCACAAACATAAACTTGCAATGTTACTTGTCCTCAAGGAACTGATTCATAATTGTGATCTACCTCAAAAATTTGTACTTATCAAACCAATGACAGATGTCGGTTTTTGTTGAGTTATTACTTTGGTAACTTGTTTCAATCCATCATAAGCTAAATAGATTTTCTTTAACTTTATATATACTCAAACTTCTCTCAATATATCGTTCACTCTTATTTGATATAATATGGTAAACACTCATTACATATAATTGACATGAAACATATGAATTTGCAAGATTTTTAAAAAATTATCACTTTATATTCGAAAACATACTTTTGAGGTCTTTCAAAGGCTGTAATGTGACTTGTTCCAGTGTGGTATATATTTGGTCGATAGGTTTAATTCCTTGGAGTCAACTACCTTATACCATCCTATTTTCACATCATCCTTACATATTCTTCTTTTGTTTTAACTGATAGGTACTAGATTTCCGAATCTAATTTCATTTAAGCACTTTTTTTCAGAAGCTTTAAATTTGAGCATGATAAAAAAATTTCTAGCTTTTAATCATTCTTTTCTTTTTTCTTTTTCATCATTATTTTTTTCGGTTTTCCATATTCTAGTACACCCAACTCTAAACTTAAATTGTTGTTAATTCCAGAAGTAACCTTAAACATAGCTTTTTTGCATGAATTAGAAAAATAACAATCTACCTAATTACAAGGAGATGGTGGAAAGATTTCTCTTTCGGGTAAATATATTAAATATGTGGCTAAGTCACCAAAAGAAATGGATCATAAGAGTTTAACAATAAATCAAAAATATTTTAATTTCACCTAATAAAAATTCTAAGTTAATAACAAGCAACTTGCCTCAGCTTGTAATCACACAGACAAACGACAATTCAGAAATAAAGCAAATCCTAGTAGATGAATAATCATATGAAAACTAATAACAAGAAAGAAGGTAAAAAGTGAAATTATTTGGCTCAAATATTACTTGCTGAGGTATCTGGTGATTGAGTACAATACTTTTTAATATTACTCTTCTTCAAAGTTTGTCAATCTGCATTGGGAACTTCTTTAACAACTTTTCTTTCTCTTTTCTTTAATTTTTTTCTTGTGTCTTTAGTTCTTTTTATCATTGGTAAATAAGCATACTCATAACTAAAGGAAACAACAAAATCAAACTCATTCAATAATTAAAGAACATGTACTTTTATAATAGGGAAAAGCATGAAAGGAAATAACTAAAATTATTGAAAATTCCAAAAGTACGTCAATCAAACTAAATAAATAAATAAACTAATACGATAGTGAAATGCCTAGATCATGCATAATCTTTTGTCGACTCAAAGTTTGGTTGCATGGCAGCCATAGTCTCCTTAAACTCTTGGTTCTGCCTATCCCAAGTGGTTGGCATCTAGTTTTATTGGTTGATCATAGCCTGATTTTGTTTAGCAAAGTAATCCTCCATAGTTTGTTGAGTAGGGAAATGCTCCCACAAATTTAGAACTAGCATGTGGTTGCAGAACTATTTGAGTTGTGTTTGGAAGTTTGGAGCAAAGTGAGACGGATCTAAATATAAGTTGGTTTATATGTTAGTTGCCCAACTTGATATTCCTCGCACATGCTCTTCCAATCTCTGAATATGATATTGAAGAAAATCTAGAACTTAATATTGTTGGTTTTGAGCTTCTTGAGGTTGAGGTGCATCTAGATGGTAGAAGTGCTCTTGTTCTTCTTCCTATTCAACTTTTTCACGAACTTGATAAACTGGACCTGTTGGCGTCTGATAAGTGCAAATGTTAGTTATTTTTGTATATACTTTTTGTTGCACTTATCGACTCTTTTTTGTTGTCTTCGGTTGAATAAACCCGAATTTTGTGTAAATACGTTTAGTTTGTATATATTTGTGTTTTTGATTCATTTGTGTAATTTTTGATAGATTTTACTTCTTTTATAGGTATTTGTTACATTTTGGAACATCGAGGAATAAGGTATCGAAGGCACGGCTCCGGATGCATATTTTCATAATAAAAGACCAATTTTGAGAAGTTTTTCTCAGGAGAGCACGCTTAGCATGGTCTGCCCACTAAGCGTGAGTCTGCTAAGCGCATTTCCCAGCGTGCTGCGCGCAGTTTTGAAGATTTGGCATAATCATATTTTCTAAGCCCGCTTAGCGCGCTTAGCGCGGATAGCGCGCTTAACGCAGTTTAGGCGGTTTAATATGAAAATATCGTGCATCCCACTTAGCGCGGTCTGCTGAAATTTGTTTTATAACTTCATTTTCATTACATTTTGTGTTGTGGTTTTGGGCTTTTTTTGTTCCTAAATTTTGTCAACCTTATTTTTGATAGAATAGCTTAGAAAACAAACTAGGGCTTTGCTTATGAATGATTGGAGGTGGATTTCTCATCGACCAGTACTGACAAACTAGAAGATTTGTAGTTTATCTCTTCTCATCTCTGTGTATTTCTATTTTGTTGGGTTTTGTATGTATTTTTACTTTCAACTCATGTATATTTGTCTCCCATGGCGTTGTATAAAACTTGCTTTATAAATCTTTGTTGATTGTTATCCTTGATTTTTGCTCTGTGCTAGATATTTGAGTTGCTATAGACATATACCGCTCATATTCTTATCTAGGATGATTATCTAATAGTCTATAGATTCTAGAGATAGATTTAGAGCTATTATTCACTTGGGTGTCAGTGATTAATGCCTCTGTATTGGTTGTGTCGCTCTAAGAGATCGTCAACGCGATTAACACGGTTGACTTCTGCGTTGTAGAGGTGGTTGAGAAATCACCGCCAAGGTGATACAATGGGTGTTGTGTTTGACATGTGATGACATTGACGAGTATTGTAGGTTGAGTATAACTGGTTGATAGGTTTAAGTTTGTGATGAGTAGAGTACATTCGAGCCAGATAAGTTTGTCTTTCCTTTTTATACATTTATTTTTGTTGATACCTTTTACCTTTCCTTTCGACCCATTTATCCCCCAAACTCATTAACAAGAAATTTGTCGAACGGAAATTTAGTAGCACCAATCTCTGTGGACACGATACAGTATAACTTAAATATCACCCAGAAAAATAATACTTATTTTTTTCTTACTGCTTCAACAAAATAGCATCGTTGTCGGGGATTGGTGTTTTTATTGTTTCGCATTGCGATAGTTTCTATGTTTGTGAGTTTTGCATATAATGTCCATATTGTGTATAATGTGTAAATAGAAACTTGTTTATATTGATACTTGTATATGTTTACCAAATTTGTGAGTTTTACATGTTTTGTATACTTGTGAATATAGTGTATGTATTTGTTTCATGCTTGCCAAAGGTGTGTTTAGATGTCTAGTTTTGGTTAGTGCTCGAAGAGATGAGAGCAAAGGTGAGAGTGAAGCATTTGGCTCATCCAAAGCAACGTACTAGCTTATAAATAACAGGCGTCGAGCTTACAACGTAAAACAAACATGTTTTTATTGTTTTTTATTGTTTTCGTAGTATGGTGAATTTTGTTTAAACAAGTTGGAATCGGTCAAGTTCTAAAAATTCTCAAATCTTCACTTTTCAACTTGTTTAGTTCAAATATCATCGGGTTATTTAGTATGTTTATAGTAGTTCGTGTTAATGTGTTAAGTTTTATTTTCCGCAAGCTTGTTTTGTTTAGCTTGAGGAAGTTTGTATGTTATTAATATTGTATGTTTGAGGTTGTGTAGGTGTGGTGGAGTAGCATGAAAATGCAGCAGTTGTTTTTGTTTTTTTGCATTTTTCTACTATCGCTTAGCGCGTGTTTCTAGTGTAGCCCGCTAAGCACAATGTGTTCCACTTAGCGCGCTCTGCTGTGTTTAGCTAGTGATTTCTTTTATTTTCACTTGCTTTCCTTTTTCCCACTTCCACCTAGGTTTTATATAGTAAATAGTATTATTTTTCTAATTGTTTTGTTGTTGTTTGGACTCCAAATTTGGTCTGGTAACTTGAAGAATTTCGAGGTGATTTTCTGATTTTGATTGATTCAACTTGCGGATGTATGGTAATGATAGTTTTTGAAGTTGGTACACGCCAGATACTCGTTTATTTCTTTCTATAACATAACATGTTTAAGAAACTTATCATTTTTATAATTACCATATCATTCATTCTTTTTGCATTATTTTCTTTTGATTGAATCACTTTAGTTTCCTTTTTACCCCAATTGTGAGAAAGCTTTCCATTGTTCACATATGTTGGAGGCAAAAATTCTTGTTTTAACTAGATTTTATTATGTTTAATCTTTTGCTTGTATTGATTGTATGAAAGCATGAAAATGATCAAGGCATTTTATTTGATTTTGAGCATAACTACCTAGCCAAATAGTCAATTCACCTTGTGAGTGTGTGAACTTTTTCTAAACCCTTTTCAGCCTTTTTGTAAATGTCCGTGTTGTTTTTTAACTTAATGCTTATCTATGAGTGTTTACTTTTCCTATTTGAATGGATGTTGATTCTTTGTTTTCTTGAACCCTCAACTATGATTTTTACTTAAATTTTTATCTTGCCTTAGAAAGTAGGGAGTATTCACTTTAATGTTGGTTGAATTCAAGTTAGAGAGAGAATTGTTTGCTTGTTCTTGTGTGTATTACTATGAGGTTGAGAAAGAAAGGGAAAAAGAAAAGAAAAAGAAAGACAAAAGTGAAAAATAAAGAAAAGAAAAAGAAAGAAAAAAGAGAAAAGTTATGAATAAGAAAAAAAAGAGTATGGAATAATGTTGTGTTAATAAGTATTGTAATTGGTGTGACAAATTTGGGATTATGAAGAAAGTTGATGGAAATTTTGTGTATGAACTTTTGTGAGCTGATCACTCCCTTAGGTTTAGGCAAGTTTTTGTTTCGATTAACTTTAGAAATTATGCCTTATTTGTTAACCATGTCACATTACAACCTTGAAAAGCCTTTGTGATTCTTGTCTTTGTACTTTCAATATGAGTTTTTAGACGAATGCATAATTTAGTCTTTTGTGCAAGATTATGGATGAGTGTTTTTTGTCCCTCACTTTTGTGTGTTCTTCATCTACCGATGAATTTTTACTAGGTGTGATTCATGATTAATCTTGTTATGTTTTAGAATGTTTAGTATGATTTTTTTACTTAGGATTTATTTCGCTTACATGTTTTCGTTGTAGGATTGTGGTAAGTATTTACCTAGCGTGTGAATTTTTGTTTGAACCATACATTTGTTTTCCGTTTTCAAAACTTGATGATTCATGATTCTTTGGTTGATTACTTTTGGTTCTTTAAGTTGTTTGTCCTTGTTTGAGGACAAACAAGTTCAAGTTGGAGAGAGTTTGATAAGTGAAAATTGTAATTATTTTTATATATACTTTTTGTTGCATTTATTGACTCTTTCTTGTTACTTTTGATTGAATAAACCTAAATTTTGTGTAAATACATTTAATTTGTATATATTTGTGTTTTTGATTCATTTGTGTAACGTTTGATAGATTTTACTTCTTTTGTAGATATTTGTTGCATTTTGGAGCATCGAGGAATAAGCTGTCGAAGGCACAACTTCAGATGTGCATTTTCGGAATAAAAGACCAGTTTTAAGAAGTTTTGCCCAGGAGAACACGCTTAGTGCGGTCTTCTCGCTAAGCGTGAGTCCTCTAAGTGCATTTTCCAGCGCGCGGCACGCAATTTTGAAGATTTTGCATAATCATATTTTCTGAGCCCGCTTAGCACGGATAACGCGGTTTATGCAGTTTAATATGTAAATATTTGTTTTATAACTTCATTTTCATTACATTTTGTGTTATGGTTTTTGGGGTGTTTTTATTCCCAAATTCCATAAACCTTATTTTTGATAGATTAGCTTAGAAAATAACATTAGGGCTTTGCTTATGGATGATAGGAGGTGGATTTTTCATCGACCGATACTGATAAACCAGAAGATTTGTGGTTTATCTCTTCTCTTCTCTATGTATTTCTCTTATGTTGGGTTTTATATGTATTTTTACTTTGAACTCATGTATATTTGTCGCCCATGGAGTTGTATAAAACTTGCTTTATAAATCTTTGTCGATTGTTATCCTTGATTTTTGCTATGTGCTAGGGATTTGAGTTGCTATAGACATATACTGCTCAGATTCCTATCTAGGATGATTATCTAATAGTGTCTAGATTTTAGAGATAGATTTAGAGCTATTATTCACTTGGGTGTCTGTGATTAATGTCTCTGTTGGTTGTGTCACATTGAGAGATCATCGACGTGATTAGCACGGTTTACTTCTGTGTTGTTGAGGTGGTTGAGAGATCGTCATCGAGGTGATACAGTGGGTGTTGTGTTTGACATGTGATGACATTGATGAGTATTGTAGGTTGAGTATAACTGGTTGATTGGTTTAAGTTTGTGATGAGTAGAGTACATTTGAGCCGGATAAGTTTGTCTTTCCTTTTTATACATTTATTTTTTGTTGATACATTTTACCTTTCCTTTTAACTCATTTATACCTAAAACTCATTAACAAGAAATTTATCGAACGAAAATTCAGTAGCAGCAATCTATGTGGACACGATACAATATAACCTAAATATCATTCGATAAAATAATACTTTACTTTTTGCTTACCGCTTTACCGCTTCAGCAGTATCCTGCACATAAACAACATATTGATGTGGACAATTTGTTGGATCATGCCACCCTTTGGGTGGCTCCTAACTTCATCTTAGGGATGTTTGTGGTGCGGTTTGGACCGATATTTAGATAAAAAGTCAGCAGACTCAAGGAAAAATTTATTCACAGTTCAATTCGGCTTTGGATTATTGATTAAAAAATCGATCTGATCCGATCTAATTTTATACGATTTAATTTGGATCGGTTCTTGGGCATCTAAATTAAAAATTATATTATTAAATAAGAATATAAAAATTTAAATACATAATAAATTTGCTATAATATATAACATATACTATATTAAAAAATAATTTATAAAATAAGAATGATTGATTATAGTTGAAACAAATGAAATAATATAAACAAATAGATTAAACTAAACTAATAAATAGTATTATATTAAAAAAAGTAAGTATTATTGAATAATAAATTAACATAACATATCATTTTAATAATAAATAAATAAATAAATATAAAAATATATACATGTGACTCCATTCGGTTTGGATTTGTTTTGAAAAATCAATCCAAAATCTGATTTAAACTGAACAGAATTTACAAAATAATATCTAAACACATTCAATAATATTTGATTTTTTTCAATTTTCAATATTTTTAAATTTATTTATGATTTTTATTTGAATCGGTTTAAATTTAAACATCTTTACTCCAATTAACCTGCATATCTCATTAATAATATAGAAGTGGCCACAGGTTCGTTGTTTAGCATGCGCCATGCCCTGATATTTTTAAAATTAACCTCCCCACATTAATGTTCCCATCATGCATTATAGCCAATAATACCAAGAAAAAACTCTTTTACAATAAACTACAGTAGAAATTCTTTAAATTAATATTCGGTAAATTAATAAACTCTCTAAAATAATAAATTTGTCTGATCCCGATTTGGGTCAATGTAAAAAATTGAAAAACTCAATAAAATAATAAGATAATAATTTTTAGGGAGATCCCTTTATAATTTTCGGTCCCAAGAAAATTATAAATTAATAATTCATAGAAACTGGAAAAAAAAATATATTGCACTCTATTGAAATATGATTCAATAGTTGTCTGTTTTTTTTTTAAAGTTCAAGTCTATTTGGAGCTCATCTCTAACTTTTCTTATTGCATCCAATAGCTCACGTGTTGTATTTTTGTATTGTATTATAAAGTTATGAAAAGTGTTCGACGCCATAAGTGCTTTCTTTCGCATAACAGGCTCTAAAGACACCGTATCATCTTCGCCGCCATCCTCTGCATTATTCTCAATGATAGTACCCACAATATCTTCTAAACTCTGAACATCCGAACATGCTTCATTATCACCTGGGTAGTTCATTAGATTGTCGATATCCATCTTATTACGATAGCCACATTGATTGATCATAGTCTCGAGGTCTTGAGTTTCTTCATCAAAAGTGGATTCATCCAAATTTCTTGCAACGTCACTAGCTGATCGAATTTTATAGTGTCGGAAGTAATTTGCTATTGTTTCTTTTCGAACATCTATCATCCAAGCTAGGATTTCCAAATTGATAACATCAAGGACATTTATCTTCCTAGGATCAGATTGTCCCATCTCATAACCTTCCAATATTTTGCGGTAAAACCTTCTACGGTAATGCATCTTGAAAGCTCTTATTATCCCAGCAGCGCAAGGTATGATTACTTAAAAACTCTTTAAATTAATAATTATTAATTTATCGATAAATTAATAACTCTTTAAATTAATAAATTTCTCATGTCCTGACATTATTAATTTAAAGATTTTCTACTGTATGTGGTTTTGGAAGCAATCTCAAGTGTTTAGACAAATAAATAAGACCATACCTTTTAAATTGGACATAGGTCAGAAGTGCTAAGCCTTTGTGGGATGCTAGGATTTCCTACCCATTACGCTCGAGAATGACACAACTCTTCTAGAATAACTGCCCATCCTTCTTCGTTTATGGTCTATTTGTTTGTGGAGAGAAAAAGAAGAGAGAAATTGAAAAGAGAGAGGATGGAAAGAAGTGGCTTATCAATTGTGTTTGATGAACATAAAAATAGAAAAGAGAGATTAAAATTGACTGAGATCCGACTAAATAAATGTGTAAGAGAGTTGAATTGTTATAATTAATTCAATGTTAAATGATAAATTAATTTAATGAAAGTAAAATATTTTAATGTTAATTTAGTTTTTTAGTAAAAATAATTCATTTGATTTATGAATTAAAATAATAAAAATATATATATTTGAAATTAAATTATTATGATAATAATATTGCATGTTTTAAGATAAAGATAATTAAGTCTTTTCAAAAATTAAATATACTTCTTTCTCTTCTATTTCTTTCTTTTTTTTTCTCTTGTTCCAAATAATAGGTTAAATCTACTCTATTTCTCATCTATTTCTCTCTTTACTTTCTTCTCATTGCCAAACACACTCTTAATGTGTTTGTTTACTCCCTTACATTTCATACCCCACTTACCTCAGAGGGATGCAGTGCGGATTATCTTTGGTGTCATTAAGCTACAATAACATAAACCTGAAACTAGAAAAAAGAAATTAGCTATTGAAATAAGTATAATTATGAAAAAGGGTTGGAGAATTGACTTCAAGTTCAAGAGGGTTGAATTTGGGTATTTAAAATTTATGATTTTCTCAAATTTATTTAGAATTGTGTTAGAATTTTCTTAAAGATAAAGTATAACAGCTGAAAGTATAAAAATAAGTAAATAGTGAAAAATAAAAAGGATAAGGGTTATAAAGATTGCACCATTCATTTATCTATGTTTGGTCGAACGTTGGTCTACTCTTGTTTCTAAGAGATCTTTTTGAGATTTTGACTATAACCTTGATCTTTTATAGGTTATGTCCACAAACCTTAATACAATTTGATCTTGAGATTTTACAAGCTTATCACAAACCAAAGATATTTTTTACCCCAGGATAAGCTAATGAACTTAGATATTTTTTAAACTTATCTCAATAACCAAACAGAGCTTTTTTCAACGAAGCTAAAGAAACCAAGAAAGAGATTTTTTGATTGATTTATCTCACGAACCAAACCAAATCTCTCAAGAGTATCAAACTCTCAAGAATTTAAACAACCATCACAACCACTTATAAACTCTTTCTCACAAGTGAAGTTTCACTCAAAAGAAACAATATAAATTAAGTGACAAAGAAATGTTTCTATAGAGAAAAAGAGAGAAAATAAAGATAAATTCGAAAGAAAATGTAAAGTTTTGGAAAGAGGCGTGAAATGAAGAGGATCCGAGCCTCCTCTATATAGGTGATGGAAAAAACAGAAAAGGAAATGATCCATGGCCAAAATTAATGAGTCAATTAATTGGCTTAATGCTACAATCGATTGGATGACTTGATTTTTATCAATTACCTTACTCAATATGGAAATATTTGATATAGAGCTATTGCAAGTCATTAAGATGTTGTCCTAATAGTGTGGTTAAACTTTTGTCCTTTCTCCAATCGATTGGCTTTATGTTCTAATTGATTGGCTTGCTCAGGAAAGTTTTTTCAATCGATTGACTTAAGTCCCCAATTATTTGGGTGGTTCAAGAAATCTTTTAAAATATAGAGGACAATTTTGTTCATCACTTGACTCAGTTTTGAAAATATTTTTAAGACATAAAAAGGTAAGAAATCTCTTTTAAGTGTGTGTGTGTGTGTGTGTGTGTGTGTGTGTGTGTGTGTGTGTGTGTGTGTGTGTGTGTGTGTGTGTGTGTGTGTGTGTGTGTGTGTGTGTGTGTGTGTGTGTGTGTGTGTGTGTGTGTGTGTGTGTGTGTGTGTGTGTGTGTGTGTGTGTGTGTGTGTGTGTGTGTGTGTGTGTGTGTGTGTGTGTGTGTGTGTGTGTGTGTGTGTGTGTGTGTGTGTGTGTGTGTGTGTGTGTGTGTGTGTGTGTGTGTGTGTGTGTGTGTGTGTGTGTGTGTGTGTGTGTGTGTGTGTGTGTGTGTGTGTGTGTGTGTGTGTGTGTGTTTTGCCTTAGAACTTAGGAGTTACTCCCTTACTTTAAAAAAACTCTAGCCACTCTGGCAGACACAACCTCTCGAGCTTTCACACTTCCTTGCTTTTATTATTCTGAGACTTCAAGATTCTTTTCCAATTTTACGGTCATATAAGCACTTAAATCTTGAGTATCTTTTCTTGATGAGACTTGAGATGATTTTTTTGTTAATTCACCATCATCAGAGAGTTAAATACTTATTACCACCGACTTCATCACAATTGTTGATTTTGTCGTCATCAAAACCTTAAAGAGGATCTTCTGCAGGATTATCAATTTTATAATTGCAAGAACATATATTCACATTCTCCATCTTTTTGATGATGACGACGTATCTCTCATGGAGGTGGTAAAAGAGTATACTTAATTGAGCCATAAAGGCTATTACTGATGAAACCTTGAAAACTAGTTTGGGAGACCAACATGTTGATAAAGATATTCCGGATAACAGTCTAACATCGGAGACAGAGTCTCCAACTTTGAAGGAGAATGATGGTGTAAATCCTGAGAACAATGCTGAAAATGATGTTGAGGACATTGTTACTAACAACCCTGACAACAATCTTGGTAATTATGTGAGTTCTTATGCCCATGGAGATGTTGAGGCACATACTATTGTATCTTATATTGTTTTGTTCTTCAAAGAAAAACACAAAGAAAAATTTGCTTTTAAGCCAAAAAAATACTGCCATCAAGAAAGTATCCACTCTAGCTAAGGCTAAGAGGACAGCCAAGAAAAGAGATATCTCTGGAAAGAAGAAGAAAGAATTAGAAGCCACTAAAAAGTCATATGGTGATAAGAAAGTAACCCCTAAAAGAAAAGATGATCATGCTTTGAAAATTATTAAAGATGATATGGAAGACAATTCGAAGAACATTATGGTAAGCCCTATCGAGAAGAATAGAAAAATTGTGGGGGAGGGAGAAGATCCCTACTAATATCCATGTCGGATGGACAGAGTCTTATTCCACTATGAAGAAAGTGTGTTGAAGTTGAAGTAAGTGTATAATAGAAGGATATCCCCTAAAAAGGAGTTGTCTAAGGAGGCCTTAAAGTGTAAAGAGATTGTGGAGCTTGTAACACCCCAATTCTACCCGACGGTTATTATAAAAAGTATAGTTATAAAATTTCGAACAAACAAATCAGGATGCTATGATTTCAACTTAAAACAACGATATTCATTACAGATACATAACACATTAAACTTGGATGAACCAACAACAACATAAATTAATCTTTTAAAACCCACAACTTTCATAACCACGCAGCGGAATCAAATATTCAACTTAAAGAATATAACATATTTATCCAACTAAAATAACTTCAAATAACAGTTATTTAACGAACAACGGCTTAAAGTGCAACAACTGAATAATAACAATAATAAAATAGCAAGCGTTCATCCCCCCGAGTGTTACATATCAGAGCAATGACACCGACTTGAACTACTGAGCGTAAACCACATTCACTCTGGATTACCTGCACGTTACCAACATATGGGTAACATTCAAACAGAAGGGGTGAGATATCGAACATTATAATCGGATGCATGATAAATAAAACGTTATAATCAGTTTAGGAAAAAAATCACCACTTCACAATTAATAACAACATAAGCATAATTAAATCAACCACACAACGGCACGGAATGCAACACAGAATGCAACTTGCCTTTATGCAAATGCATATGGTACCAATGGAGTATAACTCCCAACTTAAAGATCAGCCAATAAATAGAGGCATCAACAAGGCATAAACCTTCAACTTAATATTTTTCCAATCCAGGCCAACTTAACGAGTATCAGCTCCAACTTGATATGTGATGTGTGCGACACAACATGAATGTAGCAACAACAACAACAAACAACAACTCAACATAAATCAGCGTTGGCCATAAGCCTACAACATCAACAATAATTCAACATAAATTCAACATAAGTCAATGTTGGCCATAAGCCTACAACTTAATATCTGCCCATAATTAGAGGCATCTCAATATAATTCATCAACCTGCATTTTCTTAACTCAGAATAACTTATACAACACTGGTATCGACCAAACAAACATGTACGGGAAAAAGGGATAAGAAGAACTACGCGCCCCTCGATATGCACAACAACAAGACCGAATAACAACTAACTCAATACCCATCGACATGCACAGAAACAAAGTAGAATAACAACTAGCTTATACTCCTCGACATAACATGTAGCTCTGTGCAGCTCGACATCAATAGTGTACTCCTCAGCATGCCTTGCAGCCTAATACTGCTCAACATCTAACACATATTCTTCGACACACCTCGCAGCCTACATGCCGCTCGGCACCTAACACCATCAGCATCCTCCTCGACCACTAATTTCGGTCAACAACATAGAATAATACAACAACATAACGACCACCACAACACAATCCATGATCTCCGGCCAACTGCTCGGAATAACACAATAACAGGAAACTATATCTACTTTCAACAGATTCACTAATTGTACAAGACAGTCACGTTTAACCCTTCCTATAACGACCACAACAATAATTTACTAATTTTCCTGCCAACCGCTCGGAATATCACAATATCCTAACGACCACATCAACAGGTAAAATCTACACTAACCTAACCATCGATTATACCGGGAAATTATACAGACAACTCAAAACGACCACAACAAAACAAATGGGAAACTTCCTATTACAGGTTCATTAATCATACGAGACAGTCACACGGTAACTCTCTAAATGACCACAACATAGAAAATGGGCAACTTCAATAACAGATTCAGAACCATCAATGCACAACAGTCATACAAACGACCAATTCCCGCATAATACACATCATCAATCCCATTATACGGTTAGAACCTCACCCTTACCTAGATTGAAGGTCGCTCTACCAAAATTCCAGCTGACAACCTTGCTTTGTTTTGCTCGACACCGGGAAGCTTACTCCTTTCTTCGTGCGGCTTCACACGGTCACGCACAAGACTCCTTGTTCTCCAAAAACCAAACTCTTGTGTCAGCTTAACCTTATATCATCAATTCTATTGGGACTAACTTACACACTCCCACTTTACTACTTCCAACCAATAACATAAGCCCAACACATTTATTCTATTAATTCCGACATTATTACTATTATTAATCAACTAATTAATTAATTAATAATAATCTAACAACTTATACCAATAATTCCCAACATCTCACAACTTCAATAAATAATCCAAAAGTAATTTAATTAAATAATTTAATTAAATAATTAATTAAATTAACGGGCGTTACAACTCTCCCCCACTTAGAATATTTTCGTCCTCGAAAATTAATCTTATTCAAACAACTCAGGATATGATTCCCGCGTCTTGCTTTCCAAATCCCAAGTCATGCTTTCTCCGACAGCTTCTAGCCAGACTACTTTCACCAAGGAAATCTATTTTCCTCTTAGAGTCTTCATCTCACGATCCGCGATTCATTCAAACATCTTCTCCACAGTAAGATTATCCCGTACTTGCACATCATCCATATGAATCACATGAGATGGATCTGAAATATACTTCTGGAGTTATGACACATGAAACACATCATGAAAATTCGAAAGATTAGGCGGTAAAGCCACTTTATAAGCAACATTCCCAACTCTGTCCGAAATTTGATACGGACCAATAAAGCGAGGTGTGAGCTTCTTAGACTTCAATGCTCGCCCAACACCAGTCACATGTGTAACTCTCAGAAACACATGGTCACCTGCTTGAAATTCTAAATCTTTCCTTCGCCTATCATGACAACTCTTTTGTCTACTTTGGGAAGCTTTCATATTTTCTCGAATCAACTTCACATTTTCAGTAGTTTCTCGAACAATTTTAGGTCCAAGCACTACACTTTCTCCAGATTCATGCCAACATAAAGGAGTTCTACATATACGACCATACAACACTTCAAAAGGTGTCATTCCAATAATAGAATGGTAACTGTTATTATAAGTGAACTCTATTAACGGAAGATAAGTATCCCACGAACCTCCCTGTTCAAGAACACATGCTCTCAACAAATTTTCTAACGACTGAATAGTCCTCTCAGTTTGACCATCCGTTTGAGGGTGATACGCCAAACTCAGCCTTAACTTAGAACCCAACCCCTCTTGCAAACTCTTCCAAAAATCATACGTAAACCTCAGATCTCTATCTGAAACGATACACAAAGGAACACCATGCAGCTTCACAATTACACTAGTATAAATATCTGCCAACTTTGATACTGGAAAAAACTGATGTGAATAGGAATAAAATGAGCCGACTTCGTAAGCCTATCAACAATAACCAAAATATAGTCACGTCCTCTTAGTGTATTAGGTAATCACGTCACAAAGTCCATCGAAATTCTATCCCATTTCTATTCTGGAACTTTTAATAGTTGCATCAACCATGCAGGCTTCTGATGTTCAACTTTCGACTTCTGACAAGTTAAACATGCATACACAAATTGAGCCACATCATTCTTCATTCCAGGCCACCAAAACAAATTTCTCAAATCTTGATATATTTTTGTAGCTCCCGGATGAATGCTCAACTTGCTTCTATGACTTTCCTCAAGAATCACTTTCTTCATCTCTGCATCATCAGGAATACAAATTCGATTACGGAATCTCAACACACCTTGCGCATCTAACTTGAAATCACTATTCTCATATTGATCGATTCCAACCATTGAATCTACCAGTTTCACATCTAACTCCTGAGCTTCTTTGATACTGTCCAGAAATTCATTATTAATCTTCAACATCCCTAATATAACACTTTGCGGTGTCACCTCACAAACTAAGCTCATATCTCTGAACTTTTCAATCAATTCCAACTCTTTAACCATCATTGTTGAAATATGTAAAGTCTTTCAACTTAACGCATCAACCACCACATTTGCTTTTCATGGATGATGATTCAAACCAAAATCGTAATCCTTTAACAACTCCAACCATCTTCATTGTCTCATGTTCAATTCTTTCTGATCAAATAGATATTTTAGACTCTTATGGTCGCAAAATACTTCAAATCTAGAACCATAAAGATAATGCCTCCAAATTTTCAATACAAACACAACTGCAGCAAGCTCTAAATCATGCGTAGGATAGTTCTTTTCATGAGTCCTCAACTGCCTTAACGCATAAGCAACTACCTTATCATTTTGTATAAGCACACCTCCTAAACCCATCTTGGAAGCATCACAATTTACCAGAAAAGGTTCTCCTAGATTAGGTAATGTCAAAATCAAAGTCGACGTCAATCTTTTCTTCAATTATGTAAAACTTTCTTCACACTGAACATCCTACACATAAGCTCCACCTTTACAAGTCAACTTAGTCAACGAAAGTGCCAACTTAGAGAAACCTTCGATAAACCTGATATAATAACCAGTTAATTCCAAAAAGCTTCTAATCTCGGTAGCTGACTTCGGAGTTTCCCACTGCAACACAACATCTACTTTAGATGGATCTACAACAATGCCACTACCTGAGATAACATGACCAATAAAACTAATCTCCTTTAACCAAAATTCACACTTAGACAACTTTGTATACAACTTCTTATCTTTCAAAACTTACAATACTACTCTTAAGTGTTCTGCATGCTCTTCTTCCGATTTAGAGTAAATCAAAATGTCATCAATGAACACCACTACAAACTGATCCAAATAAGTATGAAAGATACGGTTCATATACTCCATGAATACTCCAGGAACATTAGTAACACCGAAAGGCATCACCGAATACTCATAATGTCCATAACGCGTTCTAAAATCCGTCTTCTGGATATCTTCATCCTTCACTTTAATCTGATGATAACCCGACCTCAAATCAATCTTGCTAAACACACGAGCATCCACCAATTGATCCATCAAGTCATCTATTCTTGGAAGTGGATACTTGTTCTTAATTGTTACTTTATTCAATTGTCTATAATCAACACAAAATCTCATAGATCTATCTTTCTTCTTTACTAGCAACACTAGAGCTCCCTGCGGCGATACACTTGGCCTTAAAAATTTCTTTTCAAGTAAATCTTCCAATTGCTTCTTTAATTCTGACAATTCAGATGCATACATTCTGTATGGTGCCATAGAAATAGGTCTGGTACCAGGTACAAGATCAATAGCAAAATCAACTTCTCTCTTTGGCGGTACATCAGGAATTTCATCAGGGAAAACTTCAGGAAATTCACGCACCACTTGCAATTCCTCAATTATAGCTTGATTCTCGACAGATAGCAACGCCATCAACGAGAACATTTGAGCCTCTTCTTGCATCAACTTTCTCAACTGTCTAGCTGACAACAGGCCAGCTTCCTCTTCTTTAGGAGTAGAAAACCTCATAGACTTGTCATAATAGTTAATATAAACATAGTTATGCTCTAACCAACTCATACCTAAGATCACATCCAACCCACTTAAAGGCAAACAAACCAAATCAACAGCAAAGTCTCTGTCGAAGATCAACAAAGGACACTTTAAATAAACAAAAGAAGTAGTCACCGACCCCTTGGCTGGAGTATCGACGACCATCTCTCCATTCATAGAAGACAATATAAGACCCGATCTTTTAACACAATCAGCAGCAATAAAGCAATGAGTAGAATTGGTATCAATAATAGTAATTAAAGGAGTATTATTAATGAAATATGTACCTCTGATGAGTCTGTCCTCATTAGCCATCTGATTTTCAACCAAAGCGGACACTTTACCACTGGTTTGTGCCTTCTTTGCTTTCTGACACTGACTACCAATGTGTCCTTCTTCACCACAATTGAAGAAAATCATCTCCTTATGCTTTCACTCAAATACAACATGTCCAGTCTTACCACAACAAAAACACCTCTTCACCTCAGCAGTACACACATTGCTCTTATGCCTGGGTTTTCCACATTTGAAATAAACCACACCATCAAGAGCATCTCCCCCACTAGTACTCTTACCCTGAGAAAATTTATGTTTACCTTTACCAGTTGGGGTATCGTACGGCTTACCACGATTATGTTGGTGCTTACCCCTCTTCTCATTGATAATCTTATAATGAGCATTATTATCCTCTTCATAAATCCTGCACCTATCAATCAAATCAACAAAGACACGAATCTTCTTATATCTAACTGCCTTCTTGATCTCTGGGTGCAACCCGTTCTCAAACTTGATGTACTTCAGAAACTCAGCATTAGCCTCGCTATAATGCGGATAAAACTTAGCCAACTCAGCAAAATTTGCAGCATATTCAACAACCGACATACTTCCTTGCTTCAGTTCAAGGGACTCAATTTCCTTCTTACTACGAACATATTCAGGGGAATACTTCCTCAGAAATTCCCTATTAAACACAACCCAAGTGACATTTTCACCTGCAGGTTCCAACCTCTGACACGTCTCTAGCAACCAGTCATCAGCTTCAACTGCTAGCATATGAGTACCATATTGAACCTTCTACGCTAGAGTGCAGTCTATCACACGAAAGATTCTCTCAATCTCTTTCAACCAATCCAACGCTCCGTCAGGATCATACTTACCCTTAAAGGTAGGTGGATTCTCCCTCTGGAAGGTCGCCAAACTACGAGATCCAGCATTCCCGTCAGTGTTCGGCTGATTCTCCATAACACACGTTGTTGCTTCTAAAGCGCCAGCAAGTGCAGCGTCATTCCTTCTAGCCATCTCAACTTATCACTATATCATAAACAACGGTTAGAACTCAAGGTAAAAATACTTGATTGTTAGACACAACTACGACTCGACAACTTGGTCGGACGAACCGACTTGCTCTGATACCAACTTGTAACACCACAATTCTGCCCGACAGTTATTATAAAAATCAATGTTATAAAATTTCGAACAAACAAATCAAGATGCTATGATTTCAACTTAAAACAACGACATTCATTAATGATACATTACACATTAAACTTGGATGAACCAACAACAACATAAATTAATTTTTTAAAACCCACAACTTTCATAACCACGCAGCGAAATCAAATATTCAACTTAAAGAATATAACATCTTTATCTAACTAAAATAACTTCAAATAACAGTTATTTAAGTTATTTAACGAACAACAGCTTAAAGTGAAACAACTGAATAATAACAACAATAAAATAGCAAGCCTTCATCCCCCCGAGTGTTACGTATCAGAGCAATGACACCGACTCGAACTACTGAAGGTAAACTGCATTCACTCTGGATTACCTGCACGTTACCAACATATGGGTAACATTCAAACATAATGGGTGAGATATTGAACATTATAATCGAATGCATGATAAATAAAATGTTAGAATCAATTCAGGAAAAAATCACCGCTTCATAATTAATAACATAAGCATAATCAAATCAACCACACAACGACATAGAATGCAACACAGGATGCAACTTGTCTTTATGCAAATGCATGTGGTACCAATGTAGCAGAACTCCCAACTTAAAAATCTTCCAATAAATAGAGGCATCAACAAGGTATAAACCTTCAACTTAATATTTTGCCAATCCAGGTCAACTTAACGAGCATCAGCTCCAACTTGATATACAATCTATGTGACACAACATGAATGTAGCAACAACAACAACAACAACAAACAAACAAACAACAACAACTCTACATAAATCAACATTGACCATAAACCTACAACATCAACAACAATTCAACATAAATTCAATATAAATTCAACATAAATTCAACATAAATCAACGTTGGTCATAAGCTTATAACTTAATATCTGCCCATAATTAGAGGCATCTCAACATAATTCATCAACCTGCATTTTCTCAACTCAGAATAACTTATACAACACTGGTATCGACCAAACCAACATATACGGGCAAAAGGGATAGGAAGAACTACGCGCCCCTCGACATGCACAACAACAAGACAGAATAACAACTAACTCAATACCCCTCGACACGCACAAAAACAAAGAAGAATAAAAACTAGCTTATACTCCTCGACATAACCTGTAGCTTCGTGCAGCTCGACATCAATACTGTGCTCCTCAGCATGCCTTGCATCCTAATACCGCTCGACATCCAACACATATTCTCCGACACACCTCACAGCCTACATGCCGCTCAGCACCTAACACCATCAACATCCTCCTCGACCACTAATTCCAGTCAACAACATAGAATAATACAACAGCATAACGACCATCACAACACAATCCATGATCTCCGGCCAACTGTTCAGAATAACACAGTAATAGACAACTATATCTACTTTAAACAGATTCACTAAATGTACAAGACAGTCACGTTGAACCCTTCCTATAACGACCACAATAGCAATTTACTGATTTTCCTGCCAACCGCTCGGAATATCACAACGTCCTAACGACCACATCAACAGATAAAATCTATATTAACCTAATCATCGATTATACCGGACAATTATACAGACAACTCAAAACGACCACAACATGACAAACGGACGACTTCCTATAACAGGTTCATTAATCATACGAGACAGTCACACAGTAACTCTCTAAACGACCACAACATATAAAACGGACAACTTCCTATAACAGGTTCATTAATCATACAGACAGTCACACGGTAACTCTCTAAATGACCACAACATAGAAAACAGACAACTTTAATAACAGATTCAAAACCATCAACGCACAACAGTCATACAAACGACCAATTCCCACATAATACACATTATTAATTCCATTATACGGTTAGAACCTCACCCTTACCTGGATTGAAGGTCGCTCTACCAAAATTCCAGCCGACAGCCTTGCTTTGTTCTGCTCGACACCGAATAGCTTTGCTTTGTTCTGCTCGACACCGGACAACTTGCTCCTCTATTCGTGCGGCTTCACACAGTCACGCACAAGACTCCTTATTCTCCAAAAACCAAACCCTTGTGTCAGCTTAACCTTATATCATCAATTCTATTGGGCCTAACTTACACACTCCCACTTTACTACTTCCAACCAATAACATAAGCCCAATACATTTATTCTATTAATTCCAACATTATTATTATTAATCAACTAATTAATTAATTAATAATAATCTAACAACTTATACCAATAATTCCCAACATCTCACAACTTCAACAAATAATTCAAAAATAATTTAATTAAATAATTAATTAAATTAACGGGCGTTACATATCTTACATGTAAGATGTTTAAATTATTAAAATTGTGACAAGCTTGAGTCTTTTTTTATCCCCGGTATGTGAAAAAGTTCATTGTTAATATTCCTAAAGATTTTAACAAAGATGAAAGCAGAGATTACAAGAAGGTGCATGTTCGTGAATGTTGTATTGGTTTTTCCCGTACAATAATCAATGAATACCTAGGAGAACAAAATTGATCAGGATTAACAAGGTTCCTCCCTTGAGGATTACTTCTCAAGAAATCACTAGTAGGGAGTATAAAGATTGGTCGAGCAAAGGAGTTGCCGCCTACTGCGAGCTTAAGTGCCAAGTATGACATCCTGAACTGCAAGCTTAAGTCTACTGAGTTTCAATTGTCTGTTTGTATGAAGTCGTGTTCTAGACATTTATGCGCGTCATATTTATTTTGATCTCACTACTGAAGATGAACTTCCTGAGGTTCCTCTATTATTTGGCATTTTCATAAGTCATATATTTTAAGAATTAATGCATGTGTCTAAGTCACTAGAGGAAGTTTATGGCCTTCACAGTTTGCAAGAACGAGATGGATGACCTTATCAAGATGATGGTTCCCAAAGGAGTTGAAGCCTCTACTCCATGGGCTATTGAAGAGAATAATGGTCGAAATGTTGAAGACAATGATGATAATGAAATTGAGGCTGGTAGTGAAGAGAGTGGAGGTGGTTATGAATCTGGTTCTTTTGAAGACTCTGAAGATTGAAATTTTTTCTGAAATGATTTTGTGTTCTGATGATTTATTACCTCTGTGTGGATTCTTTTTTAAATTTTGTTTAATAGCCCTCAGGGCAGGATAATGGCTCCAAGTATGGTCTTGGGTTGGTCCCAGTTTTAATTCTTTTGAATTTTGGTTTGACTTTCTTCCCCTTGTGGACCATTTCTCTCTAAGGATGGTTGTTTTAACCCCCTTGCCTATTTTGAGGCAGTTAGAGGGAGAATAAATTTGATGAACAAATATGTTAATGCAAGACACATTTTATGCTGACCAATTTATGATATGCTAGTTTTGTAGATCCTTAAAATGTTTTGATGTATAACTAAATACTTTCATATATTTTTGTACAAAACCAGACCAAAGAGAGTTGATTAGAGCATTTGGAGGATAAAAATTCATTAAATCCAAGTGCTAAAACAACATATAATTCAATTCTATTTATATAAATTCCTAAATTCAAATACGAATCCTTACATTTTCTCACCTTCCTGCAAATAATTATTTGAACACATAAACTACTAGTAAAATGAAGAGAAAAAATCAACTTATATTGTTTGCTTCAAGATAACTTAATGTGATTCTATATGATTGAATTGAAGATGCCTTAAAGATGTTATGGGAGATATATGCTTTGAAAATGATTCAGTTTTTTCATTAGGTTGTCAATGTCTTGAAGATGCTATGGGAGATACATGATTAGGCATATATCCTTAAGCAGGCTTATGTGTTCAAAGTTCATGACTATATCCCACTTGACTCTTATGTTGTAAATCTTTGGACTTGGCTCTCTACTAACTTTTGGCATTAACTTTTCAATTTAATCAAGTTTATGAGATTTGGTCAAAGCTGCATTCATCAATCTCCTTCAGACCATTTGATTTTCCAGGAACCAATAGGTACTTTAACAAGAAAACCATTGGATGCCTGCCATCCGTTTAATTATTTTCAATGTATCCATAACATGTAACTTAACCAAGAAGGCATCCACATCCCCTATGATTGATTTCTTTCTCTGGGAAATTCGAAGTAGATATTATCATGTCAACATTAATCTCAATCTCAATGGATATTATTTTTGGATTGACAAGCCATCCCCTATAGCTAGAAATTTCTTGTTGAACAAAATTTAGACTTGTTCCTTCTTACGGAGGCCTTGGCCTAATTATCCCCCTTTATTTGTGGTTTCTCTTTTCTTCTATTGAATTTCTTTAATTTTATATATATTAAAAGTTAAATAACATCAACATACTAAAAAAAAAAGTCGATGCCAAAGAACACAACATACTAAATAACACAACAATATATATTAATGTCTCATCAATGCCAAAGAAAAAGTCGATGTGTAACTCAGTTTGGCTATTATAAATATTCAATCAAATTAATTTTGACAAAAAGAACTCTAAAAACAGATAATAAACATTGATTGTTTGATATTCAATTTTTTTGGAATGATTTGAAAGTGAACCAGTTTTTTAATCCAACCTACTTGAACAACCTTAGCCTTTGCCTGACAATTGGACATAGCACACATTCTACAATCATTGGATGCATGAATAACAGGGTTCACTTGGGCAAGATAAAGATGGGGGCAAAAGGGAAGGATGGAAGCAAAAGCATGAGTAGGAAGTTGGTGTTTACCAGAGAATCAAATTATTGACATGGAACAAAGACATCAGATAGAATTTGAGACAGTTACAGTTATAAGTAGCAGGTCGTCTGTTGCCGGAAAAATCAAAACAAGTAATTGATCAGGATAGAAAAGCATCATATTTTTTTAAATCAAAATTGGTAAGACAAAGCATTACTATGATAACTGACATCCCGGTTATACTGACACCTGAAATTTTATCCAAAGGGAAAAAATATAGGTAGAATATTCCTCAACAGTACACTTTGGTCTTGGCTTTGGCCTACCCTCCAAACCTTGAAGTCTGGAGCAAAGTAGTGAGCATCCCTCCAACCTTTTAGAGCAACTATGGAGAAAGGTCCTTGCACCCGTCCATAAGGATCTCTGTAATGCCAGATCAAGGATTGTAACTCCTCAGCAGGAACTTGTTTTACGGTGTTTAGCTTTTCATGAACAAGTTTTATGGTGCTTGGTTTTTCATGAACAGGTTTTATTGTGCTTGGTTTTTCATTTTCATCATCATCATCATCGTCGCTCAGTTCTATAACCTGAATCTGAGCTGGCCGTACCTGATTGTTTGTTGGTGCTTGCGAGATCTTATCTCCGATCTTAAATTCATTTGATTTGGCCGGCATGGATACACCATCCATCTTAAATGCGAAGTTTGTTTGTTTTGCTGGTTGCTGTTGAACAGACACGCTAGACCATTGGTTAACTGCCAAAACATGCAAAGAACATTAATGAATAATGACACTGGTTATCCTTAGTGTTTTCGAGGTATAGAAATAAATTAAGCACACCTCCAACCGAACACCGTACTACAGTACTACTATTAAACAGAACCCCAGACAAACAAACATGTTTTATGTTTATATTAAAATAGAGTCATGGGAAAAAATGGATGATTATAACAAACCTGCAGAAGTGTCACGAGATGTGCAATTCAACGCAGTGCTATTAATTTCCATGCCGAAAAGAGGAACTTCTGACGGTCCACTAAGATTGAGAATCGACTTTGGTGACTCATTTTCTTGTTCAGCTTGATCGGCAAGATCCAGTTTTGTAGCCCTACATGCAAAACCATTAGCAACCGCTTTTGAAACTTCGGTCACTAAAGATTCTTTTGTACAAGTAGCTTCCCAGAAACTTTGCATATTATTATTTTCTGCCTTTTTATCTGGAACTTCTGGTAGTTTGGATTCTGAAAAATCTAGAAAACCAGTAGTAACTTGGACTGCCTTTTTATCTGGAACTTCTGCCTTTTTATCTGGAACTTCTGGTAGTTTGGATTCTGAAAAATCTAGAAAACCAGTAGTAACTTGGACTTCCTTTTTATCTGGAACTTCTGCCTTTTTATCTGGAACTTCTGGTAGTTTAGATTCTGAAAAATCTAGAAAACCAGTAGTAACTTGGGCTGCCTTTTTATCTGGAACTTCTGGTAATTTGGATTCTGAAAAATCTAGAAAACCAGTAGTAACTTGGGGAATCCCATGGAATAACCATTCTTCATCATCTGAGAAATAATCTGCAGAATCATCTGCAACTACCATTGGGACCTCAGTTGATAATGATGCTTCTGTACAGGTAGTCTCTGAAAACTCTTGGAAACTGGTTTCGAGTTTCTTAACTGGAACATCTGGTGCCGTAGATTCTGATTCTAGATCTTCAGCAATAACTCCAGGAATTTCACGCAATAACCGTTCTTGTTCCTCCGGACTCTTAAGCTTCTCCCTTCTTTGTAGGTAGCCGTCCAATGTGCTTCCATTAGATTAAGGAATATCTATCTTAAAAAAGTTTTTGACAATAAAGAATTTCCAAACAAAGCATATATCATAATACTAGTGACAAAAACTCAGAATCCTAATACAAAATGTTCATTACTTCAATTGACTGATATCTTATTCATGAGTCATAGCATTAGAAGTTATTGTAATGTAATCAGTGTGATGAGCAATCCGATTTACCTGCTAATTGAGTTTAATCAGTTCATTGCCAGCAATTACTGCCATAAACAGCTGATGATTATTATCTACTATGCAGCTAGGAGTCGAATTAACAAACTGTGGAAAATCTACTAGAGAACAAATTTAGCGGTATAACATGTATTGCATAAAGCATTAACAAGGTTCAGCGTAAAAATTCACTACTTATTCTGAAGCAAAACAGGACAATAGAGACATTACCACAATAAAGAAAAAAAAATTACTATTATCAGATAAATATCAGAAAAGGATATTCTCTACGCCAACCCTTTTCATTTGCTCGGTCAATAAGATTATGTAATAGAGCAAGTTCTTTTGCAAGCCACTGTCGCAGATTCATCACATAACAAGAAAGCAGAAAAGTTAGGCAAAGAATCAGGCTCGTATTTCAAAAGAATAAACATAAATTATTATTTGAAACCGGATGTGCAGTAGTTTTACTTTACACAAACAAGAGAAGTGTATGCATATAATAACATTTTAAATAGGTAGATTGAAATTATCATACAGAAAGACATAAACAAGTACAAGGAATATATCTAAGGTATAGATATGGCGTGTATAAAATGAATAGTATCTAAGGAGTGACAATAACTTATCACTTTATAAGATGTGCAAGCCAAGAAACTGTAAGAAATTCACGGAAATTAAACATGAGGGAATAAATCATAATGCAAAGGTTATTGCTTACATGTTTAGTTATATCCTCATGCAACACTCTAGCCTTTTCCTCCAAATCCACCTACCATAAAACAAAACAAAAAAATTGTCATAATTTTTAGATTCAATAAAGCACCAGACATAGATTTACAGAAAACTGATCATTCTAGTTCTGCAGGGATTCCATTAATCAGAATGATTCAGTGTCAAAGTACTGAAAAAAACGTACAATCTTAAGTTTCTTGAGTAAGCCGTCTTTTACTCTTCTATGTAAATCCTCACACTCCGCCTGAAACCAAAGTCATATATCAAAAAACCCAAAATTTTAAAAGCACAAAAAAACTGATATAATGTAAGGGTCGGTCTAATATGGGCCCTTATCATTTTAAGTAAAAACAGAACTTTATGCAGAAGTAAACTATTAACTTGTCAGCAATTGTTAAAATTAGTTTTGCAAGTGAAGCAAATTAAAAACAAAGGAGACAAGACAAAAAAATGTATTGGTATCGTGCCCAAGACTTAGACATCTAGAGTGTGACTCACACGTGGACCAATAGTGGATGATCCAATAAATTTGGATAGGCTATGCTATCATCTTAAAATTTTAGTTGGCCGGATCCAGATCCTCTGCAGATTTTTCTCTACTCCACTTTGTTCAGCACCAATCTTAACTTTTGGATTACATTCTATGTCTATCTGTCTCTAGACCACTATTTTTTTATTGTATATCAACCACTAGATTTGGGGTAGGATAGAGAGCTGAAGACAAAACGCAGGAGACAATCCATTCACCTTATCTCATCTAATGAGACTCTTTTCACAATTATTATAGTCAGAAGTCAACATGTGCCATTACGATTCATAGCTGTTTCCCCAGCATCCATTTTATTAATTAGCATTTGGTATAACTTTATGTTGCATAGATATTTCCATTTGTGAAATATTTTAAGTTTTATAACTCCACCACATCCATGACTAAACCTCACATTATTCAAAAAGTATATTATTTAGGTAGGCTAATAATGACAGTACTAAAGAGACTCAGCAGGCAGAAATACCAAATAAATAACCAATTTTCAATTAACACGGGCTTATGTAAAAGTCAATAAAGTAATCCAGCACTAATTTTTTACAAATTGATTAAAAGAAATGATTAGAGTGAACTCAACACTTCAGGCTGGAGCTGACAACTTTTTTTGGTACATGAAAATTCAGCGGGAGAAAAGTTGCCCCATTATAAGTGCAGGGCATGGCACAAGCTATTGAAAATGGTACTTAAGTTAGGATTGACTTGCCAAAGAAGGGTTTCACTAACATGAACCAAGCCAAAGACCTTTGAGTTAATAATATAATATGATCCTACTAGTTGACCTAATCCTCAATAGCAGAGACCATAGTTTCTACTAAATAAAGCTATAAATAGTAAGATAATTCAGCCGTACCTCAGAGAAATTATCATCTGACAGCATATTAATGCGGATGTCTTTAATGAAACCAGAAGCTTGCAAGCGAATTTCCCCATCCACTCCTGAGCTCTTCTTTATACCTGAAATATATCCAAGAAATAACTATATTTCAGTTAATTAAAAAAAAAAATTCATGATCTAAAATTTCTATATCTGCCGTATATAACTGTATTTGTAGCACTAAAAATGACTTCAGAAGGAGATCAAATGGAATAAGATTATTTAGTTCACTGCTATACATTGTGAATTGTCTAAATTTCATTCAATTAGAATAATATAACACTCAACACATGACACATAGTAATGCCGTCAAAAGAATAAGCTAAATTGAATAACACACTCTAATGCAGTTGATGAGCATACCTTCCAAAGCAGCTTGTACAATTAGAAGTCAAAAAAAAGAATAAGCGGCTGGTAGAATGCAATGTCATAATCTACAAAAACTAGTCAAATCACCTGTTATTTGCAGAAGCAGGTGTGAATTTTTCTGAAGGTAGTCATTTGGGTCAGACTTGGTTCTTATGAAGCTTCGAACTACTTTGGCCTCAAAAGTTTCAAGGTCCTTTAAAAGTTCCTCAACTAGACTCCTCTTTAAATAAACAAGCTTGATGTTGGAAGGATTAATAGCGGCAAAACAGCTTCTTGGTTTTTCCACAACATGTTTCCTCGGTTGACTCTTCCTCTCCGAAGGCGCTGGTTTGAGGATTTCACATGCATATTCATCATCGTCTGAGTCAAACAAAAGATCTTCATCAGATTGTCCACAGTTCTCTAAAAAGTGTGACTCAAGCAAATTACTAATATTCATCCGGCTAATGCTCTTCTTTCCGAACAACAACTGGAGCCTAACATCACACAGAACTCTTTTCTTTTTTGTAGGCTTAACAAGGTTATTCTGCTTAACATAATCATTTATAATTTTAGTGACGTCACTTTGACTTATCTTGCTGCTTGTGTCTCTACCAATGGATTCGAGAAACTGAATAAGGGAAGTTGATCCCCATCCATTGTATTCCTTTTTCTTTGATTTATTGTATTTCCTTTTCTTTCTCACACAGTTTTGAACCTCCCCATTACTTTCTGCTACCCAGTCAAAACCAGATTGTGCTCTGTCACCCATCCTTTCTATCATTACCCTAAACTCAACCGGCTCCTCAGCTGATACCCCTTCAGCTAGTTACCAAATCTGTCCATCTCCACGCTTTTCACCTCTGTCAAATTTCATTTTTAGAAAGAAAGAAATCAATTGGCAGCAGAAAATGGTATAAAATATAACAAAGAAACACCTCAAAAATGCATTTTGTGTTGCTGTTGAAGTCTTGAACAAAGAATAACTGATAAGTACTAAGAATTAAAATTTTAATGAGAAATTCAAAATAAAATTAGAGAAAGTTATAATTAAAAGACAAAAACTGGCAACAAAAATTAGTCGAAGAAAACAAGATTGCACAAAGTTGAATGGAGAGTATCCCCAGCCTTGCATGATGGTTCAAACCCTTTCACTCATCTTATAATACTCTCAAAAGGCAAAGAAAATAGAGAGTAAATCAAGATTTCGGTCATTGAACCTTTAAGGATAGGACAGTTTATTCCATCAAATTTTCAAAATGGCAATTAAGTTGCCTAAATTAAAAAAGGTCAATCTATTTCAAAGTTATCAATCCCAAACAACGGAGCAGAGCGGCCGGCCTCAAAAATGGGATGGCGGGATAACCACTATTTGACTATTTTTAAGACTAATTATAAGAATAATCTATAAAATAAAAGAGGAACACGAGGAATAGAATTATTAAATGACTATTACTTAAAAAACGGAGGTAATGAAAAACAGATGTAAAACCATACCGAATTTATTCACTTTAAGGTAAATCTAGATTTTCTCGTTCAAAACAATTCAAAGCCGCTCGAGCCAAAAAGCGTCCCGCTCCCCGCTAAACATCAAATAGTGGAGGGTCACCGCTCTGGGCCGCTATTCTGGGATAGTGCCAGTATTGATAACTCTGATCTATTTAGTCATTTATTGAAATTTAGCACCACAACTTTAAATGCACTATCTTTGCCGTGATGCTGCAAGAGACTATTCAAAGCAACATGTTGGAGTTTCATCGGTTGTGATGGGTGCGCTTGCTCAAAAGATATTTCGATAGACACTAAATTTACCAACATTATTATATTACCATTTCACAAATTTAAAATAGATCTAGCCTTTTCAAAAACAGTGTTGTCAATGGCGGATGGCGGCCCATGGCACAGAGCCAAAATACCATCATACTGGTGCGTCGTCGTTATAACGGATTATGGCAAAAGAACCCGCAATATCGGTTGATATTTACCATTACGACGAGCCCAAAAACCACCATGTATATCCGCCATAGCGGCCATGGCGCCCCTAGTTGATAACACTGCTTTTATCTTCCCTCTATCACAATTGTTCACTACTCTAACCTTCTATCTCACTATTATCAATTTAGAACGCACTTTATAAAATAAAAACCTATGAAGCATGAAAACCGGAAACACGACATCGACACTTACACACCGATAATATTTTGAAAAAATGAATAAATTAAACGTAATCGCAAGTATCGCTTTCAAACAGACACGCCTTTTTTCAGAGGTGTCGCTTTCAAACACGGACACACCTTTTTTTCAGAGGTGTCACTGCTACACAGGATAAAAACTCACAATGTTTTTGAAAGTAAAAAGAACCAATTGCTCAATTTAAATTAATACACTAAATTTTTCTCATCCCCTATACCCCACAAATAATCTCCCAAATTAGGTAAGAAAATTCCCTCCTTTTCTTCCTAACCCCTTCACCACTCTTCTTTTCCTCTTATCTCCCAAACAAACACAAAGATGCACACAAAAAAAATACCCAAAACAAAAATATAAAAAAAAAAAAAAAACACACAAATTTAGAAAATCCAATGAAAACCCAAAATTAACTGTACAAAGCCGAAAACAAAACAAAATCATTACATGCATTCAAAATTTCACATTCAGCCTAACAAAAAAAAACAAATTAGGGAAGAAAAACGAGAGACAACAACCATCGTCATCGTGAAGGACATTAACAGTATCAATAACAATAAGCAATTTGGGAAAGAAAATAGAGAAATTGGAAGTGATAGAGATACCGAGAGATTGAGAAGTTGACCGAGGCAAAAGCGGTTGGAGAACGGTGAGGAAGATTCCAGAAGCAGAAGGTTTCTGTTGTTGTTGTTTGGTGGCTGGTGATGTGGAGACTAGTTACAGTCACTACTCGTGTGTGTTTCGCTCGGATGACAAAACTAAAGGAATAATAAGACTATCTATACGCTTAAATATCAACTATTTATTTATATTAATAAATTAAATAATAATATATAAATATAAATAAACGTTATTGCGGATTAAAGATGAAATATAGAATATTAATTTATAAAATATTATAAATATTAATATTTTTTTTATAAAATATTTCTATTTAAGTTATTATTATAAAATATAATTTTAATTTTTTAATATCAATAATTATAGAAATAAATATGTAAAATATTACATTTTTTAAGAATTTATTATTATAACTATTATTTTTAGTAATTTAAAATTTATTTAAAATATTAGATAAAATTTATTTATATTTATAAATTAATGTAAATAAATTGTTATAAAGAGATTAAAGATAACGTATTGTCAATGTAAAATAATTTTATATTATCATTCAATAGAATTTTATCATTCAACTTTATTATTTTAATATTTTAAAAATAAAATGTGACAGGATACAAGTTTCTGATTAGTGGAAAGTGTAAAAATATTTTATATTAATTATTGTATTTTTTTTCTTTTATAAATAAATAATTTTTAAAAATGGTAATTTTATTATTTACATATAATATAACATCTATTGTATAATATTAACTTTATTTAATTTGATTTTCTGAAAGTAATATATTATTAATAATTATGACATATCAAATAAAAATTGAGGAAGACAAAAAATTTCAAAGATTATAAAATATAAAACCAAAAACATAGATTAAAAATAAAGATAGAAATAATTTGTATTAAAATATAAAAGAGAAAAATAAATTCAGACATTTTTATAAAAAGATAATAATCATATTGATTCAAATCAAAACCGCATAGCTAGTAAAATTGAAAAGCCCGTATTATCATTATCACATTCTTTAAATTTTTTGGGAAAAATATTATAAAATTCTTTAATTTGATTATGTAAAAGTAAAACATCTTTAATAATTACGGTATGTCAAATAAAAATGATGAAGACTAAAAGAATTCAAAGAATATGAAATATAAAACCAAAAACACAAATTAAAAACAAAGATAAAAATTAATTATAGACTCAAAAATAAATTCAAACATTTTTAAAAGAAAATAATAATAATTAATGTATTTATAGTCAAATCGATTCAAATCTACCTATAGATAAAAAAAATGGAAAACCGCGTATTATAAAATATTATTACAATTTTTAAATCTTCTTTTGGAAAAATATTTAAAATATTATCAAAAAATTTATTTGATTTTGTGAAAGTAAAATATTATTAATAATTATGGTATATAAAATAAAAATAACAAAGACTGAAAGAAATTCAAAAAATATAAAATATAAAACTAAAAACGTGGATTAAAAACAAAGAAAAATTAATTTTAATTAAAATAGAAGAATAAAAATAAATTTGAACATTTTAAAAAATATATATTAATAGTTAAAGTGTTTGTATTCGAATCGATTCAAATCAAAACTCCTCACGAATAATAAAATTGAAACGATGTATCATTAAATATTATTAGATTCAAAATCACCTTTTGGAAAAGTCGTCTCAATTTATTGTTCAAAATCTAATCAAATATTTAAAGTTAATACTTATTTATTAACAATATATTACAATAATTTATTATTTATTTAGGGTGGAAGGGTACTAGTTAGACTTTAGAAATATTTTATTTGCACTTCTTTCATATCTGATATGTGGTATTTTAAAATCCATATCAACTTAATTGATTGAGTCGATTAGACTGTGAATTGGGGTAGAGTGGTCTGGTAAGGCAATTAAACTATCATTATAATTAATCTCGTAAAAACTAGTGTTATCTACCCAGTTCACTTATCAAACTTTATTTTATTGTTTTTGTTTAAATCAAGAATCTTTCACGCACAATTGTAGAAACTAATCATCAAATCATAGAGGATCATAATAGACAATAAAACTCTCTCTTAATAAATTTAACATTGATTTGTGTCCGGGGCTGATTAAGTTAGAAGAGACCCTAGCATCTTAAACAAATGCTCTTGTTTTAAAAATAGCTTCATTCTGTAAGTGGTTTTATTTTAAAACACTGATTTTATTAATATTTGCAAGATAATGTTAACATGTGTTCTAAGGGACATGTTAAAAAATCTAAAAATGAAAATTTTATGTTAGAAAAGTTAATGGTAAACTTTTAATTAAAATAATGCACAATTTTCAAAAAAAAATACATTTAACTCTTAACTTGTGCTTTAGGGCACATTAGTACTTTTATCCGTGCAATGCATGGGACAAATTATGGATAGATATTGTAGGTGAAAATTTTTTTAGAATTTTTGTTGATTGAATAGTTGAACTAAATAGAAATTAGCGGTGGAGTAATAAGTTGTATAATTAATATTAAATATTAAATAATATTTGCTGGAAAGAGAAAGGGAAATAATATGATTAGAAATTGTTTATGCCGGATTTTACTCAAAATTTGACGTTTAAATATTTATTTTATTTAAATATATTAAGGATATGGAAAATGTAATATATATTAAAAAAATTATTTATTACAAGCTCTCAACTCTATCACTTATTGTTATATATTGTGAATAAATGATATAAATATTTTTACCATACAAACTCGAGAATAGTCAATATTTTAATTATTTTTAAATAATAATTTTTAAATAATATTAATGATCAATCATATAACTCATTCATTTTTTATGATAAACTATCATACAATATTATTTTTGATTAGAGATTTTTTTATATAAAAAGAAATATAACTTTTTTTAAAATTTATTATTGTTGAACTATATTTTTATTTATTAAGTTAACCATTCATGTTGCTTGACATGTACAAAGAGAAGCAATTATGTACTCTTCTTTGCACAATAATAATGTCACTATTGGTTCCCTTCGTGAACTCCAAGCAATTAGTGCACCACCTAGCATAAACACATATCCTGCTATAAAATTTTGATCCTCAGCATCACTACACCAACTTAAGTTGGTGTATCCCACTAATTTGCATTCTTTTCCTTTATCATTTGTAGGAAACAAAATGCCATAGTCGAGAGTTCCTTTCATATACCTTAGTATCTTTTTCGTTGCTGCTAGATGTGATACCTTTGACTTCTATATAAATCTACTTATCATACCTACATTGTATGCTAAGTTAGGTCTTGTGTGACAAAGGTATCTTAATGACCCAATAAGTCTTTTATATTGAGTTGGGTCAACATCATCTTCATCTGAACCTTTTGACAGTTGTAACCTTGGTTTAGCAGGTGTCGAAGTCGAGTTGCATTCTTCAACCTCAAATTTCTTGAGAATTTCTCCTACATATCTTCTTTGATGCATCATCAAACCTCTACTACTCTTGTAGAATTTGATGCCAAGGAAATATGAAATATCACCCAGATCCGACATTTTGAATTTCTTGCTGAGATCACCTTTGAAGTCTTTAATCTCCTTCTTGCAGTTATCTGTTATTAACAAATCATCGACATAGAGACATATTATAAACAATTCACTATTGCTTCTTCGTACATATACTATATGTTCAGTTGTGCACTTCACAAATTCCTTCTCCCTTAGAAATTATCTATTTTCTTATTCCAAGCTCTTGGAACTTGTTTTAATCCATAAAGGGATTTATGCAGCCTGTACACCTTTCTCTCTTTACCATATTTCACAAACCCAACTGGTTATGCAACATAAACTTCTTCGTCTAAGGATCCATTCATGAATTCACACTTCACGTCCATCTGACATATGTGCCAACTGTTCATTTCTGCTAGACCAACAACCAACTTGATTATTTTGATTCTAGCAATAGGTACAAAAACCTCATCGAAGTCAATTCCTTCTTTCTGTAGAAATCCTTTCACCATAAGTCTTGCCTTGTGTCGAGTTACTTCCAATTTGAGATTCAACTTCACCTTGTATACCCATTTTACATCGGTTGCCTTCTTGCCTTGAGGAAATTTGACAAGTGGCCAGGTGTTGTTATCTTCGATGGACTTCACTTCTTCATTCATTAATTTCACCCACTTCGAATTCTTCAATGCTTCAGCTGCATTGATTAGTTTGACATCTGCATAGAAAGCATAATGTACCAGCTCACCTTCATCATTGACCACATCATCTGATGTAATCACACAATCTTGCAGGCATGTGTCTTATTCTATAAGGTCGGTTTATACTTGGTTGATCTCTAACTTACTCTTGTCGAACTTCTCTTTCGACTTTAGTGGTTGGTTCTTCACAAAAGATTCTCACTGAATCCTTGTTTACATTTCCAGTCTAATCCAATTCTCTGCTGATCACAATCTACTTGTTCACTGGGTCGAACAACTTGTAATCTCTTGTCAAATAATATCCTACTAGGACCATTTGACTCGACTTGTCATCAAGTTTTCTTCTCAATTGATATGGCACATGTCTATGTGCAATAGATTCAAATGCCTTCATATGACTTAAGTTAGGTTTAACATCAAACCAACATTCTTCTGGAGTAATTTCTTATAGCTTCTGAAGATGTGAAAAACACAATAAGGGGGGGTTGAATTGAAAAACTTGGATCAAATAAAAACAGCTTAATGACAGTATTTTTATCCTGGTTCGTTTGATCTCAAACTACTCCAGTTCACCCGTCAAGGTGATTTCGCCTCTCTCCAACGAGGTCTTAATCCACTATTCTCAAAGGATTACAGCAGCTACTTTAACAACTGTTAAAGTCTTCTTGAGTACAACCACAATCCGGTTAATCTCAAGGAACTTCTTTTTACAATAAAATTGAACAAAGTGTGTTGATGTTTTCTAACAAAACAGTTTATCACAACTGTGATAAATTACACAGATTAAGCTTAAAATAAATTTGCTTGAGCTTAGATATGCGTGGTTTGGAAAGCTTGGAAAATTGTTGTGTGCGTACTGTGATACGGTGGGAGAACTGACTTGAGGTTTTGCGTTTATTTTCGCAAATGTTTCGGTTGAGCAAGAGTCGCCACCGACTTTTTATTTTATCCTAAGGAAAGGTTAAAAAGCACAGCAAAAACCTTTTGAGATGTTTTCTTGGGTTCGGGGAGTAGATTATAGAAAGGGAAGGTATTAGCACCCTTTCTATCGATGGTTATCCATGGGCTCTTAGTTACTTGCTTAGATCACTTGCCTTTTATTTTCAATTGTTTGAAATGGTGCTTGTGTGTGTGGGTTTGAAAAATGTTTTGAAAAGAAGCCAATGTGGTGGCAACCTTTGTAATGATCCATGTGGGGATGTATACAAAGGTGTATGTCTTTTGAAAAGGTTTTCATTTGTTTTTGAAAGTTTGTTTTGAAAGTGTTGTGAGGTGTGTTTTAGAAAATAGGCCAGTGTTTTTGTTTTTTTGCAAGTTTGATTCAAGTAACTAAGAGGTTATCTACTCCTAAATTTCTCAAAGACTATTGCTATGTTTTAACCCTTTTAATAAGTTTGTTCCACCATTGTATTTGGTGGACAATCTCATGTTAGGATGTGAAAGGGACGGGCGCGGGTCATCGTTTAGACCATAATTGCAATGGTGCCAAGTATCTTTGGGCATTTTCTTTTAAGGGACTTGATCATTTATTTTGGAAATATTTTGAAAATGTTATCGAGAGACTATGATCATTTGGTTTGTTTGTTTTGCCCAAAGAGACCAAACATGCAATATGACCCAATTTTGAAAGGCAACAAGTGGAATACCCTAGGAGGTGCAAGTGTGATTTGTGTGTCCATTTTCATGCTTTATTTATCTTGAGATTAGGTCATAACTATTTTGTCGTTTTTCGCATACAAACCCTAATTCTAACATGGTATAATTAGAAAGCGATAAAGTGCGAAAAATAAATTTACTAAGCTATTACAAAACCAAATATGGGAAGGGGGGTACAAATGTTCAAATGGGGATTTTGACAAGGAATTTAAACCTAAAACTATTACATCAATATTGAAATATTTTACAAGATGATTAATTTACATAGATTAAATAAAATAAGACAAATATGCAAGAATGCAAAAAAAAAGAATTTTTATATGTATGAAAAAAAGAATTATTTATGTGAAATAAAAAGGTATTATTTTTTTGGAGTATTTTAATATTTAGGGCAAAACCCTAATTCTATTAAATAAAATGTATTATTATTTAATTTAATACAAGTATTTATTTATTATGCACAAAAATAAAAATAAAATGAAGTATATTTATAAAAAGTATTTTTTATGTCAAATATTAATAAAAATGAAAAATATAGGTATTTTTGTATTCTAACCTAAATATATTAATAAATATATATGTATTAAGTTCTAAATTTGTATTATATATAAAAATAATAATATTTAATATTTAATAAAAAAAAGTATTTTTCTATAAAATATTTTCAGAAAGTAAAACAAAAATAAAAATGTATAGAAATGCATTTGCACTATTTTTTAGTATTTTAAACAAAATATATGTATTTATCTATTTATGTATAAACTAAAAGAAAACTAAATAAATGCCTAATAAAATCAAAAATGGTGAGAAAAAATATTTTTATATTTTTAATGTCATGAGAAAAAATAAATAAGTCAATCAAAAAAAGAAAGAGTCAAAAAGTCAAAGAAATAAGCAAAATGGGCTCAGGAGGTTCAAAAGCAATTATGTGGTGCAAAAAGAAAAGTCAACACAGGCCCAGCCCATGAAGACCTTTCTTCAACCTCCAGCCTTCTGTTTGAACAAAACGCGCGCCACTTTCCTCCACTGCAAAGTCCTGATTCCTTGAGTTTTAGCAAAAACTTCCAACATCAAAACTGTTAAGCATCTTCCCACGAATTCACACATATAAAAAACATGTTTTAATTCTCAGAAATGAGAGAGAATTTATTCTCTCCCAATTCTTAACCTAATTTTTGTTCAAAGTTCAGACATCAAATTCTTGCAACACACATAATATAAATAAAATCTAATTATATGGGCATGTTCAGGGCAATGATTATGACATCTTTTCTTCACAAACTTAAAGCTAACAATGCCTAATAAGAGAGATACGAATTCAAAAACTCACCTGTTCAGTTGAAGTTCTATCTGGCAATGGAGAAGCTCTCAGTGCAAGGTGATGATTGGAAAAGCTTCCTTGAGGTCCAGGGATGCTATTCCAATGTTTACTTTGTCTTGAAAGCTTTTGAATCGAGCTAGAGCACTTCACCTGCAAGTCAGAAATGTGAAAATGGTGGAACCAGTTAGAGGGATTACAGGTCGTGTTTTTGCTTTTGGTTAGCTTGCATAGATGTTAGGGAATGTATGTGAGCTGGTTTGGGCAAGAATGCTTGAAAGGATTGAGAGTTGGAACTCAATCTGCAGAGGTTGCTCTGTTTGAGCAGTTTCAAGGTGATTCTGAGTTTTGGGAGAGATTGGAGGTAAAAGGCTCGTGCAATAGCTTGGTTGAGATGTGTGGAATGTGTTTGATCAGTTTGTCTAAGTGTTTGTAAGTTGAGATGGAAGTTGGCACAAGTTATGCTACCTTACTTGAATTTGAAGCAAGCAATGGCCACTTGATCATTCTAGCCTGTACAGGCCCTCACACTATGCTGCATCTTTTAGTCTTGATCAGTGTGTTATGTCCATGAATCTTGTGTCCAAAGATATGCATTGTACCATTTGATTTGCAAACTTGACATAAAGTTCTACTTTACAAAAATAGATAAACCACTTTTTCCAATTTAAGGCTTAAATCTTTGTACAATGACCAAACTCAAAGAATAACATCTTGGCACAATGGATTAGCATTAAATTTATGAGTGTCAAAGGGTTTTAGGACCTGTAATGTAGCACAAACTATGCTGATTTGAAAATGGCCTAAGTTATGAACATGTTCATGAACCATTCAAAAGTGGATTTTTGCCATATTGTGAAATTCGATTCTCTCAAGTTATGAGGTTGTTTGAGAAGTTCTTGGACATTTTGGAAATCTTGGAATGTGTACTACAATCCATCTTTGAAATGCAAATTGAAATTCCAAGTGTAAGTGTATGGAAAATGGTCTTGAAGTTAGGTAGAAAACCTTGTCAAAAAGGTCAAATTTTCACTAAGTTATGAATGGTTTAGTGCCCTTATTCAAAAATTTATAACTTGAGATACAAGCCTCATTTGGGAAAACTTTGTGAATCAAAGTTGTAGATTATGCAACAAGCTACAACGTTCATGTTTTGACTTTTGTTTGAATCCAAATAAATCTTGGTGAAAAAGTGGGGCAAAGTTGGGAAAAAAATAGGGTTTTCCATAACTTAGAAAAAATTCTAAGTTATGAAAAATTCCATTTCAAACCCTAATTTGCATTTCTTGGTTTCTTGGTGAACAAGTTTCATGATTTGGCATGTTTTGATGAAAAATGAATCTTGACTTTTGATTTTGACCAAAAAGTCAAAGTTTGACTTTTCAGTATACAGTCAAAATTGATCAATTGACTGGGAAATTCAACTGTCAATCTTGTGTACTTGGGATCTTTTGAGCTTGATGAATGTGTCAAGACCATTTCATTGATTCCTTGAGTCCATATGTCAGCTTGGTTTGCCATTGGCTAGGTCAAACAGTCAAAAATTACCCTTGTGCAGTCAAAACCCTAAAAATGACCATTTTGCCCTTTTGATGATCTGATCAAATTTCTTGTGGAATTGGGATCCAAACTTGATCAAATGGTCCATATGAGTTCATAATGTTGATGTGGGTCAATTTTCATGAGATTTGACTGTCAATTGGCCACAGTTGACTTTTTTCCCAATACAGCTGATTTCTAGGTCAATTGTCCAATTGACTGGGTAAAAATTGGAATCAAGACTTGAAACTTAGTATGGATAAACTGGGGAGTCCAACATGAAGCATGAAAGTCATCTTAGGCATTTTAGGTCAAAACATCTTTGTTCAACCACAAACCCTAATTTGGGTTAACAGTGCAAGGAGAAGTCTTGAGCAGAGGAAACCCTAACTGGATCTTGATCTTCAAAGGTCTTGTGATGAGAAAATGTTGAGGAAATGGGAGGGAAAATTTTGGGGTACAACAGTTGCCCCTGTTCAATCTTCTTGAACCTGAAGAGTTAAATTGGCAAGTTTGCCTTTCGTGACTCGAGGGTAAAAGGAGATTGGACACTAGAGTGCCCGGAAATTTGCACTCGCATGCTGAAGTATCAGTAATGTGATGTTGGGAATGGGCTTATAGATGCCATTTGGAGCGGTGGTGGATAGGGAGATGGGCTTATAGATGCCATCTGGAAATGTGACGGAACTTTGTTGGGAATGGGCTTATAGATGCCATTTGGAAGTATTGATCGCATAAGAGATTCCTTAGCGAAAACTTGTGTATTTGAGAAAGACAGATGTTTTCCTGGCTTGTTACAGGTGTTTGATCTTCAGTCTCCTTATGTAGATATGCCCTGGCCGGGTACAGGAGTCGAATATGGAAATAGTCGTCAATAGATATGCCCTGGCTGGATACAGGAATCGAATCTTCGAACTCTTTAGACGTGCCCTGGCTAGATACAGGAATCGAGTCCGGAAATGTGGTCAACAGATATGCCCTGGCTGGATACAGGAGTCGAATCTGGAAATAGTCGTCAATAGATATGCCCTGGCTGGATACAGGAATCGAATCTTCGAACTCTTCAGACGTGCCCTGGCTAGATACAGGAATCGAGTCCGGAATGTGGTCAACAGATATGCCCTGGCTGGATACAGGAGTCGAATCTGGAACTGTGATAATTGATAGATATGCCCTGGCTGGATACAGGAATCGAATCTTCGAACTCTTCAGACGTGCCCTGGCTAGATACAGGAATCGAGTCCGGAAATGTGGTCAACAGATATGCCCTGGCTGTATACAGGAGTCGAATCTGGAACTGTGATAGTTGATAGATATGCCCTGGCTGGATACAGGAATCGAATCTTCGAACTCTTCAGACGTGCCCTGGCTAGATACAGGAATCGAGTCCGGAAATATGGTCAACAGATATTCCCTGGCTAGATACAGGTATCGAATCTGGAATTGTGACAGTTGAAGGATGTTGTCTTTGGGATTGTCTTTTTCCTGAAAAGGCAAAAACATAAGTTGTATGCAATGTCATGATGTATGATATGCATGATGTCATGATGTTCAACATGAGATAGTGTTGTATGCACTTTATCATGTATGTAAGCAAGATGTATGAAAATGTGAAATGTTTATGAATGTAGTTTCGTCTTAGGAAAATAAATCCTTGACGAATGGCCGGGGAGTTGCTCCGTGGCTGAGATACTTCGCTGAAGTTTTGATGAGAGGCCTACTGAGGACTTCAATAATGGATTCCGCTGGGGATAATGATGATAAACTCCGCTGGGGAATACCAAAGATAGACTCCGCTGGGGGATGAAAGAACTTTGCCAAGGGCGATCTTCCGTGGCAATTAGCTGAGGATAACCCAGTTATAAGCCCTTGGCTCGGGAGAGACGTCCGTACCCTGCAGGGAACAAGCTTCCAGAGTCTACCAGGGATGAGCTTTGAGACCTGCCGGGGAATGTTGTGCCTTTTCAGGATTGACAGGGAATCAACTCCGCTTGGGGAAAGTATTGTTGAATCTTGCCTTACTCTGCGGGGCGTTGAGATGATTTGGTCACATTCTTCAGTCGAATCTACCTGGGTACTTTGGCGGACAAAGCAACCAGACTGCATTAGACAACTTCACATTGCCCCTGTCCCTGATGTCACCTGTAATTAATCTTTTGTTTTATATGCAAATATTTATGAATCAGCAATTTAATGTCAAATGCATATATCAAAAATGAACATTGGACGTTCTTCGCAAAACAAAACAGAACAAAGAAAAACAATGGCAGTTTGTATGGACAAGTGAATTTGTATTGATTTGAACTTTGCCTGTGAATAGGCGTTTTTGTACAAGAGGCTGACATCCTAGTAAGAGGATGCCGTCAAATAACATAGAATTTACAATTTTGAAAAGGAAACAAAACAGCTATGTGAACGATCCCACTGGGTTCCAACTCTGCTATCGCCTTTATGTCTCCGAGCGTCTCATCGCTTTGCTGCCTAGTTGAAGATGAAGCTGATTGGTCGATGCCGAAGTCTGAGCCAGATAGTTGATGCCGAATTCCGGATGCGAAGTGATCCAATGAGACATAGTGTTACGCTTTATCCCTAACTTTTGCTTGGACCGCCCTTTCGGGTTTTCAGTCCACCGGGATACCCATTTTTGCCCAAGCCGCCTTTTCAGGTTTTCGACTTGCCGGGTGTACAGATTTTTATTCATTTCATCCCTTATTTTTGCCCGAACCCTTTTGGTTCGCCGGGAAGCCCTTATTTTTGCCTAGGTATGTCAACCTAGCGGGTCTTTTATTTATGCGTAGTATTTTTTCACTATGTCTGCATTGGCGGGGTGAGGAAGGTCGTCACCATCCATGGTGGTTAGGATCATGGCTCCTCCTGAGAACACATGTTTAACCACAAATGGCCCTTCGTACGTAGGGGTCCATTTGCCCCGGGGATCACTTTGAGGAAGGATGATGCGTTTGATTACCAGGTCCCCAACTTGATACTCTTGTGGTCTAACTTTCTTGTTAAATGCCCTGATCATCCGTTTTTGATACATTTGACCGTGACAGATAGCAGTGAGCCTCTTTTCGTCAATCAGATTTAATTGATCAAGTCGAGTCTGGATCCAGTCATCTTCACTCAAGTCTGCATCTTTCATTATCCGGAGAGAGGGTATCTAGACTTCAATTGGCAATACTGCCTCCATGCCATAGACCAAGGAGAAAGGAGTTGCCCCGGTTGACGTCCTTGCTGAGGTACGGTACCCATGAAGAGCGAACGGTAACATCTCGTGCCAATCTTTATAGGTCACTGTCATCTTCTGCACAATTTTCTTGATATTCTTATTAGCTGCCTCTACAGCCCCATTCATCTTCGGCCGGTAGGGAGAAGAATTGTGGTGCTGTATCTTGAATTGTTCACAGAGTTCAGTGATCATCGTGTTATTGAGATTGGTACCATTGTCCGTAATGATTCTTTCTGGGACACCGTACCGACAGATCAGATTATGCCGGATGAAATGTGCCACGACGCTCTTGGTTACTGTGGCGTAGGAAGCTGCCTCAACCCACTTTGTGAAATAATCGATCGCCACCAAGATGAAGCGATGCCCATTGGATGCCGTCGGTCGGATCTCACCGATCATATCAATGCCCCACATTGCAAAAGGCCAAGGTGCCGTCAGGACGTTCAGAGGAACCGGAGGAATATGCACCTTGTCAGCATAGATCTGGCATTTGTGACATGTTCGGGAGTGTTGGTAGCAGTCTGCTTCCATTGTGGACCAGAAATACCCTGCTCGAAGGATCTTCTTAGCCATGGTATGTCCACTGGAATATGTTCCGAAGGTCCCTTCATGTAGCTCTTCCATAATCCTTTCTGCTTCTGTCTTGTCCACACAACGTAGTAAAGTCGAATCATGGTTTCGCTTATACAGGATGTCGTTGCTAAGGAAGAACTTCGCTGCGAACCTTCTTAGAAACTTCTTATCGTTGACAGACGCACCTTCAGGGTATTCCTGAGCTTCCAAATATCTCTTCACTTCATGATACCAGGGTTTTTCAGTCACCTTTTCGGCCTCAAGATCACAGCAGTATGCTGGTTCGTCCAACTTCCAGATAATGATTCGGGGAGCCTCATTGTCCCATTTAACTTTGAACATTGAAGACATCGTAGCTAGTGCGTCCGCTAGCTGATTCTCCTCTCTTGGGAAGTGCTCAAAAGTTATTTCTTCAAAGTGGGGAAGCAAGGTCAACACATACTCCTTGTAAGGAATAAGATTTGGGTGTTTCGTATCCCACTCGCCTTTGATCTGATTGATCACGAGAGCGGAATCTCCGAAGACACTCAGAAACTTGATCCTTAAGTCGATTGCAGCTTGTAAACCCATGATACATGCCTCATATTCTGCCATGTTGTTGGTGCAGTTGAAACATAATCGGGCGGTGAGTGGAGTATGAGTTCCTTTGGGAGATATGATTATAGCGCCGACGCCGTTACCCAAAGCATTGGAGGCTCCGTCAAAATGCATAGACCATCGGGATCCTTCCTCAGGTCCTTCATCCGGTCCAGGTACTTCACAGTCGGTTACCACCATGATGTCTTCGTCCGGAAAATCAAAGTTCAATGATTGGTAATCGTCCACAGGTTGGTGTGCCAAATGATCTGCCAGTACACTTCCTTTAATTGCTTTCTGAGTTGTATACTGGATGTCATATTCTGTTAAGATCATTTGCCATCTCGCTATTCTTCCAGACAGAGCAGGCTTTTCAAATATGTACTTGATGGGATCCATCTTTGAAATCAAAAGAGTAGTGTGAGTCAGCATATACTGTCTCAGCCGGTGAGCAGCCCATACTAGAGCGCAGCAAGTTTTCTCAAGCAGTGAGTAACGAGACTCACAGTCGGTAAACTTTTTGCTCAAGTAATAAATAGCATGCTCTTTTCGGCCAGACTCGTCATGCTGCCCCAGCACGCACCCCATTGAATTGTCAAGTACTGTCAAATATAGTATCAAAGGTCTTCCTTCCACTAGTGGCATAAGAATGGGTGGCTCTTGGAGGTACTCCTTTATCTTTTCAAAAGCAGACTGACATTCATCGTTCCAACGTACTACTTGATCTTTCTTCAGTAATTTGAAGATTGGCTCACAAGTAGCAGTCAGATGTGAGATGAATCGGGCAATGTAATTCAGTCGTCCCAGGAAGCCTCTGACTTCTTTCTCTGTCTTTGGAGTCGGCATCTCTTGTATGGCTTTTACCTTGGCAGGTTCCACCTGAATACCTTTGTCACTTACAATGAAACCTAGCAATTTTCCGGATCTTACCCCAAAGGTGCATTTGTTGGGATTCAACCTCAGCTTGTATAACTTAAGTCGATCAAACAACTTCCTCAGATGGTCAAGGTGCTCCTCCTCAGTTTGAGACCTTGCAATCATGTCATCAACGTATACCTCAATCTCATGATGGATCATATCATGAAATAAAGCAACCATGGCACGTTGATAGGTTGCCCCAGCATTTTTTGATCCGAATGGCATGACCTTATAATAGAAGGTGCCCCACTGAGTCACAAAGGTAGTTTTTTCCATATCCTCCGGAGCCATCTTGATCTGATTATACCCTGAAAAACCATCCATGAAGGAGAAAACCTTATGTTGAGCGGTATTGTCAACAAGAACGTCGATGTGAGGTAAGGGGAAGTCATCCTTGGGGCTTGCCCTGTTCAAATCTCTGTAGTCGACACACATCCTGACTTTACCGTCCTTCTTCGGTATCGGCACCACGTTGGCGACCCATTGAGGATAAGAAGTTACTGCTAGAAACCCGACATCGAATTGCTTCATAACTTCAGCCTTGATCTTTTCGGACATCTCTGGACGCATACGGCGAACCTTTTGCTTAACCGGAGGGCAATCTTCCTTGGTTGGCAGGTGGTGAACTACAATGTCGGCATCCAAACCAGGCATGTCTTCATAGGACCAAGCAAATATCTCCATGTAATCACGTAGCATCTGGATTAATCGTTGCTTCACGCTGAGCTCTAGATTAGCCCCAATCTTGACCTCTTTCCTATCTATCTCAGTACCCAGGTTAATCGTTTCTACTGGCTCTTCATGTGGTTGAATAGCCCTCTCTTCCTGGAGTAGCAGTCTTGCGAGTTCACCAGACACTTCGCAATCATCTTCACCTTCGTCTTCGGCCAAGTTGATCGGATTCTCGAAGTCATAACTGGCGGTAGCAGAGCTATTACCAGTGAGATCTAGAGTGGATTGAAACCTGTATAAGTGAGTGTGTGTAAATATAGCTGTTTTGCAATATATATAACACAGAAAGAAAAAGAGCACAAGATTTGAAATGCAACAAACGTCCAATGTTTTGATTGATGATATATGGAAATGTCATACAAAAAGCCCTCACAAATGGAGCTACAATGCCCCGGGTAGGACACCGAGCCAACAAAGTTTTAACATATTGTTTGTTACAAATTGGAAATCAAAAGAAATCAATTACTGCGTGACAAATGTGATAGGTAAAAATCCTTTGCCGTCCAGTTGCTTGGTCCGTTGCTGGTAGTCGGGTAGATCCAACTGTCAAACTCTGCTTCCTCTACATCCTCCTCGATAGCATTCACCCTTGGGTTGGAGATAAACACCGGAGCCTTTCTGATCTTGTCCTTGCGCACAGCCTTCTGAGCCTCTGCAGTAAAGCCCAGCCCAAACTTGTCGTTCTTTTGAGTGAAGTCAGGAAGCTGACCCCAATTTGCACAATTGCCTTTCTCGATTACAGCCCGGGCATCCTTCAAGGACGCCATCTTCAACGGAAAATCTTCTTCAACTATTGCTTCAGCTGATGCCAACACTGGGGGTACTTCCTCAAAATGCTGAAAGGGGGTTTCAATAAACTTCCCGTCCATCTTGATATACCGGAATGAATTCAAGTGACTAACCATGTATTCCTCCTCTCCCTGCACAGTAACAATTTTCCCTTTGACAGGGTATTTGAGCTTTTGGTGTAGAGTGGATGTTACTGCCCCAACTTTGTGAATCCAGGGTCGACCCAACAAGCAGGAGTAAGATGGACGAATATCCATTACATAGAATGTTGAGTTGAAAACTTGGGAACCCACACGAATAGGGATGTCTACTTCACCGTGCACCATCCTCTTAGAACCTTCGAAGGCTCTAACGATGATGTTACTAGGTTTCAACTCCAGGCCCTCACAATCCAAGCGATCCAATGCTTTCTTGGGCAAAACATTCAGGGAAGAGCCGGTATCCACTAACACGTGTGCGAGAGTAGTGCCCCTGCATTCTATGGAAACATGCAGGGCATCATTGTGATTTTTCCCTTTGGCAGTAAGGTCAGCATCCGAGAACCCTAAGCCATTGTCAGCCGTCAAATTAGCCACACAGTCGGTGAATTGATCTGCGGAGGTCTCTTGCGGCACATGGGCCGTTTTCAGAAATGAAATCAAGGCTTTTGCATGGGCCTCTGAGCATAGCAGCAATGATAGCATAGAGATTTTGGAGGGAGTATGCCCCAATTGTTCAACAACGTTAAAGTCACTCTTTTTGATGATTTTAAGAATTTCCTCCATTTCTTGTTGGGAGGCTTCCATAGAAGTCTTCTTCTTTGGTGCCTCCGTCCTGGCAGGCGAATCGGTAGCAACTTCTTTGCCCCGAGTATCAGAGGACTCGGCGGCAGGAGTAGACACAGGAACTTGAGCTGGAACATGCACACTTGCGGGTGTGATGGTGAGAGGTTTTCGGATAACTGGCGGTGCAATGTTAGGCGAGAAGAGCCTGCCACTGCGGGTAATCTTGGCGGGACCAGTGATGTTACTGATACTGGTATTGGTATTGAACTCCTGTTTCACCCCAAGCACATACACGTCGGCTCCATAATGCCATGGGACCACTTTATCAGACTCATATGGGAGAGGCCCTGGGACAGTAATAGTGATGGGTGCAACAGACATAATTTGGACTGGTTTCTTCACGGGAGCTTTGACAGGATTGTAAATTGTGACAACAAATATTTCTTCAATGGGAACAAACGGAACAACAGTTTTCTTGAACATAATTTCCTTGCTATCCATCAGGCTTTGGATGCCTGATTTCAGCAGCGGACAACCGGTAGGGATAACAGCACACAGGAGGCAATCCTTACTACAACCCGGAAATAAACCGGCTAGTAGTAAGTTCCTCTTAACAGTCAAAAGAGGGGTAACAACTTCATTCACCGAAACAGCATACAACTCTTCCTCAATGGCATTTACTCTATGCTGGGGCATAGGAGCAGTCACAACATTCGGTCTCTCAGGCGCTTCAAACTGAATTTCCTTCGCGTCGATAAGATCTTGCACTTTGTTTCTTAAGGCCCAGCAATCATCAGTAGTGTGCCCGAGACTATCAGAATGATAAGCACACCGGGCATTCGGGTTATACTTAGGAGACGCAGTGTTGACGACCTTAGGAGCTTCTTTGAGGGTCACCAAGTTGGTTGATAATAGTTGGCGTAAAATTTGAGATAAGGTCATACTCAACCGAGTATACTGTCTCTTGGGCCTTTCACCTCTTTGTTGACTGTACTGCTGAGGAGCAGCAGCAGGTTTTGAAATGACCAAAGCATTGACGGCTTGGCGACTTTCGGGTTTGACCTGTCTTCTAGGACCATAGACGGCACTTGCTTCTTTCTTAAACGACCTCTTCTCAATACTTGTAGAGGCAGCCTTTTGTATCTTGCCTGACCTGATGCCAGCTTCAATCCTTTCTCCCGTTAGAATCAAATCCGTAAACCCAGCGGAGGAGTTACCAACCAAATGATTGAAAAATGGACCAGACAAAGTCCCTAGGAACATATCAACCAGCTCACAATCAGTCAATGAAGGCTGCACCCTGCCAGCCAAATCTCTCCATTTTTGTGCGTATTCTTTGAACCCTTCACCCGTTCCTAGAGACATACCCTGAAGTTGGGTACGCGTAGGAGCGAGATCAGAATTGTATTGATATTGTCTGTAGAATGCGGTTGCCAAATCTTCCCAGTGTCGGATGCTAGTTCCATCTAATTGGTAGAACCATTCAAGCTGTGACCCCGAGAGGCTATCTTGGAAGAAGTGAATCCAGAGGTTCTTATCCGCCGTGTAAGGTTGGATCTTCCTTACGTACGACCTCAGATGCAGCTTTGGGCAGGAGACCCCATCATACTTGGCGAAGGCAGGCGCCTTAAACTTGTGTGGAATTACTACCCCAGAAGATAACCCCAGATCTCCGAAATCCAGTCCTGGCACATTCTGAATCTCCATGGCGCTCAAGCGGTCCTCAAATTGTTTGTATCTGTCAGCAGCAGGTGGGTATTGTTCGTCATTGTAGTCCGTCTCGTTGTCGGAGACTGCGGGAATAGGAGCTCCTCCCCCTTGGGGACTGTTTTTCTCAGCAGAAGAAGTAGTTGGTTCAACTTCATTATGGAGTGTGTTCCCAAATCTGCGTCCGGTGTTGAACAACGCAGTCCTCTTTTTCTTCTTCTTCTTCAGGAGTAGAGTCTTCAATTCTTGCTGACCTTGGGCTAAGCTTAGGACCATCTCTTGAAACTGTGCACTTTGGGCCTGAAGGGCCTTGATTGCTTGCTCACTGGATGAGTCTGGATTCATGATGACTGTTCAAAATAAACAGCGAAGGGGATTAAGCAACCTGTGAAATAGGGTACCTGCTATGCATATGGTGCAATGGAATACGTATGTTTTATGTTTTCAAAGACAAACAAGATTCAACTTTGTAGACAAAAAAGGGAAACACACTTCATTAGATTAAAATTTCAATTGTTCAACAATTTGCCCTTAGGCATTACAGGAATGAAAAATACTGGAAAGGAAATAAAAACTATAAAAGGAAATATCCAAAGCTCATCAATGCTCCCATGGCCTCCTCTTCTCAGTGCTGATGTAGTTGTTCAGGACCCGTTCTTCCTCCAATTGCTTAGTCAGCCTCTGGATCTTCCGTTCCTGCTCGTTGAACTTCTCCCGATAGAAATCCTGTTCTTCCTTTAGCGGCGCCCAAGATCTCTTCATTGTGTCAAAATCAGTAGGTATCTGAGGAGGGAGGACAGTCGGAGGAACCCCATCAGGAGATTCAAGAATGAGAGGTCTAACAGCTTCGTACGACATACCTAACCTCTGAGCACGGATGCGGACCCATTTGCAATAGGGCTCCATTGGTAGAGAAGTCTTTGGCCCCAACTCATGTGGGTCAGCTTTGTGAATTCTGTCCCAAGCTCTAATGAATCCATGGCGTAGTTTGTCACTGTCTGCCTGAAACTCAAAATGGAAGTGAGGAACCAGCATTTCATGAGGTCCATCTCCTCTGGCTCTTCCAAACTGACGGAGAGCTAAGCATGGTTTGTAAGAGATTCCTCCTTGGATACCAATCAACGGAACATTCGGGTATTCTCCGCAACAATCAATAACAGCTACCTCATCCAAACCTCTGAGAGTCCAAGTGATATCATTATCTGTAAGAGACATTAACCTCCGAGCCCAACCTTTTCCTTCTTCATTCTTTAGCACGAACTTAGGAAGGTGCGAAATAAACCACCTTACTAGCAAAGGAGCACAACACCACGGAGTTCCCCGTTTTCGAGCGGTACGAGCATAGAGTTGTTGTAGAATATCACCCAAAAGAGTGGGTACCGGATTCCGAGACATGAAGATCCTTATGACATGGATACTGATAAAGGTGTCAGGATTGGGGAACAATACCAGGTCATAGATCAAAAGAGCCAGACCATCCTCGTACGCCTTGAAGTCCAAGTCATTCCAGAAATCATTAGCCTTGCCAACCAGAAATTTGACCAAAAAGCCTTTGGCCCCATTTCTAGGTTCCCAGTTGGATAATACCTCTTCTTTGGTCAAGGGGAGAATTGCAGCAATCTCTTCAGGCCTAGGAGTCTTTTCCAAACCAGTGAATGGAGTTTGTTCCAAGACAGGGATCCCAAGCAAATAAGAAAATTCTTCCAGGGTAGGAACCAACTGGAAGTCTTGAAAGGTGAAACAATGATACAGAGGGTCATAAAACTGGGTCAGAACACTTATCAATTGTTGGTCCCATTTTGCAGTGATAAAGCCAAGGAGAGAACCATGTCTGTTGATGAAGGAAGAAGTGTTTGGAATCCTTCCAACCAAATCCTTGAGTAAAACTGGTGGTTGAACAAAATTGAGCCGAACAGTATTCCTACGCACGGGCATCATGATGTCCTACAAAACAGAGCAAAGATGAAACTCTTTTGTCTTTGAAATGAGTTAGTCCTTTATACAGGATGCATGCATTGGTATGATGGCATGATGCTATGATGAGGCACACCACAAGTATTCACATAGGCAAGCATGGTAAGGCACACAAGTCACATAAGACACCCTTAGGTTTCAGGCCAGCATGAATTTCAGGTATTACCCTCTTTTGGTTTTGTTGGTTAAACACCTGTCCTATCAAAAGTAACCGGGTTCTAGAGGATCTCAAATCATTGGCTACCCTCAATCAGTTATAACTCCAGCATCGCAATCTTTTCTCGCGGCCAGAACCATCTCGAGAGTTTAGCCTTAATGAGTGTAGCATACTGCTACTGTCCTAATAGCCAAGTTGGTCAATTTAGGGTTCTAAGGTTGGTTGGTGTTTAATGACTCCTTAGAAGACCTATATTCTCCCCGTTGCAACACAAGGGATATAGGTACAGACTAAGATGCCACACCAACGTAGCCACTGCTTCACCCATGTCGGTCTACGCCGGACAGGCCCCTCACAGATTATGCTACCTAAAAGGGGATTTCCCAGATCCAGGTTAGGATCTATGAAACTCCGATGCAAAGCCCACAAATATAAAAGCAAACAAAGCAAACAATTGAAAACAAAAGTGATCTAAATCCTAAGGTTACTCCACTTTTAAGTTCTCCCCAGCAGAGTCGCCAGTTCTGTGATACGGTGGGAGAACTGACTTGAGGTTTTGCATTTATTTTCGCAAATGTTTCGGTTGAGCAAGAGTCGCCACCGACTTTTTATTTTATCCTAAGGAAAGGTTAAAAAGCACAGCAAAAACCTTTTGAGATGTTTTCTTGGGTTCGGGGAGTAGATTATAGAAAGGGAAGGTATTAGCACCCTTTCTATCCATGGTTATCCATGGGCTCTTAGTTACTTGCTTAGATCACTTGCCTTTTATTTTCAATTGTTTGAAATGGTGCTTGTGTGTGTGGGTTTGAAAAATGTTTTGAAAAGAAGCCAATGTGGTGGCAACCTTTGTAATGATCCATGTGGGGATGTATACAAAGGTGTATGTCTTTTGAAAAGGTTTTCATTTGTTTTTGAAAGTTTGTTTTGAAAGTGTTGTGAGGTGTGTTTTAGAAAATAGGCCAGTGTTTTTGTTTTTTTGCAAGTTTGATTCAAGTAACTAAGAGGTTATCTACTCCTAAATTTCTCAAAGACTATTGCTATGTTTTAACCCTTTTAATAAGTTTGTTCCACCATTGTATTTGGTGGACAATCTCATGTTAGGATGTGAAAGGGACGGGCGCGGGTCATCGTTTAGACCATAATTGCAATGGTGCCAAGTATCTTTGGGCATTTTCTTTTAAGGGACTTGATCATTTATTTTGGCAATATTTTGAAAATGTTATCGAGGGACTATGATCATTTGGTTTGTTTGTTTTGCCCAAAGAGACCTAACATGCAATATGGCCCAATTTTGAAAGGCAACAAGTGGAATACCCTAGGAGGTGCAAGTGTGATTTGTGTGTCCATTTTCATGCTTTGTTTATCTTGAGATTAGGTCATAACTATTTTGTCGTTTTTCGCATACAAACCCTAATTCTAACATGGTATAATTAGAAAGCGATAAAGTGCGAAAAATAAATTTACTAAGCTATTACAAAACCAAATATGGGAAGGGGGGTACAAATGTTCAAATGGGGATTTTGACAAGGAATTTAAACCTAAAACTATTACATCAATATTGAAATATTTTACAAGATGATTAATTTACATAGATTAAATAAAATAAGACAAATATGCAAGAATGCAAAAAAAAAAAAGAATTTTTATATGTATGAAAAAAAGAATTATTTATGTGAAATAAAAAGGTATTATTTTTTTGGAGTATTTTAATATTTAAGGCAAAACCCTAATTCTATTAAATAAAATGTATTATTATTTAATTTAATACAAGTATTTATTTATTATGCACAAAAATAAAAATAAAATGAAGTATATTTATAAAAAGTATTTTTTATGTCAAATATTAATAAAAATGAAAAATATAGGTATTTTTGTATTCTAACCTAAATATATTAATAAATATATATGTATTAAGTTCTAAATTTGTATTATATATAAAAATAATAATATTTAATATTTAATAAAAAAAAGTATTTTTCTATAAAATATTTTCAGAAAGTAAAACAAAAATAAAAATGTATAGAAATGCATTTGCACTATTTTTTAGTATTTTAAACAAAATATATGTATTTATCTATTTATGTATAAACTAAAAGAAAACTAAATAAATGCCTAATAAAATCAAAAATGGTGAGAAAAAATATTTTTATATTTTTAATGTCATGAGAAAAAAATAAATAAGTCAATCAAAAAAAGAAAAAGTCAAAAAGTCAAAGAAATAAGCAAAATGGGCTCAGGAGGTTCAAAAGCAATTATGTGGTGCAAAAAGAAAAGTCAACACAGGCCCAGCCCATGAAGACCTTTCTTCAACCTCCAGCCTTCTGTTTGAACAAAACGCGCGCCACTTTCCTCCACTGCAAAGTCCTGATTCCTTGAGTTTAAGCAAAAACTTCCAACATCAAAACTGTTAAGCATCTTCCCACGAATTCACACATATAAAAAACATGTTTTAATTCTCAGAAATGAGAGAGAATTTCTTCTCTCCCAATTCTTAACCTAATTTTTGTTCAAAGTTCAGACATCAAATTCTTGCAACACACATAATATAAATAAAATCTAATTATATGGGCATGTTCAGGGCAATGATTATGACATCTTTTCTTCACAAACCTAAAGCTAACAATGCCTAATAAGAGAGATACGAATTCAAAAACTTACCTGTTCAGTTGAAGTTCTATCTGGCAATGGAGAAGCTCTCAGTGCAAGGTGATGATTGGAAAAGCTTCCTTGAGGTCCAGGGATGCTATTCCAATGTTTACTTTGTCTTGAAAGCTTTTGAATCGAGCTAGAGCACTTCACCTGCAAGTCAGAAATGTGAAAATGGTGGAACCAGTTAGAGGGATTACAGGTCGTGTTTTTGCTTTTGGTTAGCTTGCATAGATGTTAGGGAATGTATGTGAGCTGGTTTGGGCAAGAATGCTTGAAAGGATTGAGAGTTGGAACTCAATCTGCAGAGGTTGCTCTGTTTGAGCAGTTTCAAGGTGATTCTGAGTTTTGGGAGAGATTGGAGGTAAAAGGCTCGTGCAATAGCTTGGTTGAGATGTGTGGAATGTGTTTGATCAGTTTGTCTAAGTGTTTGTAAGTTGAGATGGAAGTTGGCACAAGTTATGCTACCTTACTTGAATTTGAAGCAAGCAATGGCCACTTGATCATTCTAGCCTGTACAGACCCTCACACTATGCTGCATCTTTTAGTCTTGATCAGTGTGTTATGTCCATGAATCTTGTGTCCAAAGATATGCATTGTACCATTTGATTTGCAAACTTGACATAAAGTTCTACTTTACAAAAATGGATAAACCACTTTTTCCAATTTAAGGCTTAAATCTTTGTACAATGACCAAACTCAAATAATAACATCTTGGCACAATGGATTAGCATTAAATTTATGAGTCTCAAAGGGTTTTAGGACCTGTAATGTAGCACAAACTATGCTGATTTGAAAATGGCCTAAGTTATGAACATGTTCATGAACCATTCAAAAGTGGATTTTTGCCATATTGTGAAATTCGATTCTCTCAAGTTATGAGGTTGTTTGAGAAGTTCTTGGACATTTTGGAAAGCTTGGAATGTGTACTACAATCCATATTTGAAATGCAAATTGAAATTCCAAGTGTAAGTGTATGGAAAATGGTCTTGAAGTTAGGTAGAAAACCTTGTCAAAAAGGTCAAATTTTCACTAAGTTATGAATGGTTTAGTGCCATTATTCAAAAATTTATAACTTGAGATACAAGCCTCATTTGGGAAAACTTTGTGAATCAAAGTTGTATATTATGCAACAAGCTACAACTTTCATGTTTTGACTTTTGTTTGAATCCAAATAAATCTTGGTGAAAAAGTGGGGCAAAGTTGGGGAAAAATTAGGGTTTTCCATAACTTAGAAAAAATTCTAAGTTATGAAAAATTCCATTTCAAACCCTAATTTGCATTTCTTGGTTTCTTGGTGAACAAGTTTCATGATTTGACATGTTTTGATGAAAAATGAATCTTGACTTTTGATTTTGACCAAAAAGTCAAAGTTTGACTTTTCAGTATACAGTCAAAATTGATCAATTGACTGGGAAATTCAATTGTCAATCTTGTGTACTTGGGATCTTTTGAGCTTGATGAATGTGTCAAGACCATTTCATTGAGTCCTTGAGTCCATATGTGAGCTTGGTTTGCCATTGGCTAGGTCAAACAGTCAAAAATTACCCTTGTGCAGTCAAAACCCTAAAAATGACCATTTTGCCCTTTTGATGATCTGATCAAATTTCTTGTGGAATTGGGATCCAAACTTGATCAAATGGTCCATATGAGTTCATAATGTTGATGTGGGTCAATTTTCATGAGATTTGACTATCAATTGGCCACAGTTGACTTTTTTCCCAATACAGTTGATTTCTAGGTCAACTGTCCAATTGACTGGGTAAAACTTGGAATCAAGACTTGAAACTTAGTATGGATAAACTGGGGAGTCCAACATGAAGCATGAAAGTTATCTTAGGCATTTTAGGTCAAAACATATTTGTTCAACCACAAACCCTAATTTGGGTTAACAGTGCAAGGAGAAGTCTTGAGCAGAGGAAACCCTAACTGGATCTTGATCTTCAAAGGTCTTGTGATGAGAAAATGTTAAGGAAATGGGAGGGAAAATTTTGGGGTACAACACGTACGTACGTGCTTCTTTCACAAGAAGACTTGTTTATATAGGCAAGGCAAAGAGACGTTGTCCATAAAGCAAGTTTAATGATAATAACACACTTTCCTTTTGAAGAAGATCTTGTCTGAAGAAAGCCGTTAGCATTTAATTCTGTCTTGAATAATTAATAACACTTCAGAGTCTTCTTTGCTTTAACTGCTGATAATGCTTCAGAGTGTTGATGACTTGGTTGAGATGTCTTTGTTCGGAGTCAGAGTGTACTTGTTTAGGCGCAGATTCTGGTCATCAAACTTCAGCGTAAAGCCTGTTTTGCTTTCAGCGTGTAATACTTTATTGCCTATCTTCTGATGCTGATCCCATCAGAACTTCTGCATATACAAGACATAATTTTAAGTAGCATATTTGTTCTTTGTATATATCTTTGGATTTATTTATTCTTTATATTTTGTTATCATCAAAACTCTAATCAAGGGTTGTAGAATCAAACTATGTTCTAACAATCTCCCCCTTTTTGATGATGACAAAAACCGGATTTTTCAATTAAAGAATAAAGAATAAAAAGTAGAATTAAGAAGAAAAAGTCCCCCTGAGTTGATTACTTCCCTTAAATTCTTTGAGTCCTTGAGCATCAGAATTTGACTACGTCTTTCATCATAGTTTTGTACCTGTTCAAGCTTTTCAGCAGACAGAAATTAAGTAGATCAGAATGTTTGAGACTTATGTCTCAGTAATCCGTTATTGAAAATATCTTATTCTTTCTCCCCCTTTTTATCAGCTATCAAAAAGAACATATAATCAGAGCTAAAAAGGTTTTATATTAAAAATAAAAAACAATGATAAGAAGTTTAGAACAGCAGCAATGTAGAACAAATATTACAGATAAACAGATTTTAAAAACAAAGGAAAATATAAGATGGAGGAGGAAGGCGCGTGAACAAAGCTTCCAGCAAGCCCTTGATCTGGGTGTTGGTTTCCTCTTGTTTGCTTAACATGCTCTTGATTTCCTGAATTGTATCATCCTGTTTATCCATCCTTTCCTGCATAACAATATTCACTCTCTTCAGTTCTTCCAGAGTCTGTCTTTCATAGGAGGAAGCTGGAGAATCTTAAGTAACTGGATGCTTCTCAGAGCATTCTGCAGCGTGATCTTTTTGAACCAGTTCCTCTGTAGGAATCATCTTATCTGGAGCAGCAGTCAGAATGAGACCTTCTGACTCTGGTTGAACTTTGTTTGTTGGACGATGTTCTGACCAGGGAGTATTGTCCAGAGGGAGAATTTCTTCCTTGAGCAGTTGGCTCAGAACTTGGTCTTCAATTACCTTTAGCAGATTACTGAAATTTTGTTGAACTTGTCTGTAGCTCTGTTCTTGCATCTTATGAGTTTCAGAACTTATCCATTTTCTGAAACTTGTCCAAAGATAATCTGAAGCAGCATGATTAATCATCTCAAGACTAGCTTGCTTCAGGGAAGTTATCCATTTCTGCATTTCTATTTCAAACATCAATAAACTAGTACCAACATATGGTGTGGGTTCATATGGTTTTGGTTTTGGAATGGCCATTTTGTGAGTTATGGCAGCAAGACGTTCAAAAACAGTTAGATCAATAACAAGTTTAGCATTGTCATATGGATTGCTCTTTGGTGAGGGAGTGGGAGAGTCTGGTATAATTATTGGACTAGTTGGGGAATTTGGTGGAGTTGATTCTAGTGAAGAGGGAATTTGGGGAATGTCTAGAATGGTGAGGGGCATACGGATGGCCAGAGGTTCAGTGATTTCTGGAATGGGAATAGTATCTGAATCTGAAGTAGGTTCTTCAGATTGGTCGGATTGAATGTTATGAGGTTCTGTTTCACAGGTTTCAGCGGGATGGTTCTTAGAAGTTTGAACTTCTGGTTATGGTTGTTTAGGTTGTAAAGATGGTGGATGAATATCTGGTTGAGGAGATGGAGGTAGTGGTATTTCTGGTTGTGGGGAGAGGGGAATATCTGGTTGTGGTGCTTCTGTGGTGGTTTCAGAGATTGGATTTTCTGGGATTAGAAGGTTTGGATTTTCTGGTGTGGGAGCAGAAATATTTTGGTCAAAAGTTTCAATATTTGACAGCACTTTTGCAAGTTCTGGTTGAGTTGATTCGGTATTTGGATTGATAGGTAGGGAGTGGGTTTCTCTAAGACTTAGAGTTTCTGAGGGGTCAAACCCTATGTCAAAATCATCAAACGTTTGTGGGGTAGGAATTTCCGATTGGGTAGGTAAGGGTCCAGATGTTGATAAAGATATTGATTCTAAAACAGTTACAGAAGAAGGATTACCTTTCTTTTTAGCAGCTTTGGGAGTCCGCTGGGATGATCCTTCTGCTGCTGCCTTCCTTTTCTTGTTCTTCTTCAGCACAACTTCTGGAGCCACCTGTTGCAAGTCCTGGATGTTTAACCCTGGTGCAGTGCCATCTGCCTTACATGCATTTAGCAAACTCTCTTCCCAAAGAGGGTTTAGTGGATCCAAATATGATGTCATCAACATAAATATGACATACTAAAATGTCATTCTTAACTGTCTTACAGAACAAGGTTGTGTCCACTTTCCCTCTGGTGAATTCCTTTTCTAACAGGAAGTTACTTAGTCTTTCATACCAAGCTCTGGGAGCTTGTTTCAGACCATAGAGTGACTTCTTTAGTTTGAAAACATATTCTGGATTTTTTGAACTTTCAAAACCAGGGGGTTGGTGCATATATACCTCTTATTCTATATAGCCATTTAAGAATGCACTCTTGACATCCATCTGATACAGAGGGATGCCTTTATTAACAACAAATGATATTAAAAGTCTGATAGATTCTAACCTGGCGACTAGAGAAAAGGTTTCTGTATAGTCTATCCCCTCTTGTTGACTATAACCCTGTGCTACCAGTCGTGCTTTGTTTCTGATGACTTCTCCTTGTTCGTTCAGTTTGTTTCTGAACACCCATTTTGTACCAATGACGTTGAATCCTTTTGGTTTGGGAACCAAATCCCATACGTCATTTCTGGTGAATTGATTTAGCTCCTCTTGCATTGCCAGAATCCAGTCATTGTCCAGAAGTGCTTCATCAATTGTTGTTGGTTCAATTAGAGAAACCAGTCCCATGAGAGACTCTTCATAATTTTTGAAAGTAGATCTTGTTTTGATTGGATCTTCCTTCCTTTCTAAAATTGTTTCTTCTAGGTGATCAATGCTGCTTCTGGATGGTCTTTTCTGGAGTTGATCAACAGAAGGTGTTGGATTGCTTGCAGTGACTCTTTCTAATGTTGAGGGAGTGTCTCTGTTGAGAGCCTCTGATGAGTTGTCTTCAGTACCTGTGAGTTCAACTTCCATACCTGCAAGGAATTCATTCTGCTTTGACTTTTGAGAGTCAAGCTTATCATCAAACCGAACACTGATTGACTCTTCAACAATCTGTGTTTCTGTATTGTATACAATGTATCCTCTTGAGCGTTCAAAGTATCCTAACATAATACACTTTTGTGCTTTAGAGTCAAACTTGTTCAGATAATTTTTTGTATTCAAAATAAAACATGTACATCCAAATGGATGGAAATAAGAAATGTTGGGCTTTCTGTTCTTCCACAATTCATATGGAGTCTTTTCCAGAATAGGTCTTATGGAGATTCTATTCTGAATGTAACACGCTGTGTTTATTGCCTCTGCCCAGAAGATCTTAGCAACGTTAGTCTCGTTGATCATGGTTCTGGCCATTTCTTGTAATGTTCTGTTCTTTCGTTCTACAACTCCATTTTGTTGGGGAGTTCTAGGACAAGAGAAATCATGCAAAATTCCTTTTTCATTAAAGAATAATTCAAAATCTTTATTTTCAAATTCTCCACCACGATCACTTCTGACTTTGACGATTCTAAGATCCTTTTCATTCTGAACTTGGTTGTAGAAGGTAACAAACACAGAGTGTGACTCGTCCTTGTGCCTTAAGAACTTTACCCATGTCCATTTGCTATAGTCATCTACGATTACTAACCCATACTTCTTGCCACTGACTGAAGCAGTTTTTGCTGGTCCAAATAAGTCAATGTGCAGAAGTTCTAATGGCTCAGAGGTGGAAACAACATTTTTGGATTTGAAAGTAGGTTTTGAAAACTTGCCTTTCTAACATGCTTCACACAGAGCATCTTAATTGAACTTCAAGTTAGGAAGTCCTCTGACCAGATTGAGTTTGTTAATCTGAGATATTCTTCTCATACTAACATATCCCAATCTTTTGTGCCAGATCCATTGCTTGTTGTTAACAGACAGAAGACATTTTACATTCTGACTTTTCAGTTCAGAAAGTGATTTTATAAATGTTGTTTTTCCTCTTTCCATTAAATAGGATAGTCCCATCTTTCTGACTAACAACTTTGCATGAATTTTGATTGAAGATTATATCATAACCGTTATCACTTAATTGACTTATGGATAACAGGTTATGCATTAATCCGTCAACTAATAAAACATTACTTATAGAGGGAAGATTTCCATTACCCACTGTTCCAGAGCCAATGATCTTTCCTCTCTGATTTCCTCCAAAGCCTACGTGGCCTCCAGGCTTAAGTTTTAGGCTTTGGAACATATGCCTTCTTCCCGTCATGTGTCGTGAGCAGCCAGAGTCCAGGTGCCATGATTGGTGTCTTTGCTTTGCTGCTAAAGATATCTGCCACATGTATTATTTTATCCTTAGGTACCCACATTTTCTTGGGTCCTGATTTGTTAGTTTTACCAAAACTCTGGTTGAATTTTGGTTTGACAGAGTAATCACTACTTGTATATTTTATGTCATGTGTGTGCCTATATATAAAGTGTGAATCAAGTGGAGTGCGTTTTATAACTAAGTCCATGGCATTTTTTGGTGTAGGTACCTTACCTTGATATCCTATCCCTTTTCTTCCATTTCTGCTAACTCCATAGATCATTGAAGCCATCTTGCTTTTGTCTATGTTTTTAGCAAGAAACTTCTGAAAGCTGTGATCATACTCTTTGATTATCTCATCAGCATTGCTGGGAGTTTCAGGGATTATTTCCTTCTGAGAGTTTTGCAACTGGTTTTCTAATTTTGAAATTTTTTCTTTTAACTAAGAATTCTCCAATCTGAGACTCTCAGTCTTATCAGAGTCAAAATCAAGATTCCTTTTCAGGTTTCTGAATTTGACTCTGATCTGTTGATACCTTTCTAGAATTTCATTAAGGCTTTCAGCAAGTTCAACCTTAGTAAAGTTTATAGTAAAGTCAGGGAATACCTCTTCAGCATCTGATTCTGAGTCTGAACCAGAAGCTTCACTGTCTTCATATACGTTTTCCATGAGAGCTATGTTTGCTCTTTCATCATCTGATTCTGAGTCAGCTTCAGATGTGTCAGAATCATCCCATGTAGCCATGAGGCTTTTCTTCTTTTCTTTGATAAACTTCTTCTTAGGCTTCTCTTTCTGAAGCTTTGGGCAGTCACTTTTGTAGTGCCCTTGCTCCTTACACTCATAGCAGGTGATGTCTTTGTTGTTTGGCTTTCTGTATCCTGAAGAGCCTTCAGATCTTCTGTGTCCAGAGGAGGATTCTGACCTTCTGTATCTGGATGAGGATTCATTTTGATTTTCTGATCTTCTAGGATTCCTGAACTTTCTTTACCTCTGCTTCCACAGTTGGTTCACCCTTCTGGAGAAGAGAGACAGTTCATCTTCTTCTGATGAGGATCCATCAGAGGTTTCTTCTACAGCCTGCAAAACTTTGGAGTCAAATTTTCTGTTAGATTTTAAAGCTAATGGCTTACCTTGCTTTTGAGGTTCATCTGCTTCTAGCTCTATCTCGTGACTTCCGAGGGAGCTGACAAGTTCCTTCAGAGAGATTTTGTTGAGATCCTTGGCTAGCTTAAGCGCTATAACCATTGGCCTCCACTGTTTTGGCAAGCTTCTGATGATCTTCTTAACGTGATCAACAGTGGAATACCCTTTGTCAAGAACTTTTATACCAGCAACAAGAATTTGGAATCTTGAAAACATAGTTTCTATTGATTCACTATCTTCCATCTTGAATGCCTCATACTTCTGAATGAGCGCAAGGGCTTTGGTTTCTTTGACTTGAATGTTGCCTTCATGCGTCATTCTCAAAGAATCAAACATATTCTTGGCAGTTTCTCTGTTTGATATTTTCTCATATTCTGAATATGAGATGGCGCTGAGAAGAATTGTTTTGGCCTTGTGATGATTTCTGAACTCACGCTTTTGCTGATCAGACATCATTTTCCTGTCAATCTTCTGACCACGTCCATCCACTGGGTGCGTGTATCCATCAGTCACCATGTCCCATAGATCAGCATCATGGGCCAGAAAGAAACTCCCAATTCTGTCTTTCCAGTAGTCAAAGTTCTCTCCATCAAAGGCTGGAGGTTTGCCACTGAATATGTCCCTTTCTTCATTGTTGTCATTGCTGATGTTTTGACTTGGTCCTGCCATTGTGTTTTTCTGACGCTGGATCTTGTACTGACACAGTTAAGTGTTTAAGCTCAGAACCAGGCGCTATGGTGCCAATTGAAGATGTGAAAAACACAAGAATGGAGGGTTGAATTGAAAAACTTGGATCAAATAAAAACAGCTTAATGACACAGTATTTTTATCCTGGTTCGTTTGATCTCAAACTACTCCAGTCCACCCGTCAAGGTGATTTCGCCTCTCTCCAACGAGGTCTTAATCCACTATTCTCAAAGGATTACAGCAGCTACTTTAACAACTGTTAAAGTCTTCTTGAGTACAACCACAATCCGGTTAATCTCAAGAAACTTCTTTTTACAATAAAATTGAACAAAGTGTGTTGATGTTTTCTAACAAAATAGTTTATCACAACTGTGATAAATTACACAGATTAAGCTTAAAATAAATTTGCTTGAGCTTAGATATGCGTGGTTTGGAAAGCTTGGCAAATTGTTGTGTGCGTACGTACGTGCTTCTTTCACAAGCAGACTTGTTTATATAGGCAAGGCAAAGAGACGTTGTCCATAAAGTAAGTTTAATGATAATAACACACTTTCCTTTTGAAGAAGATCTTGTTTGAAGAAAGCCGTTAGCATTTAATTATGTCTTGAATAATTAATAACACTTCAGAGTCTTCTTTGCTTTAACTGCTGATAACGCTTCAGAGTGTTGATGACTTGGTTGAGATGTCTTTGTTCAGAGTCAGAGTGTACTTGTTTAGGCGCAGATTCTGGTCATCAAACTTCAGCGTAAAGCCTGTTTTGCTTTCAGCGTGTAATACTTTATTGCCTATCTTCTGATGCTGATCCCATCAGAACTTCTGCATATACAAGACATAATTTTAAGTAGCATATTTGTTCTTTGTATATATCTTTGGATTTATTTATTTTTTGTATTTTGTTATCATCAAAACTCTAATAAAGGGTTGTAGAATCAAACTATGTTCTAACAGCTTCTTCATCAGACATCTGTTAATAATGTATGTTGCAGTCGACATAACTGCACCCTAAAACTCTTTAGGTAAATGCTTGCCTATCAACATACTTCTCACCATATTCATGATAGTTTAATTCTTTCTTTCTCCACCATCATCAGTTCTCAAAACTTTAAGCTTTCGACCATAAATTTAAACTTTACAAATACCTCGTTCACTTCACTTTTCTTCTTGATCAGGTAAGTCCATAATTTTTTACTGAAATCATCTATGAATATTATAAAATACTTATTACTTCTATTCAACTCCACTTGGATTGGTCCACATACATCATAGTATATGATTTCGAGAATAGCCTTTAACTTACTTTTTGCATCCTTGCTGAATTTATTTTTATGTTGCTTTGCTTGCACACATTCCTCACACACTTCATTTAGAATGTTAATTTCTGACAACCTTGAAACCATGTTTCTTCTTTTTAAATCTCTTATGTCTTTGAAGTTTAGATGGCCAAGTCGATAATTCCATATTCATTCATCCCTGCTAGCTGCAGTTGCTAGGCATTTATGCTCCATCACATTTAGTTCGATCTTGAAGGTCCTATTATGAGACATAAGAGCCTTCAAGATTAACCTTCCTCTTGCATCGACAACTCTCGTCATCTTGTCTTCGATCGACGCTTTATAATTCTTTTCTACCAACTACCTTATGCTGAGAAAATTACTCTTCATGCCTGGTATGTATAACACATTGGAAATTACTGACCTATTGCCATCTTTTCTCATTATCAGAACATCTCTAATACCTTCAGCTGCTAGAGTATTGTCATTTATGAATTTCACTATGTTCTTCATTAAGGGTTTTATGTTGACAAACCAATCTTTCCTTCCAGGAATGTGTGATGAGCATCATGAATCCAAGTATCATTGGTCCTTGAATTTCTCTTCATCTCTTGTTGTGACCATCAACATCATCTCTTCTTCTTCATACTTTGCGAACTTTGCATCACTTTCTTGATTATTTTGCTTTTCTGGGAAATCACTATAAAAATGACTATACTTCAGACAATTGAAACACTGAATATGAATCTTGTCAAGTTTTCGACCACCACCTTTTCCTCTACCTCCAGCACCATTTCTTTGGTTGCCTTGGTATGAGGGTCTTCTCTGATTCTACACAATTCTTTCATGTTGGTCTCCTCTTGTAGTCGAATTGTTGTAGCCTTATCTACCTTTGTTGTCGAACCACTTTCCTTTTCCTTTCTCGTCTCATGTTGACTGCACCTGCAAAGCCACATCACTCTTCAACTTGCCTGTAACTCTTTCAGCCATTCTTTATTCATGAGATTCAAGCGTCCCTTGAAGCTCTTCCTTCGACAAAGTTGACATGTTCTTCGACTCTTCTATGGAAACTACCATATGGTTGAACTTCGGAGCCAAAGATCTCAAGATCTTTGAAACAACAACTCTTGTTGTTAACATCTCTCCACAAACCTTGATTTGATTCACTAGTTTCGTAACCCTAGTGAATAAATCAGATATGCTCTCGCTATCTTCCATATGAAGCAATTCATACGTTCTTTTGTGAGTTTGCAATCTTACATCTTTCACCTCTTTTTCACCTCCAAAAGATTTCTTAAGAATCCCCCATGCTTATTTTGCAGATTCTCCATCACTAACCTTTTCAAAATTGTCTGGACTTAGACATTGATGAATTATAAAGAGAGATTTATAATTCTTCTTCTTCAATGCTTTATATTGTGTCTCTTCTTCTTCTTCTTCTGAAGCATCTTCTTCAAGCGGTTCTAATCTATATTTCATAAGATCCCAGAGATATTGACAACAAAACACAACACCAATTCTCATAATTATCAGTTTTAAGAATTAGAAAACTTGTTGGAAAATGCCCGGTTGGATGATTCATTGCCATCATTCTTGCTTGCCTTGAATCACTCAACTAGAGCTCTTGATACCAGATGTTGGAAATCCACCAAAACCTATGATGAATTTCTATCAACCTTGATGAACAAGATTGTTATCACCACACAATGACAATGAAAAGAAAATAAAATTAAAGAAGAAAAGAGATTAGGGTTTCTGCAGAGTAACTCTCTGTCCACAAACTGTGGAAAATCTTTATTCACTTTGTAACTGCAAAATTCTGTGAATACAAGTTGTTATGAGTTGATTACAAAAAATAAGAGTTACTCCCTCTATTTATAATTTTAGGTTAGTTTGCTCTCTAAGCCAAAGTCCAAAACACAAAAGCCCAAAATACCTATTTTGGATCTAAGTGGAAATCCCGTGGGAAGCAACCCGCTTCGACTCTTCGACAACTACATACAACTCGATAGATACACTTCGACAGACTAAACTAAGCTATTTCGACACACCTTATGTCAAAAGCAACATGTTGCTTTCGACACACCTTGTGTCGAGCAACAACCTGCTTCGACACAAGAAATTACACTTTCAACAAGTTTTTATTTTATTTTTTGATATTTTTTATTAGGGCCCAATATTAAAGATTAGATTAGGGCCTTGAAATTGTTTAGGCTGAAATTGTCAAGTGCACCATGAATTTCTTTGATGTTTAATTTGATCAAAGAGAAAAGAATATATATTTTATAATTAGAATATTTCTCTCGAAAGTATTCTCATTTATTTTATTAATCATACAATAGAGTAATATAATAAATTTAAAATTTTAGAAAATTAGAAAATTATATTAGCAATGAAAGATGGTATTAAATATTTACATTATTTTTCAGTATTAATCTCATTATCTTTTTTTTACGGGATTTCTAACTAAAAGTTTTATTATTTTTACTAACTTTTATATTTATAGATTTTTATTTTTCTACTCTATCTTCTATTTTTAATTATTTATATAGAGTATAATATTTATTTATGTTTTATATTATTTTATTAGTTTATGGTATTCTTATATCATACAATTACTTTTTCAATTTTTGTTAATTTATGAGCATAAGAAATTGTTATATTTGGAAGTTGAAATTTTATTTAAGATTGTTATTCAACTTATTTGCATAAATAAATTCATAGAATTCTCTTTTGTATTTTTTATAGTTATGAAATTTATGTCAAGAATTTTATTATATGATTTTTTTTAGTTTGTATAAAATGAATTAAAGGTCATATAGACCAACGGCCCATTGTTCCGACCAATAACCCAGTAATTCAATAGCTTAACCAAGGTTGATGACCGGTCCGTGTTTTAAAACATTGTCGACAATAATATTTTTTTATTATTTTACTATAAAACTTTAATATTGACATAAATTAGATCAACACAAGTTTAACAAGGTGTGTGAGATAATTCAAATGGGATGTGTTAATTAAGGTAGATGGTGTTGGGAAAGAACATGCACTCAAATGATCTAGAAGGGGTTGAATAGAACTTTTCTAAAAAGACCTAATAAAGAAAAAAAATTTAAATAATAATTCGATAAAAATCGTTCTGCGTAGCAGATTATTCATACAAAATATGTTCTTTGAATTGATCGTAGTATACACTTAAACCATAGATAAAATGAATGGTAGATGAAAAGAATAAATAAATCAATGCTTTAATTGACTTAAATATTGGTTTTTATGTGATGTGTAAATCAAAAATTTTCAATTGAGTAAGAAATCTATTAATAAAGTTTTTCGTATTTAATCAAAAGTAAGAATATTTAGGATTTCAACCTAATTCTTATACACGAAATCGCTACTAATGCGGTAAAGTCTAACAACACGCAATTCTAAACATTTAATATATGAGAGAGGGAGAGAGGGAGATGAAGTGAGAGAGACAGAGAGGGGGGGGGGATAAGAGAGATAGTACGTCAGATTTATAGTGGTTCTGTTTACAGTGATTTCTAGTAAACAACCGCTAGTCTTCCAATTTTACTAATTATTATTGGTTACTTGCAGGATCGACTAGATTGATCCTAGAACACATGTGTCATAACTCATTTCTATGTTCATACCCATTATCTTGATAAACTTATATTGTGTGTTAAGTTCGAATATGAGATTCTTAGGAAAGATTTCTAGAATTGTCTATAGGAATAAACTAACTGAATGTAGGAAAGAAAGGCTTCGAATTATACTTGGGATTTAATGCTTGGATATAAAGATACGTGTTTGAATAAAAGGATAAAATGAAAGTAAAGTTTCTAATGAAGTAACTATATTTAAAGGCAAGTAAAACAAGGAAATGCAAGGAAATCGAAGGATTTAAGGGCAGAAATACTGTAATAGCGAACTAAATATAACAAGACTTGTATTGAAATTGTAAAAAAGTGATGATGTTCAATACGTACATTGTATCTTCTGACTCGTTTCCCTTAATTCACGGTAGTTTGAGTGTTTTGAGATCTTTTAGTACATAAAATTGAACATGCTAAATCTAACATAAGAACACCTATTTATAGTGTCTTGACCCTAACGGTCCTATTCTAAAATCACGCCATGTTCGAAGCATGCAGGCTTCCTATGTTTACTGACTTCCATGCGTCTTCTAAGAATGGCGCTCCTATTTGAAATTAGAAATCTGCACCAATCGAAGCATCTTGTTTCTTCGTTGTTTTCGAAATAATCCAATTACCTGGACCGTTTCCAATTCTGGCACCCTTGCATAAAGGAGCTCTTTATAATTCGAACACTAAAAAATTCAAATCGAAATCCACTGGAAATTGAATAATCCTTCAGCATAATGACTCCATATTTTCCACCAATATCCAATATTGATATCAATCTCCTTAGGTACATTATTTAAAATATTATTTTGATAGTGGTTTCTTCTTTATTCGAAATAGCCAGCTAACAAATTGCCCCTCAAGAACATGTATTTCGATAGATCTAAAGAAATACTTGTTTTTTGACTCATCCAGGCTATTTCGAGAGTATCAAAAACTCATGATGACCATACTGCACACGATGGCAGAGTAAGTGTCCAACTTTCTGCAAAACGTCCAATCACCATACCAAAACGTGCAATCAGCAGTTATAGCTAATAATTAGCAGCAAAAACATCACTTCCCTAGGAAGCTCAAAAAAATCCACCTTTTCTCTTTCTAATGAGGGAGTTACACGTATCCCACCTTTTTCCAAAGGTCAAAAACTATTAAACTATTGAGGAAGGCTATAAAAATACTTCATCTTCTTCATTTCAACTTTTCCAAACTTGCTCTTTCTTCAAACAACCAGATTTCTTGTTTCAGATATCAAAAATTTTATTTTCATAATGTCTTCAGCGCTACCTTCCACATCCAAGAAGTCTGGAAAGTCCAAGCAAACTTCTTCCTCCATTCCTACACCAGCAAGCAAGATTATCAACCTTGTAATCAGGAGTTCATTTCAACCCCTAAACTTACTCAAGAACAAAAAGCTATCTACACTTCTCAGGTAATCATTCCTACTATTGTTCTTGATAAAACCCTAGGAGTTATGGGTCCTCTAATCTCAACGGATCATTTAGAAAAAACAAAGAGATTTTTTCCCGCGTATTCAAAAACCAAACCCATTGTTAACAAATCCCTTTCTCCAAAACTTAAGGAAGACGAATCGGTTGTGAAACTGTCCAAAACCTTAAAAGAGAAAACACATAACACAGAAACGTCACAACCTACGAGGGACGCTTTTTGCATGGACTATGTCACTGGGAATTTCAAACCCTTTCGCTCATGTCCCTCATCAGATCAATTATATCAAACTGGCTTTCGAAAGTTGAACATAAGAAATCCCAGGAATGGGAAAGTATAGGCATCCTAAACCTGATTCGAATGTCAAAATTAGGTTTCAGTTACAGCCAACCTTTTTTGCTAGCCTCTTTATACTTTTGGGATAGCACCTATAATACCTTCCATCTCCCTTGTGGAATGCTAACACCTACGTTCTTTGATATCGCTGCCATCACTGGACTCTCCCCTATTGGGGAAACTTTCGATCCAAACGAAGATGCAGATAACCTTATTGACTTCGATGTCAAGAACGCCAGCTTTTCAAAATATATCAATCTCTATCACTCTACCGAGGAAGAGGTTTCTGATGTTGAACATATAGCTTTTCTGGCGTTATGGTTATCTAAATATGTCTTCTGCAGCAAGTCTCTACAAGTTGCTAGTAGGTTCATCACCCTTTGTTGTACCCCAAAATTTGCCCTCCCATATTCTTCAAGATTTGGCAAGATCATGGTTCAAAATCTCTGAAGGGTTGCACAGTTCAATTGCCTCCTAACACAGTCAAAATTAGGGTTTTGGTTCTTGCAAAGAAATTGAGATTTTCTAAGGGTCCAATCAAGTCCCATATGCCTGTATCCATTGTCAAGCATCCATATGTCAAGTTTCAAGACTCACAGCATCAAATTGCACAGTCAAAAACCTTAATTGCTTCACAGTCAACTGCAGGGGCAAAATGGTCATTTGACAGTCAAAAGTCAAATTTTTTGGTCAACATCTCATTTTGAAGCCACAATCATCATTTGATCAATTCTTGATCATGATTCCACAAGCATGGCTCAAAAAGTCTCAAGATGCAAAAGTTTCTATTTTTGGACAACTGAAAAGTCAACTGCAAATTGACCAAGGCATAACTTTTTCAGGGTTCATCAGAAAAATCCCATCCAATGCTCATTTTGAAGGGGATGACATTTCCTACAACTCATCTTCACACTCCAAGTCCAAGAAATGCTCTCACAAAAAGTTATCAATTTCAACATTATAGGTCATTTTCAAAAGTCAACAAAAAGGCACTTTAAGTCAAAGACCATAACTTGAGATTGGTAAATCAAAATGACATGGGACCAAAGGCATTGATTATAGGACTTCAAGACCTTTCCAAAATGTCCAAGAACATGTTCATAGCTTCAAAATTGAGCAAGATATGCATTGGAGAAGTTGAGAAATTTTTGAGAACTTTCAAAAGTCAACTTTGCCTAAAACACTTCAATTTTGCTAATGGGCCTCAAATTCTTTCTTGAATCATTACCCAAAGCCTATGCACGACCCATTGAACTTAAAATGATTTATTTTCTTATTTTTAATTAATTAATTGAATTTTTATTATTATTAATTCATTTAATTGGTTTTAATTGTAGAAAAATATCAAAGCATGGTTGTCAAATCTTTTTATGAAGCAAATACACTCCACACATGCTAAAGATTTCGTGCATCACTCAAGGGGACAAGATCTTCCATAATTGGCAAGATTTTCATGGAAAAAGATTGAAAATTACATGATTGAAAATCAAGGATTTGAAACATTAATTCATGGACTTTTCGGCCAAGGTTTTGACCTAATTTGCATCACATACATATCCTGAGTGAAACCCTACTCAAAGACACGTGAAAGCTGCTAAAAACTCCATAGCCAATTTGCAAAAACTCAAGAAAATTGTGAAACTGACTTCATACTTGCAGCGCGTTTCAAAGCCTAAAAAGGATTCTAATCCCTTGCTGAGAGTCTCCTGAACGTATTGCAAACACTTTCCAACCTCATAGCTCAAGGAAACGGTAAAACAAAGTCATGGTTTGATCAAATATTTTCTTAATCGAAATCTAATTTACATGCATCATTAACATGTTTTGCTTGTTGATTTGTATTACTGACACCTTCCTGAAGCATTTGAGATAGCTTAATTGTGCTAAGGCTGCCTGAATCGAAATCCACCATGGACAAAATCTAGGGTTTAGAAGCTTGAAAATTAGGGCTTTCTTACTGAGCAAAAATCAGACCTTGAGACCTATACAGTTAAATTCAGAAGCTCAGTACGAACAAGATGGACCTATCGCGCCTTTTTTATATTTCCTCTACTTCTATTCGTTATTTTTCACTATTATACTTAGTGGGGGTTTAAAACCCCCGCTATCTTATTCATGTTGCAGGTGAAAACGAGGAAGAAGATGGGCGTGGCACCATGTGATTGGGGAGTTTAAACCTTAGCGCGCTTTTTTAATGTTTCAGCATAATGGGCACTTTTCATATATTATATTTCTTTATTATTATGTATACAAACACGCTTGGTAGCTCAGATGGTGGAGGACGTGTCTTGCAAGCATAGGGACCTGGGTTCGATTCCCAGGTCCCCCCACATAATTGATAATTTTTGTTCTAACGTATTCTAGTGCAGCGCCTCATCCAACGTCCCACCATACGTACTCACGCGTAGCTTGCCAAATGGTCTTGATCAATAATCCAAGGGCCACAAAATGAATTCCATGGTATGCTCCAGTCAATGAACGTGTACACGATCCTGAAAGTCAATGAGGCTTGGATTCCTCTTGGGCCTGAATTGCTGCAATGTCACCTCCACTTTGGGCCTGACACCCCCCTTGGTTTGCCTTGCATAATTTTATTTTATTTTCTTTTTAATTCTTTTAATTGCTTTAATTATTATTATTATTTCATCTTAAATTAATTTTCCTAATAAAAATTAGAAACTAAAAATTGTAAATATTTTTAATTATTTATTAATTGCATCATTAACCTATTTTTTGTAAATAAATGTTAACACTTAACTTTAGTTTAATTTAGGTTTAAAATTTAATCTCTTTTCTTAATAAATAAAAAATACATAGAATTAGGTTTGACATTTTTATCTTTTTCTTAATTAATTATTTTCATCATTATTGTTATCATTATTAATTGCTATTATTTTTGTAAATAATATGTAAATTAATTAATTAGCTTAAATTAGGGTAACTTTAATATTTTCATTAATAATTAAAATAAACTTAGAACTAGGGTTTTCTTTTGTTTTTAATTTTCTTTATTTCATTAAATACAAAAACATAAAAAACACACTTTCTTTTCTTTAATTAAATAATAATTAGGTCCTAATTTAATTTAATTTCAAGCAAAGGGTCAAAACCTTCGGACGTTCAGTTTAATTTCTATTTTGTGCGTTATTTTCTTATTGATTATTATGTAACTGTTCAAGGATGTAATAGTAATTAAGTTTACTGTTTTTTACTTTCCGCATCTTTATCAAAAACGGGTCTTTGTATTTTGGCGATGTATAGACCCGCGCCTTGTAATAGCGTAACTTTTACCTTTCCGTCTTTTAAACTTTCCGCACTCTTAAATTCTAAATTGCATGAAAGAATGTATGGTAATTAAAAACAACACGTAGCTCACAATGCCCTGATCAAAGATAAAACATAACATGAAAACAACGCACAATGCACACACCACTTCTAGGGTACGCCTCACTAGTTGCCTTCGAAACGTGGTCGTCAAGCATAGGACGTTTTAGTGGTCGCTCTTATGTCCAAGATCCAGTTGCCTCGAAACAGTTGCCTCGAAACTGTTGCCTTGGATTAAAAAGGATCTAGGACATTAGGGTTGCTTCTAAGGTGTCCTAACTGTTGCTTCGGTGACCACATTGTCCCTACAAATCGAATTGACCCGAACACCTCCAACGGTGGTGCTACCTATCTCTCAATGGTGGGATGGCACTACCTTAAGGACAAAAATACAGCCTAATTCCTTAGGGTAGGTAGATGACTCATGGATACTTGCTCTCTTCAAAAACAAATCAAAAATCTTTTCATACCGACACTTTCAAAAAGCTTTCAAAATAAATTTTTCAAACACTCTTGAGGACAGATACAAGAGTTATTCAGAAATCTTTCAAAGGAACTTTTTCAAACCCACTCACATTTGAAAAGCAAACATCTTTTGAAAACATAAGAGCAAGTATCTAAGAGCCCGTGTGTGATCGGTGGATCTGGAAATGGCTGTTTAAAGCTGGTTCGCGAAATGTCGCGGAAGCAAGAGTCGCCACCGTCTTTTATTTTCTCCAATATAGAAAGGACAAAAGCACAGAAAAATTCCTTATTGAGATTAGCTCTCGGTTCGGGAGGTAGGTTTATAGAAAGGGAAGGTGTTAGCACCCTTTCTATCCATGGTTATCCATGGGCTCTTAGATACTTGCTCATTGTGTTTTCAAAAGGTTTGTTTGCTTTTCAAGGTGAGTGGGTTTGAAAAAGTTTCGTTTAAAATTTCAGTTCGACTCTTGTATCAGTCCTCAAGAGTGTTTGAAAAGTTGTTTTTGAAAGCTTTTTGCAAAGTGTCGGTGTGAAAAGATTTTTGATTTATTTTGAATTAGAGCAAGTATCTACGAGTCGTCTACCTACCCTAAGGAATTAGTCTGTGTAAATGTCCTTGAGGTAGTGCTATCCCACCATTGAGGGGTAGGTAGCACCACCGTTGGAGGTGTTCGGGTCAATTCGAGTTTAGGGACAGTGTGGTCACCAGAGCAATAGTAGGACACCTTAGAAGCTACCCCCATGCCATGTTCATGGACATGAGGACTTACTAAAACGTCCTATACTCGACGACCACGTTTCGAGGGGCAAGGCAACAGTGAGGCGTACCCTAGGAGTGGTGTGTGAATTGTGTGTCATTTTCAGTTATGTTTTATCTTGTACATGTATCATGGTGATCTACGCTTGTTTTTTTTAGGCCATACATTCTTTCATGCAAAGTTTAGCAGTTTTAAGAGTGCGGAAATTTAAATGCGGAAAGTAAAATCCTACGCTATTACAAGGCGCGGGTCTATACATCGCCAAATTAACAAAGACCCGATTTAAAATAAAAGTGCGGAAAGTAAATGTCCTAATTATCTATTACAAGGCTTTGGGGCAATTACATAAGATTAAAAAAGAAAAATAGAAGCAAACGCGCGAAAAGGAATTATAATCGAAGGTGCGAGGGCGTTGGACCCTTTAAAGCAATTAAATTAAAATTAAAGATTAATTAATGATTTAATGAGGAAAAGAAGTTATTTTTGGAGTTTTTGTATTTATGAAAAAAAGGAAGATTAATTGAAATTAGAAATTTAAATAAAAACCCTAATTCTAGTTTGTTTTTAATTATTAGAAAATGTTTAAGTTTTGACCTAATTTAACCCTAATTAATTAAATGTCATATTTATTTACAAGATAATTAATAATTAATAATAATAAGAAAAATTTAATTATTGAGAAAAAGAGTAAAAATGCTAGAAACCCTAATTTTTATGTTTTTTAGTTATTAAGAAATAAATTAAAATTAAAACCCTAAATTAAAACTAAATTGATCATTAAATTTATTTACAAAATTAATAGAAATTAATATTAATAAAATATATTTTTTTGTTTTATGATTTTCTGTTTTTTGGTTTTATTATGAAAAGAAAATTATTTGAAATAAATTAAATAAAAAGTGATCAAAAGAATTAAAAAAAAATAGAAAAGAAAATAAGAGAAATTAAAAGATGTACAAACATTGGGGGGTATCTGCCCCATTTGGAGGTATTTAGAAAGCAGTTTGGCCCACTGAAATCTGGCCTTTTTTGACTTTCTAATGATCACGTGTAGATCCATTGACCAAGGTGTATGATGGAATTCCTGTGTTGGCCATCAGATTGAGATTGCTGGACATGTGGAAGGCTTAGATGTGAAGCTGCATGGTAGACCCTGGGGCATGTACTGCATGGAAGTATGTTAAGAAAAAATACATTGAATGAGTGGGGGACCTGGGAATCGAACCCAGGTCCCAATACCTGTATGCCAACGCGTTTACCAACCGTGCCATTGAGTCTTTTTGATATCATAATGGACAATGAATAAGATAAGTGAGAAAGTGCTGGTGGCTTGAGAAAACGCGCTAAATTCAAACCATCCAATCTGGCTGAGACACGTCTACCTTCTTCTTCGTTTTACCTGAAAACATAAGCTAGATAGCGGGGGTTTTAAACCCCCATAAACTAAAACAACGAATAATAGCAAATAGGATTTGAGCAAGCATAAAAAAGGCGCGATGAGTGATTTGGCTTCATGGGAATGTCACGAGTTCATTGGTCCCAGTTTCATGGCTTAATTTTTCCAGATACATAAACCCCTCTTTTGAGGTTTCTGAAACCCTAGCAAGCATCAATGGCGTATTCTTGTACAGGCAGCCATTCTTTAATTGAATGGTACCATTAGCTTTGGAATGATCATATTAGTACAAATTAAACATTAAAATGCATTGATAATGTGTATAAATTCAAATACGAATATGCAAAAGTTCATGAACAGGGCGACTTCATTCTACCAGTTCTTGAGGTTAGGGGATGTGTTTCTGATTGCAATCCCTTCCTGGATGTGTAAGCAAGCTATTGGAATGCTTCTTAGGCCTTGAAACGCACGGCAGCTGTGAAAACAGTTTTAACCTTTTTTGTGAAAAATGCAAGTTTGGTTCTATGTTCTAAGCGCAGCTTGCCTGTTCTTGCATTAGGGTTATGTTCTTGCATATATGTGGAGTGAATTAGGTTACCAATCCAAGCCCATAATCCTTTGCATTCATGTTTTTGAGATTTGATTTTTCAAGCATCTTTTTCAATCTTTTTCATACCTTTCTTATGCCAATCATTGAAGATTCTTGCCTTTTTGAGTATGCACGAAATATTGAGGCCTTAATGAGAGAATATGCTGCACAAAAGGATTTGGAAAACATGTTTTAGCATTTTTCTTATATTTAATTTTAATTAAATGAATTAATAGGATAATAAACTCAATTAATAAGAAAATAACTCCCCTTTGGATCAATGGGTCGTGCATAGCTTTTGGGTGATGATTCTTGGAAGAAATTGTGGCCCATTAGCAATTTTGAGGCATTTGAAGCAAAGTTGACTTTTCAAAATTCCCGAAAATTTCCCAACTTCCACAAGGCATATCTTGCTCAATTTTTAAGCTTTGATCATGTTCTTGGAAATTTTGGAAAGGTCTTGAAGTACTCTAACCAATGTCTTTGGTCCCATGTCATTTTGATTTACCAATCTCACGTTATGGTCCTTGACTTAAAGTGCCTTTTTGTTGACTTTTGAAAATGACCTATAATGTTGAGATTGATAACTTTTTGTGAGAGCATTTCTTGGACTTGAAGTGTGAAGATGAGTTGTAGGAAATGTCATTCTCTTCAAAATGAGATTTGGATGGAATTTTTCTGATAAACCATGTGGAAGTTATGCCCTGGTCAATTTGCAGTTGACTTTTTCAACTGTCCAAATATAGAAACTTTTGTATCTTGAGACTTTTTGAGCCATGCTTTGAGAATCATGGTCAAGAATTGATCAAATGATGTTTGTGGCTTCAAAATAAGATGTTGACCAAAAATCTTGACTTTTGACTATCAAATGACCATTTTGCCCCTGCAGTTGACTGTTGAGCAATTAGGGTTTTTGACTGTGCAATCTTGTGCTGTGAGTCTTGAAACTTAGCATATGGATGCTTGACCATGTTTGTAGGCATGTGGGACTTGTTTGGACCCTTGGAAACTTCAATTTCTTTGCCAGAACCAAAACCCTAATTTTTGACTGTTAGGAGGCCATTGGACTGTGCAACCTTTGGGAGATTTTGAAGTTTGATTTTGGCAAATCTTGAAGAATATGGGAGGGCAAATTTTGGGGTACAACACCGTGGATAACCACGGATAGAAAGGGTGCTAACACCTTCCCTTTCTATAAATCTACCTCCCGAACCGAGAAACATTCTCATAAGGAATTTTGCTGTGCTTTTGTCCTGTCCATGTTGGAGAAAATAAAAGACGGTGGCGACTCTTGCTTACCGCGACATTTTGCGAAACCAGCTAAAACAGTCAATTCTATTTCCACCGATCACAGAACTGGCGACTCTGCTGGGGAACATTTTATAAGTGAGGTGTACCTTAGGATTAGATCATACTTATGTTTTCAATTGCTTGCTTTGATTGCTTTAAAATTGTGGGCTGCATCGGAGTTTCATAGATCCTAACCCGGATCTGGGGAATACCCTTTTAGGTAGCATAAGCTGTGAGGGACCTGTCCGGCGTAGACCGACACGGGTGAAGTAGTGGCTACATTGGTGTGACACCTTGGTCTGTACCGATATCCCTTGTGTTGCAACGAGGAGAATATGGGTCTTCTGAGGAGTCATTAAGCACCAACCGACCTTAGAACCCTAATTTGACCCAACTTGGCCATAGAACAGTAGCAGTATGCTACACCCATTGAGGCTAAACTCTCGCGATGGTTCTGGCCGTAAGAAAAGATTGCGATGCTGGAGTTATGACTGATTGAGGGTAGTCAGTGATATTGGGATCCTCTAGAACCCGGTTACTTTTGATAGGACATGTCTTAACCAACAAACTGAAAGAGGGTAGTACCTGAACTTCATGCTGGCCTAAACCCTAAGGGCTGTCTTGTGTGACTTGTGTGCCTTATCATGTTTGCCTTTGTGAATATTTGTGTTGTGCTTTATCATGACATCATACCATCATAGACATTGCATGCATCCTGCATAAGGACTGACCCATTTCAAAGACAAGAGGGTTTCACCTTTGCTCTGTTTTGTAGGACATCATGATGCCTGTGCGAAGAAACACTATCCGGTTCAACTTTGCTCACCCACCTGAGTTGCTTGAAGAATTGGTTAGCAGAATTCCAAACACCACTTCCTTCATCAAGAGGCATGGTTCTCTTCTCGGTTTAGTCACTTCAAAGTGGGACCAATAACTGATGAGTGTCTTGACCCAGTTTTATGATCCCTTGTATAATTGCTTCACCTTTCAAGACTTCCAGTTGGTCCCTACCCTAGAAGAATTCTTTGATTTGCTTGGTATCCCTATCTTAGATCAGACTCCCTTCACTGGTTGGGAAAAGACTCTTAGGCTTGAGGAGATTGCCGCAGCCCTTCCCTTGACCCACAAAGAGGTAATGGACAACTGGGTGACTAGAAGCAGAGTTAAGGGTTTCTTGGCCAAGTTTCTGATCGGTAAGGCTAACAGTTTCTGGAATGACCTAGACTTCAGGGCGTATGAAGACATTCTGGCTCTCTTAATCTATGGTCTGGTTCTGTTTCCAAATCCGGATAACTTCATTAACATCACTGCCATAAGGATCTTCATGTCTCGGAACCCTGTGCCCACTCTCTTGGGTGATATCCTGCAACAACTCTATGCTCGTACTGCCCGAAGACGAGGAACTCTGTGGTGTTGTATTCCTTTGTTAGTGAGGTGGTTTATTTCGAACCTCCCTAAGTTCGTGCTGAAGAACAAAGAAGGAAGAGGCTGGGCTCATAGGTTAATGTCTCTCACTGATAATGACATCATTTAGACTTTCAGGGGTTTGGATGAGGTAGCTGTTATTGATCGTTGCGGAGAATATCCTAATGTTCCTTTGATTGGTACCCAAGGAGGAATATCTTATAATCCATGTCTAGCTCTCCGTCAGTTTGGAAGAGCCAGAAGAGCAGGGCCTCATGAGATGTTGGTGCCTCACATCAGTTTCGAGTTTGAGGTAGATAGTGACGAGCTGCGTCGTAGGTTCATCAAGGCTTGGGACAGAATTCACAAAGCTGACCCACTTGAGTTGGGACCGAAGACTTCTCTACCTATGGAATCCTACTACAGATGGGTCCACATCCGTGCTCAGAATTTAGGTATGCCATATGAAGCTGTCAGACCCATCATCCTTGAATATCCTGATAGAGATGGGGCTCCCCCAACTGTTCTCCCTCCTCAGATACCTACTAATGTTGATACACTAAAGAGGTCTTGGGTGCAACTACGAGAAGAACAGGATTCTTATCGGGAAAAGTTCAACGAGCAGGAATTGAAGATCCAGAAGCTGACAAAGCAATTGGAGAACAAGCGGGCCTTGAATGACTACATCCGTACTGAGAAGAGGAGACCCTGGGATCACTGATGAGCTTTGGATTTTATTTTACAGTTTTTATTTCCCTTTTCAGTAGTTCCATTTTATGTAACGCCTAAGGGCAATCTGTTGAACAATCTAAATTTCAAATTTGAATCTAATAAAGTGCGTTGCTTTTTTTTGTTTACAAAGCTGAATCCCGATTGTCTTTGAAAACATAAATCATACGCATTCCATTCATCATATGCATTACAAGTACTCTTCTTTTCAGGTTGCTTAATGTTCTTCGCTGTTTATTTCAGCAGCCATCATGAATCCTGAATCATCTACTGAGCAATCCATCAAGGCCCTCCAGGCTCAGAACGCCCAGTTCCAAGAGCTGATCATGAGTTTAGCCCAGGGTCAAGAGGAATTGAAGGCTCTGCTGGTCAAGAAGAAGAAGAAGAGAACTGTACTATTCAACACTGGCCGGAGGTTTGGCAATACACTGCAAAATGAGGCTGACCAAGCTGGTTCTTCTGTAGGGAAAGGCAGTCCCCAAGGGGGAAGGGTTCCTAGTCCTGTGGTCTCTGACAACGAGACCGATTTCAATGAAGAGCAGTACCCTCCATCTGAAGACAAGTACAAGCAGTTAGAGGATCGCCTGAATGCCATGGAAATTCAACAAGTGCCTGGGTTGGATTTTGGAGACCTGGGTCTATCTTCTGGTGTGGTGATCCCACACAAGTTCAAAGCACCATCTTTCGCAAAGTATGACGAGGCGTCCTGCCCTAAGCTACATCTCAGATCTTATGTGCGGAAGATCCAGCCGTATACTATGGACAAGAACTTATGGATCCATTTCTTCCAGGAGAGTCTTTTAGGGACTCATCTCGAATGGTTCTATCAGCTGGATGAAACCAAGGTTCGTAACTGGGAGGACTTGGCTACTGCTTTTTATAAGCAGTATCAGTATAATGCCGACCTCGCTCCTACACGTACCCAACTCCAGGGTATGTCGCTAGGATCGGGAGAAGGTTTTAAAGAGTACGCGCAAAAGTGGAGGGACCTGGCTGGCAGGGTGCAGCCGCCGTTAACCGACCGTGAACTAGTGGACATGTTCTTGGGGACCCTATCCGGGCCATTCTTCAATCATCTCATTGGCAATTCTTCTGCAGGTTTCACAGACCTCATTCTGACTGGTGAAAGGATAGAAGCTGGGATGAAATCAGGGAAGATACAGAAAGGGGCATCCTCAAGTTCTGAAAAGAAGCCTTTCAAGAAGGAAGCCAGTGCTGTGTATGGCCCCAGGAGGCAAAATAAACCGGAACGCCGCCAAGCTGTCAACGCGGTGGTAATTGCAAAGCCTGCTGCCGCTCCTCGGCAACCTAACCAACCCAGGGGTGAGAGACCCAGAAGAGAATATACTCGGCTTAGTATGACCTTGTCGCAGATCTTGCCGCAACTGCTATCGACCAACTTGGTGACTATCAGAGAAGCTCCGAAGGTGGTAAACACAACCTCTCCGAAGTACAATCCCAACGCCCGCTGTGCTTATCACTCTGATAGCCCGGGGAATTCTACTGATGATTGCTGGGCCCTAAGAAATAAGGTTCAGGACCTTATCGACGCCAAGGAAATACAGTTTGAGGCGCCAGAAAGACCCAACATTGTGACTGCTCCTATGCCCCAACATGGAGTAAATGCTATTGAGGAAGATATGTATGTAGCTTCTGTGGAGGATGTTGCTACCCCTTTATTGACTGTCAAAAGGAACCTGTTGCTGGCCGGTTTATTTCCGGGTTGTAGCAAGGGTTGCCTTCTGTGTGCTGTTTCCCCTGCTGGTTGTCCGTTGCTGAAGTCAGACGTCCAAAACCTGATGAACAGCAAAGAGATCTTGTTCAAGAAGACCGCTGTTCCTATTGTTCCTATTGAAGAAGTATCTGTTGTCACCATCTTCAACAATCCTACCAAGGCTCCCCCGAGGAAGCCAGTCAAAATCATGTCTGTTGCACCTATCATCATTACTGTTCCGGGGCCCCTCCCCTATAAATTTGACAAGGCTGTCCCATGGCACTATGGGGGAAAATGTGTATGTGCTTGGAGTGAAGCAGGAGTTCAACACTAGTACCGGCATCAGTAATATCACCGGTCCCGCTAAAGTTACTCGCAGTGGCAGGCTCTTCTCGCCTGACATTGCGCCACCAGTTATCCGAAGACCTCTTATCATCACGCCTACAAGTGCGCCTGTTTCCCCTCCTGATCAAGTTTCTACCCCTGCTGCCGAGTCATCTGACACTCGGGGCAAAGGGATTGCTGATGTGCCTGCCCGGATGGAGGCACCGAAGACTGTTAACGCTGAAGCTTCACAGCAAGAGATGGAGGAAATTATCAAGATCATCAAGAAGAGCGATTTCAACGTCGTTGAACAGCTGGGGCACACCCCCTCTAAGATCTCTATGCTATCACTGTTGTTGTGCTCAGAGGCCCATGCCAAGGCCCTGATTTCATTTCTGAAGACGGCCCATGTGCCACAAGAGACGTCGGCTGATTAATTTACTGATTGTGTGGCCAACTTGACCGCTGACAATGGGCTGGGTTTCTCTGATGCTGATCTGACCGCTAAGGGAAAGAACCACAATGATGCCCTGCATGTCTCCATTGAATGCAGGGGCACTACTCTTGCACACGTGTTGGTAGACACCGGTTCTTCATTGAATGTATTGCCCAAGAAGGCCTTAGACATGTTGGATTGTGAGGGTTTGGAGTTGAAGCCTAGTAACATCGTTGTCCGAGCCTTTGACGGGTCGAAGAGGATGGTACATGGTGAGGTAGATATCCTGATTCGTGTGGGTTCTCAAGTCTTTGATTCAACGTTCTATGTGATGGACATTCGTCCATCTTATTCCTGTTTGCTGGGTCGACCTTGGATTCACAAGGCCGGGGCTGTGACATCTACTCTGCACCAAAAGCTTAAGTACCCTGTCAGAGGGAAGATTGTTACAGTACAGGGGGAGGAGGAATACATGGTTAGTCATCTGAACTCATTCCGGTATATAGAGATGGACGGGGAGTTCATTGAGACCCCCTTTCAACATTTTGAAGAGGTACCTCCAACATTGGCGTCAGCAGAGACAGTGATTGAAGAAGACTCTCCTTTGAAGATGGCTTCCTTGAAGGACGCCCAGGCTGTGATTGAAAAAGGTGAATGTGCGAACTGGGCAGGCTCCCTGATTTTACTCCTAAAAACTGACAAGTTTGGGCTGGGTTTTACTGCAGAGGCTCAGAGGGTTGTACACAAAGCAAGGATCGGAAGACCTCCCGTGTTCATCACCAACCCGGGAGTGAATGCTATTGAAGGCGATGCGGAGGAATCTGAATTTGATAGCTGGATTTACCCGACGACCGACGGTGGACTGAACAATTGGACTGCAAAAGACTACATACCTGTTACTTTTGTTACCCAGTAATGAATTCCTTTATTTTTAAATTTGTAACGAACAATAATGTGAAACTTTATGGCCCGGTGTCTTACCCGGGGCACCGTTGGCTTCATTTGTGAGGGCTTATTACTTGTCATTTCCATATATCATGAATAAAGACATTGGACGTTTTTCGCATTGCAAATCTTGTGCTCCCTTTCTTTCTTTCTTTATTGCAAAATAGCTATATTTACACACACTCACCTATACAGGTTTCAATCCACTTTGGATCTCACTGGTAACAACTCTGCTACTGCCAGTTATGACTTCGAAAATCCGATTAACTTAGCCGAAGACGAAGGTGAAGATGATTGTGAAGTGCCTGGTGAACTTGCAAGACTGTTACTCCAGGAAGAGAGGGCCATTCAGCCACATGAAGAGCCAGTGGAAACGGTAAGTCTGGGTACTGAGACAGACAGAAAGGAAGTCAAGATTGGTGCAAATCTGGAGCTTAGTGTGAAACAGCGGTTGATTCAGATGTTGCATGATTATGTGGAAATCTTCTCCTGGTCTTACGAAGACATGCCCGGGTTGGATACCGACATCGTGGTCCATCACTTGCCTACCAAGGAAGAATGCCCTCCGGTAAAGCAAAAGGTCCGCCGTATGCGTCCGGAGATGTCCGAAAAGATCAAAGCTGAGGTTATGAAGCAATTTGATGCCGAGTTTATAGCAGTGACTTCTTACCCTCAGTGGGTTGCCAATGTGGTTCCGGTGCCGAAGAAAGATGGCAAGGTCAGAATGTGTGTTGACTACAGGGATCTAAACAGGGCGAGCCCCAAGGATGATTTCCCTCTGCCTCACATCGACGTTCTGGTTGACAATACTGCTCAGCACAAGGTGTTCTCCTTCATGGACGGCTTTTCAGGTTATAATCAGATCAAAATGGCTCCTGAAGACATGGAGAAGACTACCTTTGTTACTCAGTGGGGCACCTTCTGCTACAAGGTCATGCCATTCGGGTTGAAAAATGCTGGGGCAACCTACCAACGGGCCATGGTTGCTTTATTTCATGACATGATCCATCATGAGATTGAAGTGTATGTCGATGATATGATTGCAAGGTCTCAAACTGAGGAGGAACACCTTGACCATCTACAGAAGCTGTTTGACCGTCTGAAGTTGTACAAGTTGAGGTTGAACCCAAACAAGTGCACATTTGGGGTAAGATCTGGAAACTTGCTAGGCTTCATTGTGAGTGACAAGGTGTGATTGGTGGATCTGGAACTGACTGTTTAACGCTGGTTCGTGAAATGTCGCGGTAAGCAAGAGTCGCCACCGTCTTTTATTTTCTCCAACATGGACAGGACAAAAGCACAGCAAAATTCCTTATGAGATTAGCTCTCGGTTTGGGAGGTAGATTTATAGAAAGGGAAGGTGTTAGCACCCTTTCTATCCATGGTTATCCATGGGCTCTTAGATACTTGCTCATTGTGTTTTCAAAATGTTTGTTTGCTTTTCAAGTGTGAGTGGGTTTGAAAAAGTTTCGTTTAAAGATTTCAGATCGACTCTTGTATCAGTCCTCAAGAGTGTTTGAAAAAAATGTTTTGAAAGCTTTTTGAAAGTGTCGGTGTGAAAAGAGTTTTTGATTTGTTTTCTTTTGAATAGAGCAAGTATCTACGAGTCATCTACCTACCCTAAGGAATTAGGCTGTGTAAATGTCCTTAAGATAGTGCCATCCCACCATTGAAAGGTAGGTAGCACCACCGTTGGAGGTGTTCGGGTCAATTCGTTTGTTAGGGACAGTGTGGTCACCGGAGCAACAGTAGGACACCTTAGAAGCTACCCCTATGCCATAGATCATGAACATAAGGACTTACTAAAACGTCCTATACTCGACGACCACGTTTCGAGGGGCAAGGCAACAGTGAGGCGTACCCTAAGAGTGGTATGTGAATTTGTGTATTGTTTTCAGTTATGTTTTATCTTGTCATGCATTTGGTGATCTACGCTTTGATTTTATTTGGGCCATTCATTCTTTCATGTGATTAACAGTTTAAAGGTGCGGAAATTAAAATTCGGAAAATAAAGGTCCTACGCTATTACAAGGCGCGGGTCTATACATCGCCAAATTAACAAAGACCCGTTTTTTAATAAAGTGCGGAAAGTAAATAAGTTCCTAATTACTATTACAAAGCTTGAGCAATTACATAATATTTAAAAAAAATAGAAAATAAAAATAAATGCGCGACAAGAAATTAGAATCGAGAGTTCGAGGGCGTTGGATCCTTTAAAGAAATTAAATGAAATTAAAAATTAATTAATTATTTAATAAAGAAGAGGAATGTTTTTTATGGTTTTTGGTATTTATGAAATAAAGAAAATTAATAAAAATTACAAATTACATAAAACCCTAGTTCTAAATTGTTTTTAATTATTTAAAAAAAGTTAAAGTGTAAACCTAATTTATACTAATTAATTAATTATATGTTAATTTACAAAATAATTAATAATTAATAATAATAATAAGAAGAAGAATTTATTTATTAAGCAAAAGAATAAAAATGCTAGAAACCTAATTTCTACATATTTTAGTTTATTTAAAAAAAACATTAAAATTTTAACCTAAATTAACCTAATTGATTGTTAATAATTTATTTACAAAAATAATGGTGAAATAAATACTAAATAAACATATTTTTTTATTTTTATGATTTCTGATTTTTTTGTGTTATTTATTTTATTATGAAAATTAATTTTGGTATATTAAGGAAAATAATTAAAATAATTTAAGAAAGAAAATCAAATAAAAATAAGTGAAAAAAAGGTGCAAACCATAGGGTATTCAGACCCAATTTGGGAGGTTTATTGAGCAATTTGGCCCACTGCAATCCCAAGCCCATTTGACTTTTTGTGGTTGCGTGTGCATCAGTTGACCAGTGTGCATGGTGGAGTTCATGTGATGGCCATCAGATTGAGGCTTCTGGGCGCGTGGCAAGCTAGATGGTGAGGACGCATGATGGTCCTTGGAGGGCATACTGCATAGGAACACGTTAGAGGAAAAATTATTGAATGAGTGGGGGACCTGGGAATCGAACCCAGGTCCCAGCGTTTACCAAATGAACGTCCAACCATCTGAGCTATGCGCGCGTGTTGTATGTGGAATGGACAAAGAACATAATATATGAAAACAAAGGTGATCACGCTGAAACAACAAAAACGCGCTAAATTTTTGAATGGTCCAATCACGTTCATCCACGCTAGCCTTCTTCTTCCTTTTGCACCTGTAAATGATATCAAATAGCGGGGGTTTTAAACCCCCACTAACTGCAATGTATGAAAATAACGATTAGCACATAAGCAAACATAAAAAGGGCGTGATGGGTGGTTTTTCTTCGTCTGGATGTCCTGAATCCAATGGTATAGGTTTGAATGGCCAATTGTTCCATATATGTAAAGCCCCAAATCTGGAGCTCTGAAACCCTAGCGAACATCCATGGCAATTTTTGATACAGACATTATCAGTTCAATTAGAGGGCACCAATAGCTTCAGAACAATCATGTTAGTGTAAATCAACCATTAAAAGACATTAATAAGGCATGAAAATGCAAACACGAATATGCAAAATTTTATGAACAGGGTGACTTCATTCTACCAATTCCTTGAGTATGGAGGGCTGGTTTTGATTGGAATCCCTTCCTGGATGTGTTAGCAAGCTTTTGGAATACTTTTGCAGCCTTGAAACGTCTCCTAGCTAGGTTTTCAGTTTTTGATATTTTGTGAAAAAAGTGCAACCTTGTTCTTTGATAACTGCGCAGCTCTTTTGTCCTTGTGCATTAGGTTTGCTTTGCCTATGTATGAGGATGGAATTAGGTTAGAAAAACCAAGCCCAAAGTCTTTGCATTGATGATTTGGATATTTGGTTTTCAATGATATCAAATCCAATCTTTTTGCCATGAAACCATTGCCAATTGCATAGAATCTTTCCTTTTTAGTGATGCACGAATTATTTGATTCATAAAGGGTGAATATGCTGCACAAAAAGATTTGGAAAACATGATTTAGTATTTTTCTCATAATTAATTTTAATTAAATGAATTAATAAGATTAAAAACTCAATTAATTAATTAAAAATAAGAAAATAACTCCCTTTTAGCTTAATGGGTCGTGCATAGCCTTTGGGTAATGATTCATGGAAGAAATTGAGGCCCATTAGCATTTTTGAGGCATTTGAAGCAAAGTTGACTTTTCAAAATTCCTAAAATTTTCCCAACTTCCACAAGGCATATCTTGCTCAATTTTTAAGCTTTGATCATGTTCTTGGACATTTTGGAAAGGTCTTGAAGTCCTCTAACCAATGTATTTGGTCCCATGTCATTTTGATTTACCAATCTCAAGTTATGGTCTTTGACTTAAAGTGCCTTTTTGTTGACTTTTGAAAATGACCTATAATGTTGAGATTGATAACTTTTTGTGAGAGCATTTCTTGGACTTGAAGTGTGAAGATGAGTTTTAGGAAATGTCATTCTCTTCAAAATGAGCTTTGGATGGAATTTTTCTGATAAACCATGTGGAAGTTATGCCTTGGTCAATTTGTAGTTGACTTTTTCAACTGTCCAAAAATAGAAACTTCTGCATCTTGAGACTTTTTGAGCCATGCCTTGAGAATTATGATCAAGAATTGATCAAATGATGTTTGTGGCTTCAAAATAAGATGTTGACCAAAATTTTTGACTTTTGACTGCCAAATAACCATTTTTCCCCTGCAGTTGACTGTTGAGCAATTAGGGTTTTTGACTGTGCAATTTGATGCTGTGAGTCTTGAAACTTAGCACATGGATGTTTGACAATGTTTATAGGCATGTGGGACTTGTTTGGACCCTTGGAAACTTCAATTTCTTTGCCAGAACCAAAACCCTAATTTTTGACTGTTAGGAGGCAATTGGACTGTGCAACCCTTGAGAGATTTTGAAGCTTGATCTTGACAAATCTTTGAAGAATATGGGAGGGCAAATTTTGGGGTACAACAGTTGCCCCTGTTCAATCTTCTTAAACCTGAGGATGTAGATTGGCTGTCGTGCCTTTCGTAATTCGAAGGTGGAAGATGATTGAACACTAGAGTGCCCAGAAATTTGCACTCACATGGTAGAGTGTCGGCAGTACGATGGTGGGAATGGGCTTATAGATGCCATTTGGAGACTGATGGGTAGGAGGATGGGCTTATAGATGCCATGTTGAGAGGTGATGGGTAGGGGGACAGGCTTATAGATGCCATCTGGGTGTCGATCGCGTAAGAGATTCCTTGGCGAGAACTTGCGTACCTGAAAAAAGAAAGATAATTACCTGGCCTGTTACAAGAGTTGACCTTAAAATTCTTTATATAGACGCGCCCTAGCTGGATACAGGTATCGAATCTTTGAACTCTTCAGACGTGCCCTGGCGAGATACAGGAATCGAGTCTGGAGCTTCAAAAGGTTTTTGTTGATAATGATGTGATGAATGAATCAGGGATGGTTACTACCTCAACGGGACGATGAGAGAACCTTGGACGATTACTACCTCAACGGGACGATGAGAGAACCTAGGATGATTACTACCTCAACGGGATGATGAGAGAACCTTTGGGCGATTACTACCTCAACGGGACGATGAGAGAACCTTGGATGATTACTACCTCAACGGGACGATGAGAGAACCTTTGGGCGATTACTACCTCAACGGGACAATGAGAGAACCTTGGATGATTACTACCTCAACGGGACGATGAGAGAACCTTGGATGATTACTACCTCAACGGGACGATGAGAGAACCTTGGATGATTACTACCTCAACGGGACGATGAGAGAACCTTTGGGCGATTACTACCTCAACGGGACGATGAGAGAACCTTTGGGCGATTACTACCTCAACGGGACGATGAGAGAACCTTTGGGCGATTACTACCTCAACGGGACGATGAGAGAACCTTTGGGCGATTACTACCTCAACGGGACGATGAGGGAACCTTTCAGACGTGCCCTGGCGAGATACAGGAATCGAGTCTGGTAATGCTAGTCGTCAACAGATACACCCTGGCAGGATACAGGAATCGGATCTTCGAACTCTTCAGACGTGCCCTGGCGGGATACAGGAATCGAGTCTGGTAATGCTAGTCGTCAACAGATACACCCTGGCAGGATACATGAATCGGATCTTCGAACTCTTCAGACGTGCCCTGGCGGGATACAAGAATCGAGTCTGGTAATGCTAGTCGTCAACAGATACACCCTGGCAGGATACAGGAATCGGATATTCGAACTCTTCAGACGTGCCCTGGCGGGATACAGGAATCGAGTCTGGTAATGCTAGTCGTCAACAGATACACCCTGGCAGGATACATGAATCGGATCTTCGAACTCTTCAGACGTGCCCTGGCGGGATACAGGAATTGAGTCTGGTAATGCTAGGCGTCAACAGATACACCCTGGCAGGATACAGGAATCAGATCTGGAATCACGACTATTGATAGCAATCATCTTTGTATTAACTTTTGTCCTGAAAAGACAAAACATTAATTGTCTGCGATGTCATGATGTATGACATGCGTGATGAGATTGTATATTTATGATACATATGTGCATGCTATAATGTATGAAGATGTGACATTTATAAAATGTGTTGTCGTCTAGGAAAGTAAATCCTTGGCGGGTGCCGGGAAGTTGAATCCTGGGCTGATGTTGAGGAATAGAGCTTCGTTGTTTCCGCTGGGGATGATGGTTGCAAGAATACCGGCAGGAGAAGATGACTCCGTTGGGGAATAAACTTGGCGACTACTCTGCGGGGGAAAATTACTCTAGCGACCTTGCTGGGGATCAATACTCTGTGGGAAGAGAGGTACCCTGTTGAGATGTTGATAACTCCGCTGGGGATACCATTGATGTTCTATGTTGGAAGTTTTAATAGACTCCGCTGGGGATAAGAAGACTTCGTCGAGGACGATCTTTCCGTGGCTTTTGGCTGAGGATAACCCAGTTATATCCTGATAGGGAAATAACCTTTGAATAAAGCCGGGGGACGCGTTCGTGCTCTGCAGGGGGGGGGGGGGGAAGCTTCTAGAATCTACTGGGGATGAGCTTCCTGCAGGGGAGATGATTCAGCTTTCCTGGGGAAATCTTCAGACTGGACTCTCCTGGGGAAATCTTTGAGATATATTGGGGAAGTGGCTCCGCTGAATGTCTGGTATACCGCCGGGGAACAATCTTAGATCAAGACTGCCGGGGATGCAATGTATGTGTACTCTGCTGAGGAATGTTGAGATCTGCTGGAGGATACCCAACTTCCTTAAGGCTGACGGGATAACTCTGCTTGGGGAGAGTGTATTGACTTGTTGGCTCACTCTCTGGGGAGTTAATAGATCTTGGTTATGTTCTTCAGCTGAACCTACCTTGGTACCTTGGTGGACAGAGTAACTAGATCGCTTTAGACAACTCTTATTGCCCCAGTTTCTGAGGTGAGAGGAGAGGGTACTGGTGGAGGTGCTTGATGACTGCCGTTTGACAAACCTTTTTCTGATAGGCAAGTGACGAGATGGCGGGACACAGTCGTACGCTTTGATCCCTAACTTTTGCCTGGACCGCCCTTTCGGGTTTTCAGTCCACCGGGATACCCATTTTTGCCCAAGCCGCCTTTTCAGGTTTTCGACTTGCCGGGTGTATAGATTTTTCATTTTCATCCCTTATTTTTGCCCGAACCCCTTTGGTTCGCCGGGAAGCCCTTATTTTTGCCTAGGTGTGTCAACCTAGCGGGTCTTTGATTACGCGTAGTATTTTTTCGACTATGTCCATGCTCTAAGAATGTAGGGAGTTGCCCCTGTTAGAAGTGTTTTGCCATGCCACCAGAAGATGTTTGATCAGGCAAGATTCGTTGCTGGAATGCCCCCAAGTGACTCAGGCGGAGATTTGCCCCAGGCTATTTGGTCTTTGAGAGATTCTCCGAATCTTGATTGGACTGCCCCAGATAATAGACCATGATCATGTCTGCCCCTTGATTGGGAGTGCTTCTTCTATTTGAGCTTTTGTTGAGAAGATTTTATTCACTGGATATTCGTCGTGTGAATTTCTCTGTTGTTCAAACAAGAAGTCATATGCAAACACTGTTATATCAAAATGCAAAGCTTATGTCTGTCTTGAAGATTTTGAAAATGCATTCTTTTTCATAAGTGAATTTTTTTGTAAACAGTGATGTCAACTCGTTATTTTACCGCAAGCCTTAAGGAGTCAGGATACCTTTTGTAACAGTATGCTTTCGAACTAACCCATGCTTCAGCTAGGACTTTTAAGGGTTGTAGCGTGGCCTGGTTCATGGTTTAAGAAACAAAAGATAAAGGCTCAAATTATTTGTACCCACCCACTCTTAGTGATGTTCTTCAAACCTAAGCTCAGTTGATCGTGCGTTAGACCTTGTTTGAGTCTTTGTCCTGACGTTCCAATGATGGTTCAGATATTGATGATTTATTCTGAATAAGCAGTCATTTTTTGCTTTTGTTGAGGGTTTGTATGACCTCTTTCTTTTTGATTTCGCTATCCCTAAATTTTGCCTGAACTGTTTCTTTTGTGATTACAGTCAGCGGGATGCCCCAGTTTTGTAAGTCTCCTTCATAGGTTTTGACTTATTGGGTTTTTATTTTTGAGATATAATGACTGCCTATCCTTATGATTATTCGGAATCATCACTGTCTTCTCTTTTTTTTTGTAAGGACCTCTTTGGTGCCATTTGTTGTGCACTTGGATCAACTGAGAAAACTACCCTTCCCCAGGTTATGATAAATGGTTTTAATTTTCGAAAAGAAAAAACTCCTACTTCTTTGGCTTAGAGGGGTTGACGAGGGATTATCTTCCTTATAACTCTAGTGTTTAGGTATTGAAACAATGCCTGTACCTCATCAGCGGGGTCTATTCAAAAGCATACTGTAAGGATCGTGGTATCGTTTTCGTCATCCTCCCTCAAGAGGCTTAGCATTATTAATTAAGAGTTGACATCAAAAAAGTGAAAGCAGTTTGAGTATAGCGAATGCGAATATATTGCTTCAAAACAGGCATACGCGATGCATTAATGAAATAACAATGTTTAACATGAATAAATGTTTGCACAATCAAAAGAAAATTACAACTTGAAATTTCTGATAAACAAAAGCTTCTTAGTTTGCACTAGGCATCTCAGATGGAAGATTCTCAGCAGCAGATTTTCATTTTGCCGTCCGGCATAAACTCCAGCACCCCCCTGTCAATCAAGTCTTGGGTCTTGTTCTTCAGAGCTCAGCAATTGTTTGTGTCATGTCCCGGACTGTCAGCATGGTATGCACACCTTTCATTTGGATGATAGGTAGGAGCGGAAGTGTTTGGACTCCGGAAAGGAACCCTTAGTGTAATCAGCCCTGCCCTTAACATTTGCGGTAGCGCTTGAGTTAGTGACATGTTGAGCTCGGTGAATTGCCTTTTGGGCTTGTCCTGCTGGCTCTGATCAACCTGTTGTTCTTGGCGAGGTCGTTGTTGGACCTGTGAAGTGGTAGCAGCTTGGAGAGGTCTATTCATTGGACCAGACCTTTGTCCTCTTGGAAGCTGTTCAATGACCTGGTCCCTGACTTGGGCTGGTTGCTTCATGTCTTGATGAAGCTGACTGATCATGGCCCTCAGCTCTCCTTGCTCCCGAGCTAAACCTTGGATGAGAGTCCTTTGCCCCAACATCTGGGTTTTCATCGTATCTACCTCAACTTGCAGACGTTTCAGCTGCTCGTCCTTATCATCTTCGGGACTTTGCTTGGCCAAATTCCCCATAAGGAGTGTCCTCAAATCTTCCTGCCCCTTGGATAGGCTTAAGAAGATCTCCCTGAACTGAGTCTCTTGAGCATGAGGTCCCTGGTTATCTTGTTGGGAAGCCATTGCTGAAATAAATAGCGAGAAAGGTAAGTGACATGCAACAAGGGTACCTGTTATGCAATGATGTGTATGTATGCATGCAATGTTTTCAAGGATCTCGCGGGGTAAACAATAAATTTGTTAGAGCTTGCATTTTGTAGCTTGATGGAAGGCACTGCATATTGTTGAGAGTCCTTCTTCAAGAGTCAAGGCTCACCATATCGAGTGGGTCATAGCCCCTGAATCAAGTCATCATGTTTGTTTTGATTTCCAAACAACCTTGGCTAGGGGAACCTTCTTCAAGAGTCAAAGCTCACCATATCAAGTGGGTCATAGCCTCTGACTCAAGTCCTCAACCTGGCTAGGAGAAAATAAATCCCCTTTGCCCCTTGCTATACAGTTTGATTCATCATGACCTGCATCACAGACCCTTGAGACCCTTGAAATGGATTAGTCCTTATGTAGGATGTATGCAATGGTATGATGTTATGCTATGCATGGGGTAATGTAGGTAAACCCTGTTATGAGTCCCAATTAAGGACTATAAACAAAACCTGCAAGAAACTCAAGTGTCAGATAACAAGCATGCAAATAGTCAAGTTGGAAGGCACACAAGTCACACAAGAGAAGCCCTTAGAGTTTAGGCCAGCATGGGGTCTGGGTATTACCCTCTTGAAGTTGGTGGGCTCAAACCTGTCCTATCAAAGTAACCGGGTTCTAAGGGTCCCAATATCATTGGATTACTTTCATTGTTCATCGTTTCGATTTAGCCACTGAACTGGCGACCGAAATATTCCAAGAAAACAACCCTCAATTGAGTGTAGTATTGAGTATCAACCAACCTCAGACTGCACCAAAGTCAGTTATCTCACTACCCTAAAGAGGCCAAGATGGTTCAATTAAGGTTCCTAAGGTCAATTAATGCTTCACGACACCACGCGGCGTCCCCGTACTCTCCTTGACTGAACTCAAGGGTTACTGGTACACACCAAAGTGCCACATCAACGTAGCAGACTGCTTCAACCATGTCGGTATACCCCGCATAGTTCCCTCACATCCTTGTTGCTACTTTCTAAGAAGGTATCCCCAGATCCGGGTTAGGATCTATAAAACTCCCGAGACAGTCCCACAATAATAAAGCAAACAAGCACAACAATTGAAAACACGAGTGATCTTAGTCCTAAGGTACACCTCACTTTAAAATAAATCCCCAGCAGATTCGCCAGTTCTGTGATCGGTGGATCTGGAACTGACTGTTTAACGCTGGTTCGCGAAATGTCGCGGTAAGCAAGAGTCGCCACCGTCTTTTATTTTCTCCAACATGGACAGGACAAAAGCACAGCAAAATTCCTTATGAGATTAGCTCTCGGTTCGGGAGGTAGATTTATAGAAAGGGAAGGTGTTAGCACCCTTTCTATCCATGGTTATCCATGGGCTCTTAGATACTTGCTCATTGTGTTTTCAAAATGTTTGTTTGCTTTTCAAATGTGAGTGGGTTTGAAAAAGTTTCATTTAAAGATTTCAGATCGACTCTTGTATCAGTCCTCAAGAGTGTTTGAAAAAATTGTTTTGAAAGCTTTTTGAAAGTGTCGGTGTGAAAAGAGTTTTTGATTTGTTTTCTTTTGAATAGATCAAGTATCTACGAGTGATCTACCTACCCTAAGGAATTAGGCTGTGTAAATGTCCTTAAGATAGTGCCATCCCACCATTGAAAGGTAGGTAGCACCACCGTTGGAGGTGTTCGGGTCAATTCGTTTGTTAGGGACAGTGTGGTCACCGGAGCAACAGTAGGACACCTTAGAAGCTACCCCTATGCCATAGATCATGGACATAAGGACTTACTAAAACGTCCTATACTCGACGGCCACGTTTCGAGGGGCAAGGCAACAGTGAGGCGTACCCTAAGAGTGGTGTGTGAATTTGTGTATTGTTTTCAGTTATGTTTTATCTTGTCATGCATTCGGTGATCTACGCTTTGATTTTATTTGGGCCATTCATTCTTTCATGTGATTAACAGTTTAAAGGTGCGGAAATTAAAATGCGGAAAATAAAGGTCCTACGCTATTACAAGGCGCGGGTCTATACATCGCCAAATTAACAAAGACCCATTTTTTAATAAAGTGCGGAAAGTAAATAAGTTCCTAATTACTATTACAAAGCTTGAGCAATTACATAATATTTAAAAAAAATAGAAAATAAAAATAAATGCGCGACAAGAAATTATAATCGAGAGTTCGAGGGCGTTGGATCCTTTAAAGAAATTAAATGAAATTAAAAATTAATTAATTATTTAATAAAGAAGAGGAATGTTTTTTTATGGTTTTTGGTATTTATGAAATAAAGAAAATTAATAAAAATTAGAAATTACATAAAACCCTAGTTCTAAATTGTTTTTAATTATTTAAAAAAAGTTAAAGTGTAAACCTAATTTATACTAATTAATTAATTATATGTTTATTTACAAAATAATTAATAATTAATAATAATAATAATAATAATAAGAATTTATTTATTAAGCAAAAGAATAAAAATGCTAGAAACCTAATTTCTACATATTTTAGTTTATTTTAAAAAAAACATTAAAATTTTAACCTAAATTAACCTAATTGATTGTTAATAATTTATTTACAAAAATAATGGTGAAATAAATACTAAATAAACATATTTTTTTATTTTTATGATTTCTGATTTTTTTGTGTTATTTATTTTATTATGAAAATTAATTTTGGTATATTAAGGAAAATAATTAAAAGAATTTAAGAAAGAAAATCAAATAAAATAAGTGAAAAAAAGGTGCAAACCATAAGGTATTCAGACCCAATTTGGGAGGTTTATTGAGCAATTTGGCCCACTGCAATCCCAAGCCCATTTGACTTTTTGTGGTTGCGTGTGCATTAGTTGACCAGTGTGCATGGTGGAGTTCATGTGATGGCCATCAGATTGAGGCTTCTGGGCGCGTGGCAAGCTAGATGGTGAGGACGCATGATGGTCCTTGGATGGCATACTGCATAGGAACACGTTAGAGGAAAAATTATTGAATGAGTGGGGGACCTGGGAATCGAACCCAGGTCCCAACGTTTACCAAATGAACGTCCAACCATCTGAGCTATGCGCGCGTGTTGTATGTGGAATGGACAAAGAACATAATATATGAAAATAAAGGTGATCACGCTGAAACCACAAAAACGCGCTAAATTTTTGAATGGTCCAATCACGTTCATCCACGCTAGCCTTCTTCTTCCTTTTGCACCTGTAAATGATATCAAATAGCGGGGGTTTTAAACCCCCACTAACTGCAATGTATGAAAATAACGATTAGCACATAAGCAAACATAAAAAGGGCGCGATGGGTGGTTTTGCTTCGTCTGGATGTCCTGAATCCAATGGTATAGGTTTGAATGGCCAATTGTTCCATATATGTAAAGCCCCAAATCTGGAGCTCTGAAACCCTAGCGAACATCCATGGCAATTTTTGATACAGACATTATCAGTTCAATTAGAGGGCACCAATAGCTTCAGAACAATCATGTTAGTGTAAATCAACCATTAAAAGACATTAATAAGGCATGAAAATGCAAACACGAATATGCAAAATTTTATGAACAGGGTGACTTCATTCTACCAATTCCTTGAGTATGGAGGGCTGGTTTTGATTGGAATCCCTTCCTGGATGTGTTAGCAAGCTTTTGGAATACTTTTGCAGCCTTGAAACGTCTCCTAGCTAGGTTTTCAGTTTTTGATATTTTGTGAAAAAGGTGCAACCTTGTTCTTTGATAACTGCACAACTCTTCTGTCCTTTTGCATTAGGTTTGCTTTGCCTATGTATGAGGATGGAATTAGGTTAGAAAAACCAAGCCCAAAGTCTTTGCATTGATGATTTGGATATTTGGTTTTCAATGATATCAAATCCAATCTTTTTGCCATGAAACCATTTCCAATTGCATAGAATCTTTCCTTTTTAGTGATGCACGAATTATTTGATTCATAAAGGGTGAATATGCTGCACAAAAAGATTTGGAAAACATGATTTAGTATTTTTCTCATAATTAATTTTAATTAAATGAATTAATAAGATTAAAAACTCAATTAATTAATTAAAAATAAGAAAATAACTCCCTTTTAGCTTAATGGGTCGTGCATAGCCTTTGGGTAATGATTCATGGAAGAAATTGAGGCCCATTAGCATTTTTGAGGCATTTGAAGCAAAGTTGACTTTTCAAAATTCCTAAAAATTTCCCAACTTCCACAAGGCATATCTTGCTCAATATTTAAGCTTTGATCATGTTCTTGGACATTTTGGAAAGGTCTTGAAGTCCTATAACCAATGTATTTGGTCCCATGTCATTTTGATTTACCAATCTCAAGTTATGGTCTTTGACTTAAAGTGCCTTTTTGTTGACTTTTGAAAATGACCTATAATGTTGAGATTGATAACTTTTTGTGAGAGCATTTCTTGGACTTGAAGTGTGAAGATGAGTTGTAGGAAATGTCATTCTCTTCAAAATGAGATTTGGATGGAATTTTTCTGATAAACCATGTGGAAGTTATGCCTTGGTCAATTTGCAGTTGACTTTTTCAATTGTCCAAAAATAGAAACTTCTGCATCTTGAGACTTTTTGAGCCATGCCTTGAGAATTATGATCAAGAATTGATCAAATGATGTTTGTGGCTTCAAAATAAGATGTTGACAAATTTTTTTGACTTTTGACTGCCAAATGACCATTTTGCCCCTGCAGTTGACTGTTGAGCAATTAGGGTTTTTGACTGTGCAATTTGATGTTGTGAGTCTTGAAACTTAGCACATGGATGTTTGACAATGTTTATAGGCATGTGGGACTTGTTTGGACCCTTGGAAACTTCAATTTCTTTGCCAGAACCAAAACCCTAATTTTTGACTGTTAGGAGGCAATTGGACTGTGCAACCCTTGAGAGATTTTGAAGCTTGATCTTGACAAATCTTTGAAAAATATGGGAGGGCAAATTTTGGGGTACAACACAAGGGTATTCAGGTGGACCCTGCCAAGGTAAAATCCATACAAGAGATGCCGGCTCCCTGCACAGAAAAGGAAGTTAGAAGCTTTTTGGGACGTCTGAATTACATTTCCAGATTCATTTCACACCTAACCGCTACTTGTGAGCCAATCTTCAAGCTGCTGAAGAAAGATCAAGTAGTAAAATGGAATGATGAATGTCAGACCACTTTCGAAAGAATCAAGAAATACCTCCAAGAGCCAGCTATTATGATGCCTCCAATTGAAGGAAGACCTTTGATCTTATACTTGACAGTACTGGATAATTCAATGGGCTGTGTGATGGGGCAGCATAACGAGTCTAGCCGAAAAGAGCTGCTATTTACTACCTTAGCAAAAAGTTTACCGACTGTGAGACCCGATACTCATTGCTCGAGAAAACATGCTGCCCTTTGGCATGGGCTGCTCGCTGGCTGAGACAGTATATGCTGACTCACACCACCTTATTGATATCAAAGATGGATCCAATCAAGTATATCTTCGAAAAGCCTTCCTTATCCGGAAGAATAGCAAGATGGCAGATGATCCTAACCTAGTATGACATCCAATACATAACCCAAAAAGCAATCAAGGGGAGTTTATTGGCGGATCATTTGGCGCATCAGGCCGTGGATGACTACCAGTCCATGAATTTTGAGTTCCCAGATGAGAACATCATGTTAGTGACTGACTGTGAAGAACCTGGACCGGATGAAGGACCCGAGGAAGGATCCCGATGGTCTATTTATTTTGATGGAGCATCAAACGCGTTGGGTAATGGCATTGGCGCTATGATCATATCTCCTAAGGGCTGTCATACTCCGTTCACCGCCCGATTATGTTTTAACTGCACCAACAATATGGCGGAGTATGAAGCATGTATCCTGGGTCTTCGAGCTGCTATTGACATGAGGATTAAGTTCTTAAGTGTATTCGGAGATTCAGCTCTAGTGATCAGTCAGATCAAAGGTGAGCGGGATATGAAGCACCCAGATCTTATTTCTTACAAAGAGTATATATTGACGTTGCTCCCACACTTTGAGGAGATAACCTTTCAACATTTCCCCAGAGAAGAGAATCAGTTAGCGGACGCGCTAGATACCATGTCTTCTATGTTCAAAGTTAGGTGGGATAATGATGCTCCCCAGATTACCATTGAGAGGTTGGACGAACCCGCACATTGCTGTGACATTGAGACTGAAGAGGTAGCAGATAAACCCTGGTTTCACGAGGTAAAGAGGTATCTTGAGGCTTAAGAATACCCCGAGGGGGCATCTGTTAATGACAAGAAATTTCTAAGAAGGTTCGCAGCAAAGTTCTTCCTCAGCAATGGCATTCTATACAAGCGTAACCATGATTCAACCTTAATACGATGTGTGGAAAAAAGCGAGGCGGAAAGGATCATGGCAGAATTACATGAAGGTACATTCGGAACTCATTCCAGTGGACATACCATGGCAAAGAAGATCCTACGGTCTGGATATTATTGGTCCACTATGGAAGCCGATTGTTATCAGCATTCTCGGACATGTCATAAGTGCCAGATATATGCTGATAAGGTGCACGTTCCTCCAGTCTCTCTGAATGTCTTGACTGCACCTTGGTCTTTTGCAATGTGGGGCATTGATATGATCGGCGAGATTAAACCTACGGCATCCAACGGGCATCGCTTCATCCTAGTGGCGATCGATTACTTTACAAAGTGGGTTGAAGCAGCTTCTTATGCCACTGTAACCAAGAATGTCGTGGCACGGTTCATTCGACACAATCTGATCTGTCGCTACGGCGTCCCGGAAAGGATCATTACGGATAATGGTACCAATCTTAATAACAAGATGATCACTGAGCTCTGCGAGCAGTTCAAGATACAGCACCACAACTCTTCTCCTTACCGGCCGAAGATGAATGGGGCTGTAGAAGCGGCAAATATGAATATCAAAAAGATTGTGCAGAAGATGACAGTGACCTATAAAGATTGGCACGAGATGTTACCGTTTGCTCTTCATGGGTACCGTACCGCAACAAGAACGTCAACCGGGGCAACCCCCTTTTCCTTGGTCTATGGCATGGAGGCAGTTTTGCCGATTGAAGTCCAGATACCCTCTCTCCGGATAATGAAGGATGCAGGTTTGAGCGAAGATGACTGGATCCAGACTCGACTCGATCAGTTAAACCTAATTGACGAAAAGAGACTCACTGCTATCTGTCATGGTCAAACGTATCAAAAACAGATGATCAGGGCATTTAACAAGAAAGTCAGACCACAAGAATATCAAGTTGGGGACCTGGTAATCAAACGTATCATTCTTCCTCAAAGTGATCCCAGGGGAAAATGGACCCCTACATACGAAGGGCCATTTGTGGTTAAACATGTCTTCTCAGGAGGAGCCATGATTCTAACCACCATGGACGGTGACGACCTTCCTCACCCCGCCAATGCAGACATAGTAAAAAGATACTATGTATAATAAAAGACCCGCTAGGTTGACATACCTAGGAAAAAATTAGGGCTTCCCGGCGAACCAAAAGGGTTCGGGCAAAAATAAGGGATGAAATGAAAAAAATCTGTACACCCGACAAGTCGAAAACCTGAAAAGGCGGCTTGGGCAAAAATGGGTATCCCGGTGGACTGAAAACCCGAAAGGGCGGTCCAGGCAAAAGTTAGGGATTAAAGCGTAATACTATGTCTCATTGGATCACCTTGCATCCAGAATCCAGTATCAACTATCAGGTTCAGACGGCATTGATCAGTCAGCTTCATCTTCAACTAAGCAGCCAAGTGATGAGACGCTCGAAGATATAAAGGCGATAACAGAATTGAAACCCAGTGGGATTATTCTTTTCACATAGCTGTTTTGTTTTCCTTTTTCACAAAGTTGTATAAACTCTGTTGTTCGGCGGCGTTCTCTTACTAGGACGTCACACTCTTGTACATAAACGCCTATTTACAGGCAAATTCCAAAATCAATACAAATTCACTTTTCAGATAAATTGCCAATTACTTTTCCTTTTTCTGTTTTGTTTTGTAAAGAACGTCCAATGTTCAATTGTGATATATGCATTTGACACTAATTGCTAACTCATAAATACTTGAATACGAAACAAAGGATTAATTACAGGTAACATCAGAAACAGGGGCAATAATGAGTTGTCTAAGAAATCTAATTGCTCTGTCCACCAAGGTACCAAGGTAAGTTCGGCTGAAGAATGTAACCCAGATACCTTCAATCCCCAAGAGTAAGACAAGATTCAACAATTCTCTCCCATGCAGTTGGTCTCCCATCAACCCTAACAAAGCACAATATCCCTAGCAAGTCAGTGACACTCTCCCCAAGCAGAGTTATCCTCAGCCAGCTTCAAGGAAGTGGGTATCCTCATAAGATCTCAACATTCCCCAACGGAGTACACAAACATTCCTAGCAAGCATCCCCGACAGTCTTGATCTAAGATTGTTCCCCGGCGGAATCCAGAACATCCAGTGGAGCCATTCCCCAGTCCAACTTGAAAAGTTCCCCAGGAGAGTTCAATCACTTTCCCCAGTAGATTCAGGAAGCTTATCCCCAGTAGATTCTGGAAGCTTATCACCTGCAGAGTACGAACGTGCCCCCCGGTTTTATTCAAAGGTTATTTCCCCACCAGGATATAACTGGGTTATCCTCAGCCAATTGCCACGGAAAGATCGTCCCCGGCGAAGTCTTCCTATCCCCAACAGAGCTCATCAATTTCCCAACATAACTTAACAATGGTATCCCCAACGGAGTTATCATCAACATCTCAGCAAAGTACTTCTCTTCCCACAGAGTAATTCCCTGCAGAATAATCTCTCCACCAAGTTTATTCCCCGACGGAGTCATCTTCTCCTATAGGTTAATCCTTGCAACCATCATCCCCAGCGGAAATGAAGAACTACTCTTCAACATCAGCCCAGAAGTTAGCTTCCCGGCATTCGCCAAGGATTTATTTTCCTAAGACGAAAATACAGTCATAAACATCACATCTTCATACATTATAGCATGCGCATACGCATCATGAACATACAATCTCATTTATTTTGAGAATATCACACATTTCATACATCATGACATCGCATACAACTAACGTTTTGTCTTTTCAGGACAAAAGTCAATACAACGATAATTACTATCAACTGTCGCAATTCCAGATTCGATACCTGTATCTAGCCAGGGCAT